>JAKWJA010002496.1:55079791-55776860 GCA_027704765.1 Solanum habrochaites
GATTATTGTTTTTATTTTAAATCTACTATATTTTCATTAGAGCTTCTTTCACAATGCATTTCAAACCTGCTTTGAAAATGCTTTTCTTGAGTCGAAGATCTATCGAAAACAATATCTCTACCTCACACAAGGTAGAGGTAATATCTGAGAGTACACTCTACCCTCCGTACACCCCCACTTATATGTATTTTATTGTATTCAAAATTTGAAAATTGGTTTCCCATAATTTAGCAAAGGGCTAAGGCTAACTGGTTTGACATCATAGGACCCTTTTCACCATCATAAAACCAATAGGATTGTACTGTGAGCAATTGAAAAAATTCAATCAATGACAAGAAATGATGGTTTATTTTCCAAAAGTAGCATAGTAACATAGGCCTTCCTTTTCATTTTTTTAAATAAAGGTAACATTACTTCTATATATCCACATGCATACTAGTAACATAGGCCTTCTCTTGTATTATTATAATATTTTCCACCAATTATCCAAGTTCCATAATTGAAATGTCTCGAATATAATTTATTTCAATAACCGTGATATCAACTTGCGTGCACCACAACCAATTTCACGGGGAACCTGCTACTTCCTACCAACACAAAGTACTGAGGCTTTCACAAATGGAAGAAATAACCTCGTGATATTTGCCTATGCAGAGTTGGAACCTGATACCTCATGGCTTCCAACCTACTCCAATGGCAACTAGAGCACACACCCTTGGGTGCGAAATTTCTCCAAAACTAATTACCCCCTTTTCCAATCCATGTAATACACTTTCATATTTAGTTTATCACAAATAGAATGATACCTTTCTATATTCAAAAATAAATTAACTTTTAACTTCTCATTTTACCCTTAATGAGATGATTTATTGCTTCACAAATATTTATAGCTTGTTTTAAACCACAAGTTCCAAAAAGGGCTTTTTTACTTTCTTAAATTGTGTGCCCAATCAAACAGCATCACATAAAAATGAGATGGAGGATGTATACGTTTGTGACTAAAAAATGATCAAGAATTTTGTTTTAGCATGGAAACTAGGAAAAGTGGACAGAACCACATAAGATGAACAATGCAAAATTGATGCTTTACTCAGATCCACTTCCATTTTTTCTTTCTCAATCTAATTAAAAGCCCAGTTCTTAGCAATGTCAATATAATTTTGAAACTTAATTCTGACATCCTCAAACTTTTTACCTCATCTAATATACAATATGGAAAAATTAAAAATATCAACCAATCCAAAAGTTGCACCCTAATATGGAGGTACAGTTCTAGTAAAGTAAATTCATCTCTTCAAGCTCCATTTTAATATGAATATACAAATTGACTTAATTAAAAATGTTTGGTTAACAAATAAAATGATGTCAGAGCCCCTTGGGTTGGTTATCGCACCCCTTCATCCAGGGCAGGCATATCCCGCCTAAGTTGTTCGAACTCGGGTGCAGGCGTCCGATACCAGTGCGGATCTAAAGGTCGGATCCTTCATGATCTAATTTTTAATATTCGAGGATATGGATCTATGTATAAATACGGGCATGTGGACTCGCCTAAATATAATTGAAAATATCTAAAAAGTAAAGTTATAAAACCTCAATTATGAGATATTATGTGGAGAATTTGAGGAGAATCCCGAAAGGAGATCAAGGAAAAGGAGTGACATATGAATTTCTATTAAAAAATATATTCCATTTCCTTCACTTTCACCTTAGCTTCTGTATTGATTACAAAAATTATAAAAATTGTCCAGATTTTCCCCATTGATTTTGGTCAAAGTGCCCAAAATAGGTTAACCGAATCATACACGGTCCCCACCCACACCCACACCCATGTCGTGTCGACACAGGTGCAGCACCAAAAGTAAAGAGTCCGAGCAACTTAGTCTCCCACAACGCAAGCACCATTTTTGCGACACCACCCAAGAAGCAAGAGATTTGTCAATCTAGGCTGAAAATACATGCATAGATAGTGGTTCCCCAAATTCGGCATTGAGCTTTTGATATATGCGTCCAGCTCCCCCTATGCCTATACAATTAGCTCAACTCCAATTACAGTTATTGATAGGCATATAGTTGTGGAAAGGAACTCTTCGTTCTATCTTGATCTTTGGAGTTTGGTCAGGCTGGTAATCCTAACCAATTAACTGGTAGTGATGGAAACAAAATCCAGAAGCTGCAGTGTATGGGAGGTACAATCGTAGTAAAATATGCATCATCAGGATATACAAAATGCGAGAATAAAAGATGTTCTTTAGGAAACAGATTTGGTCTTCTAATATGAGGAAGGAGGGCTCTGTTGAGGATCGAGGGACAGTACTGAGAGAGGCAGAATTTTATAATTGACCATTATCCAAATAGCACAATGGTGTCACAAAGATGTAAGTGTACTATTTCACGCTAATACAGAAGACATGATGCACCTAGAACCCAATACACCCTTATCTTTTCACGACCAGGACCAGAAACATTAAAACTAAATAAAATTATATGGAACCAGTATCTGCAGTTAATTATAACTACAAACTACAAAAAAGATAAACGTGCAAAGCCACACCCATATAATTACAAATTCCCATCCCTCTCACCCAAAAAGCACAAATACTAAGCCCAAATGTTTATACATTTAACTAGGAAAAATTTATCAGAATTGAAAAAAGAGATAGAGAGAGACCAGTATACATATTAACAGAATTCAAGTACCCTACTATTATATATCTAAGGAGTGAAATACTCCAATATGCACATAGTAACAGCATACTTATCTGCTTGCTAAACATTATATCATCAATAGACATGCATAGACAAACATTGCCGAGTAGAATTCTTTCTTTTTTTTCTTTTTCCTAAGGACTGTGGTGTACGGACCAGTTTTCGCGCACCTCGACTAATTTCCCGGATACTTGCCACCTCCAACCAGCAACCTGCAATAGGTTTCAGGTAACTTTGTCCTAAGTGTTTTTGTCTCTGTTGAGATTTAAACTTGAGACCTCAGGTTCTCAACCACTTCATTACAACTAGACCACACCTTTCTTGTGCATCAATATAATCCCAAAAACCCACAAAATCACACTTCAACCCAAATATAACATAAAATCACTTCACTTAAACCACAAATTCAAAATCACCAAAAAATTCAAGAAATGAAAAAAAAAAGTAAATTCCAGCTCAAGGCATATATATATAACCATTATATACTGGACTCTTGAGTTAGAAACCCAGCATCACTAAATTACTACTTTATCAACAAAAAAAAAAGAAACTGTACCTAGCTTCTTGGGTTTCAAAAAGAGAAGAAAGAGCATGGATAGTATTGGGGTTAGGGTTATCAGGCAAAGCAGTAATCTTCTCCATCAACGCTTGTGCCTTAATGATCAACCCTTCACTTTCCGCCTCTTCTTCATCTTCCTCTCCACCTCCCGCTTCTTCTCCTTCTTCCTCCTCATGCTCCTCCGTTGGAACCGTCTCCGTCTGCCGCTCCTCCTCCCCTTCCGCCGCCAATGATTGTTGTTGTTGCGGCTCCTCTTCCATATTACAACTCAAACAAAAATCACCAAAAATTTCAAAAAAAAAAATTAACTAGGTTTTTTCAGATATGTAGAGAGAGAAAGTGTTTGAAGTAATTCTGCAAATACAAATGCTCTAGAGAGAGAGTAGAGAAAAAAACCACGCCTCCATGCTTTTTTGTGTTATATGTGTGAAAACAGCGAAGAAGGAAAGTGGAGTCTCGAAGAATCATTCGACCCGAATAATTCATGACCCGACCCGAATGAAAAGCCCAATGAAGTTTTAACAGCAAAAACCCCAAAAGGGTGAAGTTCACTAAATTGGCCAATCTAAGGGAAAATACAATCATGGCCATTTTTTAAATTTTAATCCTACATGTTGAAAATGAGTATTACTTCTTTGATATATATATATATATATATTCCAATGGTATCAAAGACGAAGAAATAATATTTCAGTGAAATTATTATTCAATTATTTCTTGATATCAATAGAGTAAATAAATTCTCTTATAGCAATAATGGCATCAAGGAAAAAGAGGCAGTTTTTCAATAAAAAGACTATTCAATTGATTGTTTTGATATTATTAGAATATATATTCTCAAATGGTATTAACATCGATTCAGTGAATAGAATAAGAAGAGAATAAGGTAAATAGTTTGGATTGTGGATTAAATTTATAATAAATATATTAGGTTGTGTTCAATTTCAATAAATATTTTGTCTAATAGGGTCTAATTTGTGTAGTTTTTTTCCTCTATAAATTAAAAACCTAACACTTTTAATGTGGGGAAACTTACCTAAATATACTTTCTTTAGAAAATATTTACTATTTGTAGCTATATGATTTCAAATACACGTATAATTCATTCTTGATATACAATGTAATTTTTTTATCAAAACATTTTAATACGTTTGTATTGCATATAAAACTTAATTTTTATACATTGCGAAATACATCTGTATTATAGGCATAGTTCTTTTTTAAGACAAGTGTAATTTATTTATTTGTCAAAACAAGTAAACACACATTTTTATATATTTGTAGTACGCATATATTGTATATATTATTTACTTTTAATACAAATAGTATAATAATTATAGACGATAAATAATTTGTAAATATGCTATATCAAGATAATGAACAAAAATTATGTTCAAAAGCCTTTTATTGTTTGAATTTTTAGGATGGTTCAAGCATGGTCCCACACACTTCACTAGCTTAAGCATAATTGGATTATTTAAATATGTTAATGAGGCTTGACCCAGTTTATTGTTTAGCTTGTAGTATAATTATTTGTGGAGAGACGTTTGGTGTATAAGAATTAATTTTGAAACAACTTATTTTGAAATAATTTATTTTAACCAAACGATTTCTTAATGTTGTTTGTTTCAAAATATGGTTATCTCAGTTATAATTTTGAGATTTCATCTTTTATAGGGGATAAATAATTTCAAGATAATTTTGATTTTAACTAATACTGATAGTGAAATATGAAGCTGATAAATTTAAACCTCGAAGTTATATTAGAATAATCGGAAAATGCATAACTATCACCTCAATCTATGCCGAAATTCTAGAGACACACTTATACTATATTAAGGTCCTATTACCCCCTCACGAACCTATATTATAAGTAATTTTTTACCCCTTTTCGGCCTACGCGGACTAATTGAAGAAGAGAAAAGTCAATCGCGTTGGCCCACAAGATAGTGTCACGAAGCCAAAATAAAACAGGTAGAAAAATTAATAAATAAGTACATGGGGGGTAATAAGATCGTAGTATAATATAAAGTGTTTGTTTTTGAGATTTCGGGCATAGAGTTGAGGAGAGATTTGTGCATTATTCCTAAAATAAATGTTATCAACATGAGACTCGGTCATTGCGAGCAATTGAGGTACAAATCTTTATAAATTTGAATTTGTAGCTCTAAACTTATCATACAAAGACTTATGTATTATGAATACTTGATGCTAAAATTCATTTTGATACTATCGGTCTGATACACATTATCAAACATAAACACCACGTATCAAATCAAAAGTCATGCCAAAATAATGACTTTATATCATCAAACATCCTTATATCAAAACATAAGTTTATTTTTACCTCAAATATTATGAGGGGATTAAGTTACTCAAAAGGAGATATACTATGAATTCAGTGTGCTCAAATCAAATATTCTTCTTTCTTCTTCATTTTTGTTTTTGCTAAGTTTAAATTTTTGAATACTATTATTAAGACGAACAGCAAGATAGTTACTCCCCTATAAAAAGAATAGTGTTATTTATGTATTGATTCTCTTAAAAAACAAATATTAGATAACATTTAGATCTATTTTCAATAAGGACGACATAAAAATAGAAACGGATGGAGTACTACAATATCCACATCTTGATTCCATAACAAAAAAACTTCAAAATTGTAAAAATTATGGACCTAAAAAGAATGGTGCCAAACAGTGGAGCAGAGTAATGTAGTAAACAAAAATCATGATGGAAAATACATAAATATGACTCAACAAGTTCTACAAAACACTCAACAACAAAGAAACTACAAACAGAAACATCACATTGACAGGCTTAGTTGTAAATGCATTGTTCTTATGGCTGCTAGGACTAGTTGCTTGGATCATGATTTTGAATTTACATGTTCCTCCCGATGGTGACGGATCTGTGTTTGTGATCATAGAAAGGTTAGGAAACTTGCAGGCACTCGATTGCTGGTCGTTTTCCTGATAGTAACTGTTGAATGCATACGAAACGTTGCCACGAGCATCTAGATCAGCACATGATGTCCCATGCCCGAGGCTGGTGCAATCAGCATGTGAACATGCATAGCCTACACTATCAGCTAGCTGAGGATCATCAAGGCTAGCTGAGGGTGACAACACGCACCACTGACGAGACAGGTAACGAACACCACTTGCTGGTACTAAACCACCTCCATTGTTTGCACCTAAAGAAAGCTTGTATTTAGGCGTACCATCGAAGTAATATATTCCCCAATGGCGCTCAAAGTTACCGGGCTGAATGCTTTTCGCGTCCTCGTCAATCAGACTGAAAAGGTAAGCATCTATAGGGCCAGGTCTCATTGGTGTCCCCTTTCCACCTGAAATGTGAGTCATGAATCCTTGGTTGAACTTCTGGGCAGCTTTCAAGTTTGCATTATTGTCTCCGTCTGTTGGCCATCCGATTTCCCCTATTATAATCGACATATTTGGGAATCCATTTTTCTGCAATGCCGAAAGGAGGGTATCGTGATTTGCATCGAACACATTGTTGTAGATTTTCCCATTATCATCGATGGGGTTTGAGTATCCGTCGAAGAAAGCATAGTCAGCAGGAAAGTTGGGGTCATTGTAGAGACTTATAAAGGGATAGATATTGACAGTAAATGCGCCTCCATTGTCACTCAAGAACTTAACAATGCTCACCATGAGATCACGAATGTCTTGGCGAAAATCACCTGTTGAAGGTTTTTCACTTGAACTCTGGTATACATCAGCATTGAGAGGAATAGTAACTTTCACCCGATTACCAAGACCGGCTTTTATAAGGGCTGCTTGGATGTTTTGAAGAGCTGGGAATGTTGTTGACAGAAACGTCCCGTTTAACTGAGATAGAAATGGTTCATTTCCAACTGCAACATATCTGTTTACACAAAAGAACTTATATTTAGCAAAATTGAAGGCAAAAAGGCCAGCTACTGCTATATCAAGACTCAGGAGAGTACTCGCGCCAACCTCATTAGGCTACAATTAGCATAATATTGACTAGATACGAAATGTTTCGTCTAATGCTGCCAAAACAAACAAGTTAGATTGACAATTCTCAATCGAAAAGCTAAAATCTTATCAGACTTTCTCTGTTTGTATACTCCTTTAAACATGGTTGATGATTAAGCAAATATTATCATATACTTATAAATGCTCGAACACAACAAGAAAAGTCGCGGTAGTTTTTACAATTATGGAGAAAGGAGATACATGTAAATAAGTGTTGCATACTGTCAGTGTATATAACTTAAAAAGCGTGAAGAATATTGAGAAGAAACTAAGCTCACTTGATATCAACACTGTTGGAAGAGACATGTGAGGAGACATTCTTCTCTACCCATTTCTCAGCAGCACCCAAACTGTTAGCTAAACTCCACAACATTTCATTTGGTATTCCAACCATGACTTCAATTCCAGAGCCACTGAGGGCATTTAAGATGTCTGAATCTGCATCAAACAGCTTCACTTTCTGAATCCCATTGTCTTTAAGTAACTTTACTACTATGTTTGGTGGCAATGGATGTGTTGCTTGTGTACCCCAGTTTGCTCCTATTCCATACACTTTCCCCAACACCATAAACCCCAAAATCATCGAAATCCATAAACCATACTTCACCCCCAGAATTCTCATCTCCTTTTTACACCAGAAAGGCTTTCTTTTAGACAAGAATCAATAACTTGTTGAAAACAAGAAAAAAGGAAATCAAACTTGAAATTGTTTCATTGCAAAAACACTATGATCAACTATATGTCTGAAGAATCCAAAAGGGTCTCCAAGAATTGGAATTTCAAGAGGCTTATAACTTGCTAACAACAAGAAAGAAAAGAACTTTTATCTGTTTTGACCTTTTACTCATAAATTAGCTCAAGAATCTAAAAGGGTCTCCAAGAATTGGAATTTCAAGAGGCTTATAACTTGCTAACAACAAGAAAGAGAAGAACTTTTATCTATTTTGACCTTTTACTCATAAATTAGCTCAAGAATCCAAAAGGGTCTCCAAGAATTGGAATTTCAAGAGGCTCAAAACTTAATAACAGCAAAAAAGAAGAAAACTTTATCTGTTTTGAACTTTACTTTCACTCACAAACTAGCTCAAGAATCCAAAAGGGTCTCCAAGAATTGGAATTTCAAGAGGCTTAAAACTTGCTAACAACAAAAAAGAAGACTTTGTCTGTTTTGAACTTTCACTCACAAATCCAAAATGGTCTTCAATAGGCTCAAAAAACTAACAACAAAAAAGAAAACTGTGTTTGTTTTGAACTTTACTCACAAACTAGCTCAAGAATCCAAAAAGGTCTTCAAGAATAGGAATTTCAAGAGGCTCAAAACAACAAAAAGAAGAAAACTGTGTCTGTTTTGAACTTTCACTCACAAAATAGCTCAAGAATCCAAAAGGGTCTTCAAATACCAAGAGGCTCAAAACTTACTAACTAACAACAAAGAAGATAACTTTTTTGGAACTTTCACTCACAAACTAGTTCAAGAATCCAAAAGGGTCTTCAAGAATTGGAATTTCAAGTGGCTCAAAACTAACAAACAACAACAAAGAAGAAAACTTCATCTGTTTTTACACCACCCATGTCACCAACTCAGAGAGTGTGAGAGATTTTAGAATTCAGGAATCTAATGGAGAACTGTGGTCTGTCATCTGTGCATGGGTTCTTACTTGAGTAGACAAATAAAAAGGGTTTCAAAAGGGCAAAAGATCATTTGTAGTAGAAGCTGAAAATATACCAAATCAAGGAGCAAGAAAGCATATTCTGAAATGAAAACAGAGAAAAAGAAAAGGGAAATTCAAAAGATTACTACTTTACATCCCAAGGAAGAAAACAGTAGGGCTACTATAGAAAACCAATCTTGTTAAGCAATGAAAAATTTAACAATAAAAAGGTGAAGGAAATTATGGAGTTTCTGAGTATTGAGTCACAAATACTTGTCAAAAGAAAGATTAAGATGATATCTTCACATAAGATAGTGATGTATATATATATATATATATATATATATATACTCAAGTGATCTAGCATCAACTGAACTAGTACATTTGATCAATGTTTCCTTTTGCTTTTTAGTTTTTGTCCAAATATATGCCACATACTTTTTTTCTTCACACATATATGATGTGTGGCAAAAAAAATATATTTTTAATTATATTTATTTTTATATTTATTATTGATATTTATCTTTTGAAGTATAAATCTTTTGGATTGTGCAAAATAGTGTATTTTATTTGTAGAAGTAAATTATTGTAAAGTTAAAAGAAGTTTCGAGTATTCAAATAGATCAGCTTTAAAAAAAATTTGGGACTTCAAACTTATATAGGACATTGAATTTTTTTGTCTAAATTTGTTGGATTTTTCTTCTCAAGTATTTCAACTACGTCATTTTTCCTTTTAAATAATTCAACCGTCAATATTTTGTTTCGTTTAAACACTGTTAATTGATTTTGATCGATTTTTCTATTGTAAATATCTTCAATTGTGTTCGTATTGTAATGATTTTGATTGAAGGAATGAAGACAAACTGTGTGTAAGTCTCATTTATTTTTGAATGTGTTCAAATGACTTGAAGTAAACACACAAATTGATACAATTTTTGTTATTTCTCGAAACATATTCAATATCAATTGGACTAATGAGTTCTGGAACACCTATTGTACTTTATTCAATAACACTCACAAAAATTGGTTTCCACATCAACTAACGGGTGTGTTTAATAGAAATTAAATTAGGGTGGGGTTCAATGATCAAAGGAAAATCGGCATATTGAGGTACCTGAGAAAAAAAAACTCATTAAGTTTAAAGATCGATTTATGTATTTGGACTTGATTTTCTTTTTAAATAAGATTTTTAAAAATTAAATATTTTATTTTAAAATTTATGGTCAAATAGTAAGTTATCTTATAACGAGTGATATCGTTAAAGTTATATTTTCTTGTTGAATAAGGTTATAGGCAAATATAAATTCATTAAACATTTGAACAATGTTATAATTATGGCTGTAAATGCTAATTTTTTAGTCAAAACATATAATCCATGATATTGTTGCAAAATGTGTGCTTAGTTATAATTTTTTATTAATTAATTCAACTAAAACATCATTTTTTGAAAATCATATATCAATTTTTTTTATAATATCAGTTAATAATATATAATTACACATTATAAAATAACACGTTTCTTAAATACTTAACATATAAAATATCAGTAGTATTTCTTATATTGACATATTTGTCAAATATTAACTTGTGTTTTTTATTATTAATTTTTATTTTGAAAATTGAAAGATCTAGTTGTATAATTAAATTTTGGCAATTAAATAACATATTTAAAATTACACTGCAATACATTATAATTATAATAAATAAATAAGTCTTGATAGATGTACTCTACTACAAACAATCATTACTTTAATAATTACACTAAATTTGATTAGCAAATGACTTTTCCAAACAAATTTTTAGTGGTGAATTTTATATTCAATTGTGGAAAAAGTTTGATGAGGTCTACTTTTAAAAAATTTCCACACAATAATTGATCCATTATTTTCATGTCAAATGAAAAGGATATCAAAAGTTCTATGTAAATGTTTTCTGTTTGGATTATCATTTATAGAATAGTAATATTTCATTTCAGAAATGAATAGTAAGTTTTCACCTAACCAATAATTAGTTAACACTTGTAAATATGTGTTTTCTGTTTGAAATATTACCATAGTTAATATTAATATAATAAGTGAAGTAATTGTCACGTGATCAATCGACTCGAACACAGGATAATTTGTGTTCATCTATTTTATTTCGTCCTAAATGGACAATTCTTTTGGTTACGCTGCTTCTCGCTTCAAAATTTCATGTCTGCTTTTCTTCACTTGTAACTTAATCAGTTGGCAAAGTCGAATAAGATTCAAATTGACTTATAACTATTTCAAATTTATTTATATGTTTATTGAACATTCAAATTAAATCACTCAAAAGTCAATAGATAGTCATTATTAATTTACAACTTTACATTTTATAACACTAAAAAAACCTATTTTCTCATTGTAAATTCTTGTTGAAAGTTATTCAGTTGTTATTATCACATATATTTCAAAAATAAAAAAATAAAAAATAAAGAAACTTTCCAGTATTTCAGTGAAAATTTATTTTTCGTCATATATTTTTTCAATGAGCATCAATTCAATAAAAGGTGAAAAAGTATCATATTTTATAACACAATTTATTTATTTTTCGCAATGAAAAAAATCTCCTTTTCTAGTAGTGCTTCAATCCAGATTTCCTTGGCACAAATCTTAATTACTACAACAGTATTTAGATAAGTTTAATAAAATTTCTAATGTAAATATTGGATCTATATCAAAATTAATTATAAAAAACTAAAAGTTAATATTTAACAAATATGTCCATATAAGAAATATTACTGATATTTATATATGTCACTAGTTTTAATGCACGTGAATTTCAAATCATGTCCTACATTATAATTTAAAATTTATGTGAATAGTATTAAAAATAATAGTAAGTAAATAACTATAAACTGAATGATATATTCATGTGAATAAGGGATCTAAAGAATTTTCTTATGATTCCTAATAAAAATAGTCACTTGTAAATTTTTAATGTAAATATTGAATCTATATAAAAGTTATTGAGTTTATTTAAACCCCGCATCGTATCGAAGCTCCGTTCCTGGCCATGTTAAAGAAAATGTGGTTATGTGCATGCACAAAGTGCGATCTCAATAATTCTCCCAATATTTATAATGCAACAATATTTTTTTTTTCTCTTTTTGAAAGAATTGCTTACCTATGAGAAAACGAGAAATCAAACATTGGTTTTCGACATTTATTTTATATATACATAAAAAATAATTTTAACTATGTATATATAGTTATATTTTTCGTCAAAGGGGGTTTGGATGAACCCTTAATAGAGGGTTGGCTCCACCCCTGGTTGGAAGTACCGTTTTCAAAAATTGGCTTGTAATATGTAAATTCTAATTTAATCGAATTTTAATATAAATATCAGAGATTGAGCGGAGAAAAAAAGAAAAAAACAGATAACCATATTAAATTCCAATACTAATATAGTTGAGAAAAAGAAGAAACAAAAAAAATTGTATGATTGATTGCCAAAAAAAAAAAAAAAAGGAGCACAAACAAGTGTGTAGATGGGGTCACAAATGGCTTTTTAGTCATCACTTTGATATTTTAACCTTTTACAAGAGAATTAGGTATACTTACTTGTAAGAGATATTAGGTGGGAGACCTATATATAATATATAGTTCTATAGAATTAAAATATACAATTTTAAGGCAATAGTTAAATCACAATGTTGTACATATCTCCTTGATCTTTAGTAAAAATAAAATAAAATTATAAATGCAATATTTTTAGAGTAATTATTTTTTATTGCATGAGCATTCTTGTTAATTAATAGATTTACTTCTAATTAATTTAGTATATTCTAAAATATTTTAACGTGTAACTTACATAAATTTTATTAGCTTATGAGTTAATTACTTAGATATACATTGATTTGTAATATTATATATTTTATTAAATTTGGGTGCGTCCAGATATATATATTTAGAGATACATGAGTCAAAATTAGGTATAATTTATTTTCACTCTCTTCTCTCCCTTCTTGTTCGCCACTTTCCTACACGTGAATCAGACTAGATACATAGTGTATGTATCTGGTGTGATTCACATGTATCTGGAATACATAAACAAATCTCGTTCGCCTCTCTTCCGTTTTCGCTTACTTTTCTGCTCATTCAAGTTTATTCGATAGCAATGAAATTTGATATGAAATTATTAAATTAATGATATAAAATATAATTATTTCAATTTATAATCAAAACTAATAAATATAATAGAATTATTAGTGTAATTAGATAATTTCTATTTTTAATCATTTAGCAAGAAGAATAACAAGTCTTGTGGTAGATCAAAATTATTAATTATGAGTTCCACTTGTGAGAAATTGCTAACCCTCCCTCTCATACAATAATAATATATTTAATATAATTTCATGAATAGGTTACAAAAATAATAAAATATATAAATTTAATTTCTATTTTTGTGAGGTGAAAAAATTAGTTTCAATAGATTCTGAACTCTAAAAATTATAACCAACGCAAAATTGTAAGAAATATAATATAATAAGATACGATGACAAATAATAATACACATGAAATTTTTCTTTTTTTAAAAAAAAAAAACTATGCCTTAACATGCTAACACATCTTATGTTAAAATATTTTGTTTTGTTTTTTATTTTTTGTAAAATATTTCTAAAATTGATATATTTTTTTTTAAATCAACATCTTGACTTTTATCCCGTATCTTTTAGAGGAAAATATCCTCTTTTAAGTTTTAACATATCTTACGCTAAGTTTCATTTCTTCTTGAGAATGTATATATTAAAGGAATCATAATAATTATTTTCTTTTTTTTGTATTAGGAAAAAAAAATCATTTTCCTCATTTGAAAAATATTTATCTTTTAAAAATACTTTTCAAAAATTTTACCCAATCAAAGATAAAAAATTATAAAAATATCTTTTATCTTATTAAACGTCTTAATTATTTGATCGACTATTTATTTTGCCCCTTTTATCCATTAAAAAAGTGTAGTACTAATATATCCACACTTTATTACTTTTTGTAATGCATTAATTCGACGTCCCACACTTTTTATTACTTTTTAATAATGCATTATTTTTATATATTACTTTGTATTTTTTTGAAGTAGCATTTTAGTGATTTCCTCCTAGGGCTATGATGTTGAACCCTAAAGTTCATATTTTAATATGTGATTGAACAATAAAACCAATATAAGGACCTCTCACCTTTTGACTATTATATATTCTTTATTTTATACACCATAATGATAACCAAAGGCTAAACCAAAGAAAATAATAAGGAACTTCTTTTCTACTAATTTTTAAAAATGTATATGGTAAACTTTCGCAAATAGTCATTATAAGAAATTTAATTATGTTTCATAATTATAGTTTGCATATTTGTCGGTTGTAGATACAGTTTAAGTTGTCTCGTTTGTATAATTTGCAGGTTTGCATAATTTGCGGGTATATTTGTATAATTCAGTTATTTTTGTATAAACTCGGAATCACAAATTTTTACAATTACAAACATCAAAAGTGTAAACAGTTATACAAAATATATTGTACAAATTATGAATTATGTAAATTATACTATACAAATTCTGAATTATACAAACAAAAAAGCTAAGCCACGTAATTATAGCTAAAAGTAGGTCGCGAATTATAATTATGAACCAAATATAAGCTATGTTAACTAATTAACTATGCATATATTAACTAATTAACTAAGTATATATTTACTTATACACATAATTTTCTCAAAACAAAATCCTCTTTTTAATGATAAAAAGTTTCATCTATTTCAATCTTATCGTAATAGTGAATTTGTTTTAATCTAACCAAGACAAATCATATTTTGTTATATTTTCTTGAGCTCAATACCTAATATCCAAATTTTCTAAATATTTTAAGAGATTGGAAGTTAGAATATTGTTCCAAAATGTGATAGCGTGAGAGAGACATTTTTGGGGTGTGTTTGGTAGGAAAGGAAAATATTTTTTAAAAAATATTTTTCAATTTTCTCATGTTTGTTTGGGATAAAAGTTTTAAAAAATATTTTTCAAATTAATTTATTTTTCTCAAAATTAAGGAAAATGACTTTCCTCCAAAAGTTAATTAAGGAAAACATTTTCCAAAACTCTCATCCAACTTCAAATTATATTTTTGTTTTTGAAAAACATCAATTTCTAAAAAAATAATTTCAATTTCAAATTTTATATTTTCACTCTGCCTTCCCGCCGCCCCTCCTCTAAAAAAATTAAATTTATTTTTAAAAAATATTTTCAATTTGAACATTTTATTTTTTCACCCTGATCTTTGACCCCCACCCCCCAAAAAAATTTAAATTTGTCTTTAAAAATATTCAATTTCAAATTTTAATTTTTTTTTTGTAAGATTTCTAATAAAAATAAATCAACATTAAGGAAAAGTTATAAGAAGTTTATTAAAGAATTTAACATAAATATCCAAACACACTAACATAAGTATAAAGGTACAAAAATAAAAATATCTTATGAAGGTTATAATTCCATTAATTACAGGACCATAATCAAGATAGAACATATGGTAGCCGTATTTTAAAATATATAAGGGTATTATAAATTTATAGAGTCACGCTGATTCTTTTTTTCTTTGAAAATAGATTCAAGGACTTTAGATTTTAATCTTGGATTGTATCTGAATTTAAGTATTTAAAGCTTGATTTCAAATTGGATGGTCTTAATTTGACTTATCTTGTGCTTAAATTTAAGTGCTTACAACTTAATATTGAATCTTCATCTTAATTTCTAGACTTAGTAAATAAATATCTTAGTGCTTATAGAGAACACATGCGGCGTTTTATCAGCTCGATTCCTTGTTAGAATTTTGATGTTTTTTTTTTTAATTATGAGGAATTGAAGATAACTATTTTATAGTTAAGGACCTAGGTATGTTTGCATGTCACAGTTCAGCACATTCTCGTAAACTATTAAAACGTGTCACATTATTTGATACATGAAATTAATTTAGACCGATTTAAATATAGGGGAAAAAATGTGATCCTCGATTAGGTCGTTGTAGAGAAAGAATTTCGTTAAGAGCAAAGCTTTTCGGACTTGTCAATGCAATTTCTTGTTATAATAAAGTGGTAAATCAATTGGGTATTTTTTGTATTTAAAGATTTTAGCAAAATTAATTTGGAGCTGCTACAATGGCTATGTCTGTGAAGAATATGTACATTATTATAGTAACTCTTGGTGTTCTCTCATTTATATTTGGGGTTATTGCTGAGCATAAAAAGGTTAGTTAAAGTTCATTTATTAATTATTATAGACCTAGATTTCAACAAATTGGAGTTTTTTAAAAAAAAAAAAATAAATCGCTTCAATTTCTATGAATTTGATTTAATCCGTGAAAGTGAGGTTTTTTTTTGTTTTCCGTTTTTATTCGTAACTTTGATTTTCGGGCCAACTTGCACTTTATTTCACGAGGCATTTGCCAGCACATGTAACTTTGTTCGCCAAAGTTAGACGAATAGTAAGAAATCACTTAGTATTTTATTTATTTTTGCCTCCACTAACAATTGACCTTGAGTTTCTCAATCCGCTTTATTGACAGTTGGCAATTTTAATGAGGATTTTTCTTGCATAGGGTGAAGAAAGCCATAGTAGTTGATTGGGAGGTATTTATTGTATATGTTTGATGTTTTTCGATTGGAAAATCACGTGGATAAAAAAACATATGTTAGTTAATTAGCTAATATAGATATAGTTTGAATTAATTATGATTCACAACTCAATTTTAGTTGTAATTACGTCGTTTCTCTCCTCTCTTCCTTTTCCGTCTTTTATATATATATATATATATAAATACATATAATTATATAATTTGCCTTTTCGCTCGTCTTTCTTCCCTCTGACATGTAGCTACGAATCGTAATTAGCAAACTATAGCTATTAAGCATAATAAAATTATTTTTAAATGGGTATATGCAAAATTCTCCTTTTCGATTTCATCAATTGAGAGTAAGATTGCTATGTCCCCTAGAGATGCATGCAGAGCTACATAACATGTTCTTGAACTGAACTAGTATAGTTTATATTGCTCGGACTCCTCAAAAATATATAGCAATCCTTCAAAAAATTGCATTGTTTTTGGAGGTTCTGGCACGCGATCAATGGGATTTTGGAAAGAGTCCGAGCAACACAGAGTAATATTTTCTAAGTATGTTCCATGTTCTGTTATCTGTCCTTTTGCCATTTGGGATTTTCTGAGTGTTCTTTTGGTTGCAGCCAGCAAATGGTACTGCAATACTAGGAAAAGGGGTGGTTATTTGTAAATATCGATCTGATCACACTGTTGCACTGGGCTTATTGTCTTTTATCTTTCTTGCTGCATCTGCTGTGTTCGGGTTTTCGTCATTGTTTTACCCATTCAAGGGGAAGTCAATTCCTCAGGCTGTTCTGCTGAGAAGCACTAGTTTCGTCGTATTCCTCAATGTTGCTTTGTAAGTATATTTCATCTCTACTTTCATGTGTCATATATACAAACTCATTTATCTTTGATCTTCTGCTGGTAAATTAAAATACAAGGGGTATGACTGGCTTAGCAGCAGTGCTGTTGTTGTGGCCTACAATCAGTGAGCAACTTCATATCACGCGTAACATACACCACAACTTGAACACAGAGTGTCCAACTGCCAAGACTGGTCTTCTCGGCGGCGGTGCCTTCTTGTCTCTTGACTCTGCGCTCTTCTGGTTGGTTTGCTTGATGCTGGCTAATAATGCTCGAGACGATTACTTTGAAGATGCAGCAGCAGCAGATCGAGGATGCAGTAAACGATGAAGAAGATGTAGTGCCTAAGATGTGTGTTATGTCTTTCACTCACTTGCTTCCTTTTTTTCTGTCAAACTTTTTAATTGATCTGTTTGAGATGATGTTGTGTGTAATAACCATCTAGGAAGTCAAAAATGAATGTAAAAGAAGATGGAAACACACAAACTTTTTATGAACAAATACAAACGACAAAATATAAAACTAATATAAGCCTCAGAAATTCCATTTCTACCTCAAGACCATTAAAATTCGAAGCAGCACCCGAACACATGTTTAATGCTTCTGAAGAACATTGCCTAAACACTGAAAGATTTGACATGGTTCAGAGCAGTCAGATGATTCTACGGCAGAAAGTACTAGAAAAATATCAAAAAATAGTTAAAGATACAAATCAAATGCACCCATTTGCTTATGTACATACACAAATTATTTCATACAATGTATTTTTGCTATGTTTCGAAAAAACAACACTATATTTCACCAAAAAGGATATTTGAAAACTGTGATTAAAAAAACAACATATTGAGATTATTTGTGGTTTGTGGTTGTGTAATTATGATTAAAGAAAAAAAAGAGAATTTTAAAAAGGTTAATTATTTTTGGTTGCCACGAAGTAACATTACTCTTCGAAACGGACTAAAAAAAGATTGTCACATATTTTATGAAGGAAGCATATTGAGACATTGTAGGCGGAGATTTCATATGTATGTAAACACAATAAATTATGCTATGTTTCGAAGAAAAAAAAACTATATTTTGCAAAAACGAACGCTAATAACACTATTTATGAAACTTTCTCTATAAAGAAAAGGATAAAAAAAAGGCCGGCCCATTACAGTTAATCCAGGCACCAAAATTGGGCTTTGTTCAGATCCAACTAAAACAACAACAAAAAGAAGCCCAGGCCCGTACCAGCGAAAATACAAAAATTAGCAAGCTAATTTTCCCACCGTCAGAGAAAAATTTAATTGGGGAATTTATATTCCAAAACATTAACATACTTAATCGTCCCTTCGGGGACATCCGATAAAATTGGAACGATACAGAGAAGATTAGCATGGCCCCTGCGCAAGGATGACACGCACAAATCGAGAAATGGTCAAAAAAATTTTTAATTCTATTTTGGCATAGTTATGATTGCTTAATTCATGCATATACAAATTTAACATTTTCTTTTTATATTAATCTTTAAGACGGATCGAACTTATTATTTTTTATCACCTCACGCCTTTCAAAACAATGCTTATGTAATCACAATGTAGTGAAATAATATCAACCAAAACTTACCAATATCGTTACATATCCAAGAACAAAAGTACAACTTTTTTTCTTTAATTAAGGATTCGTTAATTGTGCAGGATGGCAAACCTTTCAATATAACTTTTAACGATATAATTGACATCGAGATGAAACTGCTACCGTCAAACATGCATCCCCCATTACTTTGAAATGGCTCTTTATAACGTTAAAGTATGAGATTATTGATGTTCAGTCCATTTTCGATGCCAAGCAATATTCAAATTTAATACTAGAAAGATTGTTATTGTGCACAAGCTACACATTGTAGAAGTAGATGTGAATCAAATGGCTTGATTTCAACTCTATTTATAGAGCTAACACTACCAAGTACTCTGTATATCATATTAAATGGCACATGTAATGTTGCAATAATTTTTTTTTAATACCTAAAAAATGATTATACAGATAATATTTGAAATTTACATTTCCAAAAGAGTAGTAGTGCACATGGTATATGACAGTTATTCATGTGGTATTTTTTTTCATTTTAGTTGTCATAATTAGTAGTAATAATTATTATTTCTCTAAAAAAAATCTACATTAAATTACTTTCGATTTCTATTTTTTAAGTTATTTAAATCAAAATTATGTGACAATACAATATGTTAAATGACATTGACATCATATGGGGCTTGTACTTTTTTGTAAATCCACGTGATAAAATCAACCACTATATAAACGGAAAAAGGTCAAAGTTATTTTTGAACTATTTGAAATAGCATAAACATGCCCTTAAATTATATCGGCTTAAAAATATCCTTTATGTCCAACTATTAGGTTATACCTACCCTTCTAGTTAAAGGAAGTATCTATGTGTGTGTTAAATGTCACATAGCCACCACATGTGCACGCCAAACAGACCTCAACTTCACATAGACGATTACAGAAAAGGGTTAAAGCTACCCTTACACAATTCAAAATAACTTAAATATACCCTTAAATTATATATCAACTGAAAAATACCCTTCACATTTGACTATTGGACCACACTTGCCCTTCTGTTTAACAAAAACATCAATGTGTATACGAAAATGTCACATGAACTTCACATATGCACGCCAAACACACCCCACCTCCACATAGACGACTTAAAACCCTAAGTTTTACCCCAAAATAATGTTGTACGGTACAATCACTTTATGTTGTGAATTTCTAGCTGACTAAACAAATTTAGATTGTACTTAATTATCAAATTTAGAATCTTTTATATCTATTGAGTATTAGGATTTGGATTCTTTTAATGGATTATGGAGCGGGTTATGAGCTAAGAAAAAGGTCAAATAGATAGTATAATAGGGGAAGTGGGAATAGGAGTCAATCGATGATCAGAAAAGATTTGCCTAATGCCTTATTCTTCTGGAAAGAGTTTTATCTCCTAGGTTTTTGAAATTTCGCAAGTCCGTAGGAGATAACAACTGGTACGCTTTGATAGCTCCAACCTAGTCAAGGGGCTTGATGGCCCTTTGTATAGGTTGGGGTTGCTGATACGGGGATCCTCGTAGTAGGCTGGACAAGATCCAAACAGAGAGAAGAGGGCAGATCATGACAGTTAATTAAAAATAGACGTCTGTTAGTGACCAAGGTAAATTGTGTACCACTAATGGGATGGTTATTTGTGTACGCTAATATAACATAGGGTATATATGAACCTTATTAAAGTTCGAGAGTAAAGCCGTCCCTTTTCCCAAAACAAAATTATTTACCATTTGACCTAAATCTTCCAAGCCCCAAATAGGTCCAAAAAGAAAAAGTTCCAATAAATATTTATAAAAACAATATTAACTTTTATCAAAATAGTAACTAAGAAAATATAGCTCTAAAAAGGAAGAAAAAATAGGAAAATAACAATTTGGTGTGAGAATAAAATTTGGACCATGTTTTGATTTGTGTATGAGCCATGCTAATCTTCTCTGTATCATTCCAATTTTATCAGATGTCCCCGAAGAGACAATAAAATGTGTTAAATGTTTTCAATAGTAAAAATCAAAACAAATAAGGCTTCTTCTTTAGTGACTCTGAACAAAAGAGACCCATTAAACTGGTAAATGGGCTGACTTTTTTTTTTTTTGGGAAAATTTTCAAAATGTCAATATTTTAGTATTTTAAGAGGACTTCATTAGCAACCAATTTCAATATTAGTAAAAATGTCAGTTGTTTGTTATGTTGTGAGAGTTTTTATTATTATTTTTATTTAAAGAATATAATTATTTAATAACCGCAAAGGAGACAATTAAGGTGGGGGAATATTGCGAAAAAAAGGGCAAGACATCCTTAATTTCTAATCAGTGACATTTCAAATAAAAAATTTAAATTTTGTTTTTTTTTCACAGAATTTTTACATTTTAAAATATATTCATTCCAACAATATATTCTATTATATTTATTATAGTTTTTTGTTATTAGGTTGTATTATTTCCAATAGTATGGCGAATTTATCTACTATAGTCATTACGAAATATATTTGTATTTCATATATTTGTTCCCTATATAGTTATTTTTCTTCAAAAATCCTTGTATATATCATTTCAATAATTTATTTTATTTCTATTATTTAGTTTTTTTTAGAAGTTATATTAATATATAAAAACAAAAAAATTAGGTATGATGAAAGAAAAAGTTAAATGAAATATAAAATTGAAAGAAATAATTGAATATTTGGGGTCTGTTTACTCATTCTTAATAAAAATATATAACTAGTTGACATACCTTTTGAATAAATACAAATTTAGAAAAAAAATGTCAAATTCAGTTGACATACCTTTATTGTTTGTATTCATGCAATATGTAGGTCCATAAAAGTGAGCTATTTAAAGAAATTACATTTGTATTCGTATATATTTTCACTTGTGTATGATTGGTCTTTTTCAAAAGCTTGTTTTATGTCTAAGTGTATCTTCATCCAAGATGTCGATTATTTGTATTGTATTCGAATTACAAAATAAACTAATAGAAAGTTGTTCTATTATAATAAAATCATTTAACAATAGTTGACATAAATTGGAAGAATACAATTAGGGAAAAAATACAAGAGATTCATAAAACCCCATGCAACATGAAAATTTTTAATAAATACCAAATAGTGATAGTAAACATAGTGATTTGAATACAAATAAAAGAAAGCATCCCAAATCTAAAAAAGAACTATAAATACAAAACAACACTATAAAAAGTGTTCGACAAAATATCCGATCTCGTCCGTCTTTTTCAAGATCCTCACGAGAGTAGACAAAGATCTCTACCATTTGTGGTTCTGAATTTGAGGAGGTTTTGCCACACCAATGAGCTGTAAATTGTTCTGACCCTTGTTCTCCCTCATTTTAGCCGCGATCAACATTTATCCCACTATTTGTTAAGTAATAAAGAAATAAAGGATGAAAAATAACAGAAATTTGGTTTGATTAAGATGAATACCTCTGTAAGCCTCTTGGATTCAGCCATTGGAGAGTAAATCATAGAAATGAAAAATACAAAACAAACATTTTTTTAAGAGTTAACAAAAATAAAAATTAGAAAATAAATCTGAAAAATAGGATAAAGATTAGAAGATACCTTCATCAACGGGGATTCTTGTTGATTTCAATTTGGATTTAAAAAAAAAACCCAAAAAATATGGCAAAAAAAATATTTGCAATTGAATGTGGAGGAAAATCAGAAAAGATAACCAATGAGAGAGAAAAAAAAATAAATGGGAGAGAAAATAACAATTAAAAGATAAAATATGAGAGAGAATGATTTTTTTTAAAAAAAAAAAGGATAGATAGATTAATTGAAAAAAGGAGATAAAATAGGAAGAAAATGAGGCAAATAACATTTTTAAATAATGACATTTTTGACATATACTAATATTATAAAGTAATGGATCATTTTACACTAATGTTATTTATTTTGACTAGTTTTACTAATTTTTGCTTTTTTTTTCCACAGCACAATTCATTAATAAATTGTATTTTTTAGTGTTTTTTTTTTTGCAAAATATGAAATAAATAATAAAAAATTACATAAATCCACAACTAATTTTATTATATTATTAATAAATTTCTATTATTTGAAAAAATTACAAAAAAGATCTCTAATTTATGTGATGTATCGATCGGATACATCACTTACGATGT
Source organism: Solanum habrochaites (assembly GCA_027704765.1). Classification (NCBI taxonomy): domain Eukaryota; kingdom Viridiplantae; phylum Streptophyta; class Magnoliopsida; order Solanales; family Solanaceae; genus Solanum; species Solanum habrochaites. The sequence continues at coordinate 55,102,933 of JAKWJA010002496.1, forward strand.
ATCGACATACGCAATGTATCGAAACGTTACTTTACGCGATATAATAGTTGAATAAATCACTTTACGATATATCAGGACACACATGATGTATTGAAATATTACTTTACAAGATGTGTCGAGACGTTGAGTGATGTATCTGAAACCGTAATGCGATGTACTAGGACGTTGAGAGATATAGCTAAAATAGGGATGCTATCGAGGTGTTTTGGGATGTATCCGAATTCTATAAAATTTAACATTTAAGAGATTTTAATAATTTGAAAAAACAAAAGTAAATATACGATGTAATAAACTCTTAACTAAAGCTTATCACGCAAATTTCATCAAGCTCATCATTTGAAATATTTAGTTCAGTTTTTTAATGAACAACTTTGAAATTGGAGTTGCTTATGTTGATTTCTTTCTTTGACGCCATTTTATATGAAACTAAAAGAAATTAAAGTATAGTAGTCAATAACAAAAATGGAGAATCTATGCAAAAGTTGAGTCGCTCAGCGGGGGGAGCTCGCCCCGGCGCACACCAGCACGTAATAGCTGTGGGGGACGAGAAGGCTTTTAGTTTGTGGGCATTCAATATAAACTTTTAATTTCCAATTTACACATAGAACCTCCATTTAATGCGTTTGATATATATATATTATATATATATATATTATAATAATATATATTATATATATATTAGTTTTGGTTGTAAGGAGAAAAATCCGTTTATTTTTCGCTTAATAGCTAATCAAATAGTATCGTCTCAAGAAATATGAAATATGTTTGGTAATGTCACTGGAGCAACTTTTTTATGTATAATTTTTCAAGTGACTATGAAAATTTGACTAGTAAAAACTTCATTTATGATGTTTTTATAATCTATAACTAATTTTTAATATAAATGAAGTCATTTCCCAGTGGATTAGGGAAAAAAGTTCTTTAGTAATATATATATATATATATATATATTAGTGTTGTTTTGTAAGGAGAAAATAGTTTATTTTGCGCTAATAAGTGACAAATAGTATCGTTTAAAATAAAAGATGAACTATGTTTTGGTAATATACTGGAGCAACTGTTTTATGTATAATTTTCAAGTTGAGTGATTATGAAAATTCTATATATATATATATATATAAAGATATTCAGTTTTGCTTGTTAAGGAGAAAATTAGTTTATTTTTCACTTAATAAGTGATCAAATATCGTTTAAAATAAAATATGAACTATGTTTGGTAATATCACTGGAGCAACTTTTTTATGTATAATTTTTCAAGTGATTATGAAAATTTGAACAATAAAAACTTCATTTATAATGTTTTTATAATCTATAATTAATTTTAATATAAATGAAGTCATTTCCCATTGGATTAGGGAAAAAAGTTCTTTAGTAATAAAAAGACTATGAAAATTTTTTCTGCTATGCAAATAAGTTAAATATATCCTTTTACTTTAAGATATTAGTCGTTCAAGTTAGAGTCTAGAATATAAAAAAATTCTTAATAAGAAGTTGTCACGATCCAAGAATGGATGTGATGACACTTGTCTTATTCTATCAAGACAAGTCAGTCTAACCCAATAATTTTGATAAAATGCGAAAATAAAACCAAAGTTTGATAACAATTACTAATACGAAAAATCAACTTAATTCAATCCCAAAAATCTGGTTGTCACGTGCACAAGCCTCTAATGTAAATAAATAATAGAACTGAAATAAGATACACAGTTTAAATGACGTTGTCTTTCAAGTAAAAATAAAGTCATAAACGAGATTAGGAAGGTTCGTTGAGATGATGACAAACAACTACCTCACAATTCTCCACAAGATGCCTCGGAAACTAAGAGAATAGAAGGTATCACGAAGATCCGGGCTCGTAACCTACAAAAATTCGTAGAAGCAAGGGGTGAGTACTAAACCACACGGTACCCAACAAGCAAACTTCCAAACACAAGATAAGAGAACAAAATATGGATATTTCTTACACCCTATCCGAACCTTCATATTACAACCTGTATAACACCAGTCCAACCAAACAGCTCATAAGCACCCAACTCAATAACAACACTCTAACATATTACAATCCTCATAACAATTCAATATTCATCAGTCATAAATTTCACAGAAAATCACTCACAAGATCAGCAAAACACAAGTTCAAGTTCATCAATGATCAAATGGTGCAATGTCATGAAGTGCAATATCAAATACAGTGATACATATTTGACCTAATGATACACACCCGCTGTCTCTCGGTCTGGGATCCATGGGAGACATATCTGTCCATGCATTTATCGCGGCGCACGACATGGCCCTCGATAATAGTAACGGTCGCGGCGCTGCGATACGTTTCTTGAATTATAATATCCATCGCGGCGCGCGATACGCACTCGAAATGATAATCCTTTTATCACAGAACTCTTTATTAATCATTTGTTTCAGATGAATGCATTGACATGTTTAAAAAAAATAATGAGGGGAAATAACCATTTTGATAAACAAAACAACCAATTCACGACAATGCAACCGTAATACAAACATCAAGGAAATAAGCAATAAGCCCTCCAAATCATTCTCAATATCACACAAGAAAATACACGAATTTCATACGGCTTAACAAGGTTTCGAAAGCACTGTCGTAGACAACTGAATAATCAATTATGGGACTTGAGGTTTCCCTTTACGTTGTGAGCTTTCCAAAATCATGCAATTATTCAAGTATATTCCCAATAAGGTTTCGGAAAAGACAACCCACACATTTTAGTGTGTGACATTCACTTTAAAGATTCAGCTTCAAATTTAAACAAAGTTCGTAATTCTCGATGCCCTTAACTCGTAATCTTTCAATTCTTTATAAAATATCGGGAAATTCAATAGCATTTCAACAGAAATTCGATTTACACCTAATATTTAACTTACTATTGTAAGATATCAAAACTTAAAATTACCAAGGTGATGATAACATAAGAAGAAATTGGCACTTTTCGAAAACTGTTGGTCATGAAAACCCAAATGGTGAAAATTCAAAACCAAAGGCCTTATGTAATAGTAACAATCTAACACCATTTAGTGAGCATTAAACTTAATACACTTGAAATTGTTTGGTAGCACAAAACATTCACTTTCCTCCCAAATAATGTTGAATATCTAAATATAAGATCTGCCATGTTTTTTTAATTCCTACAACCCCTTTTCATTTTTAGCCTGTATGTTAATATTATTATATACATAAGATATAGGTAGGCATTTAATGAAAAGCATAATCATATCAAGCTCCAATAAGTTCAATTTGCGGCAGAGATTAAAAATTTGCAAATTGTATAGAGCGATTAAACCTTTTGTCCGTTCTATTTTTCTCTTTGGTTTATTTCTTTTCAAAATTAATTGATATTAGGAAAAGAGCCTAAAATATCCTTAAAGTATTGAAAATGATACAAAATTTTCCTCCACCATCTGTTGGCTCCAAAATGCCATTCCTCATCATACCTACTGAACTCTAAAATACTCTTGTCATCTATCTTGCGTTCAAAATTGAACCCCTTATTTTAATTTTTTTTTAAATTAATTAACTCTTTAAATCTTTTTGAAAATACTTGGCGGTTCAACTGTGGTTTTTAATTTAAATTTATAATATTAATTTATGGACCAATCACTTACTCACTTACTAACTAAATTGACCTAATAATAATCCAATTATAATTCAAAAATCGGCCCCTAAACCTACTAAAACACGATTTGTATGTAATTATAGATCTGAAAATGACATCCAAAATATTCGAGTCCGAAACGAAACCCCAATTAAATTTAGGTTGAGCCGCCTTATTAGGAGGGTCACTTTCATAGAATTAGCTTTCAAGATTGAAATTAGAAATTTATGTGATTAAAGGTAAAGAAGTAAACATCCCGAATTAATTCATGCACATTTTGTAAAATATAAGTTATATAAAGATTTGATTTGTTTTTTTAAACCTTTAATAGATTATTTTGAAATTTTTTACCTATGAATAAAAACATACATGATGAGAGTTTGGAACAATACTTAAGACGAAAACATAGTTAGGACTTTTAAGTTTATCGTTATCTTTATTAGCAAACTTGAATGTATCCGATACCCCTTTACTTCTCAGCACTACTTGTTCACCTCCAATTTTTCAAAAACACCTTAATTGACCGTTAGCTTTTCTGTTTTTGCATTAATATTGTGACAGTTATTATTGGTAGGGATTTATAAGTAATGGGTGGTAAGGTGAAATTGATTTCTAAATTATATTAGATAGTTTAAATTATACAAATGCTAGCGCCAAGTATTTAAAAAAAATATTTAAATAGTTTAAATTTAAAATTCGTTTTTAAATAAATAGAATTTGGAACCAAAAGGTGGATAACAAGGGTATTTATTTTGAGCCAAAGGTGTGTGGGAGTAAGGTCTTTTGGAGCCAAGAGAGGAGGGGATAAATTTTGTACTATCTAATACTTGAGGGTATTCTAAGCTCTTTTCCGTTAATATAAAAGTGAATAAAATTTTACTCACTTATCTTATCATTATAAGGGTAAAGTTGTATAAGCTTTTAAATTTAAATTAACACTTAGTCCTGAAACTATTGATTATGTATGCAGAGTACATAAATTAGTCAAATTTTAATCCAAATATCAAATATCGAACGAAAAAGAAAAAATTACTAAGTGTCCAAATTTGTCAAATTTTTCTCTATAAGAAAATGTTTTTGATTGGAGTGGTTTAAGAGAATAAAGTTTGTCACTTTTACTTTACCTCTTTTCTGTAATTTTATATTACTCATTTAATGCAATTAGAATAAATTCTGTAATTTTATATTACTCATTTAATGCAATTAGAATAAAAAGAAATTTGATTCTTTAGATATTATTCGTTGTGTAATATTTTGGTGGGAGAATTCAGAATTGTCCTCCTTTATATTTTTGTCAAAAGAAAAAGAAAACTTTATTAATTATGTTCATATTCTATGTCATTTCATTTTAATTGATACTAAAACTAGCATATTTAATGTTAATTCTTGTAACAAATTGGCCATTACTTAAATTATCAAGATGCTATATGATATTTTGCATAAAAATTCGTATAAAGTATAGAAATTCCATATATTCGGGGCTTAATTATATTCTATTTTAATTATTTTTCTAGTTTCAAAAAATTTAAATTTATTATTGTTATCCCAAGATATCCTTAGGTGTTATGATTACATTGACAAATGACATGCTTACTTAATGTAAAAAATATATTTGAAAGAAGATTTTTGATTCTTAAAATAATAGAATATTTGGAAAATATGATAATCTGAGTGTATATTTATCTAATTTTTTCAAGTAATCTAACATATAGAGAAAATTTTAATTAGATTTAAACCCCTTATTTATGCTCAATTATGCAAAACTTGTCTATGGATTAGATAAATGATATTAGGTAAGTAAAAGAAACGTGAATAATGAAAATTCTATAAAGAGGCTTAAGTTGAAGTTTTGATTTAAGAATCAAAGTTTATTCATGAAACGTGAATAAAACTTCAATTTAATTTTAGAATCATAATTTTAAATATAAATCTTGATTCATAAGTCTTTTTTCTTTTTGCAAATAAAAATTCATCATTTTAAATTTTGTAAAAAAATAATTTATCCTCTCTGTGAATATTTATATATTATGTGTATTTGAAAATTTATGATACTAACATATAATCGCAAGCAGGGACGACTCTATCTTGTTTCAAGTGGATTCATATCGAAAAAATATACGTATATATTTAATTTGTTCTTTTGAAACAAAACACTGTATATAATTACTTTAACTTCACTTAAGCCGATAGTAACATGTAGCTCATCGGCAAAGTGGTTACAATTTGATTGATGCATCGCGGTCGCAAGCATGCGTTTATAAAAGGGATATGTAAATGTTCGATTTATTCATGAAATATTTTATGATATTTCGTTACTTTATTTATGAACTATAATTTGCTTATTTGATAATAATATATAAGAATCGAGAAATTTTGATAATTTTTACGAATTGTCAAGTTTTATTGTATGCTTATTCAAAGAAAATTCAAATTATGTCCAAACGGGGAATTTGGGGGTAATATTGAAAGATTTGTTAATAGTGGGATAAAATTGGTAATATATGATATAACTGAGGACTAAAAAGGATATACTTTTATGTCTATTTCTGCTAAATCTCATTACCCCATTTAGCACTGAGTTTTTTCACTTCTCTGAATCCAAAATCCTCAAACTCGCCGGCCTCGCCGCAAGTCGTCGCCGGTGCCGGAAAATCATTTTGTCCCCTGAAAATCTCGTTAGATCGTCGGAAGTCGTCGTCAATGGAGAAAACGGAGCTGAAGGATGATAAAAGCAAAGAGGTAGAAGAGGAGCAAGTAGTGAGCCCATGGGAGGTATCAGCAAAAGACGGCGGGAAGATTGACTATGACAAATTGATCGACAAATTTGGTTGCCAGAGGCTTGACGAGTCGTTAATTCAGAGAGTTCAACGTCTTACGAATCGGGCACCTCATGTTTTCCTTCGCCGTGGAGTTTTCTTTGCTCATCGTGATTTTAATGATATATTGGATTCTTATGAGAAAGGGGAGAAGTTTTATTTGTACACTGGCAGAGGACCTTCTTCTGAAGCTTTGCATTTGGGTCATCTTATCCCTTTCATGTTTACAAAGTAATTGGGATTTGAATACACAATGCTTATTGGGATTATTTTTTTTTTGCTTACTTTTGGGTTTGTGAATTTGTTTTATTGTGCTGCAGGTACTTGCAGGATGCTTTTAAGGTGCCACTTGTAATACAGTTGACTGATGATGAGAAATGTATGTGGAAGAATTTGTCAGTGGAAGAAAGCCAAAGACTTGCACGTGAGAATGCTAAAGACATTATTGCTTGTGGATTTGATATTTCAAAGACGTTTATTTTCTCTGATTTTGACTATGTTGGTGGGTAAGTAGCCTCTTTTTTTCTTCCGGAATGCGGTTAATACTATAAGGAAAATGTTCATATTGAGAATTCCTTTTAGATTGTATTGTTCGAGTGTTTGGTGGGTATAAAAGCATGTATACATATGCTAATCATACTAGAAGTGGTATATGTTACAAGGATAGTGTTTTGGTGATATTTTGAAGTTTTAAAAGTCGAAAATAATGTTTTAAGGGATTAATGAAGTATACAGAGTAAGAATTGGGATACTTGTAAAGTGACACAAAGTCATTGTCCTATTTTTGATGGAAGTGTCCTTAATGCAACAATGATTTTTCCTTTTGGATGCGGTGGACGGGAGCGAAAGGAGACTCAGTAAGGATATGTTTTCAGGGTTGTTTTTGTTGCTTGGAATGTGATAAGGGCGGCGGGTGGGGGGGTGGGTGGTGGTGTTGCTATGTTTTAGAAAGTAATTTGCTTTCTGGTTCGAACAAGGTTGCAAACAAAATCAAACTTGTGCTTTCTTTCAAATTCATGTGTATGTCTCCATGATTTTTATATACATGCTTTATGATGTATTTCTTGTTTGACAACTTAGAGTATTGGTGCTAATAAAAATTCTTTTTGCGCAGCGCCTTTTACAAGAACATGGTCAGGGTTGCAAAATGTGTCACATACAATAAGGTGATTACTTCCACTTTATATCTAGAGGAGTATGTTATGTTAAAGTTCTTAAACGTATTATGCTGTGTGGTTTGTTTTTCAGGTTGTTGGTATTTTTGGTTTCACAGGTGAAGATCACATTGGGAAAGTTAGTTTTCCACCAGTCCAGGTAGCATACTCCTCAATGTCGTAACTATAGTCTGTTTATAACTTACTCTATTTTGCAAAAACTTTTTTTTAAAGTTTTGGACTAATGCTTTCAGGAAAGATCTTCATACTTCCTATTCTTAAGTTATCTTTATATGTCCATCCCTCCAGTGGCCCCATAATAAAATCTAGGAAACGAAGACAGAAAGGAAATATAGAGAAAACCACAATGCTTTGACCCAAAGAAACAATATAGCACCAAGAGGTTTTCTCTAAAACCTTTCTGTGCTTCCATTTGTGAAGCGTATGTGCATTATATTCATATATGTTTTCCAATTTTCACATCAAATAGATTAACTTTGGAAAAGTCAAAAGCTTGAAGAAGCTGGAATAGTATACTTCACCTAGTCCCCCACCCCCCAGAAAAATAAAAAAAAATGGAACAGTAGCTTACTCTGAATCTTGTATGAGTTTTGTCTTTTCCTCAAAACTTAGAATTTGAATTTAGTTTTGAACGCATGGAAAACTAACATAGCTGAATTTATAAAATTATAGGCTGTGCCATCCTTTCCCAGTTCATTTCCTCATATCTTTGGCAATGAGAACATTCGCTGTTTGATTCCATGTGCCATTGACCAGGTTTTTTCTTGCTCCTTTTTTCTGTATTTCTTTAAATACATATATTTTGAACCTGGTAATGTTATTTCCTACAAAAAAATTGACATGATTACAGTGGGTATGTTGTTGTGGTTTCTTCAAATGTCTAATTACAGTTGCTTGATTGAGCAATATATTCCTCACTTAGTAGTTACTACAAAAATGAAGCTGTATGTTTTGTTGTCAATAAAATAGTACTATTTTTATAGTCACATGGGCATACTTTTTTTGGGTGAAGTAATTAAATTGTATTAGAAATGCATCTAGGGGGCAGAGATTACAACTGAAATAAAAGTGCTCAAACAGGAAAAAATTACATGAGTACTCTGCAAAACGCTATTATAAAGCAGCCAAAAACATAAACCCCTTAAACCCTACTGTGCTAGAGAGTTAGTGAGCTAACAAAATCCAAAAAATTATCCATACTTCTACAGGGGTGGGCATATTTTGTTTGAGAGTGGTGGTTATTTCCCGATCAGTAGAAGCAATCTTCATTTTTCATTGCCACAAAGATCTCCTCATAGTAACCTTCATAACAACCTTCAATATGATAGAAACCATTGATTTCCTTTAAGGAGTTCTCTTTTGATTTCAATGTATTTTTGGTGTGCTGAACTAATGAGAGGCTTGATTTGATTTTATACATTTTGCACTTTTAAAAGTCGACACCATCTTGGTGTGTTATGCACTTAAGATATTTGACTTATCAAAAGAAAATGCCGGATGGGCGATCTCAAAATTCTGCTTGGTCCTGTTCAATTGGTGGTATTATATATTAGGGCTCAAGTTATTGTCTTGTCATATTGCTAAATGTTGGAGGCAACATTTTTTTAGAACCTAAACGCTGGAAGCAACATTTTCTCTTGATAGGTGCCTTTCTTTGTACTGCGTAATCTGCTGACGATAAATCTTGTCCTTCTTTTGGGTTGTTAGGTCTCCGTGTGTGGTGAATAGACATTAGCCTAAGCCTATGGTGCGGTCTTTACTCTGTTAACATTGAGCTATTTTCTAGTTAAATATTCTAACTGGATAGTTCGTGGGCTTATGATGATTGACACAATTTAGCAAGTTCAAGCTGTAATCTGCTGGATTAAATAGGCAGATAAGCAGGAGATCTTCCTGTTTGCTTTAAATTATATTGATAGCCCCATATATAGACACTGTCATTTTATCTTCAAAGAAAAAGTAAACAAATCTAAAAAATGGAGGTCATGTTGGTTTTATTGCTTCCTTTCTTTCTTTTCCTACATGCAATGTCTCTCATGATTTTTTTATTGATAGTCTTCCCCTCTGTTTCTACTGGAAGAACTAACATCAGTAAGTGATCTTTCAGGATCCGTATTTCCGAATGACTCGAGATGTTGCTCCCCGGATAGGCTATCACAAGCCTGCTTTGATTGAATCATCATTCTTTCCTGCGCTTCAGGTTTTTCCCTCCTTATAGACCAGTGACAGACCAATTTAAATTTTGTTACAAATTTACAATCAGATTTCACTTTGATCACACTTCTGTGACTTAAGTCTTTTACAGTTAATTAGTAGGAACAATTTGTTCTATTATGCTTGTCTGTCCTCAACTTGTTGCCACGAAGGCTTAACTCTTCTGGCCACAAGATGACCCGAATGCCACTGCTATAGGAAATTTTTGCAGCATCCATAATCAGATAGTTAGAAAGAATCACTATCACCTCAATGACCTCTGATATGATCCTTTTGAGCGGTGGCAATCTCTGTAGCCCAATTCCTTACAAACGAAAGCTCAGTTCTGGTGCTACATTCTGGTTATATGTGTATTTCAGCATCTGTTTTTTGAATAGTCAACTAGAGCCTTTCTGAATGACAAAAAATTGCAGTTTACAGCATGTGCTTCTTCACAGCTCATAAACCAGTAAATGTGGCGTCTTTTGGTCATAGACCTGTAAAACATAGTTAAACTTAAATCTAATTTATTTATTTGTTTGTTTAATATTGTATAGGATGAGTAATGCAGCATTTCCGATAGCTAGCATTTATCTCCCTTTGTAATTCTTTCTGTACCTAGAACCTGAGTCGTGGTTCTTCATGCTAGAGAAGCATTTGACGACAACGTGACCTAGTTGCCTGCTCCATAAGATATGCAAAGTTTAGTTAAGAACACTTGCCATTTACTATAGCATCAACTTCTCAACAGATATTAATCTTATTTAGAATCTGTTTAATGAAAAATCCATAAAGCATGTGAATGAGAGTCCTTCCTCCTCCATGAAGGAAACACAACAAACAATTTCCTTTATGAGATGTTGATCAAAGCCCCATATCTTCAGTAACTTTTTCATAAAGGATTAGTTCTAGTTTGATATGGTATGGTAGAATTCTTTCTGTCCATAATGCAAATAGCCTTCGTATGAATGTTGTCTTCTACTGGGTAGATGGAAATATGTGCCACAAAATCGTTTTTTGCATTTGAAAATTTTAAAAAATTCCACCTTTCCTCCATTTTTACCACGTACATGCTCTTCACAGTTGAATTTGGTTCTTTATTTGTGTAATTGCAAATGATTCTTGAGTTGCAACTTATATGAAAGGTATCACTAACTGTATAATGGTTATGTCATTGCATCTTTTTTCTTTATCTGATGTGCCGACCTCCATGTTGGTATCTGTCTGATTCCAAATAAGTAGAAATAAAACTGGTTCTCATCCTTTTATTTGTCAAATTAATTTGTGCACACTTGTTTCAGCTTATGTTGTTTAACGTGTCTGCTTGTAAAAATGGTCATACGTTTCTTCTGTTGATATTTTACTTTTCTGTTGAACATTTGCAGGGGGAGAATGGAAAAATGTCTGCTAGTGATCCAAATTCTGCCATTTATGTGACTGATTCAGCAAAAGAGATAAAAAACAAGGTTGGGCTTTCAAATATATTATTGCGCACATTCTCAAACAAAATAAATCCTTCTCAAAAAAGATATTTTTACACATTTGATGCACCTAATATGACAATGCTTTTATCAATTGAAGGACATCCATTTTGTGCATAATCCTGTTCTTATTGATCTCCTTTTTCTGTGTTGTCCTTTCCTTCTTGGATGAGGAGGGAGGATTACTATAGACAGTCTTTGTATAAAATTCATTAGAAACAATGCACCCAAGTATGTGGCCTAATGGTCATGAAGTGGCTGCAAACAATTGAGATCAGGATTCAGATCTCAGTAGAGATAAAGAAAACACTAGGTGATTTCTTCCATATGTCTAATCTTCATGCAGAGAGTTACCCGGAATATGTGTTGGTGGGAGGTGGCATGTATCTGGTGAAATAGCTGTGATGTGCACAAGTTGCCTTGGACACCACTTTCATAAAGAAAATTATTAGAAACAATGCATGCTGAACTGAGCAAGTTAATTAATAAGGTGTTGTACAACTCAAAGTATGACAATCAGTATTAGAGGATGGAATTTCGAATACATAAAAATTTTCAAATAAGTTGTCTTTATCTCCAGATGTGGCCTTTTCTTGACTAAATTTAATAGAACTTCAGAAATTTTTCTTTATGAGTCTGTAAAAATGATATTTGTGACAGATACTCTTGAAAAGAAACGTATCTCGATTCTCGTTCAATACTGGTGATGATTTTTCTTCAATTACTTTCTGTGTCATACTTATTTCTCTAAGAATACCAAAGCCTTAATTTGTTCTTTTTAATGTTTTTGTTAGTGGGGAGTGGGGTGGGAGGAGGGGGGGGTTACAATGTTGAGGCAGATTCAGAAGCTATAAGATAAAGAAAGGGAGAAACCATAGAAGACCAACCAACTTTAATGTGGAAAAAACTTTCAAATGAAACCAAAACAAAATCTAGAATAGTAAAAATCTGACCACATTACAATAAAATACCTAAAGGAAACAAACTAACATATTAAGCTAGCAGAGGAATTGATTTTACAAATATCTTATCATAACTAAAGTGATAAAAGATGCTAATAAGAAATAAAATACTCTTAAGCTCTCACGAACTTCATTAAAATTCATTCTAAAAGAAAAATGACACTAACTAAATGAGTATTTATTGTTATGATAACCCAAGAGGCAAATGTACAAATTCCCTTTATAGTTGAACTCTAGCGAAAATGAGTTAAACAAGAGTTCTTGTCACACTATTTCTTTGATTCAAGGAGATTAATTGGGCTTGGATTTCCTTGTTTGATTCCTCCATAGTCTTCAGGTGATGATACGAGATCCTTTGAGCTAAAAATCGTGGAACTGTAATTTTTTACCTTGAATCCACATAAATTGAAGGATTCACTTGACTTGTTCTATCTAGCTTACTGATGTGCATCATATGCACTAGTGTTTGAGTCCAGTTGATTACAGGAGTTGTGCATCATATGCACTAGTGTTTGAGTCCAGTTGATTACAGGAGTTCTGACCGAGGTAAACTGGAAAATGAGGCAATTTGAATATGTGAGAAGTTAATTTGTTTAGCGCCATTTTAGTTCTTAATTATTTTAATCAATGAATACTTGTCATTTCAAAAAGAAAGTTCTTATGTAGGTTTCCAAAATGGCCATTGTCCAGATTGATTGCTCTATGCCAAATAAATTATTTCGATAGCATTATAATGACCCTTTAAACTGTAACTATGTGCAGATAAACAGATATGCATTCTCAGGTGGACGAGACTCAATTGAGTTGCATAGGAAGTACGGAGCAAACCTGGAGGTAATTAAATTTATATGAATCCAATAGCTAATTCGTAGGATGGAATGCATTTCTATTAAATGATTGTACATGCTTGAATATAGCAGCTTGTAAATGCAATTTATCTCTGCTTGTTTTCACCTCTGTTGGATCAATATAGTTAACTTTGTACCATCTTAGCCATGGAAAAAAAGTCAGCAAACTAAACCTCTTCTCTTGGATACTGTGCAGGTTGATATACCATTTAAATATCTTGGCTTTTTCCTGGACGATGATGCAGCGAATGGAAAAACCATCGAGAGGTTACTATAATGCTTTCCTTAGTGTTCGTGGGGCTAAGTAAAATTTGCATTGTCGAATCAGCTTTTAGCATTCAATTCAGTCATGCACGGACTACCGGCAGATGATATTACCAATAATACTTATTTGCTCAACTTTCAGGAGTATGGTTCGGGCCGTATGCTGACAGGTGAAATTAAAAAGCGGCTAGTTGAAGTTCTAACAGATCTAGTTGAAAGACATCGACGGGCTAGGGCAGCTGTGACTGATGAGGTAACTAACAGTGGACTTTCTGAATTTCAAATTACTCAGTCTCCATGTTGAATTGCCTTGGATTATCCATTCAACTTGTCCCGACTATATCTGAATTTTTAATGATATGATTCTCTTTTAGGACCAAGCGATTCAAGCTTGATCTGCTAGCTTAAGTGAACGCAATGCGATTGAAATTAGCACCAAGTCTCCATTTTCAATATTCTTCGTCGCATAATTCATTAATTATGTTAAGGGTGTGCTGCGTGCAAGCTCTCCCTAGCATAAAAAAAAAGATATGCCGAGGGTGTGAAGGTCTCCTCTCATGAGCATGACATTCCATCAGGAATTATTCCTCTTTTTCGAGTACTCTCAGGGAATTAAGAGGAACAGAATCGGAGGGTTCTGCCTTTTCAAAGTGTTCTTTAGTGCCTCTTTTGCTTGTCCAACTTACTGGATGTCTCGTCTCCTTTCTATGCTCGTTTCGTTTAATATTTTTTTTCCTTTTCTGTTCTGTTTCCAGTATGATTAATTTATTTACTTGTTCCATGGTCTTCTCTGCAGATGGTAGATGCTTTCATGGCTGTCAGACCACTTCCCAATATGTTCAATTGAATGAGCAAAGTATAATTACTTCTGGATGTTTAATTCTTGAGGCTCATCATTATTTTCCATTTACTAAGGTTTTGCTTCTTTAATTGCAACTGTTTTTTTCTTTTCTGTAGTTTGTTACTCGTTATTGTAACTCAAGTTATGCTTACAAAGAACAAACGGTCTCAAGAAGATTGGATGTGTGGCTATATGAACTGTAATAAAATGTTTTTTCTGCATGTACACTTTGCAATTACAAGATGCACATCGTGGACATGTTAAAAATGGTTTTGCAGACATGCATAAGAATGTTCAGATCTTAAAAAGACAGGGTTGTTCTATTTTTCAGTTGGTTGAGGCTAAATTATATATCAATAACTGATAAATTGATATTCTAAAAGTGAAAATCTCATGTCATAAAAAGATATATATATATTTGACAACAGGATTATTCAAAATCTATATATCTATATAAATTTGAATATAAGATTGCTGATGTGGCACCTCTTAAAGGTTATGGATTATTAATTTATCTTTTCAAATCTTTTTTGAGTTTTTCTTAATTTAATTGGTTATAGTAACCCACCCACGACCATCTTGCACATTTACCTTTATTCTTTTTGTTTCACGCTACTAATTAAATGTTAATTTAAAAAGGGACTATAAATAAATACCAAATAAACCGTTGTTGGGTTAATAATGAAGCTATCATTAAATTACCCTTAACATGACATTATAACCGTTTTAATATTGCAATTAAACTCAAATTTAAAGCAAAAATTAGAACCAAATAGTTCTTTATGCAAAAGTCTCATCATATTTTGTTTATGCAAATTAGTCTGTTGCAATTCCCAGTATTTATAAATAAAACAGATCCTTCTCTGAAGCTATACAACATCAGCAAACTCAATCATGTTTGCGTTGTGATAATTTTTTTTAATCATAATTATTTTGTGATTATATGCAGTTACGTATCATTATCGATATCCAAATATCATCATTCAAAATGTTATTTTTTTTTCCAGATAACAGAAAGATCTCATGTAAAAATATTGGATTAGGGCCATTAAGTTAGTGAATATTATTACTGAAAATTTCATTTTTTGTGCAGGCAATAAAAATATCTAAGGTAAAATTATTAGGATCTCAGACAGTTCATTTAATGTGAATATACACCAGAAATTTCATTCTTTTTTTTTAGGGGTAACAGAAAGATCTCAGGTAACATTATTAAAATCTCAGGCATTTGTTTATGTGAATGTCATCACCAAATATTTTATTATTTTTACAGGCAACAAAAAGATCTCAGATAAAATTATTAGGATCTCAGACATTCGTTTAAGTGGAGCACCACAAGTATATTATCTTTTCAAATGTTTCTATTTATAATTTTCATAAGTTATTCGTTTGTTCTATTTGTGGAGCTTGAATTATAAACTTTTTCTATCTATTAGCATGTTATTAAGGGCAAAAAAGAAAAATATAAAACCAATTGGCGAAGACAAAGGCAGGAAACAATCACAATTAAAAGGAGAAAATCTATTGGTTTGTTATATTTTTCTCCAATGCCAGATGGTACAAAAAAGAAAAATTGGCAGTGTCGGTATACTTTTGTTTATTATACAGTAACTATAGTATATGTGACGGAGATAATAACGAACTTGAAAAACACACTATTTAAAAATTTAAAACATTGAAATATGAGCGGGGGGCGTTCTTGGTCGACAAAGCACTATTATTCACAAGTATTTTGATATCTTTGACTCATCGATTTATACCTACCATTGTTTTTATTTCTTTCTACCAAAATAAAATGTTACTATTGTTAACAAATAGAATGTACGCACCACTTTATATGACAACTACCATGCTAAAAAATTTATAAAGATATATATACGATTATAATATATATATAATATCTATTATAATATATATATAGATATCTATATATATATACAACGCAAATATAGGAGATGAATGAGTATTAAAATAATTTGTTATTGTTTTTAAAACATTTAAAAAATTTTTTTTTTTTTTTTACAAAAAAAGCACAAGTAGAATTTAGTTCATTATAATAGGAGTAAATCAAATTTAAATTAAATAATGCAATTGGTAAAATGGATAATATATCGCGCCGAAGCGCGGTCAAATCCACTAGTTTTTTAATAATTGAAAATACATGAATTAAAAAATTGATAAAAATAAGTTATACATAATAAATGGAATATTTACAGAAATATCACTTTTTAGTGTATTTATTATCATTATTTCCTTTAAGTTTTACAAATCTTCAAAATGTCTCATTTTTCTCTAAGTCAAAAATGTCATTAGTGTATCCCTCTTTTTAATGTATCAATACTTTGATTTTTTGGCCATTAATATATCGGGACCCTCTATTAATATATCCGACTCTCTTTTTAATATATCAGTGCATGTATCTAATCCTTTTTTTAATGTATCAGCGCTTTGATTTTTTGGTCATTAATGTATCCAATCCTCTTTGTATCAACGCTTATATTATCGTATCTATTTAATTTTTTTTTTGTAATTATAAATTTTTAATAAATAAATTATAATTTACCTTAAAAATATGAGATATCTCTACTTTGCCCCATAATAAATTACGAAAGATATTAGTATTAACATGAAATAAGTTTGGGTTGGTGGTCTATGAAAGCCCAGTCCATCAGACAAATTAAGACCTCTTGATCATTGGATACTCATATTCAACGACATCAACTTTCTACTACTAGCATATTTAAGCCATCTACTTGTGAATATTGTAAGATTTTTTATTTTTTTATTTTATCACTCGGTGTTTGGAGTCTACATTAGAATTCCAACAAAATTTAAATCATGCTTTGCAAGGCCATTTGAGGGTAACGCTTCAAACATGATTTTTTTCATTCCCAGTGCTTGAAACCGAGACTTCTAATTATAGGTGAAGTAATCCCAGCATTACACTACAAACGATGTTGGTAATATTGTAAGAACTTTGTTTAGTTTGTTTCCTCCTACACTTAAAAAAAAGTTACAAAATTTGTTTTAAAAAATAACATTTTCACATTGTTATGTGAAAGAATAAATTATTTTTACATAAAAAATACTTATAATCTTAAAAATAAATAGGAGCAAATACTTAACCTATAAAATTAATTATGTGATCTATGTGGTGGCAAAAAGGAAAAATAAGTACCTAGAAATAACAAAAAAGATCCAATTTGCTCATAAATACTATAACTTATGAAAAATAGATAACAAGGGGAAAGACATTAATTTACTTATATCAAAAAATCATTTACACGTTTAAACTATCTATCACGTATTATTATTATTCAAAAGTAAATTTAATAACCATTATTTCGATTTGGGAGAGACTACAAATACCTTTCTAGATTTGACTTGTCATTAATTGGAACAATTTTATCACTTTTCCCCTTGAAAATAAAAGTTTTGAGTTATTTTCACTTTTTTTCAATATAAGAAAACCTGAGTTTGCGAAGAGAAAACATCGGCTCAGCAAACCCTTTTCCTGTCTCTGTTACAGAGAGGGTTGTTTACTCGCAAATCTTCATCCGATTCAACTAATTTGTTGGACTGAGAAGAAGAAGAAGAAGCAGTAGCCATGGGAGAAAGGAAGGTTTTAAACAAGTATTATCCGCCGGATTTCGATCCGGCAAAGATTCCCAGGCGAAGACAGCCAAAGAATCAGCAGATGAAAGTGCGTATGATGCTTCCAATGAGTATTCGTTGTGCTACTTGCGGTAATTACATCTATAAGGGTACCAAATTTAATTCCCGCAAAGAGGACGTTGTTGGCGAGGTAATTTTTATTTAAAACCATTTAGTTTTGAATAAAATCTTTCAATTTTGCGTATTTGGGGTTTCTGTATATGTACTATTCAACTAATATCCTGGTGGGTTTTGTTAAATTTTTGAGAATTATGTGATATGGGTAGTGAACCTTAAATTGAAAGTTTCATGACTATATGATAACCTGAGGTTCTTGAATTGAGTAACTGTTGATGAAAAGTTCGGAACTTGGCTTGGGAATCGGATAGTCCAATGAGTTATGAGGGATATCGGTTGGATCAAATATGTACAGTGTTATGGCAAATTGTTGTTGATTAAAACTTGTTTTCCCCTGATTTGGTTAAGCAAAACATTGCTTCTTCTGTGCTGCTTATGTTCTTAAATTTGTAGATTATCCAATATCAGTCATTGACATCTATGTTTTGGCCAGAATTTCTTATTGTAATCTGCAATGGTTACTATCTTAGTTTCCAGTTAGAGTTATCTTTTAGGTGACATGATTTTATGAATAAGATGTAAAGCGTGTGGACAAACCAGTCAATAAGATCAGTGAAGAGCTCAAGTTCATCGAAGGTGCCATAAACATCATAGATGTCGTCAGTTGTTGTTGAGAGAACCAGAAAAGCTTTGTTGAAAAGTTTTCTTGCATATCCGAACCGAGGGATTTGAGTGAAAAACAATTTCAGGCACGAAGACGCCCCCCCCCTCCACACACACACAAAATCTTTCCCTCACAAATGTCATCTTTTTAATAAGTTTAATGTTCTTGTCCCACCAGCAAAACATATCCTCAAGTGAAATTGTCGGTATTGAAAGGATATTATAATCAAACTAATGTGTTTGATATGCCAGACTTTTTTCAAGGGGAATTGTATCTAATGAGTCATTTTTGGCGTTCATTTATCTGAAAATATCATTACAAAGGAAAAATTAATTTTCCTTACTAAACCTTCACAATAGCATGCACGAGAGAAGGATAGCTTCCCATGAAGTGAATTTTCCTTACAACTATCTTTATTTTTGACTTCATGTTCCTTGTTCCAATTAATAAGTAGACATTATTAGTCTTTCTTTACCACTCAAATTCTTCATTAATACACTTTACGGCTTGCTATTAATAATCTTGTATATATGTGTAAAATAGGTGGGTTTCGTACTTATGTAAGCAAAATCCTACAAATATTTGTATATAATCTAGATAAATACTAGTTATGTTGGAGGGAGGGAGTTGAAAATGAGGTGTGTTGGAGGGTGGTGAAGACATAATCATTGTGGAATGCGACGAGTGAAACCTGCTTTCTCTACTTCTACTAGGATAGTCATTTTTGGCAGAACTCTCAAACTATGAACTAATTTTCAACTACAAAATACGTCGCCAAGAAATTTTGTAGATTACAATTTTCATCTTTTTCATACCATCATGTCACCTAAAAATTTGTAGGTTAACCAATAGAAACCATTAATATCTTAATCATCACTGATCAGATTTAGAGACAACATCATAATATTCAGATGTGTATTCAAGTTTAGACGTTTTAATAACGCACATCTTTATTATCTGATGTATATTCAAATTTAGACATCTTTTTCTTAATGAAAACAAATGCACATATTAATATTCGGATGTCTTAATCTTAATGGAAACAAATGAGACCTTAATGACTGAGATCTAAATGATTAAGATTCAACCTCCATTAGGTGCAAACAAATGAGGTCTTACGCTGTAGTGGACATGTTCTAGTATATGCGTGTGTGTTTGTATGTTCTTGACTTGAATTATGATCATGTGTTTTTATGTTCTTGCCCTGATTTGTAATCATGCATCAAATTATGCAGACTTATTTGGGAATACAAATCTTCAGATTCTATTTTAAGTGCACAAAGTGCTCCGCAGAGATTACTTACAAGACAGATCCCAAGAATTCCGATTATACTGTTGAATCAGGTGCAACTAGGAATTTTGAGCCTTGGCGTGGCAAAGACGAGGTTAGAATTTTATGGACTTGTCTTCATTATAAAGAATTATATCAATTTGTTGTTGTATTTGTATCCAGCACTTCCTTCTGTAGAGGAAAGAGCGTGAACCTTATGTATGACTTAAAATATTTCGTTTTTTCATTTTTCAGGTTCCAGTTTCTTGTACATTCATATTTATGTTTTCTTTTTCTTTTAGGAAATTGAGAAGGAGAAACAAAAAAGAGACGATGAAGAAATGGGTGATGCAATGAAGTCCTTAGAAAATAGGACATTGGATTCAAAGAGAGAAATGGATATTCTTGCTGGTTTAGATGAAATGAAATCTCTGAAGGTGACTTGTGAAATTTCTTCTTGAGTAATTTTTTGTTGCTACATTGCTGTGGTGTATATCCCGTTTTCGTTTCTGACAATTTTCTTACTTTTTAAACCCCAACTTTTTCAGTCAAGGCATGCCACTGTGAGTGTAGATGCGATGCTTGAAGCTTTGCAGCGGTCACATGAATCCAAGGTATGATGATGTTTTATATTGTTTTCGGGTTTGAATTTTTGATTAGGAGTGAATATTTTCTCCTTGATGATTAAGTGTCTGTAGCATATCAATTCTGTTAATTGGTTAATTTAGAGAACTCCAAATTTCCTACATAAAGTTGCTGGATGTATAAACTTCTTTATACACATGGATTTCACTTGAGATCAGTCATGGCCAAAGCGTTATAAGAAATGTGATTAATCGGATTCAAATCATTATGCTCCCCCAACCCCCCCAAAATTCAAATTTACCTCTTTTAATAAGAATCAAATGACAAGATAAAATTTTCAATTTAGTTCATTCTTGAACACCATCTTTTATTAGATATTGTCTAATTGCCTACCTCAAGACGCAAGACACCTGTTTAAAACAAACAGAAAAAGGAAAAAAAGAACAGGATAACTGAAATTAAAAGTAAAGGCTAGTTTTTTGTGAAACCACATATTTTGAACTCTGATTAGATCATGCGAGGTGTTCAATTGTTAGTAGTGTGAACCATAGAGAATTTTAATTGAAATTGATATATGTGAAAGCAAAATTTAAAAAAGAATCTTAAACAATTTTTTTTTTTTTGAATAAGTAACATTTGTATTATAACTCATTTATCAATTCAGCACACCCCTTTACAGCAAGTCAAAGTGTAGCAATATATCAAAGGACTCCCAATCCTAGCTTGAATCTAACACATCTAGAATGTTTAAGGTACCATTTTTACTTTACATGCAAGGAACATTAGCTTGGAAATGATGTTGGTGTTTGTTCTTAGGAAGCACTAAAAGTATCTGTAAATCTAGTAAGGAGAAAAATAATGACTTAAATGATAGGTTATTCAGGATGATGAGAATAATGAGTGGTAAGCTCTAATAGCTAATTATGAGAATCTGTCGACGTACCTTTATAATTAGTTGCCGAGTATGTGGAAACATTGTTGCCTGCCTTTTCATCATATTAATGTCAATCACCTTCACAGGAAAAGAAGATGGAGGAAGACGATGAAGCTCTCATAAGATCAATTTTCCAGGTTTGTATACCATAGTCTGAATAACTACTATTTGTTCATAGGAGTGCTTCTAATAGTGTAAATTTCTTAGCAATTTTTATGACCTTGTAATTTCAAATCAGGGATCAAGAGAGACTGTCAAAAGAATCAATGATGAAGAACTTGAGGACGATGACGATGATGACATGGCTTTCTTTACCCGTGAAAGTGCAGGGTCAGAAAACAACTCTCTAAAGGTACAAGTGCCTGGTCATCTTATTCCTGCTTGTCCAAAAATTCCATTGTTAATTGCAACACCTACTTCTTTGTACAAACAAGAACTAAACAATTAAACGGCAGCATCTACAAAATGATTAATCTCCTTTACATTGGACCTGCCATATGTCTGATATACAACTAAAGAAAAGTAGAAAATACAATGTAAATCCATAAATTAGATTATAGCTCTGTTGGGAGCAGCACATCTACTGTTAGACTTAAATCTGAATGCAATATCATGTCTTAACCTTCTTTTGGTGTTCCATTTAAACACTATGCTTATTATTGTGTAAATGCAGAAGAGAAAGGTTTCGGAGGAACCTGATGAAAAGCCCACAGACTTTTTGACGAAAGCCAGCATTAATGACATCTCTAAAAACAAAGGTAGGTTGAGTTTATTCATCTGATTCCCTTCCGAGGGTATCATTGCTTCCCATAATTCCAACATCCTTGTATGACATTTGGTGGATGAAATATTATAAACTCTTCAATGATCGTAGAATTCATAGGCTTTACTTGGGGAAAAGTAGTAATAATAGTCAAATTTACTTTTTTTTGGGACATTCTGATAGAAATAGCTTCTGATGGATCTCTAACCCTATTTTCACGACCTATCTTACAGATAAAGCATCGATAGGTGATAGTAAAATCATTTTGAAGTCCTCATCAGTCAAAATATCCATAGTCAAGAAGCCAGTCTCACACTCCAACAGCAAGCAGACAGTAGAAGTAAACAAGCAAGACTCGCAGAGCACTGATGCTGCGACAAGCAGTGGTCTGCTCTCGTTATGTCAACAATATGTGGTGATGACGATGATTGATTTAGTGATCCTTTCAACCTCTATTTGTCCAGATACATCCACCAAATCTATTAACCGCAGGTGTGATTTTCATCGGGTATGCTCTTTCTATGGGCAGTTGAAATGTATGCAAGTTCAAGCTTTGGCTCTCTGCTAACCATCTGTCAGTATCAATTGGGTTGTGTACGTTGTATTTTTTATAAAGAATTTACAACCATCTCAAGTGTTCGAAAAAACAGTTCATTGTTAATGCAAAACATATGTCATCTACTCTCATTATACTTTGCCTTCTTTTAATTTATGTGATTTGTTCTATAGTTTAGTCGTTAATGAAATGATTCGTAGCAACCATTTTTTTTATGGCTTATGTTACACTACAAACCACTAGTGGATTACTTTGGGTATGTTATCGTTGTAGGTTTATACCACATATTCCAAAAGAGAACTTTTACTTCCATTCAAACATTGAGACGGAGTGAGTACTGTTTTTATCTGCTTTTCTAGTAATTTCTAAATTAACCTAGGAAAAACTGAAGCTTTCGTGAGTATGGAGTGTGCATTGGTTTGATCTTATGTATCATCGATTCTTGATTTCTAAATATGCTAAACTAATATATAAATTAACAAGATATCTTATATCGATTTTTAATTTATTGATTTTGATCTTTAACAATCTTGTTTAATCAATAAAAGAATGTTCATAAAATAATTACGCAACTTATGCCACAAAATAATAATGTAACTCATAATATATGTAACCTATAAAAAAGGTGCAACAAAAAATAAAAGAATTAAGACAATGCCGTGAATTAAAGGCAAAGGTAGCTAGTTATCTATAAAATATTGATATTAATATTATGTAGGGGTAAAGAGCAAAGTAATACTCACGAATTATCGATTTACCAAATAATTTAATATTAAAAAATTAATGGATTCAATTTAAAAACATATATCTGTGCCAATATCCAAGTAACCCGACCCGATAAATTCCGGAACCCTAGCCACGAACACACATGCTATATAAATCCCCTTTAAACCCTAGAAATTTTACGCCCCTCTTATGCTTATCAGTTCCAGAGAAGGGAACTTGAAGAATTGCCCAGGTAAAACCTTGCTCTTCAAATTGTTTGTTTGATTTATTATGTGAAGAAAAGGTGACCAATTAGCCAGTCACACACACATCGTTGGATGTTCTTCTCCGTGTGAATGGTCAGTATGTCACCGATAGTAATATCAAATCAATGGTGTTTGATAGTCTTCTACTTGGTGAATTGCGTTTATTCCGCTCTCACCCACCAGGCTATTCCCATTACATTGAAAAATTGGGTTAACAAATATGAAAAATTGTTAGATTGCATCTTTAAATCTAACCAAGTGTTGGCGACGAGGCGACTGGCGACTTGGTGGCATTGCCTTTTTTTTTTTTATTTTTTTTGAAAAGGCAGATTTAATAATTAAAAGCCTATTTTTTTTTTAAAGAAGTCAGATTTAATAATTAAAAGACTAAATTAGGTTGTTTTTTTTTGATATTTTTTGCAAACTTAATAATTAGAGTGTATTGACCTGTTTGAGCAGTAGCTACTTTTTGAGTTTTTGAGTCTCGACCAGCAATATGACCTGTCTTGTTCCCTTGTTGATGTTTTTGACTCTGCCTACATTTTTTTAAAAAAACAATTTAATTCTTTTATAATTATTTCTTTTCTACTTAATTTAGTTCTATACCGTTTCACATAGTATTTTTGAGTTTCAAACAACCATCGTGTCTCTTTGAAAGGAGAACGATCCATCTTGAATTTAATATGTCATTTGAAGGGAGATGACTTCCAATTATGTTTCTTTGCAAGACGGACGATCTAACTTGAACTTAACATGTCATTTGAAGGTAGATGACGATCCAATCCCGTCTTTTTGAAAGATGAACAATCCAACTTAAATTTAATATCTCATTTGAAGAGAGATGGACAAGTCAATCTTGCTCTTTGAACGTGGGAGACGATTCGATTTTGGAGCTTAAAAGTGTCATTGAAGGGAGATTGATACCCCACATTGAACTTCTTAAGTGTTCATTTGAAGGAGAGACAACCCAATATTGAAGTAATGTGTCATTTGAAGGGAAGATGGCCAACCCAATATTGAACTTAACGTGTCATTTGAAGGGGAGATGACAATCCGAATATTGGAACGGAACTGCTGGTTCATTTGAAGGGAGATGACAATCTCAAAACCAAGGTTATTTGAAAGACGGTATGACCAACGTGAACTTAACATTGAATGACGTATCACAAAACCTGCCATATCAATTTTAGTAGCAAATAGAACATAAATTCTGCAACAGAACCACATGACCATATGAACAAGGTATTAGCCAATGCAACAATTCAAAATTAATCACATCATGAATTAAATGAAATGTCAATTTAAAAGGAATAAAAAAAACTGTCATATGAACGACATGGACAAATCAACTTGAAGAATAATTTATTTAAAATAATACAATTTAATTCTCCAAAAGATATCATTTGAAAGGGTATGACGAGCGAAAAATAAAAAGATGTCATTTTGAAGAATGTGGACGATCCACAAATGCATTTGAACTTGAAAACAACGATCCACAAAGTATTGGACCCATATGGAGCAAAAAAAAACTAAAATGAGCAGTTGGAAAGGTATGCGACCCAAATTAAAAGATGTCATTTTGAAAGGATGACTATCCAAAAATTAAAAATATGGTCCTTTGGAAGGGCATGATACCAAAAATGCAATTTAAACTTTGAAACGGTCCCCAAGTTATTTGGACAAATATGGGCAACAATTTAAAATGATCTCTTTTTGTGTCAGTTTAAAAATGTATGACGACTCAAAATTAAGATGTCATTTTGAAAGGTATGACTATTGAAAAAATTAAAAAAAAAATTATTTTGAAGGGTTGATACCAAATATGCAATTTTAAACTTTGAACGGTCCACAACGTTATTTGGACAAATATTCAACAATTGAAACGGTCCCAAAGTTGAGTATGAACCATATCGTCAAGTGGATTTCAACCCATTTGTATTTTTAGGAACAATGAAACATATTTAACTTGATTAGCGCCAACACAGAGTATTGTACAAAAATTTCTCACAAATTTTTTCTCTTTCACCAGAATGTATGCGGTAATTCTAATGGATTCAAGTGGTACTCAAATGTACGTAAGTAACGATACGATTGTAGTTCATCTGGCTGCAAACAAAATTGTGAATTAGACTAAATCCTGTTCACTGCCCTCACAAGAAAAGAAACTACAATTTGTGCACATTTAAAATGTTTTGATTGGGGAACATCTGGAAAAGCACACTCACACTCAGAAAAAAAATTTCAATGTGCAATTTGAGATACAATAGGCTTAACATTCATTGTAAATCTCCATAATCGGAACATTTGAATTGAATCATGCAGGGTTTTGTAATAGATTGTAATGTTGGCTTGGGAAAGGGTATGATAGTATTTGGGATTAAAAAAAGTGACTTATTCTTTATTGAGAATAGCACTAAATAAATGCGGTTAAAACATTTATTTACGCTTCGCGTCTGATTCTCTTTGCTGTCCCTTTCTTGCACTTTGACTTTTTGAAGATTTGTTTGTCTGAGTTTGTCCTCTTTTGAATTTTTCTTTTTTGTTTGGAGTATTTTTGAAATTTTGCTCTAAATGGTGGGGAATTTTGAACCGTTTTTTTTCTTCTGAAGTCATTTTTGTTCTTGACATTAAGAACTTGAAACTTTGCTTTGACAAATTTGAACTTTGTATTTTGCTTATAACTTTTATGTCTTCAGTCGCTACAAGAACACTGAGCAAAGAGAGATAGTGGCGTAAAAGCACTCGAAAAGGTATAGGCTAAAGAGTGGTTGCCAAAGATAAATGTAAGGCTCAAAGTGGGGACATCTAAGGATTAACATCATTTGGTAGGCTTTGAAAGGCTCAAACGGATCAAAAAGGCCTACAATCATTTTTTCAAATCAAACATTACTCAGAATTTCGCCTCAATAATATTTAGGCCAAATCTAGATCAACAATGCAAAATAATTGAATCTGATTCAAAACCTACCACACAATGCACATGAAACAATAAATCTGATTTTGTTCTAATCTTGAATTTATACAAGACAACATTTACAAGTGTAACAAAATATGAACGAGAGGTACCAAAAGAATCCATGGTTTAACAAGAAGTCAATCTTCTTTATTATACAAATTATTTTTCACATGCATACTTGAACTGTGTTGTCACCAACCCAGTTAAAAATAATTTCGAAAATATAAACATTCAAAGAAATAAAAAAAAAATAAAAAATCTTTTGAAGAATACCGAACTTAATAAGGGCTGCCTATGTATCTCATTGATGAGAATCAAGTTTGCGTAGTTCTTCCAAATATGACATAAAATCTATATTTGAACAAATACATTTTTGGCAGGAAAAATAAAGGGAATGAAAAATCAATGAGCCACATTGAAAGGCGGGCAATCAAAATTTAACGAAAAAAATATTTTTTAATTATTTAAAAAAAATTAGCAATAATGAAGAAATTAGTGGATCACATTTAAGGATGGAACACCCAAATTTAACAAAAGTAACAAAAATGAAATAAGTAAATAATGAGTCGCATTGAAGGGCAGACTACCCAAACTTAACAAAAAATAATTTTTTTTATTAATTAAAAAAAATTAGTAAAAGTAAAAAAATATATGAAGGAGTCACATTAGAGGGCGGACAACCCAACTTAAATTTTGAGTCTGCAACAATTTTGTGAAATTTTTAAGGGCATTCCTAAAAAAAATTTTTGGCCCCCTGTTTCAGCTGGCACCACCTCCGTTATTTAATCTTTGATCTATCTCCTTTATAAAATTTTTTGGAGACCTCCTCAAAATTTTTGCCCCAGTTTTCCGTTTTCATTCCAAATTTGAAAAGCTACAGGAAGATACCCCGAAGCCTTTATGTGCCTACTATCCCGCTGAGTAGGTCAGGTCAACTTAGTTCCAATAGATTGTAACTTGAATAAAAACTGGAACTTGAATTAGGAAATTTAAAAAAACTAGTTAACCAAAAGTGATTTTAAAATAATGAACTCTATACAACATATTAACGTACACCAAGTCTATCACATAACATACAAACAATTGAATTATGTTTTTTAATATGAGGTTTTGGCTTCGCTCTATACAAGATGATAAGAGTAGACTTTTGTATATTTGTGGAGAGGTGGACCCAACCAAGCTGACTACTTGGGTTAAGACAGTAAACTATCATTGACTATCCAGTGTTAGTCAACTACATTCGTCAGGTGCCCGAGAAATTTGGTTAACGAACGATTGCGAAACCCGCATATAATCGTCCTTTAAGTAAAAAAGCAAAATTAAGTGTCGTTACGTAATAATGTTGCGTGCAATAACAATATACAAAAGTATAATCAATATTTGACTACAATATGCAAACAATCAAACAAAATATACAAGATATAATTAAAACACACTCAGATAATAGTACCTCATTTGAAAAATAAAACCCATAATGGATTCTAACATCTATGTCCCCAGCGGAGTCGTCATTCTGTTGACATCCTTTGAATGGGAGCAACGTCGCGGCGACTCAATTTGAAACCAAGAACGCGCAATAATACTGATTCTATATTTGACATTTACAAATCGAGATAAAATCAAGAATTGATAATTTACCTACGAAGAAGCGCCTGACTGTCCTTCATCTTCTTTCTCAAGCGTTTGTTTTCTTCTTTAACATGTTCAAACTCCTTTTTCAAATCTGAAACCCCAATCCCATATTTTTGAATTTCTTTTTTTCGCATTTCTTCTTCCAGTTTATTATAGAGTTCCTTTCTAGTTTTTGATTCATTACCAATTTTTCTCATAATGCCAAGACCCAATGCCTTCCTGAATCTTGAAAATTTGTCGAAATGAGTTGACTTCGGGAAGAAATTTACCAACGTACATTCACGACTGCAGACGGTGCTCTGCATTCTGAGTTTGTAACAAGCAGAACAGTTGTTGTCGCCATTTTGAGCACCAAGGGCATCCTGATTGAACGAAGGAGTGCCTAGGGCTTGACCTTCAGGAGTTTCAGTTTGATCATCACTATCAAAAAATGTGTCTTCAGTTGTCTCGTCCGGATCAGTCGAGGTCACCGGAGGTTGGTCTTGAACGCCGGCAAGTGGTTTGGGACCCCAGCTGAAATTACGCCAGAATTTCATCTCTTCTAGATTTCTTGGAGAGGAAGCCAATTGGTTTTGTTTAAATGCCCACTTGTCGCCTTATATATATTATATATCTATATATATATATATAATAATCTATATATATATATTACTATATATATATTATCATATATCTTATATATATATATATCTATTCCGGTTTTTGTATAAGCAATTTTTCGTGCAAGATTTTTGAAATAAAGAATATTAGATTATTTTTCTAGTTTTTATTTTTTAATATAGATTTATAGTTACATCATTATTATTATTATTATTTATTACCAAAAATCCTATTTTTTAAAATTGGTTTTAAATTATATCTTTTTTAATTATTTAGAAGGGCAACTTTCACATATAGCAAATAAAAAATTCATATTTATATGTTATAGTAAAGTTTGCATAATTGTGCTCCATAGCAAACATAGAAACTGTATAATTCCGCTATACATATACAGTTGAAGCAAATTGTATAAAACGAAGTGTATAAAAGAAGAAAGAGAAAGATACTTAGCAAAGAACTGTATGAAAACGTATAAAAACGAAGGATATAAAACGAATTGTATTATTCTTAGTGTATATAATGGTTATATACAATTTGAATTTGTATAAAATGAGACAGAGAGAAAGACGAAAGAAATTTGACAAGGAATATACAATTGAATTGTATAAATGAGAAAGAGAAAAATTAGATACAATTGAAAATTGTATAAAACGAGAAAGAGAGAAGGCAAAAGAAATTGGGCGGGAGAGTATTTTTATTGTATAATTATAAGTGTATAGGACGAAAATATATGTATTTGCATGTGTATATACAATTTTCTCACGCTTTTATACAAACAGAAACGCAATTTTAATACTTTCGCTTTTGTTTTTGTATAAGTGAGAAATGCGAGAGTGGCGAACGAGATTTGAACGATTGGCTAGCGAGCACTCTGGAAGAGGGGAGAGAGGGAAACAAAAATATATGTATTTATACAATTTTCTCTGCCTTATAAAATTAGAAACAATTTTTATACACTTGTGTTTGTGTAAAAAGTGAGTAAGCGAGCGAGAGATAGGAGAAGAGTGGCGAGCGAGATATTTGGTAGAGATGCGCCTTGCAATTTTTTGCAAACGTTTGCTATGGAGCACAATTAAATCAAACCCTAGCTACTCCATTTATTTGAGGTTATTTGTTTGTTTTCATATAAAATTATCCCTTTTAGATATGAGCAATATTTGGGATTATACCCATATTTTACCCATTAAAATATGGGTGTATTGTGGGTAAACTACGGGTAAAATATGACTATTGCAAGAAGTTTTCTTCAAATTTTCAAAAAATCTTCTGTTTCCAAATTTTAGAAGGGATTTTTCAAAACTTTCATATATTAGTTCCTATTAATATTTCAACTCTCGACCTCCATACCACGCTTTCCAAAAAGAAAGTTTATTTTAAAAAAATATTTTGAACTTCAAAATTTCATTTTTTCACCCACCCCGTCACCCCCCACTCCCAAAAAAAATAAATTTAAGTTTATTTTAAAAAAATATTTTCAATTTTAAACTTTCGTTTTTTCATCCCTATCATCGTCCCCAAATAACCCCCACCCCCAACCAAAAAAAATTTGCTTTAAAATATTTTTCACTTCAAAATTTTATTACCCTAATACTGGACCTACCTACCCAACCATCGTCCCCACCCCCCCCCGACCCCTCAATCTGATTTTTTTTTTTTACTTTTATAATAAAATATAACTAAATGAAGCATTTTCAATAGATTTCATATATATAAAAAAAGACTAAAATATTTTCTCCATATTGAATTCTTAAGTAAAGAACTATTTATTAATGAAATCTGTGTAAAATATGAGTAAACTAGTATTTTACCTAATCTATTTATTACCCAATCTATTTTTAGCCATATAAATATGGACAAGTTGAATGACTATCCATTTTTAACCCGACCATATTTGATCCAACCCGCTCATGCCACTACTAGTCAGATATGTGTCTTTTATTCATTTTAAAAAAAATGTAGATTCATAATATTTAAATAATTGATTTATAAAAAAACTGAAAATTCAAGAACAATTAAATAGATAGAAACGTTCCTTTTTTAAAAAAAAAATTGTTCATAATATTTAATTAATTGTTTTTTTTGAAAACTGAAAATGAAAGACTAACATGCCTTTTAAAGAAATTGTAGCGTTTTTTTAATTTAAAATAATTAATAATTTCAATTGGGCTAAAAAACTTTTAACTTTTCTTCTAAAAGAGTAACTTTTTTACTTTATTTAAAATAATGAATTAATTATATTTAATTAATTAATTTTTTAAAAGTTAAAATTAGAGATTAATTGTGGTGTCGACACGTAGGCGCTATCACCTCTCCTATTATATATATTAGTATATGTGCTTTTAAAATATGATAATTTAATGATTAAAAATTAACAATTAAAATGTATTATGCAATTAATACATTTAATTTATAATATAATGATACTAATAATAATAATCATTAACTTATTTACTTGAGCATATTAAATTAATATTATTGTACACATTTATTTTATTGAATTAAAATATCATGTCTATAATTATATCATTCGAATTCAACCTATTAAGTATGTTTGGTTTTTAGGTCTGAATCATTCGGATTCAGCCCATTAAGTTCATTTGTTTTTTTTTAAAAAAAAAAAATCTCTAATTGGTTTGAAGCGGTCTGAATGTATCAGATTTGTAGGAGACTCTTAACAATACTAAGACTCATTTAATAAGTAATCAAATAATAACATCGCTTCTATGCTTTAAGCCTGTTTTTTTTAATCTTATAACTAAAAACTATTTTTTTTCTCTTTTCTCAATCAAACACCATATTTTTCTCTTGAATTGGGAAGTTTTCATAAATCATTTCAAGTTTCTTTTATATTAATAATTTTCTTATATTGACTGTGTCATGAACACTGTTGATGTATTGGTGTTTATCTAGATTTTTGAATGAAAAAAATTGTGCTCCAAATCATGATTATTAAAACTTTTAAAACTTTTTTTTATTTATCAAAAGTGATATATTTTGTTGAATGAAATTTTAATAATATTTTATTAATTTAATGTTAATTTCACATGCACATTCATATATTGAAAACAAACAACATTAATTATTTAGTGTTTGATTTAGAGACCACATTTTAATATTCAGAAGTTTATTCGATCAAAATACATGAATTTTAATTCAAATCTTAATATTCAGATGTATATTCAGATTCAGAACTCTTAATCTTAATGAAACAAATGAGACCGTAAAAATTTTCCAAGGATAATATGAAGAATTATGATTATTTTATCTTTGATCAAATATGAAATGCTCAAAATAATTTTATGTTTCTGTACTTCTTTTTATGTCGTTTGAATAAAAAAATAATGTTAATAATTTATAATTAATTTTGACATTTAATATAACATATTTAATATCATGAGATTAAATTACGTGTTAATACATTTTTCATATATGTTTATTCAAAATAAAAAAGAATCATAATAATTTTCTTGTATTAAATTTTTGTAATAATATAATATTAAATTTATTTAAAAGTAAAAATATCTTGATTAATACAACCATTATAGTAGATTTACTCAAAAAATTTATAAGATATTTTAAAATTTGAAGTTGAATTGTATCGGAAAACATATGAATATGAATGAGAGGTTGTTGATTATATTAATCCGCTTAAATATATTATGTGTAATAATAGTTATCTTGTATTAATATTTTTAAAAATTTATAATTTTCCATATATTTTAGAATCGTAATTTTCAACTTAATTTAATGCTTTATATATATATATAATATAATGAATTGTTAATTTTGCTAAATGACTTATCATTGTTAAATTGTTCAATATATAATTCTACACTTGCTAGATAAATATAAACATTATTTTATCTTAAATCCAAAATTTTAGATTACAATTTATCATAAAGTTATTTATTTTGGATCATTTTTACAACTTGATTGTCCGCTTAAAGTAAACGGGTTTGTATATATAGATATATATTCTATATATATAGGGGGTTCGTGCCTCTACTCTATATATCTATATGTCGGGAGTCGGGGTGTGTCTAGGGATAAATATATACTGTATGTATGTATGTGCACCAAGCATTATTATCATCGTTAACTCCAAATTCAAAAAATAGTTGCTCCAATATTAAAGTTGACCCTATTATTTTAAACTATACCTCACCATGAAATCTTTTATTAATTTACACAGTAATAATTATTTAAATTTAAAATCCTCAAAAAAAAACACAAGACCTACTTGGCTAAAAGGGAGGGGCTTTCAGAAAAGATAATTCTTATTAAGTTAAAATTTAAAAATTTATCATCAGCACTTAATAAGTTTTATAGGTTATAAAAAACTTACTAAAAGTAATACTACTAAAGAAGTAATATAAAGGAAGTATTATTTCATAACATGTATATCTTGTATCAACATGTATCATGGCTATTTATAGCCATGTCTTTTATGTATCCACTTTGGCCATTATTGCCAAGTGATGAGTTGCACAAGTGATTGCACTCATTCCTTGTTTGGCATGTGAACATGTTTTTGGACCAACCCCTGGCCCTTGTTGTCTATGTAGTATATAGACATACATATACGCATTACTTTCTGCCTATTAAAAATCTTTCTAGGAAAACCCATGTGGGATCACACCTAGATTAGAAAAAAAGAGTACAGTGCGTATTTACTCCCCTGATAAAAAATCACGATTCAGATGGTTAAGTTTTCGCATTCCAATTTTTTGTGACCATCTTCTCAGAGTTTGAGCCAGTTAACAAGATTTGGTACATAAATCTGCGGATTAATTACTTGAACGAATTTGTCGCACATTATATCACCATTCTTCTGGAGATCATGTGTGAAGAACAATTTTGGGTGAAATGTGTTGAGTTTCGTTCTATCTCTCTTTTTAAAGCCTCCTCTTAATTGAGTCTATGCTGCAACTTGTCTTCACAAAGTGTATGTGGTTATCTTGAGTCACACTTCAAACCACAATCTTTTTGATAGAAATGATTACGATATTAACCATACACATTCCTACTTGCTTCATGACTGGCTATTATCTCAGCATGATTGGAAGAAGTGCGACAATAACTGCTCGTAGATCGTCATATATAGCTACCCTTCCGAAATGTAACCAGATAGCCTGTTTGTGGACGAGATTTCTGTGGTCAGATAATAACTGCATCTGCATGACCAGACAAATGTCTTGCACTATCTTTGGGTTGAGAATAACAGACTCATATCACTAGTTCCCCTTAGATATATTCGGCAATTATGTTTAACTCCATTTCAATATCTTCGTGTAGGGGAAGACTATATCTGCTAATAAATTAACATAAATGCTATGTCAGGTCTCGTACATTAGCAAGATACACGTGCCCCAATTGCACTGGAATAAGGTACTTCTGGACCAAGATGTGCCTCATTCTCTTTTGAGGTCGGAATGGATCCTTACTCACTTCAAGTGATCGGACACCGTTAGAGTACTTATGGATTTGCTTGTCCATGTAAAATTGTTTTCAGAGATTTTCTCGTATAGGCAGATTGATGGATGAAAACCCGTCTACTACATATTCTATTTGTAGTCCACGACAAATTTTTGTCTTCCAAGGTCTTTCAATCTCAATTCTTCTTAGATATTCAATTGCCTTTTGAACCTCTTCTGGGTTCCAATGAATTAATGTCATTCAACATAAACACCAAGAATAACAACCCCCAATGTTGTTTCTTAATAACTATACAAGGACAAATAGGCATCATTTATATAACCTTGTTTTATCAGTACTCACTAAAGGCGATTATCCACATGCGCCCTGATTGTTTAAAGCATATCAGGAACTTTTGTAATCTGATTGAATATCATTGCCCGAGATTTATATGCTTCATGCATTTTAAGAGTCTTTCGGAACTTTCATATAATTTTCATTATCAGTGAACCGTAAAGGTAAGCTTTAACCACATCCATTAGATGACATTTTCAAGATTTTCATGTCAGCTAAGCCGATGAGATATCATAAAAGTTATTGCATCCATAACAGGTGAATATGTTTCTTCATGTCGACACCGGGTCGTTGAGAGAATCCTTGTGCAACAGGCGGGCTGTATCTTACAATCTCATTTCTCTCATTTCTTTTCATTACAAAGACCCCTTTAGATAGCCAATTGATTTAACATCACTAGGCGTTTGGACTACTGGTCCAAACCTCTTACGCTTAGCAAGTGAATTTAATTCTGATTTGAATTGCTTCTTCATTTTTGGCCAATCACATCTTGTCGAACATTCTTCGTAGATAGAGGATAAGATCCTCATTTCCTTCACATAATGTTAAGTGCAACATCATATGCGAAAACATTATCCACATGATTTTTGATCGATCTAAACTTATCTCATCACTTGTAGAACTTATTGAGAGTTCTTCAGTACTTGAGTCTCGGGTTTCACTGCTCTCTTCAATGAATATCAGGATTATCATATCTTGAATTTTTTCGTGAGATTTTTTTTGTAGTGTCATTTTTTATACTTCTTTTTCTAGGATTTTTATCTTTTGATGAACCAATGGGGTCTACCACTCTTCAGGCGTATTTGTGATTCCTGAGCATGGCACTTGTAGATGGTCCTTTCGGACGTCAATTCGATAGGCACATTAATTGCAGGAATATGCGACTTTGCTATCCTTTTTGATTCAGTAATGCGTCTGGCATTGATTGCTATGTTTTGCAAATGAGTGATCTTCTGGACCTCTTGCGCACAGCACAGGGGAGCGTGGAGCAAATGAGATATGGATGCAACTTTCCCATGCGACTTCACTTTTAAGTTTCTTTGTTCTCCCCCCCTATTAGGCGGACAATTTGTTTCAATCACATCGACAATCCTGCAAATCTTGCATGTGATAAATCTCCCGTCAAATGGCTCAGGTAGCGAATTATTGAGGGTGAATCAAAACCCAACATATATGCCTAACCTTCTTTTAGGGCCCGCATCTGGCGCTGAGGTGGTGCACAGGCACATATACATCAATTCAAAAAGTCGAAGATGATCATATTTGGTTCATGGCCAAACACTAATTGTGATGGGGAGTATTTTTATACTGAGTCGTCTGAGACGAACAGTGATGCTGCAAGGTAAGATAGCATGACCCCAAACAGTAGTAGGCAACTCACTTTTTCTAAGTTGAGGTCTTGCTAATCAATTGGTCAGCGTTAATAAAGACTCAGCAAGTCCATTTTGGTATGAACACTGAGCTACAAGATGTTCAACAACTTTTATATCCCTATCGTAACTGCAATAAGTCATCCAAAGCTTGGAATGGGAATTCGCCACACATTATCGAGGCGAATCGTCTTATGGGATAATCTGACCATTGCCATCTTAATCCGTATTCTTTGTGCCATAATTTTACAAACGCCAGTTGCGAGATGATAAGAGGCATACATGAGACGCATCTTGAAGATGTGTCTATTAGGACCAGAAATATCAAACGACCCACTACTGGGTGAATAGGTCCACAAATATTCCCCATGTATCGTTCTAAAAATTGAGGGATTCAGGTTAACCTCATTGGCGATGGCTAGGTAATCAATTTTCTTGGCCACAAGCAGCACACGAAAACTCACATTTGTACGAATCTCAGGTTCTTTAATGTATGTCCATTGAGTTTTCAAATGAATTCTCTCAATCTTATTGATCGCAGGATGTACCTATTCGTCATCGCCAAGCCCAAAAGTTTTAAGTCAGTAAATTCTTGTTTATCGATAGAGTGTGGCTTCATCAACTCCAGTCCTTATTTTTGGGCATAATATAAGGCCCAGAAGCTAAAGTTGATAATTTCTTCCAACACTTTTCTGGTCCTGAGACAATCTGGTAATACCAGGTTTCAACAATTCATTTCATTTATTGTCTCAAACATGATATCCATTTCGGCGAATTCTTTAAAACTTAACAGGTTTCTTGGGGATTTAAAGAGAACAAACATCTTCTAGACGAGTTTTGTCCCCTTTAGGCAGAAATATAGTAGCTCTTCCGGAGCCTTCTATTA
Organism: Solanum habrochaites; assembly: GCA_027704765.1. Classification (NCBI taxonomy): domain Eukaryota; kingdom Viridiplantae; phylum Streptophyta; class Magnoliopsida; order Solanales; family Solanaceae; genus Solanum; species Solanum habrochaites. Next base: position 55,139,827 of record JAKWJA010002496.1, read on the forward strand.
AAGTTTGGAATTAAACCTACAGAAATTGTAGTAACATTTGGCTTTTCTTCTAAGCAGTAGAAGAAGTATTTCTCATCTTTGAATATGGCGTTCTTTTTCCACTATCAATTACACAAATATCTTCATGATTGACATTGAGGTATCCATATACTCTTCAAGATAAAAGATATACCGAAATAACATTATAATATTATTACAAAACAAACATTACAAACCTTTTAGTTTATTTACAGTCTATGAAAATAATCATACTAGTTCAACAACTACGAAAAGAAATATATTTATAATTATCACATGATCCACACTATCAGGTGATCTTATCTTTCCTTCGGGATTCTCAAAGAAATCCGCTACATCTAGATCATGGTTCAATAGTATCTTTTTGAGATAAAGTGGCTTCAGCGTTCTTTTTTCACCTCCTTCAGGGAAGCTTGATATAGTTTCAACCAGGTGCCTTGGGGCTACGACAGGTACTTGACCCAATGTTTCTTTCCCTCCATATCGATAACATTTGTTGTCTGAATTTTCTTCCCTGCCTACCTATCATGTTTTTCATTCTTCTTTTATCACTGCTACTGCTGTGTGGGTTATTATTTAGTGGCGAAAGACGATCACCAGGTTGAAATTTCTCCTCGACCACGACCACGGGGCCACGACCCTTTTTTCACGCCTAGATTGGTGAAATTTAATCGTATTTACTTCAGGAATGGCATAGAACCAGCAGGTCGCCTTTCATGGTTTTCATCAGTAAAATCATATGTTGTTCAGCAAACAAGGAGATGTGAAATTATTCGAAATATTTTTTAAATCCATTTCTGGTAATTTGTTGCTGTAGAAGCAACTCGAGGCAGGAAAAGTGGCAAACATTTTTTTTTTCTCTCCAGCATATCCTGTCAGTGATATTTTCTCCACAATAATTTTAATTGTGAGATAATTTTAAACATGGAAGAGTTATACTCACTGATAGATTTAAAATTTATGAAGTCTCAATTGGATCCAGTCATACCGGTCTGTGGAAGTACGACCACTTCAGGTGGTCATATCCTATCTTTTAATTGTTCCACATACCATAGATCGCTTAACCAGGAGATATTCCCTTTTCAAACCTTCATCAAGGTGCTGACGGAAAATATCATCCGCCTTGGCACGGTTTTTGATTCGATGCTTGATGTTTCTTGATGGTGTCCCTGCTAGAAACTCATCGCATCAAGATGAATTTCCTTCTGCATCGGAAGTACCCATGATAGATACTTTTTTCCGCGATATGTCCAAGTCAAGAAATTCCAAGTTTAGAGAGATTTAGACATTATTAAGAAAAGGAAATGTTATACCTCCGAGGCTTTTAAGTCTTTACTTGAACTGACAGAGACTCGTGCGATAACGTGTTAGAAAGACTTACTCTAAAATTAATCTACTAAAGAAGGAAATAATAAGGAAGTAATTATTTCATAACATGTATATCTTGTATCAACATGTATAATGGCTATTTATAGCCATGTCTTTTATGTATCACTTTGACCATTATTATCCAAGTGATGTATCCTTTGGCCTATTATTGGCCAAGTAATGAATTGCACAAATGATGCAACTCATTCACTTGTTTGGGTCCATGTGGCATGTTTTACAACATTATATGATTATTGAAATAAAAGTAGCAATATTTCTTGTTACTCACTCTATACGATGCTAAATTATATCATTATTATTTATATATGCAATTATCTGCAAGTATTTGAATCTATTGCTATAAATGTTGACAGTTATCACTATGTTAGATGACATGTGTCTATTATTTCAAATTTTAACTTATGATATTTAATTATTTATATAATATTTTATTACTTATTATGTAAACTTTTGAAGATGGTATCTCAATTAGATTTAATAAATTTAAAAAGGAAAATACTCATCGTTTTTATATATTTTTTATTTTTATTGACAATCATGTTTAATTTATTTTTTAAAAAACTATTTATTTATTAATTCTTCTGTAGAAGTTTTTTAAATACACTTTTCAACGATAGTAAGGAAAAATATTTGAAAAATATAATTAAAAGATATAGGAAAATAACCTAAAATTCCTTATGAAAATCGACAATTTTTATTTTATAAGTTTTTAAAGTATTTTTTTAATTATTAAAATATATTTTTTTAAATAGTAATTGTTATAATTTTTATTCATAATGATGACACATGAATATTTTTACTTCTCTTATATAGAGCTAGAGATATTATTTATTGATTATTCCTTTTGGATAATTGGGCATGATACCCAAATAAAATTTAATCAATTAAAAAGATGAAAGGAAAAAAAAAACTACTCCAATTTTCTTACGAAAGTTCGTCGTTTATTTCTTTTTCGGTTATTTGTTTACAATTAAAGTTTAATTTATTGGTTTATTTTTTAAAATGTAATTATTAGAATTATATATGTCCAAATATTTGACAATTTCAATAAAATAATTAATAATACATCACAATATTTTTAAATTAAAAAAAATCACTTAGAAATGACTTGCAGTTTAAAGTTAGGTTTGTTTCTATCTCTCTCTCTATAGAAACAATAATAAATACAAACTAATTTTGTTTTAAAAAAAAGTATATACAAATAGCCATTAATAACTACAAACTTATTATGAGATAATTCAAAAACATGATAATTTGAATAGAATATACTAAGAGTTTTGATTTTCTTGAAATACATAAACTTAAAAAAAAAAAAGAAACTTGAAAATAATAATGATTTAAAACGAATCATCTAAATTTATAAAAAATAGTAAATTATACTCTTTTAATCTTGTTTAATATGACATTATTGTTTTGCAAATAACATGGTAAATATCCATTAATAAGAACAAACTAATCATGACACAATTTAAGAAGATGATAATTTAATTAAATTATACAATGAGTTTTAAGTAAATGTCTAGGCAAAATAGATGTGATAAAATATGTAAAGATTTTTTACATACAATTTTTATCACAACTCCAATTTCCTTAAGGAAATCCTTCGTTTATTTCTTTTTTGGTTATTTGTTTACAATCAAATTTTAATTTATTAATTTATTTTTTAAATAGTAATTATTAACTGCATTAACATGTGTACAAATATTTTACAATTTTAATAAAATGATCAATAACACATCACAATATTTTTAAATTCAAAAAACATTACTTAGAAATGACTTGCACTTTAAAGTTAGGTTCTTTTCTTCTCTCTCCAAAGAACAATAATAAATAGAAAGTAATTTTTTTTCAAAAAAAAACATATATAAATAGCGATTAATAACTTATGAGATAATTCAAAAACATGATAATTTGAATAGATTATACTAAGAGTTCTGATTTTCTTGAAATACATAAACTTAAAAGAAAAAGAAACTTGACAATAATAATGATTTTATAAGTAATTTTTTATCCCTTTTTGATGTACGTGACACTAGAGTAAAAAAAAAGTCAATCAACGTGCCCACAAAAGAGTACCACATAGACTAAAAAGGAGTAGAAAATTATTAATAAAATAAGTTTAAGGGGATAATATGACCTTAGTATAATATAAATATGTCTCTAATATTTCGAGTATAGGTTGAGAGGTACTTGTGCATTATCTTATTTTAAACTTGTCATTTTTTGTGGAATTCTAAAAATTATGTTCATAAACCAAAAAATAGAGTCTTGCGTACATTTTTCAAGCTATTTAGCTTTTTTAAAGTTATTTTAAAAAATTGCATTTGGAAACAGGAAATTTAGAATTAAAATTACAAATCAGGAAAAACATTGAATTGTAGAAAAAAACAGGCCGATGACCTTATCTTTGTTTTTGTTCTTACCTCATTTTCCCACTACTACATCAAACTCTAAAAATTATAAAATGTTGTTATTTGATGGTAAGTATTTAAAGTAAATGTAAATATTTATTTCATGATTCATTATTTTTAAAAATAAATCACACGTTACAACACCATTTTTAGAATGATTTAAATTTTTGTAACATTTAATTGTAAAAAATTCTAGTAATCTTGACAATATGAACAAATAGCATAGATATAGATATTGTAAAGTACATCAATTTATGTATTATTTTTACAAGTTCATTTTTGAATTTTAACTTCATTTCTTTTTGGCGGAATGATCTGGTGGACTCTTATACTTATATCACTTTATATTGTGAATCCTTCTACTTGCTCTTTTGTCATCTGAATTTCTGAACTCAGTAAAACACAATATTTTAAACACGTTTTTGACTACTCAATTGTGTGTGTATTACCCATTTTTAACCCGATCACATTTGAACCCAATCACGGTGCATCAAAACTCTAATTGATGTCTTACCCTTTTGGTGCGATAGAACTTGAATCTATCATCTTATCCTCAATATTTTTTATATGTGCATCCGGACTTTACCTATGTCTTACCCCTTTGGGTGGATGAACTTGAATCCATCGTCTTAAACCCTTACCACGGTAATATAAATCGAAGTAATAACATGGTTATTCTTTGAGTCGTTTCTTTCAAAAACATCAAAATAATTCAAACCTCATGTCTATGAAAATTTTATACCTTCTTCCTTTTAAGAATTTTGTATAGCATGTCCATATTCAACCAATAATAGTATAGGCCTCGTTCTTGATAATTGTTAGTGACTGAACACTATTTGTATTCTAATCATAAAATAATTTTAGAAAATCATACTGATTTTAGGCATATAATACTTTGATCTTCTAACGAATCACCAAAATATGAGCTACCAGAAAACTAAGAACTCACGCTCAATTAGATAAAGACTCGTCTGATAAACCTGTTATAAAATTAAGCTCATAAGAATATATAATAAAGACAGAAGACAAGAGAATAGATAGAAGAATAGAAATTTTTTCATATTCAAGTATAATACAATAGTGAATGATATCTCTATTTACGTGTTTAGATATCATAGTCAATAGGTCCCCTGACATTATACCTATTATCATCAAGGTTCATATCACCTTGGAATCTTATCACATTGGAAACACTAATACATGAATCCAATTAATTGTTGGATAACTCTGATCAATCATCCACGTAACACAATAGATTTATAATAATTTCTAATCCATAGGGGATTTGTATTAGTCGATTTACCCGAATTTCATGAACCAACTTACCCGACTCGATTAAATTCGGGTTACGCATCTATCTATAAATATTAGGGCAAATAAGGGTCGAGATATTTTTCTCATTCTCTTTCCAGCGAAGATGTACAACGGAATCGGCCTACAAACGCCGCGAGGCTCCGGCACCAATGGCCACATCCAGACCAACAAGTTCTTCGTCAAGTCGAAGACTAACAAAGTCCTTGTAGACGGCGGCAAAGGTTACGAATCCGGTCAAGGAACTGCCGGAGTGTCGAGGAAAGCAAACAAGGACATTCTCGAACATGACCGGAAACGGCAGATTCAGCTCAAACTTCTCGTCCTTGAGGAGAAGCTTGCGGATCAGGGATACACTGATGCTGAGATCTCTGAGAAGCTCGAGGAAGCGCGAAGGAATCTAGAGGCAACATCTGAGGAATTTGGAGGACCTACTTATGAAAAGTAATTTGTTTTTTTTTTCTGAATTGTTGTTATACTTTTTGCTTAATATACGCGTTTGGATCAGTTTTTGGTTATGAACTAGCTAATGAATTTCTAAAATTTGACTGATTTGATGCTGTTATCATTCGTGTTTAGAGGATTTGCCATGTATTATATTTGGAGGCAGCAGAATTTAAGGAAATAGAAATATGATAAGTAAGAAGGAAATTGGAAAGGGAAAAGAAGTGTTACTACTTACAATTTTGTGATGTTTTTTAGTTCATATTTTGTTTTTTTTTTTTACCTTTATCATTTGTTATGGACTGTGAAACTATTTTTAAAAATTGGGATCTTTTTTATCTAGTAGGGTTTTTAAGGAGATAAAAAATGCTATTTGCTTTCATTTAGGCTTCGATAAGAGGGAGATGTCAGTTTAGCAGGATGAACAATAGAATTTGGATACAGATATGATTAAGTCTGGTTGATTCTTGTTTCCTGAACATTAAATTTCTTAATTAGTTTCACAAATCAGGACCTAATTTGTTAGATTTTTTCAGTATTTTGATAGATACTGTGAGGTTGATATGCAATAACTAAACTTGTTCATTCCAGGGTTTCGGAAACACAAACACACCAGATCACTGCTTTGAAAGAAAAACAAATGGAAAACTTAAAAGCTGCTCTCAAGATAGGGGCTGAACACGAAACTCAGAAGAAGAAGCATGATGCTTTAGCTCATTTAGAAGAGGGTGAAGTTACTGACTTGGCAAAAGAGAAGGACGAGGGTAAGCGACATAAGAAAAAAGAGAAGAGGAGAGGACGTGATGATTCGTCTGACACTGATAGCAGTGAAAGCGATGCCAAAGAGTCTAAAATAACCCGTAAGAAGCATGCTAGTTCTGATTCTGATACTGCTGGTGGTAAAAAGTCAAGAAAGTTGTCTTTCAAGGACAAGAAGGTTATAAGGCGGCATCACAGTGACGATTCGTCTGACACTGACAGCAGCGAACACCATGCCAAAGAGTCTAAGAAAACCCGTAAGAAGGCTCATGCTAGTTCCGATTCTGATACTGCTGGTGGTAAAAAGTCAAGAAAGTTGTCTTTCAAGGACAAGAAGGTTAGAAGGCGGCATCACAGTGACGATTCATCCTCTGATTCTGACTCTTATTCTGAGTCTGATCATGAGAAGAAACATGTGAAAGTCCATAGGAGACATTTTGTGGGTGATAATGATGACCGTGATGTAAAAACCATAAAGCTTCAACATGGTAGAAGACATGATTCTGATGAGGATAACCATTACAATGAACTTGATGTCAAAAACAAGATGATTCAAAAAGAGAAAACACATGTGGATAAATATGATGATGGTCATGATGCTAAAAACAAGACATCACATAGAGGTAGAAGACATGATTCTGACGACAATGATGATGGTCTTGATTCTAAAGACAAGAAGTCACAGAGAGTTAGAAGACATGATTCTGATGACGATTCTGATGGGAGTGATCGAGTTAGAAGACATGATTCTGACTACAATGATGATGGTCGTGATGCTAAAAACAAGAAGATTCAGGAAGGGAGAAGACATAATACTAAGGCTACGTATTTGATTGATGGATCAAGTGCTAGTCAGGAGTTGTTGCGGGGAAAGAGAAAACTAAAAGATGAAAGCCCGGATCAACGTGAGGGGAAGTCAAGGAGGAGGGATTCTAGTAAAGATGAAAAGTATGGAAGGGCTGATACTGAAGCTGAGAACCCAAATAGGTCATACAGGAGTATGGAGGATAGGAGTAAAGATCAACAGACAAGAAGATGCGGCAGAGAATATGAAGGTAATGATGGAGAGCGTGAAAATAAGATTCAGAGTGGGAATGAGTTGCAACGTGAAAGCCGACGGGAGAATCGAGATTTTGAAGTGCGTGGACAGGAGAGAAGAGAAAGTAGGGATGATGACCGCTGGGAAAGGAAACACAAAAGAGATGAAGAGGAAGATCAGTATGGGAAGCATGAGAAAGAAGGGGACTCTCAGCGTGGAAGGTATGAACAGGAGGAGGAGCATAGAAGCAGAATGCGTGATAATCACAGAGGTCATGATTCATACAAGAGGGTTAGACATGATGATTCACAGTCTAGTGGAAGGAGAAGATATGACGATGAAAAGCATGCTGATAGGCAGACTAGGCGGTGAAAGCTGCTCAATAGATATTTTGTCATGTCAGAAGATCAAGAGGTGAGTTCAAACATGAGATATACTTCCCTTGTTGTTTACGGGAGAGGTCCCTTAAAAATGAAATTCATAAAGAAACTCATAATTCTAGTATGTTCTTTTTTTATTAATTATGTACTGCTTAATTACTTGCAGAGTCCTTCCACTGACAGCATATTCCCTTATAAACTATGTACTGCTCAGGCATTAAAAATATACTGCTAGAAGTGAAAACTACAGTGTCCTTGGAAAGTAAAAAAAAGACGTTAGAGCTTTGCTGACCCTTAATTTCACTAACAGCTTCAATCAAATGGGATAGTCACTTTCTGCTTACGTCTGGGATCTTGGTTTTTACATATGTTATATAGTATATGGGTTTACATCCCCGTTTGGTTTTTCTTCCATAAATTTTAAAGAGATGTCCATGCTTTTCATGGAAACTGGAGCTTTGATCATACCAAGCTACCATTACCATTCGAGTGGACAATTCTTCAATTCAAAATTGCCACCTGAATCTTGAAAGGAACTTATATTTAGCATGAGTGGATGAGCTGTTGAAAGGAATGGTAATTTTTTTCCTCTTTGGCCAGGTGTTTTGCTACTATGTACGGGTGTTCCTTATTCGAACTTAGCTAATCTATGAGGGAATATTACTTTTGGTCAAGGCAATGAGATGTAGAGAAATTTGTGCTAAACTGGAATGTATGCGTATATTTGATTGTTAATAAACACCAAAAAATTGATTAAAGGCTCTTGTTTTCTTTGGCCATATTCTTTACACCTACGTTAGGATTGTTCGTTATATCCCCCCTTTCAAACTGATTATATTGTTGGGCTCCAATTCTCTTACAATCTTGACACAAACGGTTCAAAGATTTATGGTTACTGAGCTGAACATGCTCTTTTCCAAGTGTGCTATGCTTCAGAATGAAGCTTAAAAATGTACGCATTTATATCCTTTAGAAGAATAATATTTATGTGATAGGCTGACATTCTCCCAATTTGTTCTTCCTGTTTCAGCAGCTCAGTGGAGGGGAAGAAGTGGCTGATGTCTGGAAAACAAGCATAAATAGGCGAAGTTCAGTTCTCGAAGTACTCTGAAGTGTAGCTAAATGGGATTTTCCTGATGACGATGAAATTGTTGTGCAAGGGTATAATAAGTTCTTATGTTGTCATATCTTTCGACTCTCATATGATTTCTTATTTGAGAATGTGTGCCTACATTACTTCCTTGGGTGAAGTTAGGTTCCAGGCTCATATGGAACATGTATGTTCTTCCTTATGGTAATTTTGATTGCAATAGATTCTGCAGAACATATTGTGGAATAGATGATTTCGATGCTTGTGGTCGTTTGATCGAACATGCTTAAAGTGTTTCTCTTTAGTTGGGCTCCAATCTAAACTTGTATGGAAACTATATCATTTTTTAGTTACTTTCATGAGAAGTATCTTGTCAAAATGTATTTCATGATGTTTGATTTGTGGGTCGAAAGTACTTTTGAAATGAATATAAATCAAATATTATTTTGATTGAACTTTTGAGGACTAGGTAAGAACAAGCAAAGCGAATCAAAAGTTGAAGATAAATTATAGGTAAAAAAAAAGGTTATTATGTGAAATCGTTTTTTATTTTTGATGAAATATTTTACACAGATCAGATCCATATTCCAAAGACATACTTTTTCTATTTCCAGAGTTCTAATACCACTTTGAAATTTTTTGGTTAAAAGTAATGATTTTGCTTAATATCACCAATGGAAGATAGACATATTGTACAAAAGAAAGGAGTATCAAATGGCTTAAACTTAAGCCATGGAATGATGAAGTTTCACACATATAATATACCTAAATAAAATACATGGCGAACCAGTTTATGCACACCTAGACTAGTAAAAAGCTGAGTTGAAGCTTGCAACATCACACAAGTACAAGTGTCTGGTAAACTTGTCCACCAAGATAGGAGCAAATGTGCTCACATGTAGTATTATAGCTAGAGGTGTCCTCGCGGAGCCATAAATGTAGTTAACTTACTCAGGGTACAAAAGGGGTTTGATTCACGACAGAGATTTCTGATATTGTCGTACCCAGTTGTCATAATCCTGAAGGAGTTGTTGCAATAGCAACGGTACTAGCCTGTCAACTAAAGCTTGCATCATTCTGTGTAAACACATGATTCACGGTCAGGATTGAGAATTTTAGATGAAGATCAAAAGTTACAGAATAGGTAAAAGAAGTTGAATTTAAAGATGACCAATGTGTATGAAAATCATGATGGTTGTTTCTATTTTGCGATAGGAGTATCATTTAGAACCTATTAGATTCTGAAAATTGAAATGAAATGTTTGGTAAGTGCAAAACTATGTTTATGCAATGATAAAAGAGTGTTCAACTGAATTAAACTAGTACCGAATCTATGAAGACCTCTATGTTCATTCACATGCTGATAAGCTGAAATTATCAAGAAAAAGTGTCACCGCTAACTGTTCATGATCAACTTATCTTCTGGAGCGAAGGGAATTATTAATAGAACTTGGCAAATGGAAACATGCAGACGTACTGAGGTTCAATGAAATGGACTATTCTTAGTGCAAATGATTCCGAAGAAAGTGTATATCTAAAATCTAGCAAGGACCACTAATGACCGTCGGATTCTTTGCTTTTAATATGGACCTTGCTCTAAGAAAAATCCAGGCACAACAACGCACACATATCAATAAACAGAGTCTGGTTAATGAGTAATTTAAACTGCAATAATTGTTTTTATTACCATTTCCGATTACAGAGAGTAAAGACAGTGTAGCAATAGACTTACAAGTTACCGGGAGTCTCAACAGCAGAAGTAGGCAGCATGGTGAATGGCATCGTATATATCTGCAAGTACAATTTAAGGTGACTTCTCGGATCTACAGGGTCATAATATTCAAGAAACTTCTCTTGTCAATATGATAATTGTACTGTGTTCAAAGGAAATATCGTAAAAATACGTTTCACTGTGGCATGAAAAGAATCTAGTGATTCAAATACATTTAGACCTCGGTTTTGTGAAGTGGAACAAAAATCTGAAGATTGATAGATCGTTCATGACCCATCAGATCTGGTTAAATCCTGCATACCATGTTCTGGTGTCGCTACACCTGAATCCAAGTCTACAACCAGATGAATCAGTGATATTTACTTTGGGAAGTTCAGATTTGAACAAAAGAAGAAAGTGTAACTTGAGAATTTAGAGTGAGCACAGTTACAGAGGTCATCTCAATTCCAATTAAGCCTTAACAAGTCAACGATGAGAAAAGTAGCAGTAGATTTATACATATATATGACACCACAAACATATAATGTGCCATCAATCTAACAATCTTGATAATAGGTCTTTTTGTTTCCTACTTTTTTATGGATGTCATGCTAAGAGTACTTTTTTCTGAATAGCAGGTCCCTCATAAAAGCATATCCGAAAGGCTTAAATAAGCATAGATAACTAGAGAGGCGGCTATCGTTCTCCTGATTAGTGTAGGTCAAGGATTCGAGCCGTGGAATCAGCCCTTAATGCGGTGTCGGGGTAAGGTAAGCTGTGTACATGACACCCCCTTTGGTGCCTTCTTGGACCTGCATGGAACGCATGATGCTTCGTGCACCTGGCTGCTCTTTTAGTGAAGGAAAAATACGCTACTGCAAATCATATATGAAGACAAGGAAGTGCTCTCTCTATCCCTTGTTGTATGTATCTAAACATGCACGAGCATACAATGATGTCATCCCAGAGAAATTCTAAGATGAAGAACCGGTGTAGCCTTTTGTTTCTGAGAAGCTTTTCTACATTTGTCAAAGGAGATTTTGCATGAAGAATAAGCATAAACAAATTTAGGAAAGAGAGGGATAATAACCTCGAGAGATATATTCAATTTCACATCAACATCAAGGAAAGGCTGAGATCCAACTGTTTCCCACGTTATACGGTTTACCATTGATGCTGCAAGTTAAAAACACATTGCATGTGTTTAAAAATGTAATTATAAATTATGATAAATATGTTACAAAAGCTAAGCCTCGTTCAATTTGATAAAAGTTGTCATGCTCGAGTATTGTTTTGGTATACCTGAAAAGTGGTCATTCTGCTGCTCAACCAAATCAGAACCCTCAAACTGCATTGAACATCAGGAATTTAGGATTATATATCTTCTTAAAGGATAACTAAATTGTAAGAAAAACAGATCTCAGATTTAATTGAAAAAAAATAATGAACAAAGATCCCAAGACATGTATCACAATCGCAACGAGGGAGTATTAAGTTATATGTGGGGGATGCTAACGTCCAGAAGAAAACTGTTCTCTTGCATGTACAAAGACAGGGAAATTAAACCTTAACTCACTCCTTGGTCCCCTCCTCTTTCTATTACTTCCTCTTCTCTAGAGGTACTAACTACCTTAAAAGTAGATAGCTGCAAATGAGAACATTATCACTCTCTGTATAAATTGCATGACTGGCAATCATACAAACATGAATTCATAAGAAACCTTAAGACAACTAAAGATCTACGAGCCTTTAGCTACTTCGTGAAAGAAATCAAAATTAGAACCTCAATTGTGATAGAAACATTTGAAGATTCTTGGTCTAGAAGAAAGAAGTGTTGAACAGCACATCAGAGACACTAATTCCTTAGGTTGGGTGATGTTTCCAGAATAAGGAGCCTTACCTTGCAAGACAACATCTCCACAGTGCAGTCTTCGTTAGTCGGGTTCACTTTTAGTGTCAAAACAGGGGCAACTTCAAAATTTAGAAGTTGAACTTGTGGAAGAGTGCACCTGCAATTAAATCATAATCAGCAAGATCTTGCAACTCTTATATGGGATGTATAGGCTGCGGAGGACACATGAACTATTTTCTCTGATGAAGATTGGAGTATCTAATATCCATACATGAATGTTCCTGATTTTCAGACACCAAATAGAAAGGCACTAGCACTAAAATAGTCAAATGCTCTCAGAGACTACAGGCCATTTTCATAATATGATTATTTGACAGTTCCACACACTAAAGGGGAGAAGAAAATTATTTTAACCCCAAGTTTGATTCTATATTCAAGAAGCCAAGAAAGGGTTGCTCTATTGTATAACCCATTGCTTCTAACTAAGAGTTGGGAGCTTAGGTCAGAAGGGAGGTATATGAAAAACAACTGTTAGGCCTCAGGAAAGGGGGATTAGGGGTGGAGTTTACCAAACTTAAAAGTTTACCAAACTTAAAATAGTTTATCTTTTTTAAGAAAATCAATCATCAGACAGCATCTACTTAACGTTGACAAATCCTGGTCATCTAGCTGCAGAACAACCAGATTTATATATTCTGCACACTAAGATGTTATAGTAAGATTCCAGAAAAGTCTCAAAAACATTATTGAAAGGAGTATTATTAATTTTAGCAATGATTTTTAGCCAATGTTTTTCACAAAATCCAGTGGATTTCAAGAATCCGAGTAAGAAGTTAGGCTACTTAGCATGTCCATTGTTGATTAGTTGCTATTGGAATTCATTTGTCATCTTTCATATTTGGGGGTAGAATCTCATTTATATGCAGTTCTACTTTATACATCAGAAGATCTTGCTTGGTAGTCGCTGGAGTTTTTGTTGCGTAAGCTGCTGGTTGCACATTTCTTTCCCCCACATTCAATTGGCTCTTACAAACACCAGAATTACTGGATGCTCATAAGAATTGACTTTTAACTAAATGAGCCTCTGTTTTAACTACTTTCTTTCTAAGTGGTTACAGGACAACTGGCAGTTTATTCACAAGTCTCTTTTCACAAAGATTTAGTAATTAAGTTTTGGTTTAAGGTGGGTGCCTTGTGGTCAGCAGCAGTTAATTCATTAGCGTTTAATCATAAAAATTGTTTAGGTTATAATCTTACGTTGATATCACTAGCACAGGGAGCTAAATAACTTTCTTCTTTTGAAGGTCCCAAGTGTGAACATGGGGAGAGGGGCTGATATACCAACAATTTATTGTTGCAAAACTAGCATAGACCAAAAGAAACTTCTTTATATCAGTACATAGACCAAAAGAACCTATAGCTAGGATGTTGAAGAATTTGAAAATGAAAAGCACAAAGAACCGAAGTCTCACGTCATCATAGTATATGAAAGCAAGAATCAGGTTATGTCAATATCAGGTGGTAATTAGGCAACACCTATTCACAAAACTTAGAAATCATTAAGCCTTTCGAACTACTGATGAATCTCAGAAACAAGCTTCTCAAGTTACCAAAGCAAAACTGGATGCACTAATTAATTTTAAATTTATACTAGTTATTCCATTCACATGTGATAACCTGATAGTACAAAAAGTGGATCCGTAAGTCATTTAGAATGCAGCATAGAGGCGAATTCCCTATGCATTATGGTTCATATACCAATAGAAGTATAAGAGAACTCTTAAAAACTGTAGATAAGTTATTTTCCCAGCTTATGCCTAAAGTTCGATCATTTCAGTCATCTCTTTTTCGCACTAGTGGCATTATTTCTGCAAAGCTTCTTTTGTACATATCAATGATGCTTCCATTCGTTTTTCAATACTTAAGCAGATAACTTGAAAACTACTTAACGCCTAGCTACAATAATGAAATGCAATATTTCACACAGCAGGAACAAATGATAGAAGAGAAAGATGGGATGTCCTTGGACCAGAAGTACCTAGACAAGAATAATAGGCAAGAATATACAAATCATTACCTGTACGTATTAGAATCAATAGATTCAAAGCTTCGCAAAGCTCTCTTGTTCAACATTGCCTCAATACCAGATTTATGGCTCAGAAACTCACTTATGTGCAATGATTTACTGTCTCCACCAATACTGTAATGTTCGGGGAGCTTAATTCTGTCCTTCTTCCTGGCAGAAAGGTTTGCTCTCTTAGCATCTGAGTTTGACAAGTTGGACTTGATCACTTTGACGACTCCAACTCTCTTCCTGAAAATCCTCATTTTCATTTAGCCATAATATGATGAGGAAAACAAGAAGATTGAATACTCACTATTCAATTGGTTTCTCTTACTTTCCCTCTTTGTTCGTTTAAAAGAAATGTCTCTTTCCTTTTTCGGCAACTCTCTAGTTCTAACTTTCTACATGACATGAATAAAACCACAAAATTAAAATGCATTCTCGTACAATCTTTAGTTTAAGATCACATGGTTCAACAATCTTCTTTATTTTCTTAAATTCCGCGTCAAATCAAAACCAGACAAACAAATTGAAACAAATGAAGTATTTATTTAGATACACAATCATTCCCTTTCAGTCCCTCCTGCCTTCACTTCTCTATTCTTTAATCTCTATCATTGTTAAACAGACAAAGCATAAGGCTAACAACAAGTCATGAACAACAAAAAAACATTAGACACATCTCTAAAAAAAACATGAACTTTCTTATTCAATGGAAAAAAATTAGTGAAAATTTTCTTGATTCTACTGTGAATGAACTAAAATCATAAATCATTTAACAAAATAACACTAACCCCACCCCACCCCAACAACCCAACAAGAACAATTTCATAATTTAACATGAGCAACATAGTCAAAAATCAAAAACAAGAAAACACCACTTGGGTTGCATAAGAGTAAATTCACCTTGAAAAGGAGCATTCTTGGAATTGAAATGATGGAATTGAGCAAGACCCATATTGAATAACCCTCATAACTACTTGTTGATGAGCAGCTTCTAAGCTTTAATGTACAAATTAATGTGTAATAGCCATAGCATTGAAGAGAAATCGAAGCAAAGTTATGATTTTCTTTTTAGCTGAGAAAGTGGGAGTATGTGTTCCTCCATGTTTGGGAGTTTGGCTCATCAACCATATCTATCCATTCACGTGTACAACTTGGAAAGAGCTACGCCAAAAATAGGATTTCGAGTTCGAATTTGAAGTTTATTGGTTTCGATAATAATTTTAAATTAATCTATAAAAAAAACTTAGTCTATAATTAAATTTATAGATTTTATTACATTTTTTTCTATTTAATTAATGGTTAAATAAATTTTTCCACACTTATAATAGTAAATAGCTGAAATAATCGGTGCATACATAAGAATAATAAGATTGGTAGAGAAGTGTGATTCCTTTGTTTTAATGTATGTGAAAATGTTTTTCTTTTTTGTTATTACAAAGAAATTGATATTATGTTTTCCAAATTTTAAATATTTTATTTTAAAAAAAAAAATTAAAAATGAGGCTTACAATGAAATAGAGAAAATAAATTACAAAAGTGAAATTTCATGTTGTTTATATCTTTCTTCGCCCTTTGCACGTTTATTTTTATCCTACCCAGCTCTCCCCTTTTACATTACCTCTATCAACTCTGATATTTATTTAAAATTAAGTTTCTGGCATGCGCTTGCGTGTGTAATTAATCCATGAGGTATATTCTTAAAAGATAATTACTACTAAATAAAAATAGTTTTTTAATTGAGGAGTTTTACTTGTTTTTTACTAGAATCGTGGACAATCCAATTTTCTAACTCCAAGTGAATGCATCGAGGATAATAATATGAGCAATAATAATAAACTTTGTTTGTAATTCAAAAAATAAGTTTGCCAAAAGCTAAAGGAAAAAATTAACAACTATTCTAAATTTTAAATTTTTGATAGTTCCGTTTTATTGTTAGAATAATGCTTATTGTTTTTCAGATAGTGTGTATGTCTTTTTAGTAGTGTTAGATTACCTTTGAGTGAAGGAAAACAAAACCTTTTAACTTTTTTTTATAGGAAGTTTTTAAGTTATTGTATTAATTTTATCCACAAACACTTTAAACTAATAGTTAACTATAAATTATGTTAAAAACTAAGATGCTAAAAAGTTTATTCATGTCTATTTTACAAAATCCAAGATATTTATGAATAAACTCTATTTATATAAAAATTTAAATTCTTCATACATAAACTTATCCACCTTAATGAATTATATGATGTTTCACCTTTTTTTCCATAAAAAGAAATTAGAAAATGGAGAGACATCTTATTTTATCACATTCATTCTAAGATGATGGAAAATTAAAGTATATGTAAACATTAACAAGTACGGAGGAAAAGAAAAAAAAAAGGCACATGAGACAAGATAATTTAGGATTTCATTTTGTTTGTATATAGTGAAAAACTAAACATTTGAGCATACAAACATACAAATATGAATTTAGAGCAAACTTTTGCTAATAAAACAAGAATTCATATATGAAGAAGAGACAAAAAAAGCTTATTATAATTCTACTAAAATAAGTATTAAAACAATTAACACATCAAGATCCGATACTTCAGTAAGTGAATTCTCATCTATTCGCGTAATGTATAGGGGAAATCTCACAACTTTCACCCAACTTGTGACATTATTTCACTGTTTAGAATTCCTATATACAAGAATGGTAGGAGTAAGTAGTAATAAAAGTTTCTGAAAAATTTAAATTTATAGAACAAAAATATGGAACATAGAAAAAGTCACTAGAATTATTGTTATTTAAAATCAAATATAAAAAAGATAGAGATGAAATTAATTTAAAAAAATACATGAATCTACTTTAATTTTCTTGATAATTATCATTTTATTTTTATTACATTTATGTTAGAAATTTGAAAGGTTAAGATTATGTAATGAGAATAATGAAGATGTATATATAGTATTTTTGAAATATATAAGTTTTAATTTATTAGAGGGGCAAAATGATAATTTAACTTTTAAGTTTTGAGCTTTATGCTTATAATAATATATGATATATAAATATATTTAGAATAAGACACGTAAAAAAAATTGTCAATTCAACAGGAATAATTATGTTATCTAGACGATAAAAGAATAAGCAATATTACCTAACTAGAAACTTATACTGTATAATCCAATCCAAATGCACTAAATTTCAAATAAATCATATTTTTTGATTGATCAAAAAATTTGTGTAGAGCCATGTTCTCGAGTCAATCATATCAATCAAATTAAAAGTAATATTTTTTTATTTTCGATGACAATTCGTTTATCACAAAACTCACTTTTCGAGATCCAAGTTTATTAATAAAAATTATGTCATGATGTTCATTTACATCTATGAGTGTCCTTTCTATTGAAGAGTTTCCCTTCCATTTCACCGTTATTTAGATTGATACGAGCTAAAATACATATCAAAATTCAAATTAATCAATTCTTGTTGAATTTTAATTGCTTTATTTATTATTTTCATATTTTTTACTAGTTATAACTGAATGTATTTTATTTTATATGATTATATATATATATAGCCTGTCAAATTATTAAAAATAATTTGAAGAGACCTTCAATTGATCAGTGTGGGCTAAATATCAATTCAAATTTTGATGGACTAAAATGAATTGAACTCAAATAAGTTGAGCTAATAAATAAGCGGGTCAATAATCAATCCAAACTTAAATAAATTAAATAAAATTATGATTTCATGAGCTAATTTTAAAGACAAGAAAAACATTATTAGTGGATCAATAACACCTACAATATGATATGACATAATAATTTTTAATAATCATGCCTCAGTATCAAACAAGAACAACAATATCATATTCAATAAAATCCCACAATTGACGTGTGGGATAGATGAAGATAGATATAGAAAAACTAAAACCAACAAGATTAGAGCAACCAACCTGAATCCTCGAAAATAAGTCAACACTCAATCTATTAATCTAATACGCAACCATCACACCTTCGCATATAAGATCATATCATTAGTAATCTGAAGTTGTGTCATGTCATGTTTAAAATTGAGACCAATTCACATATACGTATTTTCTATAACAACTCATATTCTATTATATCGTCCTGTCCAAATTTATGGGACACATTTTGAATTTCGAGATTCAAACATATCTATCTTTGATCGTAAATTTTTCATATATCTTTTAAATATTCAGAATTGTCAATTATTCTGACCTATTATACTTTTTAAGTAGTTTGCAAATATAAATTTTATTTCAAAAAAATTGAAGACGTCATGCTCGAATTCTCAATCAAATTTAAACTATTTGACTCTCGAAAAACGAAATGTCCAATGAGTGCCAAGAAACAAACCAAGATAGAATCCTAGCATCCATTTTGATTAACCAAAACTAAATCACAACCGTTAAATTAATCACCAAAAATAAACAAAAACAAATCACTATACTCAAATTCTATTAAACCCCGCCAAAACCTGTAACAAGAAAAACTAACTTTCTTCTTTACAAGCTCTGCTTCAATGGCGTCTATACCCAAATCAGCAAAGGAACACCCGTTTCTCGATCTCTATAGTGATGATGATAAGCTTCGTGAATCAGCGAAAGTTCTCTTGAATTATTCCAAAGAACACTTCCCAGTTTCTTTAATTGAGCAACTTCTCCAAGCAATTGAATGTAGCTTACGAGGATCACGAACAGGTATTCTCTATTACAATATTTTAAGCGATGTTTTACCATCACTTTGGACCAAACTTCCGTTAAGTAAGCGAAATGACTTGAAGATCCGTTTACATGAAAAGGTTTGGCTTGAAACAGATTATGAAACACTCAGGGCTTGTTCATCTTGTATATCGAGTTTAGCGGGTTTACTTTTCCCTAAAAATGAATGGTATTTTTTGTTTCGCTTAATGTTTGAGCATTTGGGTACGAATCGGGATGGAAAATTGTGTGTCATGCTTTTATGGAATGAAGTGATACCAAAATGTCCTGCAGTTTTTGTACCTTATGTTGATGTTTTGATTGAGGGGTTTACAGACATTATGCGTACTGTATTGGAAGATCATCGTTGTAGGGTTGCTGCTGCTAGGGCTTCTGTGAAAATGATTTTGTATTATTCAACGCCCGCGAGTTATTGCAAGTTTTGTAGTCTTTTAGAACATGTGATAATGACTTTGTTTGTGGCAATTTGTGAGGAAGATCTTGTGTGTAGACTTCTTGAGGATTTGATTGTTTTGGTTGGGGTAGAGACCGCGGTTTTTGAAGTTCATATCAGTGTTGTGGTTAAGAGTATGGCGAGGATAGCTGAGAATTCGAAGTTAGGGGAAAAGTTAAGGCAGCTAGCTATAGAGTTTGTTGTTACTTTGGCTGAGGATAAAGAGATTGGGTGTGGGCTGATGCAGATGCTACCAAAAGAACAAGTTACTAAATTGTTTAGTGTGTTGACTGTGATGTTGGTGCATATTAAAGATGACCCTTGTTGGGGAAATGCAACTATAGATGATGAAAATGAAGAGCAGTTGAGTATGCGTAGTTATGCTATGGAGAGTTTGGATAGGCTAGCAATTGCATTAGGGGGAAGTGTAATTATGCCTTGTTGCGCTGTGGGCTTGTACAACCTCTTGCATAATGAAAATTGGAGAACTCGTCATGCTGCCATTACTGCAATTGGACTGATTTCAGAAGGATGCTCAAAGGTAGTGTTCACTCTTTCTGCTGCGTACACGCTATACCTCTCTAGACCCCACTTATGGGATCACACTGGATTCCTTTTGGCAAATGAAATACGTTTTGAGTTTGATTCTGGTCTAAAAATTCCCAGGCATTGTTACTGGAGATGGAGAAACTTGTGCAGACTATTGTAAAACTAATCCATGATGAGCACCCTCGAGTATGTTGGGCGACAATTCGTACAATTGGTCAGCTATCAACATATCTGAGCCCGCATTTTCAAGAGCAATATCATCATCAGCTCCTTCGAGCTTTGATAGAAGTATTGGATGATATTGATAATCCCAGGTTGCAGGTACTTTTAATGACATATGACCAATGTATTAACTCTTTGTTCTCTAATTGAGAACTCTTGACATATCAAAACTTATCCATTGCAAGTACATCTGGTTGCCGACTAATATTCTCTCTTGTGTATAGACACGTGCAGCTTCAGCGATAAAGTTGTTCAGTCAAAATTGCAGTGCAGATATCTTGAAACCTTACCTGCACAATATAGTGCGTAAATTAGCTGGGTTTCAAAAAGTAATGTCACCTTTATCAATCTACAACATATTTATTTGTTCACGTGTATAAGAGTAATGACATAAGCTTTTGACTGTCATATCTCTGATATGATTTGAATTTATATTTAACAAGTAACATGCTGCATATTCCAGAGAGGAACTGCAATGATGAAGGAAGCATCTCTTGCAACTTTAGCCTCTTTAGCTCTTTCATTACAGGTACTTTACTTCAGGGGTTCAAAAAGAACTCTTCTTTTCCAATGCTCGAAGTTCTAAATTTCATTTGCTTGGGACACTGCAGGAGGACTCTGCATACTTATACGATGCTTTAATGCCTACTCTGAAAGTTATCTTGGAAACTGCTACTAATGATACAAGTAACACGCTACTGGCCAAATCCACTGAATGCATTACCATGGCTGCAGTGGCTGTTGGAAATCTAGCAATCAATGATTATGTTGAAAAGGTGAATACAATTTATAAATTTCCATTAGTACTTAACAGGCATTATATAAAAGTGAAACTATCAACATCACTTAAGATCTGAAAATGCATTTACCTTATGTGATATGTTATTGTAGGTCACTGCAGTACTCACTTCACTGCACGGAACTCAAACGGAGATAGAAGATCCAATGAGGAGACTTCTGTTACTAGTATGTTGATACAAGTTAAGTTTGTACAATTTTCATTTCTTTTCTTTTATGTTTTTGGCTAATTTACACTTTGATTCTATGACAGGAATGCGGTAGACTATGCAAATTCTTGGGGGCAGATTTCCTTCCTTATCTGAGACTTGTCATGCCCGTTGCGTTAAAATCTGCTTTGCTAAAGAACTGTTTGAGTGTTTCCGATAATTCAGATACAGATGATTCTGATTATGGAAGGTTGGATCTTTTACTATAACAACTCGTATGAAGTTTTATTTAGATGGATGACATATGTATTAGTATTATCACTATTTTAATGATGTAGATGGTTGTGAGTTTTCGTACAATTGAATTTCATTTCATGTATTAAGAGTTCCATACATGCTCTACCATATGAACCTACTATGTCGAATTAGAATGTAAATAAAGTGAATCTGTTAAGTGACTTCTGTGTATCTGCCTGTTTATTTAGAGACAGCATCTCTGAGTCAAAGGAAACATCTGGTTTTTCCGCGTACTTAAATAACACAGTTTGATGCGGTAAATTTCTATTACCAACCTTTAGTTGCAGTCTCCCCAAAACAGCCTCTCTACCTTCCAAGGTAAGGGTAAAGTCTCTGTAGGCACTACTCTCTCCAGACCCAACTTGTGGGGATTACACTGGGTATGTTGTGTTGTTGTTTTAACCCGAAATTGCAGGAAAGAAGTGAAATAAGCAACTTTAATGGAATAAGTTTTTTGAGGATGTCTTCAGCTGACATAAATATCTTCTGTAGCATGATTAAAGCCACTGATGGGAATAAAATGATCAAGATAAGAGCTGTACTTCTGGAAGAGAAGGCCTTGGCCTGTCATATGCTATGCTTCTTTTCAACTGAGTTAAAGGAAGGGCTGCATTTATGGGTTAATGAGGTCTGTCTAGAAAATTACAGGTCATAGCTAATCTCATTTACAATGCTTACAAAGTAGCATGCAGATTTTTACTTAATTTGTGGTTTATGCAGGTTGTTAGTGCTTTAGTTCCGAATCTTACCTATAAATTCAGTGAAGAAGTTAGAATGGCTGCCGTTTCTGGTAAATTTTCTACATGTGTCTTCATATTATCATTCATTTCCGCATTATAAACCAAATCCGATTGTTTGCTAAATTGCATTTATTCCTTTTTGTAGCAATGCCGTTACTGTTAAGTTCAGCTTCTTGTGCTATGAAGAAAGGGCTACTTTTAACAGGTTGTGGCAAGTCCCCAGTTCAAAAGCTATCTGACACTATTATCTCATCTTTGCTTGATGCATTAAAAAAGGTAATATACCTAGTGTTGCAGCAAAAGTTTAATCAATATTGATACGATCCTTAGGTAGTTGTACTTTTCCTTTAGGAGTCAAAGGTACAAATTCAAGCAAGATTATTGGAGGCATTCAACGAAAGCATTCAGGTAAATAACTCTCTTGTCTTCTGTATCGCTTATTTGTCTGTGCACTAAGAAGTACTTATCACAGGTTCCGAGTTCATGTCTAAGTAAAAACCAAGCTGCAAAATTTGTTGATGGCATATCAAAGGTTCTCTCCAGATGCTCATACCGCAAAACAGAAAGAGAGAAACGAGCTAAAGAACACACAGGTTCAAGGGAGCAGGAGCTACTTAAGGAAGAAGCTGAGCAACACTTAACTATATGTAGAAATGTTAGCGTTTTATCTCAACATACCCTCTAATATATACATATATACACTTAACAGGACCTTAGACTTACCTTCATCGGTTTCTTTGTTTTCCTGAATTCAGATTGGCATTTGCCTCGGAACTATGGTGAAAATACTAAAGGCATCATTCTTGCCAACTTTTGACAAGTTTTTGCCTTATGTATCACTTATGTGGGTAAGACACTCTCTCTTTTGATGTACTATATGTATAATTCAATTCATGACACCTCTTACTGAAGCATCAAAAGTGATTAAATTGATATAAACTGCTCGTTAAGCCAGTCTCTCGAGAAATTCTATGGGGAACTTCTATGGTTTCTTTGACCTTAGACATTTCCTTTTCACCTCTCTACGTACTTCTGTACAGAGTAATGATAGAACAGCAGAAGAAAGAAGAATTGTAGTGCAAATTTTCCGTGATGTTGCTGAGCAGTGCCGAGAAGAAGCATTCAGGCACGTCTTGCAATTTTCAGTGTCTTATTGATCATGATAAGTTCAGTTGGCTTAGCTGAACGTCTTTTTTATTAATCAGGTACTATGAGGACTGGATACCTCTCCTGCTTAGAATTTACAATCACAAGAATCCAGATGTTCAGCAGGTTTTCTATTTATTCCTTCTTTTACTATTTGTTTCCCAAGTAAGTCTTTGGTATATCCTTCAAACCTGACGTTCTCTATCTTTTCAGCTCGTGGCAACTGCAATTGGTATTTGTGCTGAATTCGGAACAGATTTCCTTAAGCCTCATACTAAAGGTATCTTTGTGCGTTACAATATGCTTAAGGTACCTATTTTCTCCACTAGCAGCATCTGACTTAGCTGCTTAATGGTGTTTGCAGAAATACTCAGTCATCTAAAAACTGCAATGGAGAATCCTAATGCAAAACACCCCGATAACATCATGGCTTACGAGGCTGCTGTTTCTACCTGTGGGAAGTTAAACCAGTTTGTCTCAGAAGGCATCTCCTACGAGGTGCTCTCTTACTACTACTACTTCCTATATCATTCCAAAAGAAAACTTCATACACTAGAACACATACAATTTCTCTTGATTGTAGTTTTGATAGATTTGTCATTTATCGACTGACATATCATAAATTGTTCTCGTCTCAGTACATCCTGCTCTGGCTTAACCACTTACCAATAACATGTGATCTTGATGAGGCTAAAATCAGTCACGAACTGCTTTGTTCAATGATGGAGACGTAAGTATTCCCCGTAGGCTACAGCAATAAGTAATCAATAATTATCAGAACTTCAACATACCTTATGCATGCTTGCAACTGTATCTTGATCTTTCAGGTCAGAGCAGAAAGTTATTGGCCCTAACGGATCTTATATACCGATTATAATAGCAATTTTTGCTGAGGTAGTACCCTTCATCTTACATGCACCAAAGATTTCCTCCATTTTATAAGCTTATCTTCATTTCTGTTTTCCTCCAGGTTTTATGGGCAGGGAACAATTTGGCCACTGAAGAAACTAGGACGCGAATTATCAATCTATTGAAGAAGTTCAAAAGAGAAGTGGAGCCTCTTGTGTTGTCCAAAATATTTCAAACATTACCTTTAACACATCAAAACATGTTGCGCATCGTCTTATAAACTGTTTGTGCATTCTTTGAGTAGATAGATACATGTACAGAACGGAAATAGATAACTGTAATAGTCGCAGACTCATACTTGTTGAGTGAGAAAGATTACTGTAAAGAGTGTGATTGTATACATTGTAAAGCTACTGACTTGCTTAACATCATCAAGGCAAACTTCAAAATTACATAATCATTTGTGTTTTCATAACCGTGATGTTCAAGACAGCTTGTATGGACCTCACCTAATATTACTTATTACGGTGTGCCTATACCACCTCGCACAGTAATGTGTACTGAATAATCGTCATCTAGCTTTGGCAGATGACGTAATTTTCATTGGGGGGGGGGTAATTAGAGGGAATCCCATTTGTTTTCATTATACAAGAGACTAAAGAAACTGAAATCCAATTGAGTCCAAGTTCTGACTTTTGATTTTGAAAATTGAAAATTGTTGCCTATGAAATAAATAAACGGATTCAGGATTTGAAGTTATTGATTTTTCAATTATCAAAAATAAATATAAAAAATTTAATGTGCTCAAGGGAAATCAAACCCCCATTCAAAAGACAAACTAAGCTAAAATAAGTTTCATTATTGTTTAAAATAGAAATAAAATCTGTAAACTTTTCTCGTCATCGTGACAAAAATTCAAGTTTTAACAAATTTTGAATGTACGGACAAATATTTTGATTTGTGATCTTAAAAGTTGTCTATGAGGTAAGTGGGGGTCAAAAATTTGAAAACGATCCATTTTTAAGGTCATTGCATATAATTTCTTTAAATACTTTCGCGCAAATTAGCATGGACACTAATGGGTTTATTAAAAATGGGCCGAATTTAGAGTCCACTTTTTTATGGGTTCTCTCCTTTGGGCTTCACATGGATTTAAGAGCCCAAACACATCTTAGGTGAGACCAATGAGTATAGAAAGCCCAAATTTATTAAACCATTGCTAACTTGGGAAATGTATTGGCACAACTTTCATGATCAAAACTATAAGAGGTTGTTTGGTGTGATGGATAAGGGTGGTTAATTCGGGGATAAATTTTGAATAGATTTTGATCCTTTCTATGTTTAATGTGCGAGATAAAAATAAATAGTCTTGGGATAAAAAGATAATTCAGGGATGAAAATTTGGTGTCATAATTCAGGGATGAAAATTTGGTGTCTTGTTTGGTTGAGATAAGTTATCTCATACATATATGGTGGTATAAATTAATTCCAAAATAGCTAATTCTGAAATAACTTATTCCCTACCAAACGATCCCTGAGTACATAGAACGATCCCTGAGTACATAGTGGCTAAATTTATAACAACCAATGCTTATAATTTAGACTTAAACACTCTAATTTGTTTTTACTAAGTTTGTTGCTGTTCAATGTTGATGTGATTCATAAATTTTTTGAAGTTGTATAAATGATGATTTTGTAAGTTGAAGTATTTAACTGACACACACACAAAAAAGATAAGGTATCTAGATGTTTATACTCAAAATTGAAATATTTACTTATCATACGTCAACATTTACAAATGTCAAGGATTATCACACTATCAAGTCCAAGAAGATAAAAAAACTAAAATAATTTAAATGTCATAATATTAAATAAATAGACACATATGTATTCTATGTGGCGCAAACACAATGTACATGAAGTGTAAAATCAAATTATTATACTATTAAAGACAATAACAGCAATTTGGAAAATAATAGATACTTGAAAAAAAAAAAAGATTTGTGCTATTAAATGTGTATATACGTCCAATTGAAAGACGTAGATATTACCTGAATTTAAATTAAAAAATATATTCGTATTTTATGCCTTGATTTTTCAAGTATCTATCGTTTTCCAAATTGCTATCACTGCCTTTATTAGTAAAATAATTTGATTATTTCACAGTTCTTGTACATCACCTCACTTACATATATCTTACCAAACCCAATCTTTAAAGTTCAAATAATATGTTTTGTGTAATAAAAATGCAATAACATCTTCTTTATTTTAATTATTAATCAACAAAAAGTGACAATTAATTATCCTCTATCATCACAATACATATATTTCTTTTTGGCTAGCAAAAATTAACACCCAAAAACCTTTTTTTTTGAAAAAATGCAACTATTTAGTCTTATATATTCATTTTTTTTAGTTGAAAAAAAAAATAGCACACATTTTTTTCACAAATTTTATTTTTTGAACATGTAGAATCCGTTTTGTAAGGGCTAACCCTCCTCCATATTTTTCAATAAACAAAGGGGGTGTGAGATTATTTTTTGTTGAATCCTAAGCCACTCGATCATTTAACAAGGACAACCAATATATTGTACCCCATACAAATATAGCCCACTAGTACTTAGAATTATGTGTTCCTAGTTGGATGAAAAGAACATGTGACTGAACCAAGATTGTAGTAGGACTACTTCATTGTTAACTATAATGTTTTAGATTCGAGTTTTGTGTATGAATTTTTTTTTATTGAATGCGTCACCTTCAAATGGATTCTGCAGTGTTGGGTTTTATTTGCCCTAAATTTCTTACCATAAATAGGTTTTCCTTATAGGAAAAGGTTTTGAATTGACTACTCCTTTTCTTGTAGGAAAAGGTTAGACTCATAAATAGATGCTTGTTCCCTTCTAACTTAAATCAGCATTCACACTGTGTCCTTAAGGGCTTTGAGAGTTTTGGTAGAGAGAGAATTTATGGGTCACAAGTTTGATAGGTTATCACTTGTGTTGAACCTCCCTGTATTCTGATTGACACTTGGTTGAGGTTGTTTCTCTCTGTATTTTGTACCTCATTTCTAAGTGAGTTGTCATCTCCTTTGTGGACGTAGGTCGATTGACCGAACCACGTTAAATTTTTTGTGTCTTTTGGTATATTTCTCGTTTCTTTTTACTCGTGGTCTTTCATCAGGGTTTGCTCTTGCTAGCTTCCGCATACAACATACACCCAGCTTTATTTGCGGTCCTAACATGCAGTACGCACAATGCACAAT
Organism: Solanum habrochaites; assembly: GCA_027704765.1. Classification (NCBI taxonomy): domain Eukaryota; kingdom Viridiplantae; phylum Streptophyta; class Magnoliopsida; order Solanales; family Solanaceae; genus Solanum; species Solanum habrochaites. The sequence continues at coordinate 55,167,465 of JAKWJA010002496.1, forward strand.
TTAAATTTAATCAAAATTTTAATATGGACTCTAAATCAAAATAGGAAAAAGAAATGGCCGACTTACTAGCAAACGAAAAAAAAAAATCTTAGTAACATCTTCTTTTTTTTAACCTAGAAGTGATCATTTCATTTGAAAGAGTGTATTAGAAAAAATGCTAACAGCAAATCAGAAATCGGACGAAAAGAAATTTATTTCAATTTGTGTTCGTCGGAAAATTATATGATATATATAAAGTCAGATGAAGTTTTTTGATAAATATTATGTTTGTTGATGATACTAATTTGATAAAGGACATGTACATAGTTCGAAATCATCATCTTTTCTGTTCATAGGTGAAGCTTGAAGCTAGGAAATAGGTTTGACTGAATTTAGTAGTTACCTGTTTCGCCATACGATATGAAATTATGAGACGAAGTTAAAAAATTATTTAAATATATAATTTTAACTTTTTATGTTATATGTTTTCTCATATACATAAAATCACATTCGTAAAACTATTGAAATTATCTCAAATCTTAATCCTTCTTTACCAAAGCTTATAAAAAAAATGCACACTATACTATTACTAAGTTATTCTAAAAAAAAAAAAAACATTCATTTTTCAAACTTAATTTAACAAAAAAAAAATCAAAATTGAATATTGGTTGGTAGATAAATTTGATCAAACATAATGAATTTGGTGAATATAAATAGTAAAGTAGCAATTGATTTGAAGTTATATCAAACTTTATGTTGTTGGTAAGAATTGTTATATGAGATATAAATGATTTAAAAAGTAATGGTATGAATTTTATAAATTTTATTTACATATGAAATGAATGGTCAATAGTAAGGTGAGTCAATTTTTATATTAGACAAATCTCAAATCATGATTTTTAGAGAATTTGAAATTTCATCTCATAATTTCATATCACGAGATGAAATCAACGTGAAATTGCATGTTTAAATATTGATTATTTCATCGATTTTCATGTCACGATATAAAATCACATAACCAAATGCCTACTCAATTCAATTGTTTATTTATATTGAACTTTCATAAAATATTTACTAATATTAGATTTAAAACTTTATTTGAAGTTGTTATTCTAAAAACACAACTCATAAAGTTAAAATCTTGTCCAATTCCATTATGAAGCATGTTAACTCTCTCCCAAATTATGTGACTTGTCTTACATAGTAAACGTAGAATTGTCATTAAGAGGTGTCAATGATTGTAGTAAAAAATATAATTATGAAGCTAATAGGACTTCACACACGACCTGAAGAAATTTTCACAACACCTTAACCACTAGACTATAAGCCTTCTGCATGTGTCAAGAAGTGTCAATACTTGTATATACATTTATTGAACCAAAATTTGACTATATTGAATGTAATTTTCCGGCAAAAGACTAGTGTCGCTTGACACCCCTCGGATAAAGATGGGTCCGCCCTAGAACTCTCTTATGTTTCGAGAGTCCGAGCTTTTGTTTTTACCATAATTTTCTTAATATATATTTTAAATTATTAATTATTGTGATTTATAATATTTCTCTCAATCTATACCCGAAATCTCAGAGACACTTGTACTATACTAGGATCTTATTTCCCTCCTGAACTTATTTTATAAATAATTTTCTACCCCTTTTCGACCTACGTGACACTAGCTTGAAAAAAAAAATGCCAACACGCGCTGAACCCACAAAATAGTGCTACGTGGGCTAAAAAGGAGTAGAAAATTATTTATAAAATAAGTTCAGGAGGAAAATAGAACCTTAGTATGATATAACTATATCTATGAGATTTCGAACATAAGTTGGAAATCACTTGTACAATTTTCCAAAAAAAAAAAGAAGGAAAAATAGCTGGAAAAGAAGAACCAGTTGATTTCTTTTGTGTCTGATAATTTAGCAGACAAAGAGAAAATATCAGATCCCAAGTTGTGTTTGTGTTGTTAGCTAACCTCCAAAATATTGGCTGTGTTTCAGCATAGAGCCAAAAGTATTGCCATTATAGCACATGGCTGTTACATTCTTTTTCCATCTTCTTTATGATAATAATAAATAATAATACTTATATGATGGTTAACATCAATTTAATTAGAGATAATGAAAGGTTTAACCATAATTCACATTTTAGTTTCCAAATAAATGTTGCCTAGGTAGATCAAACTAATAAATGAAGTACATCTTTATTAAAGGAGTTAAATTTAATCCTACTTTGAGGGCTTTACCATAATGCCTTCCTAAATATTCTTACTCCCCAAAATAGTCGTGGGATATGTTCTGTTTTTCGAGAGTTGATTTTGATTAATTTTTTTGAGTTGAATTAAAATTTATTAATTTTATATTTAGTTAAGATTTAGATATTTAAAAATTACACTATCTGGATATGAATTATAATTGCTTAATCAATTGGCAACTCAACAGTTTTGTGCATAGTACTTATGTATTTATCTCGACTAATTTAGATTCGAATCTCATAATACTTCATTAAACGAAAACCCTACAATCAAATTTTTTTTCTTTTATCTTCAAAACTCGAATCAAAATTCTTTGATTATAAATGAAAAAAATCTATATTATCTCACTTTAATCCTCAACAATGATAAGTGACAACTCTACAAAAGTGATGAGATATTATAATAATGGATTTTAGACAACGACAATACTAATGTTCAAAAATGTCTTCGAAGGTCTCTTCTTTTGTTTTTAAACCGTGTCCTTAGCCCTACACGTTTTCTTTATAATTTAGGGTGTTCGATACGAACGAAAATATCAAACTCACTTATTTTTTAAATTGGCTATCTCACTACTTTTAAGAGTCGCTCAATTAGAATTATGCATTAATTAGTTACAAGGAAGTTCATGTATTGTTTTATGTATATATTAGTTACACAAAGTTTAATTATTATAAATACTGTCTAGTATAGAATCAAACAAAAATATTTTCATTATTACTTATATTATACATTTATTAGTTATACATATTTTTAAATTTCAAATCAAATACATATTAATTTTATACATTAATGACTTACCTCCTAAACTATTTAACATAATACGTACGGTATTACTTTTACAAAATTTAATATCTTCCTAACTCACTTTCAAAACTAGCTAACAAACTACCCAATAATGATATATGGTGCTTAAGAATGGTGGGTAATTAGTGAATATTTGTAAAATTGCTAATTTTATTTAGTTTGGGTTACCCACATCTTGTAACAAACTCCAAATACATTCACTATGACATGCAGAAGGAGGCTAATTGTTGAATCAATAATTAAAATATTAAGGGGATTTTTAATTATTTTTTTAGAAAAAAAGATGGGGTAGGAGAAAGGGAAATAAAAAAGATAATTATAAAAATCAAATTCATACTAACAAGATAAAGTTCAAATAGTCAACTAGCTAAGCTAAAATTTTCTGACAAAGGAGAATTATATAATCATATAAAGAAGGATGAAAAGCATACTAAAAAAAGAGATGAGAGAGACAAAATTCGTCTACGCATAACCACAACTCACATAACTGATATTAGTTAAATATTATAGAGGATGATTATTAAGAAAGTCTAAATTGGCATAGTGAAGTAGGGGTATGCACTAGTCGAATTAAACCAATCAAATTAAACCAAATTTTTGTTTGGATTGATTCTTTGGTTTTTCGGATTGGTTTTGGTCTTTTGGATTAATAAATTACTCTGTTTGATTATTTTATTTGGTTCCGGATTTAAAAAAATAAAAATAACAAATATCTATATATATAATATATATATATATATAAAACCAGTTTTGTCCCCTTTTTTTGTTATTGTCTTTCATGAGATTGCGTTTTATATTTTAATGTTAAAACAGCCTATCAGAAGGGATACTGATAAGTGATCGTGGTTTTAAGGTTATACTTATAATTTATATTAGAATGTAAGATGAAGGGATTAATAGTATTACTTTTGCTATGTTAGTAATTATCGACAATAAAACGAATAACTAAACCAAAAAAAAAAAAACCAAATAAAGGAAAACCAAACCAAATCAGATTTATTTTGGATCGTATTGGATTACACTTTTACAAAATAAAAAATCAAAATATTCAAATCGACTAGTGCAAATCCAAATCAAAAGACCGAATGTACACCCCTATAGTGAAGAATATTAGTTGTTTACAAATTAATTAGTTTTACGTTTATCTCATAATTGTTGAAGAAATTTCACCTCGATCAATTATGGGATGTGTGATCTTTTTATATGACTCGAAAACTATTCATTCTCTGAGTTAGCTTTTGAGATTGAGTTACGTTTAAAAGTTCATATTTCTTTACATGGTATATATCATAGCAGGACTCATATCTCAATTCTCGATCACAATGTTGAACCTCATATTATCATTATTCACACAAGAGATGTTCAATCTTGAACGTGAGAAATGTGCTAAAGTAATCTTACATATCGATCAATAATGAGATCAGTATTAATCTTTTTATCTATCTTGATTAATATATTCTCATAACCTTTTGCACTTATTCTGAAGTTGAGTCAGACCTAAGATCCGTCGTATATGCTTAAATTTACCCTTAATTATAATAAACCCAAGACATAGAAATAAAAACTAAAAGAAAAGAAACACTCAAACTATCACATAGGTTATCCCTTCACATTTTCCAATCTATAAATACCCTTTACCTCTTACATTATTATTCACTCATCACTTAACCAAAAACCAAAATGGCTTCCAAACACATTTCCCTTACTATTTTCCTTTGCTTTAACCTTTTCTTTGCCTTAGTTTCTAGTTGTGGCACTTGTCCTAAACCTAAACCAAAACCAAAACCCTCATGTCCACCACCACCTTATTACCCTAAAGAAACTTGTCCAATTGATACACTTAAATTAGGTGTTTGTGCTGATGTTCTTGGATTAGTAAATGTTGTTGTTGGCTCACCACCAGTAACTCCTTGTTGTAGTCTTCTATCTGGACTTGCTAATGCTGAAGCTGCTCTTTGTCTTTGTACTGCTCTTAAGGCTAATATTTTGGGAATTAACCTTAATCTCCCTATTTCACTTAGTTTGCTTCTTAATGTTTGCTCTAAAGAAGCTCCTGCTGGCTTTCAATGCTCTTAATTAAATTGATTTTGTCATTTGAGGTTGAGGGGTGTGAAAGACATTATATTAATTTACTTTGAGATGGGTGGTTTGGTTTAATTTGAAGATTATATTATTGTAATATCTAAGACATTCTGTTGAAATGTGTCATGTTCAAGTTTATGTTGTATGATTATTATTGTTACTTATATGTTATAAAAGTTTACTTTGAGTTGAGAGTTTAATTTTGATTAAGAGTGTGAGAAATGAATGAGTCTTAGATCTTTCTTATCATTAATAAGAGATTTTGAGTTTAAATGTCAAAGTAAAAAAAAAAAAAAGAATCCTTGCACGATATACATTTAAATTAATCGGAATAATAAATTTTATTTTACTGAATTGCTTAACACTATAAATTATTATTCTTTAGATTTGTAGATATTGCATTTTTGAGTTTACTCTCAATCCCTCTTAAGTGATTTTCTAGCCTTTCTAATTTGTCTCAAAAACAAGCAAATTTTATTTATTATTTTAAGAAGCTAAGAAGGTATTAGTCTCTTTTTTATTTTTTATTTTTTTTCTAAAAATCATCATATTAAAGATTCTTTTAGTAAATTTATCTTTTTGTTTTCTTACTACTATGACATGAGCCGGAAATTTCTTTTTTCTATTTTTTTTTTGTTGGGGAAGTTATTATGACTCATTTTAATTTATTAAGGTAAAGGATACTAATTTCATTGCATGATGCTAATATAAATTCATTAGATCGAAATGCTTCCTCGTGTTATTTAATAATAAAATTATATCCATTTTACTTGACCCTACTGAATTAAACCAACTTTGCATAGTTTCAATTGGCTTGTCATTATATTTTGTCTACCCATTGATTCTTTATTAACAACTAGTTGGCTTCTAGTACTACTATTTCTTATTGAAAAATATATTTTTGGGATTATGACATTTTAGAATGTATTAAGTGATTTTCACCGTCAAGTATTTTAAGTATTTAATTGTGTCTAATCAATGTCAATATCATTCTTGGAAAAATATAATAATGTAGCAAATTAAAGCTGGGAACTATAGAACCAACTTTCTTTTTTCTAAAATGACTTTTTCTATATTTTTCTGTATCATCGTTTGTCACTAGGGACACCTAACATAATCAGATGAGTGAGGGGTATCAGGTGTCACCGGGTTCATGTGAAATCATGTTTCTTTCGAGATCATATATAATAATACTATATTTTTTTTAGAAAAAATATATTAAAATATAGATGTGTAAATCCACACTCGAGTATCACACAATACCATAATAATTGGATGCACCTATCTACGTGAGGTTTAGAAAAAAACAAAAAAAAAAAAAAAAAATTTTTTTTAATATTTTATCTTGTTTTATTTTTCTTTAGAAAATTAGCATAACACTTTTTTAGTGATAAGTGATAGCACTTTTGATATGTTAATTGTATATATCAATATCTATATATCTCCTATTAATTATCTCTATAACATACTACTCTATTATCTCTATTTAATTTGGATCAATACATATAAATTTATAACGGTTTTCAGTAGTAAAATCTAAATGTCGAATCGATTGATGTTTATAATAATGCAATATTCATCATCTCAAATTTCTGAATACGCCTCTGGATATGACAATAATAATGCCTATTACGTGCGTACCCTTCGCCATGTCAAATGGTGGGTTGGATTGAAACAAGTCATGTTAAATAGATTGGCCTAATAATAAGCAGGTCATTAACTCGCCCAACAGTTATTTGAGTTGAAATCGATTCAAAATCAAATAATACCTTAATTCATTCTTACTTTATGACTATAAAACATATTAAATAAAATAATGTCTTTTTTAAAAAAAATTAGATAATTTTTTTTTATAATTCAGTGTTAATAAATTGAGGATATAATAGAAAGAAAATAATTATTTTCCCTTCATTTGTCAAAAATGACAAGTAAGAAGGAAAATTAAATTAGAAATATTTAACTAGTAAAAAGGGATAAAGAAAGTATTTAGTGTGATTCATATGTATCTGAAATACATAATTATTTTATTCGCTTTTCTTCCATCTCGCTCGTCTCTATTTTAATGTATCGGATCGCAAAATTACATGTATCTAAATGTATCTTTCTCAATATATAATGAAAAATATTTAAATGATGATATTATACATAATTATTTTAAAATATAGATAAAACTAAAATATGTAATATTGATATGACCTAAAGATGCCCGTGACTCAATTTTGGATTCTTCCATGACCTATCATTCTCTACCTTTAATATTTGCAAAATGTCAGAAGTATACCACATATCAACCTTCTCTTATTTATTTTTATATAATTTTTAAAAAAGAAAGTTTTTTAGTTTCTATTTTCTAGTCAAACATTTACATAAACAACTCTTTTAGCGTAAATATAAATTTTACATCAAATTAATTAGCTACTAATTTTGCCAAATCTATAATCAAAACATGTATATGTGAAGTATATGTAAATGGGATGCCGGGTTAATTTGGTTATAAAATCTGATTATAACGTATTGAAAATCTCTCTCGAGAATCTACAATAATTATGGAGAAAAAACATAATTGATCATTAGCAAGAGAAAATAATAGAATACTATCTCCTTTTAAGAAAGACGTTTACTTTATACTACTCAAAGATAGTTATATATCGAAATTTAGAGTGATATTAAAATGAAATGATTGGTGCAACTACAAGTAGTGACACCAAAAGAATGGACACATTTTTACTGTGTTTGGATTGACATGGTCAAAGAAAAGATTCAAATTTATGCCTTATTATTTTCACTAATTAATACTTGTATCAATGAAATAGGAGTATTATATAATTCATACTTGTGTTTGGATTAATTAATTACAAATGTAGAATATATTTTGATTTTTTTGTAAGTGAGAAAAGTATCATATATTAATATAAGTGGAATTTAAAGTGAAATTTGAATGAACCATTTTTATCCTACACAAATAAAATTAATTAAATTAAATATTCTATCATTAATGAAGAAAATCAATCATATTCCAATACTAAACATAATGTACACATCATGGCATATAAATTTTTAATAAAAATCACTTAAGTATTGGGTAATAACAAAGAGGTTGAATTAATATGCTTGCAATTGTCTTTATTCCATTTCAGCAATTTCAATACTTAAAATAACTTTTTCATCTTACTAAATTAATGCAAATGTTTTGGTAAGGTCTTTTCAAACTTCCAACTATAGTCTAGAATTTTATAATGTCCTTTAAGTGAAGCAATGGTTATTCATTGAGATTTTCTTCTTGATTTCAATACAAACATGTCCTCTTCTTCTTTTTCATCATTATTTATCTTAATGTGTCAATTAAGGGTTCCATAAAGAGGGCTGTAGATATAGTTAAAAAAAATGTTATTGGCATAAAAAATGAAAGTGTGTGTCCTGTTTGTTCACGATTTAAGCTGATAGCTCTTTTTTTTCTATTATTTTTATTTAGTTTCGTTACGTTTGAGTATTTATTCTACTATTAAGAATGTTTGATGTTTCTGATTGAAGAAGATTTGGAAGTTGTGTTTACTTGCAAGAATGTTATTACTTTGCTAATTTCTTTCATTTATCTTAATAATATTACTTTCCATTACTCGCGTGAAGTAGGAATCAAAATAAATATGTTTGAATTTTCATCTGTTGATTTCAGTTTCCATTTGAAAAATTTTTTTAAACAACCCTCATTAGTTATAATTATTATAATCACTCTCTAATTAGTTCGAGAGAAAGTATTAATAAAGGGATCTAATTCTGTAGCAGTGGTAGTTTTTTTTATCCATATTGGATCTTAAAATTGTTGAGTCGAATCTTTATCTTTATCTTGTCTATGTCAAAAAGAACATTAATGAGACTTGAATTTAATTACCAAAAAGTGAAATAAAGAAGTTTACAACAGAATTTAGGAGCTTAATATAATTGCAATCTTTAGTCTTTCAATAATTTCAATAATACCAACTTCTATTAACCATTCCAACAGCTAAAAAAGAAAAGAAAACATAATTAACAATTTAGTAAACTAAGACTATATTTTCATCACGTGTGTATATATGTTTTAGTAAAAGTTAGATTATATTCTATTTCTACATTAAAAAATTTCAATGTTATAAATTATTTAATAAACTAAATATTGATAGTAAATCCTCATATTAGTACAATGAATCAAGCATTTGGTGTCATTTTTTAGTCCAATGTTTATATTTAAGGAGTTGGCGTTATTTTTATTAGGATGATATATGAAACTTTTCATTGTAAAACTAATTGATTTTTTTAGTAACTACCAATAAATTTTGAAGTGGAGAAATATGTCATTTTACAAACAAATTTATATAAAATATTTGGGATACCGTGCAACGCACGTTTCTGAACTTAGCATTCACATAAATATAAACATAATTACAAAAAGGCCAAAAGTCAAGAACCCTACAAATGCTTATCGCATTGCACTTCTTAAAAAAATTTCATAGTCTAATAAAGAGAGGGTTAGGGAAGTGAGCTTCTCACCGAATCAAAAATACTTTTTAGCGGTAATTAATTAATGACAATTAATAACTTGATTATCGATTAAATATATTTTCTTAAGTAATTTCTTGTGACATTACATTTTAGCATTAATACAACTAAAGCTTGTAACTATATTGAATCTGATGACAATTAACTAATATTAATAAAAGATTTAACTCTCGTTGTTAATATTATATTTTTACTGGTACAAGCTATTTTTGTTTTAGTGCCTTCTAATATTGCTACGTACAAAAAGAAAAATATTATGGTATAGATGAATATTATGCTATAATAGCAATTTATTAAATTTATCCTTATTTTTACATGCTCTTCTATTTTTAAAGTTTTCTAATTTAATTTTACTGCTTATCATTTTCGTAAAAGTTAGATTGAATCTCATGTTACTTGGGATAAGCTTATTTTTGAAAGCAGAACAGTATAATTATTATTATTTGAGAGATTTCTGATCTTTTTTTTTTCACCTTTTGTGTGTGCCGTCTATAGATTTATCTTGCAACTTTACAAAGAAACATTTTTTAGGAGGTAAAATTGATTCTTGACTTAATATATTTAATTTATATTAAAAAGTAAAATTTAAAATTATAATAGGCAACTTTTAACATGAGTAGCATAATTAAAATTACATATTTGTATGTTATAGCAGAGTTTGCATAATTGTGTTCCATAGCCTAACTTATATACATCAATTGAAGTGAATTGGGTAAAACGAGAAAGAGAGAAATTATATAACAATTTGAATTGGGGTCTAAAACGAAAGCGAGAAGCAGAATTGAATTGTATACAACGAGAAGCGTAAAAATTATTACAAGTTTAATTTTGTATAAAACGATAAAGAAATAAAGGCCAAAAGAGACTTTGCACGGAATATACAATTGATAGAATTGTAATAAAACTAGAAAGAGAGAAATTAATTACAATTTGAATTTGTATACAATGAGAAAGCACAAAGACAGACTGGGCTAAAAATATTGTATTGTATAATTATAAGTGTATATGGACGAATATATATGTATTATCATGCGTATCATAACAATTTTTCTCTCACTTTATACAATTAGAAACACAATTTATGGGCTAATGCTGGGTAAGGAAAATCCGAAGGGGGTGGGCAGGGAAAGGGGGTAATCGAAGGCGAAGAGGGTGAGCGAAGGAAAGGAGAGTGGGTAGGAGGAAGAACGAATCAGTAGGACGTGAGTACGGGTGCAGCGGAGACAATTCTATGTATAAAGCGAGAGAGACCGAGCGACAGTAAATAAGCTAGCGGGAGAGGGAGAGCGGCGAGCGAAAATATGAGGGAGAAAGGGACTGATAAATAGTTTGTTATGGAACACAAATAAATCAGGATAGCTACTATATTTATTTTATATTTTTAGTTTGGCAAACATCCATATTATTTTTAAAATAGCTATGTTTTATTTTATTTTTATGTTATATGGATATAATCAGACTATAAATAGCAAAACTTAATTCTATGCAAATAAATATAGTTATATAATATAGATTTAATATAATAAATAAAGGTAAATCACATAACTATGCTATATTATGAAAAATATTTACCATTTTATGTCCATGATAATTTTTCTAACTAAATATTAAGGTGTTTTTAAATTAAGAAAGTTTTCGCCTCTTTTCTCAAAACCTTTTTTTTTCCTGCTTATTCTTGTTATCTTCTGCGTCTTCTATCTTTTTTTTTCTTTCTTTTTTTTAACTTTCTGCCTTCTTCGTCTCTTTCTTCTTCTTTTTTTAGTCTTTTCCTTTTGTTTTCTCTTTCTCGGTGTTATTTTCTCTTCATCCTCTTTTTTTTTCTTTTTAATTGCTTTTCTGTTCTTTAAATTTTTCATCTAAATAACTACATTCCTCAAATCGTTTTTTGTTGTCCATGTCAAACTATTTCTTTTGAAAACAGACGAAAAGAGGGGGAAAAACCTGCAAGTTTGTAATAAAATCACGTGTTTTAGTAGAAATTTTAAATCTTTAAAATAACATAGCGAAAGTTCACCATTGCTGGTCATAATAAAGTTTTCAAATTTTAATTCATTACTTTAATTTTACGAATTTGTGATAAATTTGATAGGTAGTTTCTACCAATAATTAAAAATATCGTTTTTGGGTTTTATATCGCAATTTTAAGAGAGTTTGGTTTACTTTACAACTGATATAGAGATATTAGATTGAACAATTGGACTAAAGTTTGAATTAGAAATACAATGTTAATGCACATTTAATTCATTTTGACTTTTTTTTGATTGAATTTGTTTACTATTGGAACTTGTTTAATTCATGATTGATATAGACTTATCAGATTTATTGATTATCGTCAATATTCGTCATTAGGTTAAGGTTTAACATTCATGTCTTAATTCTCTTTCTAATTCAACTTTAAATACTGTGTAAATACATTTTTGTTTTTTTTAATGCAAAATTTATTCATTTCACAACTTTTTGATTTATGTGTTTTACTATTTGATACTTGTTTAATTCATTATTGATACAATTTAATTTCACTCTACATATCATAGTCTTGTCAGTCATAGTTACTTTTCCATCTATTCTTACTTAATTCTCCCTTTTATTCAAATTTAATACCATTCATACAATTTAATTCAAATTTTAATTCATTTTACAGTTTTTAATCAGACCTAATTTATTTGTTCCTATGTGTTACTTTTTTAATTCATTATTGATATAAGTTTTAATCACTCTATAAATAACTATCCAATATTTTATTTGTTACATTTTTTTTATTCATGCTAATTTATCTTATACCTTCAACTTTAATACTTGTGTGTAATACACTTTTGCAATTAAAATTGTTGATTTTGTTATGAATTGTTACTTGTTTATTCCATTTTGATACAAGTTTTTTAATTCAGTTTTTACATGCAGATCACAGAATGCCTTTTTGTTTCTAACATTTTGCTTCATATTTTAATTCTCTCTATTAATGCACTTTTAATATGTTTTGTAATTACATTTATAATTCAGTTTAATTTATTTTGCAGTTTCTTATGCCTCTTTATTTGTTCGATTAATACTTCTTCTCTTTTAATAATTCAACTTTAAATGTGTTTTGTAAACACATTTAATTAAATTTAATTATTTGTAATTTTTTAGTCACTTCATTTGCTATACGTTATATTTACTTGTCTAATTAACTTGGAATTTAACGTTTTAATACAATCTGAATATTGACTATTCTAGACTAACGAAATAAAGGAAAAAAGTACGAAGATGGAGAAAGATCAACAAACAAAAAATCAAAAAAGAAAGAAAGAAAGAAGGGAGAATGAAAGAAAACAAGAAGAAAAAAAGATAGACTCGAGAACCAAAAAAGCAAAAATACAGAAAGAAGAGCTAGACGGACAGCAAGTAGTGTAAAGATTAAAGAAGTTGAATATAAAATGTAATACTTTAGAAAAGGTTATATTAAAATAAGTAATTAATTTTTAAAAGGAATCCCATTCACGTAAATTAATCCATAGAATACATAGTAAAATAGGAAAGTAATTATAACTGAAGTGCCTAACATAATTATGTCAGAACAAATCTGTGATCTTTTTCCTGTTTTACCATCATCCAAGTTTTTTTCTTTCATCCATATTCATAAACACTATTTTCTTGCCCCCACCCCCTAAATTCCTTCAAATTTCAGATACTTTTACAATCACTATAAGGACGATTTTTGTGAATTTTGTATCCATCAGTTTACTTATTAAGGTCACATATTTATCTCGTACTATACAGTTGATACCCACAAATTGGCATTTTTACATTTGCCGTTGTCTAATGTAATCCATACTTATATAGTTTTGATACCCATAAATTGTATCTTTGTTTTTGCTCTTTATATAAAGTAATCCATATTTTTTTACTTAACACACCAGTGTTGAAATGTAATCTATATATATATAATCATACATATCGTGTAGTATTATACAGCACAATTAAAATGTTGATTTACGAAGACAATTATATCTAGATATTATAAGTAATATATCCAAGATAAAAAGTTTGAAACGTGAATACAAGTATAGTTTAATATCCAACTTATTATTTTTGTGTTTTCACGAACAATGTATTCATTGTATTTATGTCGGTGTGTTCATTTTTTGCTTAATAACTAGTGTATCTATTGTCATGTAGTTCACCTATTCAAAATCAAATTACTTAACCTTCATTCACAAATTCAACAAGTTGCTAACAACAATAACTTGAATTAACAAAAAAAAAGTATATAAATGCCTTTACGACGACAAAATAAAAAATATGGAGACAACAAGAAAATTGAGTGTGATATATCACAATTTTTGTTAAACTACTACAGAATATGACGGATATGTCATTAAATGAAAGTTAATTTTGAGTTATAAAGGTTAATTTATGGAAGTTTCTCCATTGTATGGACTTAATGTAAGATAAAGGGGTTATATTAGAATCAATTCTTTTTTTTATTTTTGTACTTAAAGATATATTATGTAAAATAAATAAATAAATAAATAATAAATACAACTATAATACAAAAATATAGCTAAAAAGTATATAAATTATAGCAATGTATTATAAATAATACTCTATACAACATTGATATTATTAACCTTATAATCCCACATATAGTTATTTTTATAAGTTTGCTCTTATAAATATGGAGTTCGAATCACAACTTTCATGAACTATTTAGCCCACTTTGGGCCAAATTTAAGCTCTTTTGTTGGGCCTCTATGTGGCAGCTCAATAACTGGGGCTCCATGAGGTCCTCACATTTCCTTTTTTTTTCTTGAGTTTGAATTTGAAGGGTAAAAATTATAAATATAGAAGAAAAAATTATTAAAATATACGTCTTATATTTTTCTTATTTATAATATTCTCTTTTATTTTTAAAATTTCTCATTTCTCTAATAGATCTGAGCTATAAAACACAAAAAAATATTATTGTATTTGAAGCCAGTTTTTATGTAATATGAGCAACATGATTAATGTATCCGATTTATTTTTAAGAATCTATCCGACTAGTTTTTAATGTATCTGAGTTACATAGTATGTAAGAGCTGCATGAATTATATCATGTTTAAATGGGGGGGGGTTTATAATATATCTGAGGCTACAAGTAATGTAATCCGATTTATTTTATAATCGTCTCTGGAACAAGTTTTTAATCTCTAATCTGAATTAAATTATTATGGAATCATAAAATCAGAGTACATACCTTATATCCAATTTTATGTTATCATGTATCCGAGCTCATATTAAATGTATCGGTTATCCGCATTGTGTTACTTTTTAGGGATTAATATAATTAACAATTTAAAGAGGAATAATTATAAGTTCATATTAAAACTATGTGATTCCTAAAATTTATCTAATATATAATAAGGTAATTTTATTTACATTAAACATAACCAATTTTTTATTTATGTAGACAAATAGCCCAAATTAGCGGTATATCTACGTGCAATAAAAATTATTTTCAATAAAATAGTCATGCATATGCGATGTATCAATATGTATATATATAATATTGTTGTAATCATTATATGAAAACCAGTAAAATACTCTGTGGTCGATGGAAAGCATGTCAATTACATATCAAGGATGTTATAACATATACATATACATTGTCAAATACAATAAAGGATACATTACATATCGATTTTTATTCATAAACTTAAATCTCCTTTAAACAATCGTAAAATTTAGATATGAACTCCTCTCAATATTTCAATCTTCTTTTAATACATTATTCACTCCACACAGTTATTTCTCTTTTTACGACACGTCGATTTTTAAAGTGGAGCTTAAAACATAGAAAAAGAGTAAGGAGAAAAAGGAGGAGGTAGAGAAGAAGAAGATTATACTTTATTACTTGAATTGAAAAGTGTCAAATGATCATTACTGATAAATGTATCTAATATGTATCTAGTGTGATTTGCGGATACATACGAGTTTCATTCGCTTTTCTCCCTAATCTTGTCCGCCTCTTTTCCTTTATGTATCTGGCAGTAAAATTACATATATCTAAATATATTTTTTAATGTATGATAAAATACGTAATATTTTAATCGATGCAAATTCAACCATTTAGAAGTCAAATTAATTTAGCTTCCTTTAAACTCTTTCACATTGCTTCCTTTGTGCATAATCGATGCAAGATTCGAAAAAGAATTGCATTTTTAAAAACATTATATAAATAATTTATTCGAATACAATCTGACTTAAATTGTGGTAAGACTCTCCTTATTCACGCAAAGATATTTTATTATGATTAATCGAATCACTCTATTTTTTTTTCTTATAAGAAGAATAAAGTTGACACTTATTAATATTATTTTTATAAAAATAATAAACCAATCAACTGCAAAATGGTGTCTATTTCTAATATAATAAATAAAAAATTCAGTAACACGTCTTAAATACAAATGACTTTGTGTAACGTGTCTTATAAACCTTCTTTTTCTCTAAATCTTTTTTAATCATTTTATTTGTTAGTAATAAAGTCAACGGTTATAACCTCATATATTCCCCTAACAATATTTACATCTTTATTTTCCTTTAATAGTGAAAGAGGACTAGATGTTTATTCATCGTGTTTTAATTTACGTGGCACATATTTTTTAGTTCAATTTAAAAAAAAAAGAATTTTGTCTTTAGGAAATAGTACTTGCAATTGACGGTGACATAGCCACATGGTGGTCAAGGTATTCAATTTGTCAAAAAAAAATATATTACAAGTAAAGTGATATATGAAATGATCAAATAACATATTTTGGACATCCTTAACATAACAAACTATTATAGTCCAATGATTTTACCTCCTTGGAATGAAAAAGTGTTCATGCGTTTTAATTTATTGTGCTATTTTTGAACATTTTTTGTGATATTTCTGATTTCACTGCTGACAGATGAATCTGTAAAAGTTGAAAAATATAGATGAAATTGAAAATATATGTAATTCTTATTGGAGAAGTGTATAGCAAGGAAGTGCCAAGATGGTAAAACATTAGAGTTTTGAATATACATTATGTAAGATCCATTAAATGGGGAAGGTACTTCTTATGGAATTTTATGTGTAAGTTAAATTCGAAACTTTTAATTAAAAAGTTTATTTATGTAAATACCTTTTAATATTATTTATTTTGATTTTGTCATTTATTTTTATCTCAATCTTATATATAAAACATTAATTTGTTATCTAACGTTTCATAACTTTCAAAATGTTAGATCGATGATCTAACATTTTCTTAAAAATATTTTAATTGATTACTCAAACTGCTTTTTTAGATCATAATAAAATCTATAAGTCGTAAAAAAAAACAAAAAGATAATCATCTATTAAATAGCCGTTCCAAAAAAGGACTAAAACAATCGGTAAAGTTTATCGTGATTAATAGTCGAATCCTTATTTATTTCATCACAAACCTCGATAGTCAGAACTCAGAACCATTATAAGTGTTGCCTTTGAAATGTCTTCCCTCTTTTGTTTAATGCGTTGGGGCAGCTTCTTGTCATTATTATTGTTTTGATTAACTTTAATCAATTATATCTCTTCAAATTATTAATGATTTATTACATAGATAAACAAATATATGTATTCAACTTAGATTGAAGAAATATAATTGGGCTCTTGGAATCCAAATGTTAATTAAGGAGAATTATGGTTGGTAATTAGTGATGATATTAAGCTAGACAAGTCTTTCTAATGCACTTCCCCAACTGGTTGATATGGTAATTTTCAACAAATAAATTGTACTACTATACTTGGAAAAAAAAATAAAAATAGACAATGGTACAAATTTCAATATAATATCAGAAAATTGTAGTAATTTAGTTGGTTGATTATCTGAAATTTTATTTTATTGGTAAGGGTTCGATTTTTTAGCTTATAATCTTCTTCACCAGTTCCCCTTCCCCTACCCTCGTTATTACTATGGTGTCTACATTATCTTTCGTACGCCTTGACTAAATTCATGAGATATACATTTTATCTTCTACCAACAATAAATATCAGGAGTTATACAGAAAGTCACTCAACTTTCATTTTCAACTCAAAAGTCATTCAACTAATATTTCTTTGTACAAAAAGTCACTTAACTTTCATTTTCAACTCAAAAGTCACTCAATTGTAACTTTTTTGCATAGAACGTCCCTTAACTTTCATTTTTAAAACTCAAAGTCACTTCACTTATAACTTCTTTGCACAAGGAGAAAACAAAAGTCCACCTCACCTAGTTTAATTATTTTTTTTTCATTAAAATTTCGTGACATGATTCTTTAATTATTCCATAATTGTAAAAGAATAAATATATCCATTTAAATCATAGTGGTCCGTCCAATTTCATTCACCCTCTAAAGAGTATAATTTATTAAACTTTTATTTTAACCATTAATTCTCTAAAATCATTCCCTCTTGACCATTGAACATTTATTTTTAAACCATTAATTTCCCTAAACGAATGTTGGGAGACAAGGGAGTATTTAGGGAATTTAATAGTAAACATAAAAGTTTCATATTATATTTTTCAATTCAACGGTTCCAGGTTAAATGGAGCGGTTCATTAATTGATTATATATTTTGATTCTTATAATTTGGTTAATAAATTAAAATTTTTTCTTTCACTAAATTTCACTGAAAAAATAATTAAATAGGGTCGAGTGACTTTTCTGTGCATAGAAGTCATATTTGAAGTGACTTTTGAGTTGAAAATTAAATTGAGTGCTTTCTGTGCAAGAATTTTTTTATAATTGCTTGACTTTGTGAGTGGAAAATGAATTTGAAAGCCATTTCTGCTGTGAAAACAATTGATAGCTGAGTGACCATCTAAGTTATTAACTCTAAATATCAGATAACTATGTTACCAAAGGAAATAACCTTATATTATTCAAAATAATTTAAATATACACTACGTTTTATGAGTACGCTCATTTAATTATAGATTGACTATGATTTTTTGGTACAAATTTATCCTTTATAATTTAAATAGAGGGACACTATGCATCACTAGTACCCCTATAATGTGACTTACTGTTGATCCAATTATCTGGTAATTTCTTTTTCTTGGTTAGTTACACTAGGACAAAAATAATTAAATAATTTGAAGTTTCATGAGTGAAAGGTACAAAAATCTAATTTTGAGAATTTGAATGAAAATCAAAATTTTAAATTTGATTAAATTTTATAATTAAATAAATAATTAAGAATAAATTTAGAAAATTTACTCTTGTAGTCAAATAAATATTTATTGATAAACTTATAAAATTCACTCTCACAATATATGAAAGTTAGTTTAGAATAGAGAATATTAAGTGATAGTTGACTAAGATACATATTATATATATATATATCATTTGTATTGCCAAAAGAAATCAACTCTCCAACAAGAATTAATGGCAAATCTAGAGGGAGGAGGAATCAACAACAACTTAGATGATGAAGAGAAATTGTTGAATGAATTACCTAGTGGCATCCACCACAACCACCATCAACAAATAATTTCTTTACGTAACGTTGTGAAGTTTTTTCTCTTGTTTATCGCGATTACCCTTTCATCTCTCCTTCTTTATCACTCTTCTTCTAATAACTACTCTCTCCAATTCTTTCCTATTCACTCATATAAACATGCTCCTTCGTTTGCTTTTGACTCGAATTATGTAAACACAAATGGCTCGGCAGCAGGAAATTCGTTTCATGGCTACAGTAGGGCCGCAAATGTTTCAAAAGTAAGTTTTCCTCTCTTCACGATCCTTTAAAATTGTCTGCATCTTCACTTTAATAGAACTTATTCAACTGTTTTTTGAAAAATTTACATGGTGAGCCTGTTAGACATAAATTGCTGATACGATTGAAATATTGTTTATGACGTGAATGAATTAAGAACAACCTCAAACAATTCTTCATGATAAAACCTCTTTTGAAAATTTTTTAAAAAAAACTAAAACTTCTTGAAATAATTATACAATAAATGATTATTTCTTTGTCACACAAATGCATTTACTTAGATAAATTGATGAATGCACGTGCTAATTAAATCCCAATTAATTACAACCTAATCTGAATTAACTTTCATTATCATACTTAATTTCTTTATATTATTTACTGATTAATCCATTATTTACACTATATATTGTTGATAACGTCCTCTATTTTTACAAAATTTATCTTCATGAATCTATATATTTGATTCTGAAAAATTGAGTGATAAAAAAAGAGACTTTTAAGGTCATTATATTTTTTCAAAAAAGTGTAAATGTCACATCTATTAAATCAACCAATGAGAAGAAGTGGGGAAAAAAATTATGAATATTCTTCACGCATTTCCAAAGAAGAATAATATACGTATGAAAATATGCAGACTTTTCAACGTACCAACTCTGTCCGTTTTAAATTATCTATTTTTATTTCCTTTTACATATTTTTTTAGAAATTTAGTTTTTAATTAGTTTATTTTTAGTTGTATTTTGATATATAATCCTTTTGGTGAACATTTACTCTACTATGAGATTATGAGATATTTGTAGCTTCTAGGACAATTAATATTGACGGTAAAAAATAATAATTTTGTGTGGACTTTAAAATGATAAATAATGTGAGACTTTTAATTTTAAAAATGACCACATATAATTTGAGACACGAGTACTATTATTATCTCCCTATATGACTATATCAAATGAATTAATCATGCGTAGGAATTGTCAATAAATAATTATAAGGAAAAGAAATTGTAGGTCTAGTAGACTTTCAAAAATTATATTGAAAGATCTATTTTAATAACAACAACAATAATAATAATAATAACAATAATAACAATAATAATAATAAGCTTGCTTTACTATTCTATTGATAGAATAATCTTCTCAAATCAATTAATTAATTCTTAAAGAACAAGCTCAAATCAACCAATTTTTCTCTTCAATAAGTCATTAAAATTATATATATTATAATCCTACACGCATTCCCTATTTAAGAAGAATAATCTACGTAAAAAATAACAGACTTTTTAATGTATGGCCCAACTTGTCAATATTCTAGATCAAGTAAAAAATAAAAAATATATAGTAGAATTTCAACATTTATATCAATATAAATTGTGGTGTAGTCACTGGTGGATCTAGAATTTTCGTTTAGAGATGAACCTTTGAATTCTTTTGGGGGTTGAAACAACACTTTTAGCATTTTTTTAAAATAAGAACTTGAACTAAAAAATAAAAAAAAACTGAAACTAAAAAATAAAAAAAAATAAAATGGCATCTGGGACTTGAAGTGCTAACGGTGAAACTAAATTCAAAGGACTACGCTGCTCCATCAATTTTTCTTGTTATTAAAGGGTCAATATATATATATTATATAAATATATATATACGAAATATAGAAAATTTCCTTACATATATCGTGTAATTTTTTTGCCGAGGGGGTATGGGTGAATCTCTGGACCTAACGTGGGTCCGCCCTTGGGTGCAATGATGAAACTGTTTCACCCTTAATCAGAGGTCTCAGATTTGAACCCTAGGTACGTAGAAAATCATGTTGTGAGTGTCAACCCGAATGAGCCCTGCAATATTCGAACTAAAATTTATCGAGACTTCAATATAAACTTCGGATCCGAGTGAAAAAAAAATTCAAACATTTATAGTGGAAGATTTATTTTTTAAAATAATATATGACTATACTTCCTATTTCCTTTGACGAAATTTCTCTCTAACTATTTTTTTATTAATACTTAATAATAACTAGAATACATTTTACACCCTAATTTTTAATTTAAGAGAAATAGCGTCTCTTTCTTTATTAGTGGAATAAAATTAACTAAACTATGCTAGGTTGTCCATATAAATTCTGGGGATTAAAATTTACCCGCCCCCTGAGCTAGTATAGGCCATGTAGTTTATGTACAAAAGTATATTAGATAGCGAATATTTTATTCGTAAATCTTATGAAAAATACTTTATCATAAAATTCGTAGAGAGTTTCTTCAAAGTTTAAGGTATGTTGAATATATTATTTTTAAGAATATTTCACCCAATGTATCAATATATCCCTCGAGATTTAATAAATTCTTTTAGTATAAAACTACGAGCACAAATGATAACAAAGATTAACAAAATGAAAACTAAAAACAAGATAATATCGGATGAAGGATTATACTTCATCTTCTATGTCTAGTATATAAGCAATAAAAATTAATAAAAGGATTATTTTAAGTATTTAAAGTTAAATATCTTTTATGTATTTTTGAAGTATTGGAATAAAATTTTAAGAAAAGTTTATAATTAGTACTTTTTTTAAGCTAAAATCTCTAAAGTTATGATTTTTAACTTATGAAAAAAATATAAGATCATCCAAAACCGACTCTTTTAACCTTCTAATAGCAAAAAAATGTCCCAACTCCCAATTAATATGGAAGAATACTTTGTTGGGAAATTCCTAAATGAAGAATTAAATTGACAATGAAGAAGTTATTAAAGATTATTTATCTAAAAGAGGGCTAAATTATTAAGGCTAATTAAATGTAGTCAGATGAATTGAATGCAAGAATTGCAAATTCTCTATCAAACTCCATCCACAAATGATAAATTAAATAGAATTTTTTATATATATAAATAGTATTTTTCTAACATATATTATATATTCATCAATAGTGTATATATGTATATTTTATCTATTGATAATTTAATTGATCGAATGATACAAATCGATACCGTGCATTATTATTCCATACCTAATGAGTCACCAAAATTAATTTTTACGTATTTATTATTGGGCAACTTTCATATATATCAAATATAAAATTCATATTCATATTCAAAGTTTGCATAATTGCACTTCATAGCAACATATAAATGTATAATTCGCTATACATATAAAATTGAAGCGAAATAAAATGAAGTGTATAAAAGGAGAAAGAGAAAGAGACTTGGGCAGAAAATTGTATAAAAATGAAGTGTAATAAAAATGAAGTGTTAATTAGAAGTGCCATAGTACGATTATGTACAATTTGAATTTGTAGTAAAATGAGAAAGAGAGAAAGGCCAAAAGAGACTAGGCGGGGAAGAGGGATTATACAATTGAATTCGAATTGATTAAAACGAAGAAAAGATTATAAAACTATACAATTTGAATTTAGTATAAAACGAAAACAAGAGAGAAAGGACAAAAAACTGGTCGGGGGGGGAGTTATTTGTATGGTATAATTATAAAGTGTATAGGACGAAAATATATGTATTTGATGCGTGTAAACAATTTTCTTTCGCTTTAGACAAACAGAAATGCAACTTAACATTTCGCTTTTGTGTGTATAGTGAGAGGCGAGGCGGTGTCGGCGAGGATAAGGAAGAGTGATGAGCGAGAATATAGAAGAGGGGAACAAAAATATATATTATTTATCAATTTTTCTTCTCTTTATTACAAATAGACACAGATTTATAACTTATATTTGTATATTAAAAGTGAGAGGAAGCGAGAGGAGGAATGTGGTAGCTGAGCGTAAAGAGAGAAAAAGTGGAATGACAACTAATTTTGGTACGGGGACACAATTAAATCAAGAATGATTATAACAGTTATTTTGATTTATTAGTTTATCATTATATATAATTTTTCATTTATTAAACATAAGATACGTCAATCTCACAAATGTGACTGCCCCAATTATTTATTTATTTTAATTGTCTTGGATTTTTGAAGTGGACCACAACTACAAAAATGTCTATTCTTCACTCAGAAAAGTAGAAGAAGAATTTTCCAAAATTGACTAATAGCAAATATTTAGGCCATTATGTTAGTCAATCGTTTAAGTCTTCTTTCAAATACACGTGATGAAATTTTTTTTTCCTGTTGTACAATTTGCCAAATGCTAATTACCAAAATAAATTTTCCAAAAGTTAAAGGACCAACCATATTTGACAAGACATTATTGTAGACTGAAAGTAAAATGGACATCCACATTGGGTTGATAGGATCAAATCTCTTTATTTTAGCATACGATTCATTATAGATTTTGAAATTAAAATTTTGACGCTCCATACAAATTTTTTAAGTTTGATATTATTTTCTTAGCTTGTACATTTTGAAAATTTGAGTTTTTAAGTTATGTTTGAATATTTTTTCTACTTGAAAAATATTTAAATTTTTGCAAGTGAAGTGAACTTTTTCCCAAAATATGAAAATATTTGAAGGTCAACAGATATTTCAAGATAGATTTTCAAATTTTGATTTTTTCAAACACTAAATTAAATTAAAGTTTTTCGATTTGAGCTCTGTATATAAAAAAAAATCATGACAGAGAGATATTTCAGGTCATTTGCACTTTTCTCACTATTTGGTGTTGGTTTTTAATTTTTTTTTCTCTCCCTCAAGGTAAATAACTTTATTGTAGGATACATGTTTGTATTTTTTAATTTTGCACCATAATATTCCACAAGTTATGTGATGCGTATAGTTAGGTCACTTTGGCCAAACATAGTAATTGTAAATATACAAAATCTAACAGTCATTATGTATATTATATGTATAGGTATGCATATTCTAGGTACATTATGTATATATATATAGTACATGCATACTTAAATTTACACAAGCTATAAATTCGAAAAATATTTTAAAAACTAAATCATTCAAAATATCCCAAATATTTATTATAACGGACCTTGTAGCTAACTAACAACAACAACATACTCATAGGTGGAGAGAATGTTCTCGAACTTTGTAAATCATTAAAAAAGTTTATATTTTCAGGATAAGGAGCAAAAAAGCAAGTTAGAGGAAGTGTTGGAAAAAGCAGCAATGGGAGACAAAACAGTGATAATAACAACATTAAATGCAGCATGGACAGAACCAAACTCAATATTTGATGTATTTTTGAAAAGTTTTAGGGTTGGGAACCAAACAACATCACTATTGAAACATGTTTTAGTTGCATGTTTGGACCAAACAGCATATTCAAGATGTTTGGAGAAAAAACAAGTTCATTGCTATGCACTCACTACAAAAAATGTTGATTTCTCTGGTGAAGCACATTTTATGAGTGATGATTATTTGAAGATGATGTGGAGAAGGATTGATTTTCTAAGAAATGTTCTTGAGATGGGATATAACTTCATTTTCACAGTATGTATACTCTTCCCTTCACTTTATCATTAACATTACTAGTACATGAGTAAATTTCAATTAGACACGAATTTACGATTTGTTTTAATTGAGCAGCTGAATAGTATTCCTATAAGACTATATTTAGATTCAAATTTTTGAAAAAAAAATACTTAAAATGTGTTATCTCCTTCAATTATACGCATCTGCTTCAATAAGAATAAATTTGAAGCTTTACGACTTATTGAGGTTGATGCATATAATTAAAGGAGGTGACATATTTTAAGTGTCACGTAATAGACACTTGAGAACACACGAAAAAGCTTGAGGGTTTAATAGGATTACGTCATCATATGCTCTGGTGTTCAATTAAAATAAATCGTAATTTGAGTGTCTAAATGAAATTTACTAACGAATTTAAATCTATTTATTATATCTTAATAGTTTTACTTCTATGTATAGTTGTATACCAACCATGAAAGAAAATCATTAGACTATCATATCACCAAAAAAAAAACATACTAGTAATTCCTAAACATAATTGGTGAACTAGCTAACAAAAAAAAAATTAGTTCAAAGTGGCTTCAAGAACATGTCATCCCTTGTGCTTTTCAATTGTTTTATGTTTGATTGGTCAAAATATTTTCTCTAGAAAAACAAGTTTCTTAACGAATGAAAGAAAATGACTTTACTAGCGAAAACAGGAAATACAAGTTTCACAAGTATCGTTTTACATTGATTTTATTTCTAGTTAGGGAACTGTGTGTGTATATTGCTTTATATAATATAAAAGTTTTTTTTTTGTGTGTGTGTGTTTGGATTTAGGATGCTGATATATTATGGTTTCGACAACCATTTTCACATTTTTATCCGGATGCTGATTTCCAAATTGCTTGTGACCATTACTGGTTTGATTCAACAAACTTAGACAATTCACCAAATGGAGGTTTCAATTATGTCAAATCAAATGAACGTACCATTCAATTTTACAAATTTTGGTACAAAGCAAGAGAGGCTTATCCAGGAAAACATGATCAAGATGTGCTCAACATGATCAAACACAACCCATTCATCAAAGATATTGGATTGAAAATTAGGTTCTTGGATACAGCTTTTTTTGGAGGATTTTGTGAGCCAAGCAAAGATCTTAATCTTGTTTGCACAATGCATGCAAATTGTTGTATTGGAATTGGTAATAAAATGCATGACTTAACTATGGCACTTGATGATTGGGAAAAGTATATCACTTTGAATGGGGATGAAAAGATGTTAAGGCCACAAACTTGGACTGTACCAAGAATATGTGGTTAAGTATAATTCAGTATTTAAAATATACTATTTATCTTCCTTTCTCTGTTTGTTCTATTAATTTGTGGTTCATGCAAGTGTAAAAAAAATCCTGTGTTACCTTTTTCTCTGTCTTTTTTTAATTGGTTTTTTTCCTTCTCTTTTTTATTCCCTTTTTAGTAACTTGCCTTATGTACAAAGATTGCAAATTCCAACTTTTTTTTGAGTATTGTGTGGGTTTAGATACAATGTTTCTATTGATTTGATACTTCAATTTAATCGTATCATTAAATTTATCATAAGGTAATAACAAAAGGCCTATTTTGTGTAATGATCGATTTAATGTGTAATCGTGTCAATCGCCTTATTTTATACTTTACAACCTCATATATCTTCGTCACTGTCATATTGGAAAAAAGAGCTACTACTTCAAAATGTGATTTATCAAAAGATTAGAAAGAAAAAGAACAGGTCATAATGAAACCAATATTCATTTTCGAATAATGAAAAGCTGAATGTATTTACATCATCCAAGATTTACAAATGTCAGCTTTCCTAACAGGGGCATCATCTGTGCCATCCCACAACTGTGCTCCGCTATAAACTATTTCTATGTCAATGGAGTCCAAAAATGCAATTCCCCGTCTAGAATTATCACGAAAAATTAAAACGAAAACAATATAAATAGGAAAAAGAGAACTACCTCTAATCGTCAAAATTGTGGGCAGACTCAAAGAATGTACACTTTGTACATGGAACGCACAGCTGCATCATCTCATCACTACCTTGTTCAGCATACTCTCCAATGCAATGCGCGCGAAGAAGCTTACATAATTAACCATTAAGCTTAGCTAAGAACTGGCCCAGGTTATACTCCTCTGTGTATTGTGACTGATCCCAAAGCTCCTCCAATCCTCCGAGAATGGCTTTCAATCCCTTTCCACTACGTGGCAAGATTGAGTCCACGTCAGATTTTTCATCAGTTCTTTTGGATCTACTGGCTCCCTGAGAATATTCGGCATTTGTCAGTTAAATAGCATGCATACATATCAAATTCTAAAGGAATAGAGAGATTATAGATTCAAAGCTGAGTGTTAAATCACCTTTTTGCTTTCAGCCGAAGTAAATAGATCAAGTAACTGGTCTGTATTCATCGTTTTCAAACTTGCATTCTCTGAATTGATCACTGCATTGGCAACAGACACTTTGAACCTTTGGAGACTCATTACTTTTTCTTCCAAGGTTCCTCGCATAATGAGACGATGCACATTCACAACTTTTCGCTGGCCCAACCTGTGAGCACGATCCATAGCCTACAAAAGGATATAAATAAGTTATCCTGCTTTTCCATATCATCTTGAGCAATCAGACATGAGAAGGTTAAACAAGAATGAATGCCTGACTAGATCAACACAGCACAACATCAACAACTTGCAATATATTAACTCCATATCTAACAACCCAACATAGATATGTATTATCTGCAAGAAGTAAATCAATACCCAAGATAACCATAAATTTGGCAATACATCCGTGTTGTCTTAAAATTTAGGATTGATAAGTACCAAATCCTCAAAAGTAACACCAAAAACTAATCAGCGTCATTTAAGACTAATTTACAGTAACAATGAACAGGGCAACTGTTTTTGCATTCGTTGGAAACTGAACCTGAGACCTCATGGGTCTCCACACCCCTTGGGTTCTTTCTAGATTATCACTTATTCTATCAATAATCTTGTTTCCAATATTGAGATTAAAATTGGGAGGTAGATACCAAATTATCACGTATGCTCCATAAGTCATTCTTCAGGCATGGGATAAGTAGGGAAATGGGTGGATAGCAAATAACAAATAACCTCCATACTTTATCACAGACTTGGTCTTGCCATCTAAGAAGCAGAACACCTAAAATAAATAAGAACTTGAACAAGCTCTCTCCCTCCTTACAATAATCCAGGGATACTGATAACCAAATAACAGTAAAACAAAGTCAAGCAAGAGGTAAGAAACACATAACCTCGACATAAGATTCAAAATTAGTTGTAGTGAGATAGAGAGACTTTCTCATACCTACCATGCAAAATTTCCCCCCATTCTCCAAACCACAAAGGAAACCAAAACCCAGTGGCAGTAAGTACTTTTTGTATTTACTAGGCTAAAAATGAGCCAACGAATTATGTGGCTTATGGTTCTGGACAATATTCAGGGGAAAAAACTGCAAAGAAAAGGTTAAATCTCTATACCTGGTGATCTCGCATTGGATTCCAGTCATGCTCCATGAACACAAGGGTATCAGCTGATGTCAGGTTCAAACCAAGCCCACCAACTGCAAGCAATTTTCGTACGTGAGCGCAAGTCTTCAACTGTATTGAAACCATGCCAAAATGTAGAATCATACCATGTGTAGTAAGCAATAAAACGTCTATAGTAGGATCCGAATTGAAGGCTTTAACAATGTCAAAGCGCTTTTCTGGTTCAACTGATCCATCCAGCCTCAAGTAAGTAACACTGCTCAAAAAAGGAAGAAAATCTCTTTAGTTACTGAGTTTCAAAGCACAAGGAACGGACTCAAATACTTCAAGGCAGTGTTCGATTAAAGTAGGTTCATCACTGATCCTCTACCTGTTTTTTCCAGTTTCAAGACCTTCACATGTGCACTAGTAAAACTATTAATTGTGAAAGTCAATATATGGCATACAAAGTCCAATTTATATCCAGAGACAATCTTGGATACCAAAAATGACTGGACACTAACAAAAGAATTTACAGGAGCAACAGATCATAGAAATTGCTTGCATGAAGGTCAGAACTTTCCAGGTTTAATAAAGTAACATGGTAGAAACTGTATGATATTTGACTGAAGTAGTAGCTCATTTTGATGAACAGTCATGACTTGGAACCAGCTAGAATCAAAAACATAATAAAACTTCATTTAAACAAGAAAGGCTAAAATCATAAGCGGACCCCTAAACTTGTCTGCATCTTTTAATTAGACACCTCAACAAACGTTTTTTCCTCTTACACACTCTAACCGGTTAAACACATATATACATATTAAACAGAAAATGACTACTGGTCCAAATAACACAGTACGTTCAACTCACTATCGGAGAAGTGTGGCAAAGGGAAATAAAAACGATGACACGTTGCATAAAGGCCTAAAAAAGTTGTCAGAAAATTAATTTTGAGTTAGAAAAACAATTTAACAAATTGAAAAAATATTTCAACAAAAAAAAAATGAAACCCTATCCACCCAATTTTACCCTTCCTCCCCATCAGAATCGCCCTTCCCTTCTTCCCTATCACTGTCGCCCCTCCCATTGACATCCCCCAAGCCACCTGATTTTTTCCCCAGGTCTTCCCCTCCCCTTCTTATTCCTCCCCAAGAATCTCTTTCTTCTTCATCCACCATCTAAACCTGTAACCAGGCCACCATTGAAATGTTAGCATACATCCTCTGGAGTTCTTGTTGATAAAAATTCATCGATGGAGGCTGAGAATGCAAACTTAATGAAAAATAGAAGTGATCCGATGAAATTTCATGGAGAAGAAGTTACAAATGGAGGTGAACGGTCACTAAAAAATGGTGGTCTATGGTAGACCAGTGTTATGAAAGGCGCTCGCCTCGTCGCCAAAGGCGAGAGGCGAGGCGAGGCGAGGGTGGCTCGCCATTCTCTGGCGAGGCGAGGGAGCATGAAGACAAATGCGAGCCCCTGGCAATCGATGGTGCTGAAATGGTCGAGCGAGGCCGCCGCCTTTTTTGATAAAAATTTGACTTAATAAATTAGTCAAAATTAGGGTGTTTTTTTTTACTTTTGAAAATTTCTGAAATCCATCCACATCGTCGCTCTCTCTCTCTCCGCTCTTCCGATCGATTCACACTCTTCTCTTCCTTCTCCTCCCTCGCGTCGCCTGATCCCTCGCTCTCCCTCGCTGTGGCGTCTCTTCTCCTCGCCGACGACCCTCATCTACTCCACTCTCTGTTTGTTAGGTTTTTCAGGTATGTTTTTCTCATTTCTGATTTCTCTCTTCTTCTTCTGTTCTTATTTTTTCTGTTTCTTCTTTCTTCTTCTGTTCTTATTTTTTCTTTTCTTCTTCTTCATTTTTTTTTTAATTTGGTTAAGCTGCTAGCAGTCAGGCAGTGCTTACTGCTTTGTTATGTAAAAACAATGTTTCATTTTTTTTAAAAATTCTTTCCGAATTATTTATTCGAATATTTCTAACAGCGAATTAATTGAATTTAATAATCAGGCGGATGCTAGCAAAAAAGGGACATTGGATGAATATGGCACTCCAAGGAGCGACGAAAATTCGGGGGAGGGGGGGGTCTGGTCACTTGTACTTTGTGTGGGAGTACTTTTCAATGGTGGAATAACTCGACACAAACAACATTTTAGGGGTGGTTTCAAAAATGTTAAACAATTTGTCGATTTGTCCGTCGGAAATTAGAGAAAAAATAGGGCTTATTGCAAAACAAAATAGCTAATAATCCCAAATTTCACAATTAGGCAACCAGAAGACTTTGTTTGATATTTGCTAATATGTGTTTTATTGCGATTATACTTTGGATAACATATGCAATTAAATATTTTTTATTTTTTGTAGTAATTGCGTCCTTTATTCAAAGCAGCGCCTCGCCGCTCGCCTCGCCGCGTGGCAAGGCAGACCCTTGTCGCCTCTCGCCATCCACAACACTGTGGTAGACTTGAAAAAAGATGAAAGAAGAGAACTATTTTTAAGAAAATATAAATGAGAAAGAAGTAAATTGAAAAATAACACTATAACATTGACATCAGAGCGAGGTGCTTAATAGGTACACATTTGTTAAGATTGGAGTGTCTAACAGGAAAAGAAGTCTGTTAATGTGTAAAAATGGAAGATCTGGACAAGTTTAAGGGGGCACTATGACTTTAGCCAACAAGTTTATAGGTTGTTATGTTCCTTTCCCAGGCACATCTATTGAACAACTTATATGACTTTAGTCTTATGATTGACTGAAATTTTATTCCCAGTATAAGCAATCCAAGAATTTATACCACATCATTATTTAATCATCCTATTATATCAAGGCAAAAGAACATGGCAAAGAAAATGACAGAAGATGAAGATTTCGCTGGACAAGAATTCTGAGATTGCTGATATTTTAATTATTATGTTCTTTTGGAGGATGGAGAACTTGTCCAAACGGGAGAAAGAGAAATGGGCTTAACTTACATTAGAAATAGAAATGGATACATAACTTATCAAAGAGACGTTCTAGTTAAACACACAAGGAAAGAAGAGAGGAAAAGGTCAAGTGATTAAACTTGTGTTAGGAATGGATAATAAGAATTAACAGAGGGATGTTTTTGGTCAAATTTGAAAAACTTAAAAGGCTGTTTTCAGTTAATTGAAATATTGTAAGGATGAAGTTCAAGTTATGGTGAAACATAAGGGAAAATTTTGGTCAGAACCTCTTTATTATGTCTTACTTCCTCCAAAAAAAATGTTCAGACAATATCTAAGTTGCTCAGACTTGGGTGCAGGTGTCCGATATAGGTGTGGATCTAGACGTTGGATCCTTCGTGATATAAATTTGAAGACTAATGAATACGGATTCGGCTAAAATAATACAAATATCTAAAGGTGTCCGATATAGGTGTGGATCTAGACGTTGGATCCTTCATGATCTAAATTTGAAGACTAATGAATACGGATTCGGCTAAAATAATACAAATATCTAAACGTAGAGTAATACTACTTTATGAGATATTATGTGGAACGCTTGAAGAGAAAATAATGGTATGAGGAGAATCCTGAAATGAGATGAAGGAAAAGGAGTGACACCCAAACTATATACAATGTGTCCCATTTTTCATTCAATTTCACCTTAGCTTTTCTTTTATTACAGAAACCATTGCATCTAGCCGGACGAAGTTGTTCCGTCGATTTAGGTCAAAGTACCTAAAATCAGTTGATCAGATCGGGTACGGATCCCACATCCACACCCATGTCGTGTCAACACGGGTGTGGCACTGAATGTGAAGAGTCCGAGCAACTTAGGTCAATATATAACGTATATGTTTATGTAAAAGAAAATTGCCACTATAAATTGTTTCAATGTACTAGTACTAGCCCCTAATATCCAAAAACCTAACCATGACAACCAAGAATCTGTCCACATGATAACCCAAGAAATATATTAAAAAGATGCTTCACAGCTTAAGAAAGTAAGTGTGACAGATATTTACTGGAAATGGATATGTAGGAAGGTTCAGTTTAATTCAAAAGGAAGTTACAAGAACTAAAAAGAAGAGGATAGAACGATTCTTACTTCTTCATATGATTTTGAAACAGGTCTCTCTCAATGATGTCCAACAAGGCCTGCATGGTTTGGGTTAAATTCCACGCCAATACAGAAACAGAATATATCACAAAGTAACTTGAGAACCTCAAGGCATTACCTTATGTTGTGCAAATATCAGGACTCTGTGCTGTCCCACACAAATAGTGCCTTCAGAACCTGAATCAACACCAATTCCACACTCTGAAAGGATCTCCTGCAAGGCAACTAGTTTGGGAGAGTGTTGGAGTTGATGGAGTTCTGAAACAATGTCA
Source organism: Solanum habrochaites (assembly GCA_027704765.1). Taxonomy (NCBI): domain Eukaryota; kingdom Viridiplantae; phylum Streptophyta; class Magnoliopsida; order Solanales; family Solanaceae; genus Solanum; species Solanum habrochaites. The sequence goes on from JAKWJA010002496.1 coordinate 55,200,080, forward strand.
GAACCAGGAGAGAAGAGCTCTGACACAACAGATGAGAGAGATTCTGAAACTCTCTCCCCAAACACAAGCAGAGGATGACTACAAAGTTTAAGCAAGTATTGAAGTGCCTGAAACAAGAGAGATATTAGACCAGAACCATAAAAGATATAATCAAGATTCAAGACTATTCTCAACTTACCTGGAATACATGAGAAGATGCTTTTGGTAAATCTTTTTTTTGGCTCTCATCTGATTCATTGTGCTTCACCATGCTGGAAATTTCTTGTCTTACATGTGAACCAGAAAATTGTTCATAGAGTTTTAGCTGAACAGGACTCAGGTCACAGTATCTATCCTGAATAATTTTCTCTGGCAGATCAGATAAGACTTCATCTTTAGTCCGGCGAAGGAGAAAAGGCATCACCTGTCAAGGAAACTCTTTCAGTTCGAGTCTAAATGAGAAGTAACCCGAACTAAGAAGGCTATATGCAAGGAAAAATGAACCCACCTGCTTGTGCAATGCTTCCATAGCAAGCACACCTGCTTCAGCATCCTTGGCTGCACATTTGGGATCCCGGGCAGCTAGTAGTGGTTTACCGTAGGAGGCATGGAACTGTTATGTTAACAAATAAAGCGAACTGTTATCAACAACTTTTGATCAAAAAGAAATCTGTAACAACACAATAAAGTTTCACTACAGCATCCACATCAGATTCTGAAAGATACTCATAACGCCCATATCAACATGATAGGAAAACCCCACTTACGGTACCAAAAGCGAAGATCACAATGCTTCATATGACAACCATGAAACAGTTCCAAGGGAACACCCTACTTGCAATCTGTTTTCTTTTATGGTTTTGTCATGGCCAAATTAAATCCAATGTATCCTAGTTAGAAATATAGCATACTATGAGACAACTGTTGCCTGCTTCCTTCCATACATACCATTTGCACTCCTACGATAGTAAAAGTTGCTATCTACTAATGAACCTTCAAACAGACATAAATCAAGCTTCCAAAAGTGTCTAAGGAGCTTGACGATACACATGCAGTTAGCATGAACGGAATTCTCTCCCTGCACAATGCAGACCCAATGAATAAAGAGTCCTAAATTTGAGGCCAATTAATCTCAATTCATTTTTTTGTTGTGAATGTAAAGAGATAACATGAAGGGAAGAAGAGTGTGGGTTGGTTCATGGCTACGGAAAGTAGTACGAAAGCTTCCCTGTGTATACCTCCCATCCAGATCCAACTTTTAGGAGGCACAAGTTGAACAAAAGCACTAAATTATAGGACACATTGAACAACATATGAATCATAGAAGAAGTGCAATTTAACTGACTGAACTAGTAAGAAAGCTTAAATGATGTAACTCACTTGTCTTTCAGTTCCAAGAAACCCTGGCATAAGAAAGTCGAAGAGTGACCACAGATCCAACACATTATTCTGCATTTTAAGTCAACTTATAGTTAGCACCCATTTAACTGTTGTAAAATATTCAGTTGTGGTTGAACTAATAACACAAACACACCTGTATTGGTGTTCCACTCAGAATGAGGCGGTGTTGTGCCTTCAATTGTTTAACAGCTACCGTTATTTTAGACTTAGAATTCTTTATAATATGTCCCTCATCTAGAATGCAATAGTTCCAAAATAGTTGTCTAAGATGATCAACATCTTTGCGGATAACATCATATGATGTCACAATAACATTATGCTGATTAAACTGAGACCGTAGAGAACTGCGTTCTTGAGCAGAACCAACATACTGGAGGGTGGTAAGCAAAGAACCATCAATAAACTTCTCTATTTCATAAACCCAGTGGCCAACAAGGGTTGAAGGGCATATTATCAAGGATGGAGGTAGATCCTGGGAACTATTTAGAGCAATGTGCTCTGCTAAATCAGATGCCACAATTGCTGATGCTTGAAGGGTCTTACCAAGGCCCATGTCATCACATAATATTCCGTGAAGATTAAAGCGCTTCAAAAATGCCAACCAATTTATACCTTCTTGTTGGTACCTGAAAGCATAAGAGAGAATCTTTTTTTGAGAAAAGAACTAATCAACATAAGAGAGAATCTTGGACCAAAAAACTATTAAAGGTTATGTCGGACAAATTGAAGTTCCATCCCCTTTCTTTTTCCCCTCTTTTTGGGTCTTCCGCGAGGGGGTTAGCTTAAAGTATTCTCGTGTTTAAAATAAGGCACCAAGGTTATATGGCCGTCCCACAAGGAAACTAATGCGTAAAAAAAAAAGAGAAATCGAGCTGAAATAAAAGCTCCCCTTCACTTGAATTTGAGAGAAGAGGAAGTCGCCATTATTATTACCACATTCACCAACAGGGACCTAAGAAGCAATTTCTTTCAGATGGCATATTATCAAACAAGACAGATCAGCCTTGTTAAACTGTGTTCATTAAATCTCTTCCCAGTGGTGCCTAGAAATGAGCTATCATGTTTCTCAAAAGAACAAATCTCACAGGACATAGTTCTCCTTTCTGTAACTATGTGATCAAGTTGTGTGGCTGTTAGAAACAGATGAACTATGGACGACATGAGGAAAAAAATAATTGTAGTACACAGATATATAAGAGCAAAGCGTGGACTATGTTTCGGATAAAAAATGTAACACTTGGTCACTTAAAAGTGGATGCTTATTTTAATGACCGTGGTGTCCGGGCCAGCTTTCGCGCACCTCGACAAATTACACAGGATACCTACATCCTCCCACCAGCAACAGGTACAGAGGGTAATCAGGTAGAATGAATGATCTTGTCTAGCAGTCCTCAATGGCTTACTTAACACAAAAGCAGGCACAGAGAGACCATTTTAAGCTCAGTAGGTGTTTGTGTTGCAAATAGTGCTGTTCATGCATACTGTTCATATGACTGCAGCATTTCAATTACAAAAAGAACACCTCATTAATAGGCATCCTAAGAAAGACCTTGTCACCGTTCCCCCCCCCCCCACACACACAACACACTTCATATTGCACGTTGTCAATGTTCAAATGCATGATATTCTTTTCAGCTATTTCTTTTGGCACATTCCAGTGCTAATCATCCCACAATAAGAAAATGAACCTTAAAGCATGATGATAAATGTGATTTTGGTCCCACTAACCCTTTTTATATGGTTGGAGAGAAACCAAAACAACGGAAAAACAAGGTAGGAGAAAGAGAAATATATAAGTCTCTGCAGCAAGAGACCGAAATATTAGTTCTTTAAGGAAAAAAAACAATAAAGCTCAGCACAGGGCAGGCATCACAATATCACATTGCAGATACTTGAAAACAATCAGTGGCTGTGGAGTTACCTTCTCAATGTCACCTTTAGTTCAGTTGAGAGCTTGTAATCGTCTATGTGAGAGTTGTCAATTAGCTGCTCCAAAAATTTAACATCTTCTTGACTTCTTGATAGGTGTTCACTAAGACCAACAGGAGGAGAAACACCACGTGCTAATGGAAGTAGAGGCACAAGGGTGGCAAAACTATGTGTCACACTCTGTCTGACAGAATGATCTGAATCACTCATACACCTCAGAAGGGGAACTACTAATAGGGGAGCATATGGAACCAACTCGATACCAAGTCCCTGGACAAGCAAACTGACAAGCATGCCAGCTCCTTGTTTAGAATGTACAGATGTAATGTCACCTAACATAGGAACCACATTCTCAATAACTGAGCCCATCACATCCAATGTCATTGACTTGGCCATGGTTGTAATACATCTAGATGCGGCTAATCTCACAGCAATATGTGAATGACGAACACATCTGAAAATGCATGGAAGGAGAGTGAGGAGTTTCGGTCTTAATGTCTCATCCAGCATCGGTGCAATGGAACGGACCACCTGCCACTCGAAGGAAAAAGAGTAAGAAGACAACGACAGTGCTTAAGTCAAGGAAAATATCATGAGAGTGTCCAACTGAAATAGAGAACGAAACTGATCAGGCTTCACAAATAATTTTGGATCAGTAACAAAGTGGTGGCAAATGCCAACTGTTAAATACTCCCTCTAGCCCCTATACGTGGCACACTTAATTTTTGGTTTGTTGCGAGAAGAACGTCAACTTTTTCGATATTTTTGGCTTTTTTAGACCTTAAGTTTCAAATGACTTTCTTTCTTTCTCAAACTTTGTTCCTAACCAAACAGTGCCACATAAATTGAATCGGAGAGAATACATTTCTGATGAATTTGTTTCTTGCAAAAACTTGCAGTTGTGCTTCCTAGAGGCAACAAATATATAATGTCTTAAAGGAACTATTTATTTGCCTTTCAGTTTGCTTTCCTTCCAGCAAAATACCCCTAACCGATGTCAGTTAAGCAACAACACTTGTGAATTTTCTTTTGTAAGCACAAACTGATCAACCTTAGTGGCAGACTAGTCACATCTCTTCTACTGTTACCTGTACAAGCAACTTACACACTCCATCGCGAAAGATGACATGATTCAATCTTCACAAAAGAAAAAGTTTTTTTTCTCTAGATTCAAACATCTCTCAATTTAAGTTTTAAAAACGGATAATTCCAGAAGCTACGTGAAAAGTACTGGAAACATCTATAGAAATTATGATCAGAGAGGAATTCTGGTTGTTCTTCAAATAGTAAGCAATACAAAAACAAAATGAGGAAGCATTGAACCTTCAAAGATCGGCAAATTTATAGGACCTTTAGTTTTGAGAAAGAGAACTACATTTCATTCTTCGTTTCCAATATTTGAGCTTAACTGTTGGTTCCCATCCACTCTATTACTCAGTCATGGTTTTCTTTAAGGCTTATTAATATAGACATCCTTCAGCAGTAGATAAAGTAGAAATGAATAATACAGTTACGAACCAACCCAGAGAGACTAAAAAACTCCTTCAAATTCCAAACAAACGAGATCATCTTACTTCGGTTATTGAAACCCAATATTTGTGCACTTCTCTTCCTTACAAAGGAAAACCAAATATTTGTAACAAATTCCTAACCACCCACCCCAAAGAAATAATTGTGAGTCATCCCATAATAATCTACTAAGAGAAGGAATTACAGTTTCAACATTTTTTATGATAACCTAAGCAAACAATATCTGCTTTATATAGGTATTAACATAAATAAAGAGTAGTTAATCCTTTTTTCACAAAGAGAAGAGGAGTCATCATGGCATCATTACCTAACAGAAGGACACAGAGGACTGAGATCAGAATAAAGTGTAGCTTCATAAAGAGAATCATTTTTCTAGTAGAATCGCATTCTCTGGTCCAATCGTTGTTAACCAACATAACATTACTAGTGTCCCTACTTGCTCTTATAAATGATATTCAATGATTAGCGAATAAAATAAGGAAATAGAGCATGGGAGATGGCTTCATTGGCCCTTGGGAATCGCTGCAGAAAAGGAATGGAACTTCTGTATTATTTCTTGTGCATAGTCCCTACGACATCAGATCAGACATCCATCCACCCAAATGCATGACAAAAGAATTCATGGAAAGACATTTTTCCCTACATTTGCAAACACTTCTCGTATACCAGATTTATTCGCTTTTAGGTTTCATTTGTAAGAAACATGTAATTATCAAAAAGTGCAAGAAAGGAAGAATTACGATCAGTGGGACTGACCTGGATATTGTTAATCAAGTTCTGAGGATCCTTGACCAACTCAATAGCTTGAGAAAGAAGTCTTTCATCTTCTGCAGTCATGCCTTCAAGACTACAAGGCTTAAGAACTTCCACTACGCAGTCCCACAGCTTGGGAAGCTTTTCAAACAAAGATCCACCCAATTTTTCACATAAGAACTTCAAGGCAAGTTCAGATCCACGTCTACTGATGAATCCCTCAACCTTTGAACGGTCTTCACCAGGGGAGAGCATATGAACTTTTGATTTATGTCTATGACTGCTACTTCCCGAGGATAGAAGATCTTGCTCTTCAATTATTTCTATAGAATTCAAAATTCCGGCTTGAGGTGTCTCGCAAGGATCCATGCATGTCAAACAACATAGGTTCTTAATTAACTTATCATTTGGTCCAGGCTTCCGTCCCATACAACGATAGATAAGCTCTGCAAGAGCCTCAGCCGCCTTACTTTGTAATATCTCCTCCTTCAAAAATGAACAATTATGAACATGCAAATAGCAAGTGCTCTTTGTTCAGGAAATTTCAAACATTTAACACTTACCTGTTCTCTCTTAATAGAAGCCATCAAAGGTAATATAATTGGATTCAATTTCACGGGAAGTTCATTCATCCAGACCACAGCAGCAGCCAGTAACGAAGAGACAGTAACATGCAAATTATTCTGTGATTTGTCAAAGGAAATGACTGGAAGTTAGAAAATGATGTGATAAATCAGCAAAAGACTAAAGCTAATACACTTATCCAGTTAATCAGACAGCACTTGTAAAGAATCACCCCCAAAAATTACCTGGACGCATTTCAAATACCCAGAAGTGGTCAAAAGCCTCTGTTTGAATGTTTCTAGTTCGTCCAGACTGTTCCGCTCAACAGGTTCCTCTCCTGTAGTATCAATACTTGAAAATTGAAGTTTAGATGCAAAAGTAATTGCATCATCTGCGCTGAGATTATCCAAGTCAACTGGGGTAGATGATAACAAATCTTTAAGCATTTCAGATGAATCAGTCGCATGGTACAGTTGACGAGCTTCATTGCGCATTTTATCATATGTTCTTGAGAGTTCAATGTAAGGAAGAAGAGAATCTTTCGTAGGAAACGCTGGATTAGTGCAGGCTAGCAAATCCAACAACCAGTTCCTAAATTTACTTGAGATGCCAGCGATGACCCCATCCATATCAGAAATGTTCCTGGTCTTCAGTTCTTTAAACCAAGAAATAAGCACCATTGAAGCTACCTGATTCACCATGAAAACCCAGTTTAAATTTGGCATATAGGGGACAATATAAAGGAAAGATATGGAGAACAATGCTAAACACTAATTTAAGATGATGTACCTGTCGTTGAACTCCAGATAGAGAGGTAAGCGCCTTCCACAAAGGGTCAACAAAAAATTGCAAATAACCTTCACGCAACCTAGAAGCTAAAATGCCCAAGACTGTGGCAGTAACAACGCGTGTATATGTGACTGACATGTCGACATCAGCACCCACCACAATCTTTCCGCTGCTAGTGGAAGCCTCTCCACTTTTCTCCAGCACAGTAGTGCCTTCACCTGAATCTGAGCATATGCTTTTAAGGGAATCGTTTTCTGGTTTCACAGCTCGCATCTTTGCAGCTGCTTTGAAGTGGCTTTTTCGAGGAAGCGCTACAGGCCAAAACATTTTTGCAGTATCCAATGATGAACCATATGGAGTAGTTGCTAACTCCAACCAGGACGGAAAATATGCCTTCGAAGCATCTTCTAAGTCTTCCACTGGGCACTAACAGGAATCGAAATTGATATCTCAAATTATCTTTTATCAAGTAATAATTTTGATATTAATAGGGCATAAAAATGAAATAGATATCGCAAATATAAGAAGATCAAATAAATATGAACAATTTTCTCATTTAAATATAAAAGGGAAACTTACATAAATATACTATAATAAAAAAAATATTACCATTTATAAGCACTTAATAGTTTTTTTTCACTGTCACTTTAATTCATTTATAATACAAGTTTTAATACAGATCTACCAGAAGACAAATATTATCACATATAATACCAATTTTCGGATGAATAATACATTTATCACCTTTAATACATTGTATACATGTGACAATTTTTTACCAAATAAACATGATTATTTCAAAAAAGCATTATAATTCATATATTATGCAACATTAATTTCACTTTTAATAAATATTACAGATTTAACAAACCATTGCTATAAATGGTAATAAACAAAAAGTATCGCTAAAATCAGTAATTATTTTTTAAAATGTATTAATTTATGTAATTTTTCCAATATAAAATGACTTGCTCAAGGTTAATGATTCAGAAGCAGCAATCCTGTTTTCTGATGCATATTTAGCCTCCAATAAATAACAAAATTGTAGCCCTAATTTATCTTATAGCCAATTATTTGAAGCTAGCATAATTGTTTCCTGGATAAGTTGATGCTACCATAATTACATCATTATCCTATGCCAAACTGTTCTTCTCCTGCTTCCAAACACATTTTATTATGAAGAAAAACATAAAGACACCTACCGAGATACTCCTTATGGGGATGAAGCGGCCAGCTCACTCACACTTTCTCCTTTATTTCTTTAAAAAAGCATCTTTAAAATTTCCAACGATTTAGAAGATTTATAGCTCTGTCTATGATATTATAGCCCATTGCAAAATAATGCAGTGCCAAACCATTCAAAATGTTGGATTACTCTAAAAGACTCTTGCTTGACTCAGAAGAATCTCATGAGGAAATTCCAAATAGTCAACAGATGCTACATGTGCTTATGCAACTCAGAATCTATTAATCACCTGCTCCTTCATTATACAGTTGCAACAGGCCTATGGAATATGTTCTTCCCACTTTTGGACTCACTTGAGTCATGCCAAGATCATTGAGAGAGGCTTTTGTGGGTTGGAGTACTTGGAAAGTTCGAATGTCCATCAAGCAGATATGATCTTTGGTTCCAGCCTGTATTTTGTGGTGCTTATGGACAGAGGAACAAAAGATGTTTTAATGGCACCCCAACTCCAATCTCTACCCTTAAAGCAAGATGTTGACTGCTCATTTTGGTTGGGTTAATCTCTCTCCTGTACTCAGTGCGTTTCTTTCCTGGAAATTATTGCCTTTATGGAAGCTGATATTTTCTTTCTTTTGTACTCCGTTCATCTACATGATGCTATGTTAATGACATTCTTTTACTTCATAAAAAAAAAGATTTATTAAGCTGCTTGGATTAGAAATCCACTGTCAGAGCCATCCTCATACTAAAAAAAACCTACAAGTAAGAGAACCCGAGAAAAATTTATCTACGACATGGACCAAAAAGTCAGAAGATGTCCAAAACCAAGTACGCGCATTACTCTTTTGCTTATGTTTCAGTACAGCTGGAGAAAAAGCATATACATTACCACTGAGGACCTAAATCACTTGAAGAGACTTCCATCTTCCCCCATGTCTCCCTCGAACAGAGACAAACAAAGGCAAAAGGCACCTTCCAGGACATCTACATATCCCCTTTTCAAGCTTACTCCCAAAGGCCCAAAACCCCCCAACCCCTCCTCAAAGAAAATAAAGAAAATCCAGACAGTAAGTCCCTAATGATCATTTGTCTTGGAAGAGGTCCACTTGAATGACAAAGGAAGATGATTAAAACACCTTCTAAACAATTAACTATAGGGAAAATTCAAATTACTGTTTTTCCTCTTTAGTACATCAAAAGCTCAAATAATTGAGCACTTAAATCTGAATACAAAATTCACATCAAATTATACCTCAAATGACATAAAAAGGAAACAAATAGGCAGGCTCTACAAAAGAAAAATCATACTTATTAGATAGAGAAGAGGATCAGAAACTTTTGAGAGACAGTATTAAAGAAGTGGTGCGGAGTTTCTACAAAGAGCTATATAAAGAGACTGAGCAATGGAGACCAGATCTCAATCTACATGGAGGAACAAAAATTACTGTCGAGGAACAGGCATGGCTGCAGAGACCATTTGAAGAAGAGGAAATTGTGAAATGTCTAAACATGTGTGCTATGGAGAAGGCTCCTGGTCCAGATGGTTTCCCAATGGTTTTATTCAAGACTTTCTGGGACACCTTGAAGAAGGACATCATAAATACTGAATTTTTTCCACACCAGCCAAACTTTTGAGAAAAGCTTCAATGCAACCTTCATAGCGTTAATTCCAAAGAAACCAAGTGCCACAGAGTTAAAAGACTACAGACCTATTAGTCTGGTAGGGGGGATTACAAAAATCATAGCTAGAATTTTAGCTGAGAGGCTCAAAACAGGGGGTAGATAAGCAGTTCACAACATAAAATGGCTAATTCAATAAAGGGAAGACAATCAGGCTGTTGCATTATTAGCCAGGGAGTGCATAGATGCAAGATGGAAGAATGGGTATTCCTGGAAGAAGTGTTAAGCTTGACATTCAAAAAAGCTTATGATCATGTGTGAACTGGAAACTACCCCTCAATATCCCAAGGCAAATGGGATTTGAGATATAAATGGGTGAATGAAATGGATGAGGAAATAGTGTATCGAACAGTTAGATTCTTTGTTCTTGTGAATGGTGAAGCCTATTGGGTTTTTTGCCTCGTGAGAGGGGGTTGAGACAGGAGATCCTCTCTATCCTTTCCTATTTATTAAGCTATGGAGGGGTTTGCCAGAATGATGAGCTTGAATCCAAAAAGTTTGGATCACAGGTTTCCGCATGAAACAACAGAATCGGAGAGGGGTAGGAGATATGTTCATGTATTTTATGCAGAGGAAACCATAATATTTTTGTTGAGCCAACTGGATAAATTGAGGTTTATCAGACTAATTGTAATACTCGTTGAGAGTGCTTCAGGATTGGAGTCAACTGTAGAAGAGCAGCCTTTTAAAAAGTTTTGGAGGTTACTCAAGTCAGGAGCTGGCCAACAACTTTTTTTTTAGGGGATTGCAGAATGAGAAAACTACCAACCACTTAGCTTGGTATGCCCCTAGGCTTTAAAAACACAAGCACTAGGGTTGGGAGGGATTCTAGAGGAAAACATGAGAGGATGTTAGCTATGTGGAAGGCCCAGTACCATCAATGGGGGGTTAGAGTGAATCTCTGTCCTGATTCTTCACTACCTACTACGTGATTTCCACTTTTTCCATCCCAGCAAAAGTGGTAACAAAATGGATTAAGATGAGGAAGTCGTTCTGTGGGAAAGGTAATAAAGATGGAAAGGTTACTTTTGGTGAAATGGGAAAAAACAGTGTTGCTTAGTAAAAAAGATGGAGGTCTGGGAATCAGGGAAAATCTAGGCTTGCAAAATGAGAGTCTTCTATTGAATGGTTTGAAGATACACAATGAGGTAGCTTTGTGTGAAGGAAGTCATTGTGTCTAAAGTATGGTGAAGCCAGCCCATGGTGCAACAGAAATGGTAACTGATACCAGGAGTGGGAGTATGGAGACACCAATTAGAATTTATGGCAATTAATGGAAGGACAATATTTGCTCAAAGCTTGGCAATGAGCAAAAGACAAAATTTTGGAGCGATAGGTGGTTGGATCAAGCTCCTTTAAAGGAGGCTTTCCCTAAAAAACTATTTCTATTTGTGTAACCCAGAGGTGACAATCCAAGAGTGCTGGTTCACACAGGGGTGGGATTTTATATCTTTAGGAGGCGTTTTTAATGATTGGGAGAAATAGGAGGTAGCCGTTACTGGAAAAAAAGGGCAAGTTCTATTAGCACTACAGAGGTTGATCTACCTCTTTGAAAACACAATGGTAAACGGATATTTTCTGGAAAGAGTGGCCTACAAAGTGGCATCTAGGTGAAACCAAATGTCAAATGCAAAAGTGAATTATTTCTAGAAAAGCAGCATTCCTACCAAAGTTAAGTGTTCACATTGGTGGTTATCAAAAGGGCCGCCTTACCCAAGAGTGCTACAGAAGCAGAAGAGAGGACAATGCGTTTATAGGTGTTTTCTGTGTTGGGACTGAGGAGACAACAAGCATCTTTTTTGGCACGCAAGTACACTGCTCAGAATGTGGATTTGTTTCTCAACATTGTAGTGGCTGTAGTGAGGCCATGCCTGAAGCAAACATTAGACCTTCGTAGCTTGATGGATCAGAAGAGGGGGAAGTAGTAAGAGACAAAAGAGATTGGTGGAGATTGATTCCCTCATGTATATGTGGTCAGATGGAGGGAGAGAGAAGAGAGAGCCAAGTGTTCGAAGATAGGTCTCCCAAATCCATTCATAATCAAATGAATTGTTATTGTATCTTTACTCTTTGGGTAAAACCATTACAGTATAGAGATACGAATCCACATTATAGACTAATAGGAGTATGTAGTTTAAGTTTAACTTTTTGGTGGTGGCCCGCATATCCTTAATGCTGAAGAATACAAACTTACCTATTCAAAAAAAAAAAAAAAACTTTGAGAGACAGGAGTTCATTTTCATAAGACATTAGATTGAATGACCTCCAGATATGTTATCTTAGAAAAGTCTCTTCTACTAACATAGAATAGTATCCTTCTCTATCCTGATCACCTCCAGATATGTCATCTAAGAGAATGATATTATTATCATGTCATTATAAGAAAATTTACAACGATACAAATATCAGATTTTGATTAAGACAATAATGTTATTATAGCCATTTACAGAATATTTGTGTTGATGCAATAAAATATAGCACTGCAAAGATTGAAATGCTGATTTGAGGTTTAGTTGGGACAAATATGTATAAATAACAAACCTGGAGAAGGATCCTCCAAACCCTGCCTGAGCACTGCACGATCTCCTCATTTGATTCAAGCAGCAAATTCTGAAAAACAATCCTGAGAGTATCACCCAAAATAAATGAAGGCCAGAAAGAGCTGGATGACTCAGCAATGCTCCTCTTATATTCGGCTTCAAGCAATCGCTCCTGTATAAGAAAACTCAAGATTCAGCTTTTTATCTTCTATACTTGAGCGAACTTGCACTGTAAAAAACCAATTCATGCAAAGATAAATCCACCAAAACACAGACAGATAAGACCTTGCTACAGTGATATATACAACTAATAACAGTCCAATATGTTAATAGCAAATTAAAAAAGGATCAAATAAGGAAGATTACAAGAGTCCGGATAGCTGAATAACGGACTGAAGTGATACTATGTCTCATGAAAGGCCATAATCTTGGCGCCAATGTTGATAACATGTAAGGATTTTCTGAAGACCATGTCCCTTCCCCAAGGTCATCTTGGCGATCAATTTCATTGAGATCAAATTTCTTTTTCTCCCCAAAAGTTTTGGGAATCATCTGCTCTTGGGAGTAGATCTCTGCCAACAGATTCATCACACTGCAGTACCAAAGGCACAGAGAAGATTAAGATAAACATTTGGGCACAATCTGGAAATTCAAATTTGTGCACAAATGAGATAGTGGGAAAGACAGAGAAATGTTAATGTCTAAAGATCCTGCCGCACAAGGCAGCTCATCATTAACCACCATCATAGTGTGTATGTGTGTGTGTGAGTAGTATATGTCAATACATGCACAACTCCTCTAATGGAGTATATGTCTGATGCTTTCAGCCCAATAATCCATAAATGATATCCAAGACCCCAGAAACCAGATATATACTGAGATTCTAGCAGCCAAAAACAGTAAGTGGTAAAAGATTGTTGAGAGATATTTATTGACACACCAAAATGAGATATTGTAACCGCTATAAAGTGCTTAAAAGTTTAGAAAAAGAATGACTTCACATTCTAAATCCTATTTAACTATGCAAAACTTCATAGCACAATTATCAACGAGAAATACACCTAGATTGTTCATCTCCTTTAGCAACTTGGGTCTATATAGGAATAGGCAGTCATAGAAATTGATTTTGTACTCCCTTCATTTATATTTACTTGTCCCTTACCTAAAAAATAGATTTTCCTTTTCACTTGTTCAGCAAATCACGATAAATTTATTATTTTTTTCCAATATTAACCTTATCACTGACTAACTAAATGAAATACTAGTCAAACTTAGATTTCCAAATATAATTAAGAAGGTTAATTTAGTAAAGGAAACCCTTGATAAATACTTTCTTGAGGGGAGTACTCAGTCAGCATAGACCAAGTAGAAAAGGAACTACAAAGTGGCAGAGTAAGTTTTCCAGCGAACCTCAGGAAAGAATCCGGCAAATCGAAACCATGTTCCTCCAGTAGTCTTGGTTAATCATGTTCTGTAATTTCATTTCTTTTTCAAGACATCTATTTACTTTTAATTGTCACAAGGTTGGAGTAATCACTCAAAAATGGTGGTTTCCAAGCGAGAAAAAGGTGGAGATATGGAGGCACCAGGGTGAAATAAAGGAGAAAGAGAAAGAAGTGAAGTTTACAAGCTTCACGCATGAAACTTCAAGTGAAGCTCACACCATCAGCCAAGCCAGCAAAAAGTGTCTACTGGTTCACTTGGGCCATATTATAAATATTTAATAGGTACATGACCTACTTGAGGTGTTCAAGTTAAAAATCGTGCCAACTTCAGATATCTATCAAAAGTTTTTGTTTTTGAAACTAGTAATGTTGTATTCCTCAGTATTAAGGACATGCAGGGGACCTCCAAAGAGACGCAAAGGAGCAAAAGTAATTACAAAGAGCCTAGAAGATCAACAATATGTGCTACTTCCTCTATACATTCCTCTTTACACAAAAATACAAGGATACAATACAACTCCATTTAACTTACAGTATGGAATAAAATCCATCCTCAAACATATCCCATTCCTTACCTCCTTTTTGCATAGTAGCAATAATATTTTGACCAAACAATAACGTGAACAACTGATATGAGATATTGGCTAAACACTAGCAGAGAATAAACGCATGTGAGGAAAGATATTCACCAAGGTGAAAAAGTTTGTAACTCTGAGTTGAAGGAACCTTGTTGTGAGAAGTAAAGACTTACCTGCTTGTAGATGGACTGAGATCATCCAAGTCAAGCAAAATATCCCAAAGCAACATGATTATAGAATGCAACAGCTGACCATTTAATGCAACAACAGACCCTGCAGTGGGTAATAAAGCATCTGCTGCAACAGCTCTCACGTCATCATCAGGATCTTCAAGCCCAGCTTTACATGCCGGGAGAACACAGCCAAGCAACTCAGGAAGCATTTCCTGTTGTCATTGGAGAGTCAAAGTACAGCAATAAAAAAAGTGTAGTTTGTAGAATGTACATGCAACATGAATACTATTGTGCAAGCAAAAGGAGTTGAACTGGAAACTTCTGTCTGTAACATACGAGACCACACCGCCAACTCTGCAGGACTAAACCCATTTATCAATGAACACTACTTGAACCCCTGATTGTAATTTACATATCCACCCCCTCAAAGGAAAACAAAGGAGATAAAAGATCACATTACAACATTCTAAAAATGCATATCATTATCAATCTAGGGAAAATACCAGACAAAACTATATCACGCATTTTTAGATCCAATTAATAGAAAGCAAAAGTTATGTGCTGGAGATTAAGTTAACTATTTTCTGATTGTCTTAAAAGGACATTGAAAACAGCATCATACATCCTTAGACAGCTATTATTCCTGTTAATAAAGATCATCAGAAGTACAGGAAAAAAATTATATTCATCCTAGGTATTTCATCGGCCGAGATAAGCTTAATCGCAGCTACAAATAACGACCAACTACCCAACTTCAAGCTTGTGTTCCTCTACACACTCAAACACAAGATTTTCCCGGTAATCTTATTTTTCTGTTTGTAAGCAACCTTCTCTAGGTGACAGCTCAATAAAAAAATCCAATAACTCAAAAACTCGAGCATGAACAACTTCACTACAGACTACACACAGTTCAAAATCAAATTGCATATAATTTGTAACAATCAGATTAAATTATTTAAGGCAAGAAGCAAGCGTAAAAAAGTAGTAAAAAACCATCCAATGAAAATAGATTTACCTGCCGCACGGCAACTAGGTATTTGATCCCCAAAAGACTCCCATGGCGAATCTCCCATTCCGGTCTACGCTGAAAATCCCAGAACAGCTAATTAAAACAGATGTCAAAACCTATTCTGGAAGGGACATATTGTCTGTCCCGAGTTGAATACCATCGTTGAACTTACAACACGGACGAAATTGAACTTTTAACACTTAAACTGGTTAATACAGGAGAGACTTATATTAACCGAGATCTTTTAGCACACCCTCAAGCAAGCCAGATTTCTTTCTGCCAAGTACATCAAAAAAAATACTTGTGTGGGTGGTAAATGGCAACAAAGACTCAAAATACTTCTCTATGACGTTGATCTATGACTCCACAACACCTGTAATTAGACAAACCTCAAGGGAGGTATGTATAAATTAACCTCAAAAGTGAGGTCTAACGCAAACTTAGCATATTAACAAAGATAAAATTGTGTGTTGTCTAATACTAGATGGACCATTGGCCACATGTTGTACACAAGTTTTTGGTTGATGAATAGAAAAGAGAGAAGTTGTCATTGTGCAAAAGAAAGACCAATAGTTTTATTTTAGTCCTCTCTTCACGCAATTCTGTCTTTACATAATTTGTTAGTAGAGACCATGACATTAAGTTTTGCATATCATATTGCTTCACTTACACTATCTGACAAGGCCTTAAGATTTTTGTTAGAAGTTAGTACAATAGGAGATGTGTTAAGCTATTCTTTTACCTGAGTTAAACACTTTTAGCATTCTAATACACTGTGAATTGGATAAATGGAGAAAGGGAGTAATACAAGATAAGGCTTAACAATGCTCATTAATTGGTTCAAATGAAAGTGAATTGTACGAAGTATAACAACCATACTAATCCATCTAGATTGGAGATTACTAACTAGAGGGAAAGGAGAGTATAAACTTGCAATGGAAGTTAAAAATCTTAAAAGCCATGCTTACTGAACCACAAAAGGCTGAGCTTGCCTCATATTTACCTGCATCTGTAGCAAGATATTCAGTGTCTCATGAACTAGAGTAGGATGCATGTACTTAAGCACAGCACCCAAAGCTTGTGCACAAGTCTCACGAACAGGAGCCACAACTTGATCCGATACATAGTCTCCAAAACTGTCAATGACAGAAATAACAAAAAATTGGGGGATAGGGTGGGATATATCAGTAACCTACAAAAAATAACCATTCATGTCGAGAATTATGGAATCAACGGATTAAAGGCCAGCAGTAGTACAACAAAGTTCAATTCCAAAACTGTCAACGGCGAAAAGAGCAAAATGGGTGGTTAGTAACTCAAAAAATAAATAACCCTTCACGTCAGGAATTACGGAATCAAGCAGGGGCAACCAGTAATAAAACAAAACTGAGATACAGCTAAAGAAATATCTAGGGAAAGACAGAAAAAGAATATAAAAAAGATTGCATATATTTGAAAATGGAAAGCACACTGCTATAAGCCTCAAAAAATTGAGCCAAAAAGAGTACAATGGTGCAATCTTTATGCAGCTTAGTTCCTATTTGTTATTCCAAATCATTTCTCAATATCCTATAGATTAATAAAATGCTGTCTTCCTCATTCTTTTTCTATTGGATTACTCCCTCCGTCCCATTTTATATGAGTTAGTTTGACTCGTCACGGAGTTTAAAAAAGAAAGGAAGACTTTTGAAACTCATAGTGTAAAATAAGTGATAGAAGTTTGTGTGGCTATAAATCATTTCATCAAGGATAAAATGGGCATTTTAAAATTAAATTGTTACAGAGGGAGTATTCATCTTTCTTTTTATTTTAAATTTTTTTGGATGGGGGAATTGAGAACAAAGCTATACTCAAAGATATCAAACCAAGGGAAGAGAAACCATACCGTTCCAATGATAAGACACATAAGAAACGAATAGCACAATCCTGAAGAAATTCACAATTCTTGAGCCAAGAATGCCTAGCCAATCTAACCAAGTTCATCAGCTCACAATTCTCGGGAAGGTTTTCTAGAACGCCCATCTTTTCCATTGGAGTCTTATCCATGCCAACTCGTTTCTCATCTGACATATCATTACCCAGGATTCCACCACTAAGATGAGATTGAGTCTCCAACTTAACAGAACCACTGCTAACTTCACCATTTGTCTGTTCAACAGCCAAACTCAATCCAACATCTTCCACTTTTACACTAACACCACCAGGATCACCATCCATGCTGGTACAGACCATGGTATCCATCGGCAAGAAAGGTGCATCTTCAGGTTCAACCTTCAGTTTCTTGGAAACTGACTCTAACTCATCAGGTGGAACTTGCATATTAAGATCAATTGGTCTCTCCCTTTTGACAGTATTCTCGTTTACCCTCTCTTTTATTTTAATATTTAATGCACTATCGCATGACAAGTCTGGAATGATAACTCCTGCATTAGCCCCTTGATGAGTTAAGATCTCTCTCATAGCCATGACACTGCCATGACGAACCTCCCATACTGAAGAAATCAGAAACAAATATCTCAGAAAAAAACCATGAAATGAATTAAGCACAACATGATAATGGAAGTTTCTTACGAGGATCAAACATATCAAGGATGAGTTGCTCAACAAAACTCTGAAATGGCCAAATCTTATCTCCATCATACTCTAGACCATCTTCATCAGAGATGTTTTCACCAAGTAGCTGCAGAAAATATATTTCAAGACTTATATTTGAGGTTGATCATATAGCGAAAAATTAATAACTACTTGAGGACATGCTTTTTGAATGCAGAACTGCGTGAAATGACATACAAAGTTATTGAGAATACTGAACCGGAAATCAAGTGGAGATGATTACCATTTCCATGAATAAAAGTTTTAGAAAAGAATAAGAAGTTTGAAATTGCAGCATAGTTGATTAATTGATTGAAGAAAATATCTTAATTCTTATCAGATCAAAAGGATGATTCGGATTGACCTTCAAGGGCCAATTAGAATTTTAGACAACAGGTGCAAGATCTTGCATACAGGATCTTAACAGTAAATTAACCAACAACCAACTAATTCACCTGCAAGCTCTAATATCAAATATATAGGGCAGTTATAAAGTTTAATGTAACTGGCCATATCTTCAATTCTATAGAAACAGTTCAAAGTAACCTACTTCTACGGTTTCAAAACTCTCCTTAAAATTTCCCAGAATAAGAAATTGTTCAAAATTATCAGTTGTGTCGTATTTTGCATACATGATCTCAAGTTCTCAACTGTAACTAATAGATTTATATTTTCTCGTAGATTTGTAATTACAAGTTATGATTCCTGCATGTAAAGTAAATATAAATCTACACATCAACAACATCCGCTAGATATGATGCCAGTCCAATTCTGAACAACTTTATGGCCAGTTTGTCACTTGGGTTTACGGCAGGAATTACAGAGCCTAAAACAGACATCCAGATATTAAGAACTGTGTTCCTTTTACAACAGCATTACAAAGCCTGAGTAAGACATCAGGATAAAGAAAACAGCAGCCTAGGTATCTACAAAGGTGACACCTGAACTCTGCCAAAAACACACAGACAATTATCTAAGAACAGCCCGCAATCCTAAACTTGGTCTTGAAGAAACCGCTCATAGAAAGATTGCAAGTTGCACTTCCATACGAATTCAGTAGCAATGAACATCAAAATGTAAAAGAAACACGGCACCAAACAGATAAACTTACTAGAACCAAGGGAAAGCAACTACGGATAACTAATAGATGGCTAACTCAAATTAGATATAGTTAACGCGCCAAGACAAGATTTAGGTATGATCCTGGACAGAGACCTCGAGACCTTGATTTATCCCAGATTAATAAGTGGACCTAGGTTTAATAGCAATTGCACAAAGAAGGCCCAGGGATTTAAGAGTTCCAAACTAACAAACTTATATAACCCGAAAACAAATACCCATTGTACAATGCCCATACAAGATTCACCGTTGAAGACTTTACGAAGTAACATCTATCCACAAACGAAATAATCAAAAAAAAAAAAAAAACTAAAATGCATCCATAAAAATTATACAATCATCTACCATAAAATTAGGATATCCAATATCCTGTGAACTCTAAAAGTTAATGAACAAAGAAAAGGATCATTGAATGTAGAGAAATTTTTCACTCCATTACATACATAGTCCTTTACCATGTTTGATATGACAGGTGAGCAAGTAAATATGAATTTTAAATCTCAAAAGACAAAGAAAACAAAGAAAAACAGATCACAGCAGAACCCAGAAACATGGTGATACTAGAAGAGAGCAACTTTCAGCACATGAATGAAAACACATATGCATATCAATGTGTGTGAATTATTTATGTGTACAGCACAGTTAGAAAATCTAGTAACCTTATTAGAGCTCGACATGTCAGGACACATGCCCCTAGGAGATATTATATCTTGTGCTTGTGGAGCTTCTGTATCTCCATCCTTATTCCATCCTTTTGTTTGGTCCTTTGAGCTTATTTTTGCTTTCCGCTTCAAAAGATTGAGTTCTCGTGCACTTGGCCTCCGAGATCTGACACTTGGTACCATATTTGCAACATAATGCCGGATATTGCCAACGGGTCTAGATGAATAATATTGAGCAGCAACACCATTTCCTGGAGAATTAGCTCTCTGCATGATCAGGTCCTCATCCCTTATCATTTCATTGACATCCATGAACTGTTCACACACATCTAATCCTGATTACGAGAATGACTACCTGTTAGTTTACAAATAATTTATTTGTTTAGCCACATGAGAGAGAATAAGGAAGCACACCGCTACATCAACTAGCAAAGACGAGAGAACCAACGTCAAGATTTTTCATGTGAGGAAAAAATAGTTAACACCTAAAAACTGATTACAATTAACTCAATCAAGAATAATGAACAAAAACGAGAGAAAGTTGAAATAGAAATACCAAACAAGTTCCCTAAAAAAACTTATTTCCACTAGCAACTTCTAATTAGTTGGACTTAGTAGAACAGTGGAGCATTCTTCTAACTTACAGCATCTACAGTTAAATATGCTGACATGCACTTAGACAGAGCAGGTCCCACAGCCCAGCAGTACCAATAATTGAACCAGTAAATGTCGAGGCTACTACACACTGCTATATCAGCCCATCTACTGATATATAGAAACAAGAGTTAAGCTCGGTGTGAACAATTTGACCTAAATGATCCAAGAACTATCATCATCCAGGGTAGGATGGTTATGTCACTTAAAATAGGGAAACTAGTAAATAAACTCAGAGAGTTTTGCTTCTTACTCCCACATGCAGGTGGACGGGTGAGTAACTGAGATTCAATCTATGAAGTACTCCGTAATAACCTCACATACCTAGCACAGTTTCTTCCTCCCATAGCTGCCTCGCATCTAATCACACGACATATCTTCAAGTTTTGCTTTCTACAGATCATAACTATCATGGCCACCCAATAAGAAACACTTTTTAGTGGTTTTTACGTAATTTACATGGTAATCACAGATACAAATATAGAGAACTGCAATAAGTTCTAGAAATTGTTATTGAATTGGTTGAATCAAATAAATGACAGCAAAAACTCCATTTGTTTCTTCTGCAAGTGCCGTGGAAATTCAACGATACCGGCAGGGAATGCCTACCTAAGAAATTTCTGATTTACTCCTTCCAATCCCCAAACCCAAAGAAAAGAACATAATACAACACTAGGTGCAGAAACTAGCGTTATCAAAGGCGCGCTTAAGCCCTGAAGCGAGGCTCAAAACGTGTTGAGCGCTCCGCCTAGATTCATGTGCGCATTAGTGTCGTCATCAAGGTTCTAAGGCAAACTTTTCCTTGCCAATGAGTCTTTTGGAAGAAGTGACGCTTAAACAATTGATATTTCACTTATCATATTTTTTTTCAATTTCTTTGGTTATATATTTGTCATTCATATTTATAATTATTAGCCTTGGACTAAACATATATATTTCTATTTTTTTCTCCCTTTGCGCCTTTTTTCATCAAATCCCACGCTTTATTTGTGTTTTGCGCTTAAAGCCCCCACGGACCATAGAGCCTTTTTGCGCTTTTCACTTTTGAGAACACTGGCAGAAACCAGCATTAGGGTTAATATACTCCGAGAGAGTTTGGAAGAAGTTTCTAAAACACGAAGGAGGCAAACAATGGAAAAGGTTACTTTCTTGCATAGCTGACATCTTGTACAATGACAATCAGATAGCCTTGATAGTGTCTAAGAACATGCTCAAGTTTATTAACTGCCCAACACTCATTTTAGGTTTATCCAAAAATTATCTCTAATTTTCTACAAGAGAGACCAATTCTCCAGAAAATTGAGTACTCCTTTATATTTATTTGTCAACAGGATACTTCTAAAATCTACTGTTGCACCCACTTTGACTCGAACCGAGTAAGACTTGAACTCTTATCTTATTATCACTATGCAAACAATGAGCCCCTTACATAAGAAAGAAGGTGGGAGAACACATTGCACACATGTAATCTACAACATAGCATAGGAAACTATATAAACAATCCTCAATAGAATTATTTTACATGCATTGTAATTCTTGCTGTTTTTAATGGTGCCAGGCCACCTCTTTGTTCATATGCTTTCTTTTTCTTGTTCTTTGATAACTGAAAAAATCCCGAGGGCCAATGATGCACGGCTTAAATTCGGTAGATAATGGACATCTAACTTTCTCCAATTAAATACCAAGCTTTTGTCTGCAGTAGGGTTCGAACCCATGATGAGTGAGCATTTAACCTGCACACCATATGTTGCTCTCCTGCCACTAGAAAAAAGTCCTAGATGCCTTTCATCCATCTAGGTTTCAAGCTTCCTCCTCCCTACCCATCTTTTGCAACACATCTTCAATCTCCTCTCTTAAATACTACTTACTTGACGTGGGGCGTTAAAGAACGACAAAAGTCCCACATCGGTGGTTAATGAGATGGGTGGACTCCTTATAAGGCTTGGGCAATCCTCCTCCCTTTGAGCTAGCTTTAAAGGTGTGAGTTAGGCCTAAAACCTAATTTCACACAAACCAAGTAAGATTTTCTAAACGGCAAATCTAATTAAAGCTTCTCTAGAAACAACACTTTGTACCATTTGACAACACTACCCTACCCACCACCCTGCAAAGTTTTCTGGCTCGTTTATACAGCCAACCAATTTTAGTAGTTACAATACCACTAACACACAAGCAGAACCTCAACCAGAAATCTTTCTGATTAGTTATAAAGTAGTTTTAATGGCATTAAAATCATTAGCTATCAACAAAATAGGTCAGCTAGACAGTAATTGATGTGAACTCACCCAATCGACGTCGCAGGTTTTGTTTCTGGCGGGCCAACCGCTCCCTTGAATTCTTGCTATTGTCCGTAGGAATATCATACTCCTGAATAAAGACAATATAAAGCATTGAATAATACATGTATATTACTTACAAAAAACGACAAACAAACAAAAAAAATTAAAATGGCAAAAATAAATCACTAGATTAAAGAGAACAGGGCACACATGCTGGAATTCAGAACGTTGACTGTCTATTTGTGCATCTGTCTTCAGCGAAATGCAAATATTATGTTGGATCATTAAAAAATGACTTTCTACCTCGCAATGCACTAAGAATGTTGCATCACGAACTCCAAGAATTAGCAGTCATTGAATCCAAGAAGAATCTCAAATAAGTATAAAGCAACACTTATCAAACAGCTTTTCCTAATGCATTCACACTAAGGAAGCATCAGAGGGTTTAAAAGGTCAAAAGGAAAACTAAAGTACCTGTCCTGCGGATGCCAATAGAGCCCCAAACTCAAGTACTTTGTTCAAGTCAAAACTGCAGGAATAATATACAAAACTCAGTGACCTGACAATGCAATAATACTATACCTTCTCAGCCTATAGGCTATGATCAAGTGTGGTAACAATCAATACCAGTGAACTACTTAAAAAGAGCAATTGACTATTACATCTAAGCAACAAATAGATTCAAAAGGAAGAACCACAGAGTATATGATATCGTATCAAGAAAGATGAATACAGAATGTGCAACCTTCTGAAAGAGGTCCCTCCTATTTTAGGATAACAATTAGGCCAAGCTACCAATTCTTCAACATTGCCTGAGATTCCTTCTTCAGACATTTTCACCTCTACAGATGAACAGTGTTCAGCCAAAGTCGTATGTTTAACATTCTCAGCAATTGATCCAATAGCATGAGCAGCAGCAACTCTAGTGTCCCACTTTTTACTCCTAAGATATTGTGAAACCTACATTCAGAAGGAAACGGTGGCCACTCAATGTTATTCAAGAAGAATCTTCCATCCAATATTAAGAGCAATTTTTTCCTTAGCAAATAGAATAATCTAAGAAGACAAGAGAAAGAATATATCCAATCTTCTGTATCAATAAACAACAGTTCACCCATCCAGATAAAAGAAAAGTTCTGCAAAGGAAGTAGCCCGGAATGTACAGGCCAAAATTATGGCACAACACACTTGACAACAAAGAAGATACACTAAAATCAATTTGTATCAAAACCCCTAATTGATGATTGGCTCTAGTTACAAGAGTAAAAGCCAATTTTGGCCCCAAGATACCATGTTTTGTCTCCAAGTCTTTTTTCTTTGGTTTTATAAAGGAATTAAAAAGGTGGTTTATAAAGGAATTAAAAAGTTGTGAGTTGATTGTTTCATGGATCATTTGCCAATACAGTTATTCCTCCTCTCTCTTGCAATCTTCATTTCCCTCCCTCTCCTATTAATATTCTATTTTTTCATTTTGTCTACACTTCTCCGGCTTCCCTACACTCTTCTCTCTCGGTCTTCTTCCTCCTATTCTATTATTGCAATCGTTTTTTTTAACAGTTGTTCTACTGAAGAATGAGCAACCCAACAACCCACTGTTAAGCAATAACCATCTCGCAAACCCTCCACTGCTTTCTTGGAAAATAATTTCTTAAATATTTCCAAATTTTATCCAGCTATCCATAGTTCCTACTGTGTTGTCATCCTTTTGAAAGAACTGAGCATTAAGCTCAAGCACAATAGCATTTGATAAAGGAGGCAAGAGGAAAAAAGAAGAGAAATATCATTTCTATTACATGACCGGCCATTAAAGCATCTATTAATGGTTTTAGGGTTTGTCTTGTTTTTTATCTTCATTGAGTATTGCTCTCGGGTCAAGTTTAATTTGCTATAATTTTAAGTTAACGGTACACAAATTTACAAAAAAAAAATTGTCAACATTAATTATGCAGTAATTATTAACTAGGTACTTTCTTAATGTTTTCTAATATATTTTAAGGTTAGAATTGTTTGGGTAGGAAGCAAAAATATTTTGTGTTTTGAAATAATTTCCCCAACAGGTGTAGGAGAGCTCTTTATGTCCAAGATTCGATATAGTTACAATACTAGAATCATCTATTCTATCAAGGTGGCTTCTTTAGAACTCGTGCAACCTCACATTAGTTGGTTATACCTAGGGCACTCTAGGTGAAATTCTAACACCGTCTCCTCTCTTAAATACTACTCACTTGCTGCAGTATAGAGCTCAACTTATTTCATCTATGCTTTAGTGATATGAATTGTCACCTATCCTCTGGATATCCTACAACCCTTAACGACCAATTGCTTTTTTAAAGTTTTCACTTCAGCAAATTGTATAAATTAAGCAATCAGATGGTTATCGTCCCACAATTCGTACCGCTGGATTCCACATTTTGGATCTAAAGATCTCCTTTATTATTCTACAACAACTTTTACTGCTTTCTTTAGTAGGTTCAGCTTTCTATTGTGTCAAGTTTCATGTATAAACAGTTCAATATCCAAGATCTGCTACAAAAAACAAGTGACCCAAAAGGCTAAAACATCCATCTGCAGACTGCAATAATGGATGATGACTAACATCATATTCAGAACCACACAAATCTTCTCTCTTAGATCGCCTAGTGGATATACAACATCAACTAATACAGAAGCACTTTTAAGCCTTTTAAGTGGGTTTTATGCTCATCTGTCCATCGAAGTCGTAATATTTTGGAAAAGCAGGCTGCAATTTGACCAGCAAAGTACTCATTTAATTAACCACTCCTATCACTATAAAATGTTCTGTAGAATTACTTCCTCAAAAAAAAATTTGCTGAAATTAGTTCCCACACTTGCAGAAAAAATTTCGAAGGTAAAACTTTCATAGATTTAACGCACATAACTCAGGAAAAATAAGGATTTTCTTTTTCGAAACTTCTATCTTCAAATAGATAAATGTTACCACTTCCCACTCCAACACACATAACCAGTGTATAGCCGCAACACAGAGAAAAAAAATGCGAACTTTGATATAACTAGAGAAGAACTGCACAGAAAGACATACCTTACTCAACAAAGAGTTTAGGTCCTGAGGATGTGATTTGGCTATTTCACCAATCTGCCTAGCTGCTGTCAATCTTGTTGCTTGAGTTGAACCAGCTTAGTTTTAGTTAAAGTTAGCATCAACTCACCAACATGACTAAAAGCAAGAACACAAAACTACAAGCAGAAAGAATAGGTTGCACTGGGCTAGTTCAATTTTCCTTAGCAAGTTTTTACAGCATTGGAGGCACAAAATATGCCTACAGGCTAAAAATAAATGCCAGCAAACGAAAAGCCTAATTAGCTCTTTTTTCCTGTTAAGAGGTCAAAGCCAGTATATATTGTGAAGCATGGTAACAAAAAACAAAGGATACTGTCCAATAAAGTAAGTAGGCGATTAAGCCGTGACGATTGCTGCTGAGCCATACTTCCCCTGTTATGCCCTACTCTTCTTCAACGTCAGTTCTCAATTTTAATAAGACTGTCAGCCACCATCACCACACATCGTTCCCTATCAATTCTCAGATTCCCTTCACACAATTGCATGTGTCACTCATGCAACGATCTTACTCTCCTACGAACACCTTTAACATCATTAATTCACGATTCATTTCTCCATATACTCGCAACAACATCAAAACACCACCAAATCAAAAAAAAGATTAAATCTTTCACAAACATTCGTGAGATGAACATGCAAAATCAAATTACGAGATTCATTTAACAGAAAATTTGATACATATAGAAATTGAAGAATGCTACTGATCCAATTTTTCGTATATAAAAAAATTAATGCAGCATACATAGAGAAATGTACCTGAAAAAGGATCTTCTACAGTGAACTCTTCGTTGCTGCTGCTGATTCTTCTTCTTCTTCTTGTGGATTAGGTTATGGCAGAAGTGAGAAGAACGAGGGTTTCGATTTATGATAACAGAGGGGAAGACAAAGGCATCTCTTTCTTTTTATAAAAGAAAAAGAAAAAAATAAAGAAATTTTCTGCGATTCTGATGTTTTGACCCGACCCGTATTCGTGATCTACTACCAAATTCCCGAATTTCAAGATGGATCTGCACACTGTGTGGATCTTTAGGCCCAGTGGACTTAGGTAACTGGACCGAACAGTGATCTTGTTCATTTTATTGCCCATTACTATGCTATCTAGCCCAATAAGAGTCAAACTAATTTTATCCTGATATAATTTTAGAATAACTTTCAAAAATGACTATAGTTTCAACTTAATTAGAATTTATAGTTATAATTTGATTAACTAACTTTCATAGTTATATGTTAGAAGGAAGACAGATATGAGCAAAATGAATAAGGGAGGAGAGAGGCGAGCGAAATTGGAAAAGATAGAGGAAAGACGCGAGATTTGGGAGGAAAGTTGTACCACCAAGTATAATTCATTGGTATCAACAAATACAGTTGTATGAAGTTGTATTGAAAATACAAATACAACATATATATATATATATTATAATCACTTTGTATCAAGTATACCAATAAATATAATTGTACTAAGTTTATACATTTGATGATGTATTGTATACTCTTCTATAATACAATTGATACAATATTGTATATCTTCTTGTTCAGGCATATTGAGAGTTCGGATATGAATCAAAGAAGAGAAAAGAAAGAAGAAAGGTCTTCATCGACTTTCTTTTATTTACATATAAAATGTCCCCAATTTATATTAGGCAAGATATAAAGAGGGAATAGAGAAAAAGTGTGAGATGAGAGTAATGGAGGAGAGAGGTAAGCAAGACATGGAAAGAGAAGAGGGAGAGATGCGAGTAAGAGTCTGAGAGAGAAAAGATTTCTCACGAAATCTTCGATATGTTATTCATTTCTTTTAGATAATAGTTGTGTATAATAATATAGGCTTAAGGCATCAACAACCACTCAAAATTGTCCATATGATTTACTTGTACACTTTAACTAGAAGTTGTACCTATTGAACACTTGAGTTATACAAAATAAGTACCTATTGAACATCTTTTATGACATGTCATGAAAAGTGCATTACACAAATATTCAGCATGTGAACTAACGTTTTAGCTATTTTTTTTTATCTTTCTTCTTCTTTCTCATACGATCATACCTTCTTCCAACGCCATCACCATCGTCGCCACCAACGTTTTCTCCGCGCCCAGCGTCGTCATCACTATCAACATCCACCCTCTATTTTTCTCTTATCTCCAGCCACTTCACCGTCTCCCTCACCACTATCATATTCATTTGAAAAGTGTCTCTATACTTTTCAAAAATTAAAAAATATTTTTTAAATTGAATTTTCTTCGGTACCCCAACAAAAATAAGATAAAAAGAAAGAAAATGGAGACGAGTTCATCTACAAATCAAATAATTTAAAAATCCCTTTTTTAAAAATGAGTTTTTTTTTTTTTTTTTTTTTAGAAAACTAATTTTATCATTAATCATTGAAGAGAAAAAGAATAAAAATGAAGAAATTGAAGAAGGGTTTGATTTCAAACAATTAATTTCATAACTTATTAGTTAAAGTTAGGAAATCTCTTCACATATAGTTCAATTTCACTATTAATGGTTGAATTTTCTTCGATCATTAGTTTGCTATTTCATTTTTATTCAAAACGCATATTTGTATTTAATTTAGCTGAATTAAGAGTAACGACGAATTGACAATTGACTGTGACAGTGGGTGGATGAAAGTAATTTGAGTATACAAGGTTGCAGGGTCAACGGTGGGCGAATATGCCCTTTTCTCTCTTTCTTTTCTTTATAATTTTTTAATTATTATTTTAACTCAAAAATACCGCATATGCATTATTAATTTATCAATTTATCACGTCATCGTGAGTGTGTTGCATATATTTTTATATTACTACATGGACGTACACAAAAAGAGGATAGTTAAGATTCAGACTAGGACATAAAGAGGTTCAAAATTTGGTTTTTGTGATTGATTTAAAAGTGTTTCAATAGTATTAAGGTTTAGGTGAGGTCTGTCCCCCAATACAAGTAAGTTCCAATGAATCATGCGGACAATTTTGAATGATCCGTAATATGCAGTAGTATATTTTATTTTGTAAGTTTTCCTTAAATTTATTATTTGCTTGAGAGCTTATTTGGGTTAGGCAATTATACATAGGGCAACTTACATATCTAGTCGCTCGGTCAAACTATTTACATTCGCTAGTCAAATATATTTTTAAATGTATATTATTTATCAAAATAAATATTTTACGTATATTATCAACAATATGCAAAACAAAAACATGCACTGACTAATAGTTTGGTAAATTGCTCGTACAGTGTAATTTTTCTAATAATATTTGATAAATTTTAAGCGTTGAAAAGCATTTTTAATTGTTGAAACTAATTCATAAGTAAATAGTTATGTATTTGTATTTGAATAAACATATTGAAACTTAAAATTAATTGCTAGTTTATTTAATAAGAAAAATGGATAAGTTGCTTTTGTTATGATGACTAAAGTAGCCTTTGAATTTCTATATAAAAATACATGAATATTTTGATTAAGAAAATGAGGATTGGTGTATACAAAGCAAAGATGAAGTTCATAATTTAAATTTATGGGAAGAGGTATTTTTAAAGAATTAAAAATAATGTTAAGAAACTTATGATGATCAACTTAGGGCTCATCCGTTACTCTGTACTTAATGAAAGTCCAAATTTAAATTATTCAGATTGAAGTTGATTACGTGTGTTTGCTTTTCTTTAAATTCTTTCACGTAATGCCTCAAAAAGGCACCCGTGCTCTTCTAAAAAAACTCTTTTGCAAGGATTGGAGAAAGTTACAACGCCAAATAAATAGCTTTTTGAAGGAGTGGTCAACAAAGTTCTTCCCGAAGATAGACTTGAAATGACGAAGTGCTTCCCAATATTTTCGTAGATCATATACGTACAACGAGTTCTACGTCATCCTACATTCGAGAAGTACGCTACTAAAGACTCTAAACTGCACTCACAAGATCAATTAGTAAAAAATATATTTTTTATTTGTTTCGATTCCAGTTAATTTTCGACGCTACAAGTTTTTTTTGCGAGCAATTATATTAATATAATATTTAATTGTTATATTATTTTATTTTGTTTGACGATATTGGTTGAACTGTTGTTGTTGTATTGGTAAAATTTAATATATAATAATTCTCAATTCATTATATTCAAAAGTTTTTAAAAAATCATAATTATTCAGTGTTGAAATTATTGACAATTGCTATCACAATCTAATACTATCATCGTTATAATTATATCCACTATTACTTCACCAAATATCAAGCCTTACTTCTATCACGACTAATCTTCACTATAAACCACCTCACCATCACAACTAGCATCATCGTCAACTATTATCAACGTACCATCAACCACCACATATTCTTCAATCGCCACCGCCGCCACCACTTCAAATCATATCCACCACCACAAAACGTACACGAATTATTAGTTTGTAATTGCTCAAATATTTATTTTATTTTATTGTATTTACATATTTCTAATATTTAATTGTTATTTCATTTCAATTACATATTTATTATGTTAAAAAAATAAATTATGCACATTCAGATGTTGAAAACAAACAATCTTAATCAATTATTCAGTATTCATATCTAGAGACAACATCTTAATTATTCACTGTTCAGATCTATAGACAACATCTTAATAATTCACATGTCTACACCATCCAAATTAACACCCACAACTATCACACTACTCGTCATTTCTGCTAATCGCTATATAATTTCATAAAAATAGTTTGTTAATACTTTCATTCCGAATTCATAATTTTCTATTTTAACTTTTTTTATTAAAATTCATCACTTCAAATATATAGTTTAAAATTACTTATTATTATTTTTTAATTATTTTCTAATATGTAACATATTATTAATACAAGTATATAACTTCCATTTCAATTAACATTAGGAAAAAAAAAAAGTACCAAATCACAAGTCGCCCTTGTTTACCACGCAAGAGTCTCCCACACTTTCAATAACTATAAATTTTGAGTCAACCTAATCGAAGCTTCAAAACGACGTCTGGCTCCCGCAATCATCAGTATAAAACCGCCGTCTTCTGCCGTCGAAACTCTTTTAACTCCGCCGCCGCCGCTTCTTCTCATCTCCGCCAGCAGAAGCTCCAATGGGTACCGCCTACCCCAGAGACGAAAATTATCTGGAAATTGTTGTTCCTAGACGTATTGCACTCTTCGTATCTATTCAAAACCAGCAACGCCTTCAGCGCCTTTCACTCTCCCCTGATCCTATCAAGTAAACTTTAATAATTTCTCAAATTGTATAATCTATTCTATTGTATTACCACTCTTCTTAAAAATAAATGACTTCAGTTTGATTGTTCCGTTGAGTATTTCTCAGTTAATTTTTACTGTAAAAGGTTGTGATTTTGTAGTATGTTTTGTATGTGTTAATGATGTAAACTTTGTTTAAAAAAGAACAGGAAACCTTGTTGTAACTCACTCAGAAAAGTAATTTAAAAGGATAAATATTTTTGATTACAACGAAGTGATTTATGGTATTTATTTTTAGTTAACTTCTATTTTAAAATTAGTTATAAGTATGACTTTATTGCTAGTGGCAGGCTCGCACAAAAGTTGGCCTCCAGTATGACCTTCATATTCTTTTGAAAAAAAAATAGTTGTTGTGATTTATAGTAGGTTTATATGCATTTTCTAAATATGCAAATTTTAGTTAAAAAATGTAAATTATGTTGGTAAATACATACAAAATTAGAGCTTTGAGCATTGCCATTCCTTTTTGACTGAGGGAATATTTAATTTGGTAAATATTTTTTTTTAGTTAAAATTTTGAATGTTGGTTATGATTGTGTTAAATTAGGATTGAATTACCGAATGGAACTGTGAAGGAGGGGAAGAAATGGAATACAACGCCTTTGGATATAGCAAAGGAGATATCGAAGAGCTTGGGCTCCAATGCTTTGATAGCAAAGGTGAATGGGGTGCTTTGGGATTTGTTGAGGCCATTGGAGAGTGACTGTAAGCTCGAGCTCTTCACTTTTGACAGTGACGAGGGTCGCGACACGTTTTGGCACTCGAGTGCGCACATTCTTGGCGAGGTTGTAGCCCTTTGTCTACCACATTGTGGTTGTCTCTTGTCAAGTTTTGATTTTTGGAAATTGTTTTTAATAGAATATTTCTATGCCCTTTATTAAGTTTTGATGTGTTTTTGGTGGTTTTCTTAGTCATTGGAGAGGAAATATGGCTGCAAATTGTGTATTGGACCTTGTACAACAAGAGGAGAGGTATCACATTTGCCTAATCTTAAATACTGAAGTTTCTTTTTTAGGGGTCTTTTGGTAGAGTGTATTAGGAAAAACAATGCATATATTAGCTGTACTAGTACCTTGTTTGATACTCTTTTTCAACCTATGTATAACTTATGCTTATTATACACTCTATTGCGTATTAAGGTGTGTATTGCTAATACCATGAATTTCTCTGTATTAGCAATACAATGGTTTTATGCATGCATTAACATGCTAAAAGATCCAATTGCCCCTCCAAACCTTTTTTACATTTTTCCCACCATAATAGTGGAGGGTGTCTTTCTAAATAATTTTTTTTATGCAATGCACATCAAACCAAACAATGCATTAAAATAATATATGTATAATTAATGGAAGCATAACTAATACATGCATTGCTAATACAAACATACCAATGCACTCTATTCAACATTATTCTCATACACTCTACCAAACGATCCCTTATAGTTTAGAAGTTCTCTGAAATCTGAGACAATTATCTAGTATTGGAATGAAGTGGACCCGAACAGAGCAGGATGGAGGAGGATTCATATAGTTGATGACATTGTGGCATAGTTGATTGATTAGTTTTGGGGTCTACATCATGCTATGCTACCTTTTCTTATCTTGCATGGCTGATGGAATTTTGGCAGAATTATTTTTCTTCTGTATGAATTGATTAAAGTGAAAATAGCTAGCAAGCTAATTATAAGCTTAAGTAGTTTCCAAAAAATAATTCAACTTTGGTTGGTACTTGTTGCTTAACCGCTTTATTTGATAGCTAATCTCCTGGTAAATACCTTGGGACGATTGTATGTCCCACCTTTAGTATCCGTAGTTGCTGCATTAACTTCAGGCATAACCTATGTTGATTTTCCGGTTGAAAGAGCAATCCGAAGAAGAAAAAAGCCCAAGAAACTGTCCTCAGTACTATCATTTAGTGTGGCATTTCATCGTTTGAGCCTAACATATTATTGATGAACTAACTTCTTAAGAAATCCATATTCCTTGAAATGAGTTAGGCAAATTTAGATAACATTGTTATTCTCAAAAACACTAAATGAGATAACATTGTTCCACTACTTGCTCCCTCCTCTCTTTCTCTCATTATAGTTTATTCTTTACTTAGTTCATATTGCTTCCAATCTGTTATGACATGTCAAAACTGCCTCTGCAGGGTTTCTATTATGATGCCTTTTACGGTGATCTGGGGTTAAATGAGGATCATTTTAAAGGGATTGAGGCAGAGGCAGCAAAAGCTGTATCGGTATTACTCTTTTATCTGTCAGAGTTGCCTTTGATCAAATGGCCATAAGTTAACTGCTTGCTGCCTCTTGAATTTTATACTTCCACACTTCTGTCTTTTGGAGTTTCTATTTCCTGATTGATTGTAAAAAGGGATCGAATGTTTTTGGTTGAGTATTATGTTTCTCGTTACTCTGATGTGATGTTTTTTGATTGATGACTTCCATGTGATTATAAACTTAGTGAAAGATTTTACTTTCTGTGCTATATGGTTAGGAAGTTGGTAAAAAGGAAAGTGCATTTCAACAAATTTGATATGTTTTGTGCCAGTCTTTTGTCAAGTGAATTCAAAACAGAATCGTCTGTGCTGATGCTGAACTAAGAGCGATTCTTTAGTTAAGTTAATTGTTGGGGGATGTCTCCAACCCTGTTAATGAATATTCAACAGAGCAGGATCACTATTTATACTGTGGTGGACACAGCTGCACCCTTCCAATTATTTGGATCTTTTTTTGTATATGCTCTCCAACGATAGATGAGTCTTCTTCCATCTATGATCCTAAATACATACTTCATCAGCGAGGCAACCATATGATTGTACCAAAGTGTAAGATAGAGATACAAGAATAATAGGCACTGTTAAAGATCTATATCATCACTCAATTAGCACCTCATTAGTTTATCTTCTCATTTCTAATTAGCAATGGCTACAATGCTCTTTCCTGTTGCTGCAGTATGTTGTTTATTTTTTTTCTGCATTATTTCCAGCATGCGACTAACTTCCCTTGATTTCGCAGGAGAAACAGCCTTTTGAACGCATTGAAGTTTCACGGCAACAAGCTCTTGATATGTTCTCTGAAAATAGGTTTAAGGTTAAATTGCTGTGATCTTGCAGTCCTAAACCTTCCAGGCTTTTCTTTGTGCAACAATTTTTAGGAAATGTTCTCTCCTGTGATCTCACATCTCAAATTTTTTTCCCTATATTTTAATTAGGTTGAAATCATTAGAGATTTACCTGAAGATAAAACAATCACTGTATATAGATGTGGCCCGTTGGTTGATCTATGCCGTGGTCCGCATATACCAAATACATCTTTTGTTAAAGCACTAGCTTGTACAAAGGTGCGTTGCTACGTATGTTCTAGAAGAAAGAGTCTGCTTATGTGTGTTGATTTGATTTTCTCTTTTCTGATCAATTTAATGTTTCTAGGCTTCATCAGCATATTGGAGGGGAGACAAGGACCGAGAAAGCTTGCAAAGAGTTTATGGAATATCTTATCCAGATAAGAAACAGTTGAAGGTGACTTTCAAAAGCTGGCTACGTCTTTTCTGCATTTAACTTCATCTGCCATTATGCCTTTCTGTAATAATCAGTACAAAAAGATTTAAAATTTGTTTCCTAAAAAAGGACAATGAAACTGTAGACCACTTAATTTTCATATTCTTGATATCTGCCCTGCCTTCAATGGAGGAAATGGATAGAGAATAAAGAGGAAATAATCCCTTATATTGTGTGAGATGGTTTAGCTTTCAAAATTATTTCTGGGTGATAATCTTCGGAAATGATTTATTCTTATTTAAAGTATCTGATGTTGCAAAGCTGAATCCTTCAATGTGTATCTGGCGTCACTTCTTGTGAGTTGTGATTGCATTACAATTATGTTTACACTTGTAGGACTTTTTTGGTAGTGCTAGTTTGTTATCAATAGGTGGGACTTTTATTTCGATTCTTTGTCCTGTTTGTATATATTATATTATATTATCCTTTTAAGCACGTGAGTAAACTAGCTCATTGTGCCTATACCTTTCCATTTTATCTATATTTTTGTTGTCTCTTCTCTCTTTTTTTTTAGATAGTTTAGTGAGTTTGGTAGGAGATGAAGCGCAACCCACATGTCACTGTATATTATTTGGGTGCTAGCTTGATGAATTAATGAAATAATATTTTATTTATCAGTAAAAGCAAAAGGTAGAGTATTTCTGTTATCCTGACTCTTGAGACAAGGTCAAAGTACCACTTCCAGTGAAGACTTTTTAGTAAAATAATTTCTGTTATAGGAATATCTGGCGATGCTGGAGGAAGCAAAGAAATACGATCACAGAGAGCTGACTAAGAAGCAGGAGCTTTTCTTCTTTCATCCATTAAGGTATGCCTTGATATTATTTTACCTTAATATAAAAAAAATGTAAGAAGGGTTGCATGTAATCCAACTTAGGAAAATATTCAAACATTTAATGTGAATGTGCATTCCAGCCTGGAAGTTGTGTTTATTTCTTCCACATGGTGCGCCGACCGTTTTTGCAACACAAATTGAGGGAGTCATACGGATTGAGTCAGTACTGGAAGAGAGGCTACGAGGAGGTAACTAGCTTTGTGCTTAAATTTATTAGTTGGGAGGACTATTTGAACCACAGTGGAACCAATGTAAGTTTAGTTTGAACTGCTGGGACTATTGACTGGTTGGTGTTCAGCCTGAACAATTGCTGAAACTGTCTACTTTTTAAAGCAACATTTGTTTCTTGATTTCGTTTGAGATGGATGGTGCACTCCTCATTATTTAGTGGACTAAATCCTTATTTCCCTTCTGTTGAAAGAGATCAGCATGTGGTGCCTTGACAACCAATTATGTCCTTAGACTAGATCAAAGTAGCAAGGGTACGGAGACGTAATCATGAACATAGAGACTATATTTTTAAGATGGAGGGGGAAATGACACAGATACACCCTTTTAGAAATAAAGGATATGAAGCTGGAGGATTAGTCTTGCAGAAGTATCTATAGCTATAAAATGCAAAATTAAAAAGGTGCAACAGTCCCTTATTCTTAGTTTTTGAAACACATCCTAAATAGCATTAAGTACCAAACAAAATGTCACGACCCAAATCGGATCGCGACTGGCACCCACACTTATCCTTCTATGGGAGCGAACAAACCATCTAAACCTTAAAATTTCAATGTAATATCAAACAGAAAGTAATGCGGAAGATCTTAAACTCTAATTAAACCAATTTAATAAACCTTGAAATTCAACATAATATTATTACCCAAAATCTGGAATGTTCATCACCCAAGAACATCTATTGATCAAATTACTAAGAATCGAGAAGTATTTAAAAGCTAAAATAAACCAAAAGCAGTCCATTGAGGCAACTTCAAGGCATCAAGATGAGGAGAAGATCCAGTCCAAGCTAGAAGCATTAGCTCCGCCTGATATCGGAGTAATGAAGACTGGCTAGAGTTACTGTGAGTCGAAGATGCCGGGCACGTTTGCTGCACTTCCACAAATAAAACAAGAAGAAAACATAAAAGTAGGGGTCAAGTACAAAACAGCAAGTACTGAGTAGGTATCATCGGCCAAACTCAAATAGAAAAGCCAATATATCTCAGACAACATCATAAAATCAACTAATATTCTTAAAAGGTGATAGAAACAGTATAAACATCATTTATAATTCACCGATCATATCTATGAGGACTCAAGCCTCAACACCATACTCTTTTGGGAAACATGTTCTTAGATTGAGTCATTAGATCTTTCAAGATTATTATGATTATCTATTGGGTCGGTACGTGACACTCCGACCCTGTTAGTCTTTTTCCCTTGTGTCAAGGTACGTGACACTACGATTCACCACTACTATATGTCGGAACGTGACACTCCGATCCCTAATCTATGTGTCGGTTCGTGACACCGAGCCACTAAATCTACGTGTCGGTTAGTGACACCCGATCCCTAAATTATATGTCGGTTTGGTGACACACGATTCCCCTAAATCTACGTGTCGGTTCGTGGCACCCGTCCCCCACTAATTCTACGTGTCGTTCGTTGACACCGCCCCACTTATTCATTCTATAGTAAATCAGCCTTCTTTATATCAAAGACATCATCATCCCATTAACTTTAGTTCATTCAAGCCTTTTTTATACAAGGACATCATCCTTAACAAGAGATTAGGTTTTTATCAAGATTTGGGGTTTAATCGCTTCATTCATGTTTGTTTCATCGCAATCAGATATAA
This sequence comes from Solanum habrochaites, assembly GCA_027704765.1. Lineage (NCBI taxonomy): Eukaryota > Viridiplantae > Streptophyta > Magnoliopsida > Solanales > Solanaceae > Solanum > Solanum habrochaites. Next base: position 55,237,535 of record JAKWJA010002496.1, read on the forward strand.
AAATCACATCATGCATACACACAAATTAAGATAAGAAGACTTTTATAATAACTACCAAACACAATCATTCGCTATTAATAGTTTACTACGAGAGTAGCATAAAAATCATACTACATCCACCGAAGAAGATTCGTGATCAGCAAGAAATTCATCAAATCCTTGTTGTCTCTTCGGTTTTCTCAGCTCGTGCTCGGATTTACCTCTATTTCGTGTTCTTCTTTCTTTTCTTATTCAAAACCCTCTTTCGTTACCATAATTAGCATATAATTAAGTATAAAAGATGGCAAAATAACCCACAATTCACTTAAGGTTACTCTTTTAACCCCAAGTAATTAGAATATTAACACATTAACACCACCACTTTCTAATTAAAGAAGGAAATGGGAACATAATCCAAACGCCCCTTAATAATGACAGAAATCTACCCAGCTGGGATTCTTGGGATGCGCAGCTGTGACGGGCCGTCGTTTCCTGCGCCGGTCTCGTCCTGCTGTCAGTCACACGATAAGAAACTGATTTTTATGTTGATGGCCTGTGACGGTCTTCGTCGTGGACCGACGGTCCGTCCTGCCATTCGTCGTGACGTTCAGAGGAGTTGCTCTGTTAGTACCAGATTTTCTAATTTAAGTGTTTTGAACGAGACCCCCTCGACGGGTCGCGTGCCCATGACGGTCCGTCGTGGGGTCCGTCGTCTCAGCCAGTTTTCCAGAAATAAAATCTGCTGCTCAAAACGACTAAACAGGTCGTTACACAAAATATATGGGAAATAAGTCTATTATGCAGGGATTAAAATATGAATAAGATATGTAGGATAAAAGTAGCCTGTAGCAAGGAACAAATTCAGTTTTGTCCGCACGTCTCATGCACGCACAGAAAGAGGCATCCCCGATTAGGATTAGAGTAAAACTGTAACTTTGAGGGAAAGAAAAACCTCACTACTAGGGGTACTCTATAGGGTTGGTTGAGCAATTCCTTTATTCATCGAACCAAGTACTTTTCTTCTTCGACTAGAATTTGAGTAAGAATGATGGTTGTTTTTTGAGTTCAACTGTATCTCTATTCTGCCAGTGTTCTTAAGGTGGTGATTGGAAGCTTTGGCGTGTGTTGGACTTAATTATTGTTCTTTGATTGTGTGATGATGGAAAGTCAAAGTATATACATTAGGAAAAGTGTCACGGCCTTGTGATTGACAATACTTCCAGTGCGGCACTTGACGGCTTTACTCACAATTCTGCAAACTCAAGTAACCTCACACTCGGTTGGATCGTAAGAAGAAAAAAGGAAAGTAAGCACAGAACTTTGGAAGAAGGAACTTCTATTTACTTGAACATTATTGGCAGGCTTTTACCAGTAAAAATTGAACTACTAATATACTCACTCTACAGCCTAAGAAGATAGTACAAGTAAACTCTACAGTTCCTAAGACTATGCACCTACAAGACAAGCTTCTAAGTCTACCCCAAAAAGGGACTCCTAGATGCTCTAGTCTGCCCACTATGTGCCTTGCACCAAGCTCCCAAAGGCTTGAAACTCATGAACCTGCCGCCTCCCCCACTACCACTTGTAACAGCTGCTCGGTGGTTTTCGTGACCGGCTTTGTTGTTTTGTAACTGACGTAACAAGCTGAAAATGTTGTAACGGAGCATATTCAAACTGTGCTGACACTTGGCTGCTTGACTTGGCTTGGGCGAGTCTGCCCCTTGCGCCTGCTTTGATGGAAAGACCACAGTTGCTGTGGCGTTCAGCCTGGATGGATGGCGGGACGTCACAATCTCCCCCACCCATGATGCACGACCGCGACGCATTGACTGCGTGCAAGAACTCCTGATTTTGCCTTGAACCTGCACAAGTATTCGTACTTCTCCCAAGTGGCTTCTTCCGGAGTTTGTCCTTCCAATGTAAGAGAAAATGGCACTGGCCTGCTGTCCTCGTTTCCGCTTGGGCGTGGTAATCTATGATAGCTTCAATTTAGATCAAGGTGATGGCAGAACTGGATTGGGGCCCATTGTGATTTGTTCGGCTGGGAATCGTCCTATCCTCATGGATAAGGCTTAGGATGCTGCATGAAAGACCGGGGTGGATCTTGAAGTGTGGAGTGTAAATCCAAACCTCGTATGAAATTAACCACCCTTGGCAACAATTTTAACGGACCCTCATATTTCGCACCAGTTGTGGGCATTACCTCTAAGCGCCCTTCTTAAACTGCCTCGGATAAACTTTACCAAAAAACATATCACTTATTGTGTAGTGGTGGGGGACGACGCTTGCGGTCGGCGAACTTATTCATGCCTCCTTGCGCTTGCTCAAAGAGATTTGGCAAGGTCGATGTTGCTTACCAACCTTGGCAAGGTTGTAAGCGCCCAAACTCTTCCCCTAACTAAAGTTGGAGCAATGAGTGGGGAGTTTGAGGCTTGCTGGCCTGTTGCTAACTCGAACGAGTGTGCGCCCTGTAGATCACTCCTCGCAGTTGTAAGAAAAACTGCCGCCATGGCTAGAGTTGCCCAATCTTCTGATGTTGCACTGACATAGTGCCTAAGATAGCATGCACAAAACAAGGCGTTGACGCGTTCCGTTTTGGCATCGGTTTGAGGGTGGGAACTGGGGGAGAGTGATAGTTTTGAACCAAGAATCTTTCAAAGAGTTCACTCCAAAAGTTCCCTGTAAACCGAGGACCCGATCGCTTGATGATTGAACCTCGGGCAGCCCCCCATACTTCACTACATTTTTAAAAGGAACAATGGCAGTTCTTTAGCAGTACAAACCGGTTGTGGCATGGCATAAATGTAGATATTGGAAAATATATCCACTATACGACCATAATTAGTGCAAACCCGTTTGACTTCGGCAAAGAAGTGATGAAATCAATAGATATAATCTCACCATGGAAACGATCAGTATGGGTAATGGCTCCAACAGCCCTCCGGCGGTGCTTTGCTTTTACCTTGTCTTGATGGCACCACAAGACTAAGTCTGCACCATACTGCTAGATTCTTACCGATACGTGGACCAGAAATAGAAGGCCTCCACTAACGCCCTGTTCTCTTCTGTCCCGGATGCCAGCCCACGAGTCGGTCGTGGCCTTTCTTTGATAATACGCCCCCTGATGAATCCGAAATTTGGTACAATTAAATCCTGCCCGACCAGTTGGTTAGCAAGGAATCCGTATTCTACCCAAAACCGGTGGTTTGGCCCTTGAGCAGCCAGCTGCTTATCTTTGGCCTCCGGATCCGTTGAATACCATTTGATTGCGTCTTGGAATTCCCTACGGACTGAGGAGATGGCTGGAATTCAGTCTTTCTGCTCAAGCATCGGTACAATTGCCCTTCCTGGTTGTACTCCAGTTGTAGTCAATCCGCTAAGAAATCCTGCCAACGAGCTGCTTTCTTGGTGTGATCTTCTTCTGCGATTTGAAAAAGCTAGTGGGCACATTGTCAGTTTTTACTACAAATTTGGAGCCTAGTAAATAAGTTCTCCAGTGCGTAGGACAATGCACACAATGGCGGGTTCATCCTCCTTCTCATGCACAGTTGTAAGTCTGTTCAGCTCATTTAACTTCGGCTTTCAAATGATATGGGGTGCTTCTCTGAATCAGACGCCCCAAATGGCACAAAATCAGGAAGCATCCGGATGGATCTCGAAGGTCTTGGTGAAAGCAGGCAGCATCAAGACTGGCTCTTCCGTGGTCGCACACAGTTTCAACCTCACTTCGCGACCGTGCTGCAGTGTGTCTCAAGGAAAACGTGTGCCTTATTCACACACGCAACTCCTGGTGTCAGCACGCGGGTTTTTTCCGGCACACGGTCACCTAGTGTGTACAGAGAGTCGTTCTCCAGACCCAAGCGATAGAGACGATCGAGCAGGTAAGGCATGTTCTTCTTCAAGCAGCTTTGGTCAGTGGGGTGGCAGCCAATAGCGGAGTACACAACTACTGAACCTGCGATAATAATTAGCAAGTCAAGAAAAGTACGTAGCTCGGTCACCTTTTGTAGGCGCTTCCCAATCTTGGATGGCCTTACCTTGAATCGTCCTACGAAGCTCACCTTGACTGATCCACATGGCCCACAAGAAATGTATTTGGCTGGGTGAAAGCGCACTTCTCCCGCTGACATAGAGATGATTCTCCCGCAAAAATTTGAAAGACCTTCAAGTGATTCCACATGTTCCTGCAAAGATGCATACTATAGACGACGATGTTCATCTAAGTACACTACAACGAACTGGTCAAGTAGGGGATGTAAAATCTCGTCTCAGCTGCAAAATTGGCAGGTGCGTGGTTAAGCCGAAAGGGCATCACCAACCATTCGAATGCTCAATACCTGGTCACCAGCTGTCTTTGGATCATCCCCCTATGCAATGACGCACTTGATAGTAGCCTTTTCGGAGAGCCATTTTTGGTAAAAGTTACTTGGCCTCTCCAACGACGATAAACAAATCTGACGATCAGCGGGATTGGATACTTGTTCGAATGTGATCGCTGTGAGCGCCCCGTGTAATCAATGCATAAGACGCATCGACCCGTATTGATTCTTTTGAAACACACCGGCGCTTCATGGTGCCCTGGAGGACGGAATGTGACCTGCATTCGAGGAAGCTCTTTCAACTGCTCCTCAGTTCCTCTAATCGGCGGAGCCATGCGATAAGGTGCAAGCGCAGGTGGCTTGGCTCCGCCTCAACTCGATAATGTGCGTCTACCTCGCGCCTTGGAGGTAGAGTTTTTGGCAGCTCCTCCTGGCATCACATCACTGTTTGTTCCTGAAAACAGTTATATGAATAGGTGGGCAACGACTCCATAGCAACATGTCTTCATTGAACTTGCGAGGTGGCCTAAGAAAGTTGGTTGCTCCTTTCTTCAGGCCCGTCCACCATTGCATGGCCGACAAATGGGAATATCTGTCTTTCTTGGTACCTAACAAGAGGCACACTACAAGACCATTCCATTCCATCACAATGAGTTGTGAACGGGTAGGATCAATCATGTTGTGACAACGCTGAAAGAATTCCTGCCCAAGAATAACACGGATATGTCCCAAGGCTTTGCTACGGTTATGTAGAAATTCGTCTACGCTTCTCCCGTGCCTAAAGTGATGATGACACCTATGAGCAATTCCACTATAGGAGTTGGTGGGGATTGACCGCTGAGGCGATTGTTGCTTGCCTGGAAAAAATTTTCAGAGGTCCCAATTTATATGCCGTCGCTTTGGTCATGATGTTTGATTCAGCCCAGGAGTTACCATGGCCCGAACTCGTTGTGCCAATTGATGGAGATTATCCACATACTGCGTACTGAAATCCCCTGGGTTGTCGGCCTGCTTGGCAATAGCCTCCGCAGATTCCAACCAGGCCCAACTGAGTGTGTCTGCGTGTTTTTCGCATTCTCTTGCTGCCTCCTTGTCCTTCCGCGCCCGGACGATGGCACAAGTGCTCTTCATAATCTGGCACAGGGCATACCCGTGTGGTCCGCAGCAATATAGCACCGTATCTATGCTGGACTGACGTCCGATTCTACGAGTTTTTCTGAGCGTTCAAACGTTCTACCATCTGGCTTGGGACGTTGTAATGTGCTTGGGTTTGTGCGTCTGTTCTCTGCCTAGGCCACGATCTCCCCCTCCTTTAGCTTGACTGCCACTGGCCTATTGGACAATTACACTTCACCATGGTAAAAACGCGTCATGTTTAAATCTGTCAAGTTTCGGTTAGTGATGGCCTCATCAATGGTTTTACCTGACGCCCGCTCCTCCAACGCGGTCTCGCCCAATTCTGCAGCCAGTCCATGAAAGTGAAAGCATGTATCTTCCGTGAGTTGGGGAATGGGAAGGGTCAAAATGGAACTCATTCAATATGCCCGAATGCTTCCCGTCTGCGTCAACTTCCCGGAGTTTGGACGCTTCATCTCCTAAAACAAAACATTGTTGGGGAAGAAAGCCCTTCTTGAATTCTCAAGAAATTGTTCCCCATGGTTGATGCTCTGGAGTGTGTACTCTCTTGATCTCGGCTCATCTTGACGTTTCACCACACACATGCTACGTCGGAAGAGAAAGATACCACACGCAGTGTTGATCTTATGCATCGCTGGGAACCCGATTACACCTGAAATAATTTTCCAAGTGCCATAGGAAATTTCCTACCTCTAGGGCGTCGCGGACACCCGTGAATGTTGGTTGGCTTGGGGAACTGCAACTCTGGGCTCCTTTCCTGGCAAAGGAGTTGCATTGCTGATGCAAACAACATCCCACCCCCCTTCTTCTTCGAGAGCCCAAACCTGGTTATTCAGCGTCTCCAATCGTCCCAAGGGCATCCAAGAACCTGAACTCCAAGAAGTAATGGTTCTCCTTCATCGTAATTCCGTCCGCTTGCGTACCTCCAACTCCTTACGGATGGCATAAGTCCTCAAGGAATGTTCCTCAAGGTCAGATGGTCTTCTTAACATCACTATCCAACCCATTTCAAGCGCTCTGGATGACCAAGATCTCCACAGCCCTGCCTTGCCACATCAACGCTGGAAATCAATCATGTCCGACAGAAGTCTAGGGACTCTTCGCCCGTGGTCCACTTCGTCGACAATATTGGGTGGAGGAAAGATGTTGTCCCCGCTGTGGGTAGGGTTCACTTGGGGCAGAGAGCCGATGGAAAGATCTCATGTGGAAGAGCGCCTGGTGGAAGATCGCCTAGGTGAGGATCGGGGGCAGATTGGGTTCATTACCCTTCTGCGGCTGCTTGTTCTTCCCTGTCTGTTCTTTTCCTCCCTCAGTGAGTACAGTTGGGGGGTGTGTGGCTAGAGCTCCGCTTCCGTCTCATTCATTCGATCATTCTCCTACGATGAACTGCTTGATACCAATGTCACGGACCTTTTGATTCGGAAAATACTACGTGCGGCACTGAGGTTTACTCACAAATTCGGCAAAAAACTCAAGTAGACTCACACGCGGATCGCTAAGAAAATAAGAAGAGTAGACAGGAATCTTGGAGAAGAATTCGATTATTGCAAATTATTGGATGCTTTACAAGTAAAAATGAATACTAATTAGTACTTACTCTACAGCCAAGAATAGTAAAAGTTAAACTATACAAGTTCCTAAGACTATGCCTTACAAGACAAGCTTCTAAGTCTTCCACAAAAAAGAATCCTAGATGCTCCTAGTCTGCACTATGTGCTGCAACAAGCCTCCCAAAGGCTTGAAACTCCTGAAACTTGCCGCCCCCACAACACTTGTAACAGCGTAACGGCTTTTGTTAAACTGCCGTTAACAGCTGAAACTGATGTAACGGCTTGCTCTTCAACTGCTGCTGACCCCCTTGGCTGCTGACTGGCTTGGGCGATCTGCCCCCTTGCGCCTGCTGCTGGCAGCCCAGTTGGGTGGCGTTCAGCCTGGATGGATGGCGGGACGTCACAAAAGGCTCCCAATTAACATCAAAGAAATGCATCTGTTGTTAATGCTGATAGTAGATTTCTTTTTGCTGTCAAAAATTCTGGTGTTCCTTCCTTTTAGACGATCCACTAGATGGCAGCTACCAGTTGGATTCATTAATTGCTTCTAGCATGTTCTAGCCTTGAATAGACCCTTGGCATTCCTTTTCCAAATTATATTAATCTGGTTAAGTTGGCTAAGCAAAGATGACACCATTTAAAATCTTGTTAACCGACTCCAATATACTTGTCAAAGATTAGGCGTAGTTGCTGTCTCAACATCAGACAACCCTCACTCAATCAAGGGAGACTTGTAATCAGAGAACGCACATGTACTAAAGAGATTAAATAAAAAAGAAAGGGGAAGTTGTGTCTGACCCGGGTCTCGTGTCGATGCGATAATTCATGTGGTGTCTGCTTCATTTGATGAAATATTATGTCTAACTCGTCTTTCTCTTTGTTCTTCTTGGACACAGATTTTCTCTGCCTTTTCTCTTTATCCTTGCTCTCACTCCTCAGGCAAAAGGTTGAACCATTTTTTCTTTAATAAGATAAAAGTTTATTGACCAAGTATCAAGAAGGTACCTACACCAAAAGATACAAAAGACTGCTGGGAATATCCATACAGTCAATTGCAACATCTCCCTAGCGACTCCCAAAACTCCATATATTGATCTATATTATCAAGGACAAAAGATTGAACCATTGAAGCTTAACCCTGTTGCCTTTTATGGTTCAGGGATAAAAACAATCAAGAGAATTATGTGCTATTCTGTTTGTATTGATACATGATCCATGCAGGTTTGGAGTCCAAATATGTACAATATGCAGTTATGGGAAACTTCTGGTCATGCTGCAAATTACAAGGAGAACATGTTTGTGTTTGAGGTAAATTTGGCGCACTAATAGCAGTTCTGATATTAATTGTGGTGTATCTGAATAAGTTTTTCATTTTTTTAAAAGCTCTAATTTTTGGATTATAGATTCTTCTAGGAGTATTTTATTATAAAGGCAACAAAGGAAAATTGTTGTAACTCAAAGCACATATGTTTATCTCTCTTAGACTTTTGTTCTAAAGACACAAATGAAAAGGAAGTCCATTTTCAAATGTAGATAGTGTACAGAGATGCATACTGCAGATGGTTGCATTACTCAGTCATTGCACTCTCCGGGTGGCTATTACATTTTTGAAAGGAGTAATTATTTCCCGCAAGAGAAGCACTTCCCTTATGTATAGAAATCAGTGACGTAAAATTTATAATCAACATAAAACTCTAAAGTTTGGTTCTGGTGAAGTAACTGGAGTTAAATAATCCTACTAACACTCATATCAGAGGGTTGGCTCCAAACAAATTTCTCGGTCATGAAAAACACCCATATAAGAGAGAGAATAGACATCCTTATTTTTGGGGAAGGATTTTGGTTCCTATCAGTGAAATTTGGAATCATAGTTATAATATGAAAAAAATGAGTGGAAAATTACTTATTAAAAAAGAAAACAGGGGTGATACCAGCGTAGATGGATCAATTTAAGTGCTATAAGATGTAGAAGTATTTGCAAGGTGAAAGGACACTTCCGCGAATTTATTAAAATAAATTTACATTTATTGGTCACAACTTAGTGAGCAGTTTAGTCAAAAGATGAATCGGTACAGGATTAAGACATATGACTGTGAAATATGTCGTTATAAATGTGGTTTCCAAACTAAAGCTTATATTTAAAGCTGATTTAATATATTTGTTCTGGATAAGCTTAAACATTATGTTCTTTATGTTGAACGTTTCATGTTTCACTAAATTTCTAGTATGCTTGTTCTTTTATGAAGGGTTAAATATTATTGATGTCAAAATTAGCACTAAGAAAGTGTTGTCATTACATCCAAAAGAGAACAGAAAAAAGGAAAGAAAAGGAGGAGCCCCAAGACTAGCATATGCAAAAGCTTCTAAGAACTGTAATTGGAGTTCCTAATCATTTACTCATTCAATTTACACCAAAAAGAAATAAAAAGATAACAATCAGATTTGCTCATAAACTTGCAGGTTATTCAACTAGGATAGAAATGCCAGTTGCCAGATAATAATTAGTAGAAATAAGACAAACTTTCATTTATTTGAGATATCTAGTTCTGACAAACAAGTTAGATTTATGTTGTTTTTAGTCTTCCTTTCTTTTTGTTGGACAATGCTGTTTACATAAAAATTTGCACTTTTTCTAGCTAGGGTTATAGTATCTTTTCTTGCAAGAAGTGGTGCCTCTGGCCGCTAATTTCAGCTAGATGCTTTCCTAAGTAAAATGGTTCTTGCTTCTTTGACCTGCAGATTGAAAAGCAAGAATTTGGGCTGAAGCCAATGAACTGTCCAGGTCATTGTTTAATATTTGATCACAGGGTTCGTTCCTACAGGGGTGAGATTTTCCAACAGTTACTTTGCTTCTCCCAGCAGTTACTTTCCTTTTTTCTTGCTTTACTTGCATGCTTTAGTTGTAGTATTGGTCTTGCGTGCAATTTCTTGAAACTAATCATGCAGGATATGAGATTTTTATGATAATATAGAGGACACTTGTATACTTCTTGTATGCGGATGTTTCCTTCCCTTATTTATAAAATTTTATTTCTTTATCAGTAAAACATTAAGGACACTTGACCATGAAATGTTAGTGGTACTAGTGTCTTTTGAAAACAAGGTCTGCATATATTCTGCCCTCTCTATACCCCAGTTGTGGGATTACACCAGATATGTTGTTGTTGGTATTATTCTAACATCAGTTGGTTATGAAGAAGCTCTATGCAGTGCACCTTATTGAGGGGTGAAATTTGATGTAGATTTCTTATCTAAAAGGCAGATTTTAGACATGCAACATGTTCACTGCAAATATTGTCTTTTCATAAAATCCAAGATCTTCTCATTATTAGTACCAGCCTTTAGCAGTCTGCTGCATCATAGCCGACTTAGTTTCGTCTTTATAGTGCCTCTATCTATCTATCTATCTAATTGATGCCATTGACACTGCAAGCAACACATGAATCATTAACTAACTGTCCAACAATGCAGAACTACCACTTCGTCTGGCTGACTTTGGGGTTCTGCACAGGAATGAGGCCAGTGGTGCACTTACTGGCTTAACACGTGTCAGGAGATTTCAGCAGGTATCACCTTTTTTGTTTCCTTTTCATCTTTTATGTATGATCATGCTAGTGTTTTCCTCTAGGAGCATTAGTTATTTGTGTGATACGAATATTCCTTGTTTCTTCCTGCATAAGAAGCAACCTATAGGCTCTTAGGTCCTTTTATTCCATGTTGTTTTTCACGTTGTTCAATTGGTGGTTATATTTATTTGTTTTTTTCCATATCTGTGATAATCTATTGTCAAGGAACTTCCTCCTGTAGAATCTGTTTCTAAAGAACATCTTAATAACTCTGCTGTGCTAAAAAAACCTTTTTTTATAACCCTATTCCTTCGCAGGATGATGCACACATCTTTTGCAGAGAGTCACAGGTTTGTTAAGATTTATGATTATGTGTAGATAACATATGCATTGTTTAGAACCTAGTTTAACCTAAGTTCTTCATGTTGCAGATTAAGGATGAAGTCAAGGGCGTCTTAGAGTTCATCAGCTATGTGTATAAGATATTTGGTTTCACTTTTGACCTGAAGTTATCAACGGTACTACTTCATCTATTCCATTGTCCTTCAATTTTTTTTTACGCGATTTCAGCTGATATTGATACTACATGCATTTATTATTTTATTAGTCATTACAGATACACCCTTAATATGGAACATTCATGTTGTGAATGTTTTTCACATTTTCCACATGCGTACATTTCCATGTATACCAACACATATTTCTGACTTGCAGAGGCCTGAAAAATTTCTTGGAGACATAGCAACTTGGGTAAAGGCTGAAGCTGCTCTTTCTGAAGCATTGAACGAGCATGGGAAGCCCTGGGAGGTTTGCTATTGAACACTATTTAAGCTAATATCTTAGACTCCTTGAATAATCAAATGTTGTAGTATAGAATGAGATGTAGGGAGTACCTTTTTCGTGTTACCTGACAGAAAAAGTGAGGGTTGGGGTTGCTCCTCTTGCAATTTTCCTGTTTATCTATGGAAAATTAGGTAGTCCCCGCGTATCAGTGTTTTTTTTGGTTATTTTGTTTTCTTAATCTCTTTTATCTTGCCTTTTAATTAAAGAATCTCATTCAATTAGATCAATGAAGGAGACGGAGCATTTTATGGCCCAAAAATTGATATAAGTGTTTCTGATGCAATGAAGAGGAAATTTCAGTGTGCGACATTGCAGGTCATATTTACCTTGAAATTGTTCTCATGTTCTTTTGTACCTTATTGGAAGTATCATCTGAAATTCCTGATGCTGTTTTTTCAGCTAGGGGGGGGGGGGGGAGGGGGGGGGGGGGGGGGGGGGAGGGGGGGGTGGGTGGGGGTGGTGAATTTCCAACTCCCTCAACGTTTCAACCTGTCATACTCAGCAGAAGATGAAAGTAAGAGAGAGAGACCAGTTATGATACATAGAGCGATCCTTGGGTCAGTTGAGCGTATGTTCGCCATTCTTTTGGAGCATTTCAAAGGGAAATGGCCTTTCTGGCTTAGTCCACGTCAAGCTATGGTCTGCCCTGTTTCTGACAAATCGCAGTCATATGCACTTAAGGTTAGTTACATTTACGAACTTTCTCCTATTGATGTATTAATGTTTTAACTATTTAAAGACTCCCTTCTCTGAATCCTTTCTGTGCATCTGATTGGATGATATTCCTTAGATTTTTTTAATTTTGGTGTAATGTTATTACTGTTGGGCATGTCTCGTTCTTTTTATTCAACTCAAAGGGTACTCATGATAGTTAGCTTTAGTTTTTCTTCTCTTATTTCTTTTCGTTCTTTATAGTAAGTAGTGTGATTTGTTGATGCCTTTTTTTTAATAACTAGGTATGTTGTTTTACTAATTAAAAGTACCAAGAAGGTACAACATAAGTAAAGCAAGAGAAGTTTATTGTTGATACCTGTAGATTTAAACTTCAATTTGTTAGTTACTAAGTAGGCTGGATGTATGTAATTTCTCAAACACAGTAACATGGTTGTACAGATAGAATCTTTGAGGGGTAAAAAATACAATATAGGATTTTGTGTTGGCGTCTGCAATTGCACTGTTGGTGTTGCCTTCAAAGCATGAAACAGGGTTTAGAAGTGCTGTAGATTGTGCAGTAGTTACAGATTTTGAGAAAATAATTATAGGATTTTTTTGTTGGCATCTACAATTGCACTGGTTGGTGTTGTCTGCAAATCATGAAGAGTGATTGTGAAGTTACAAGTTGGTAGAACCTGCATACATGTAATTATTGAAGATGCTGAGTAGAGAAGTTGGGCAGTTGATAGGGAAGGGTAGCTTTTTGGCTCAGCTCCCATATTTTGCCAACTTCCTCGACAGGAAGATAAAGAAATGTATGTTGTTGAGGACTATTGGAGCCCCAATAGGTCATGATCACTGTATATGTATCCTGCAGGGCACATATAGTTTTTTTAGTAAGACCACATTTTTTTTTGTTGATTTAAGTCTATTTTGAAGAATACGTGTGAAACACCTTCACCCATGTGATGCGTTGCAATGGAGGTACGTCAATGTAAAAAAGGACATAATATAAAAAAGTCAACTTGCCGATTGAGAAAACATAAATATGCTGAGTTTATTTACCAAATATGCTTTCGTGAATAATTTTTTGTGTACTTAATCCATTGTGAAAATTGCTTTAACGTGTTGCTCTTCTTTTATTCAGCTCCGGGAGCAGATACATGATGCTGGTTTTTACGTTGATGTTGATACAAGTGACAGGACAATTCAGAAAAAGGTTAGATTCTTATTGTAGTATATCATGTAAAATGCATGACTGGTTCACTTTATGAGGGTCACTAGCATTTTTCCTATATGATCTCATTATAGTTTACAGTAACATTTAGGGGTCCAAGGACCAAGTACAGTGAGTTCCTCTGTTTTCTGGGGAAGTTTATCTTACAGAAGGAAATAAGGGTCCATTTGTAATAGTTACTCCATAAGACCTTGCAAGTTATGATAAAAAAGGGTCCACCAGTTATGTCACTTAACCTCACCAATCTGTGCAGAGCACTATTGAAATCATTAGGATGGTCAATATGATCGTATAATTGGTCATGGGGAAAATATCATAGTGCCCTACAGATTTGTGTTCATTTCAGCAATGGACAAATTTTATCAATTTTTCCATTTAAGTTTATAAACCTATATCTATGTGAAAACTAACCTATGCAGTGTGACATAGTTTAGGTCATTTTACCATTTAGTCCATGACATAAGAGATCAAATCCTTTTTAACTATGACCATTATGGTTTGTACGCCATTCTGTTGAGGTTGTATTAATATATCAACATATGTCAATTGTGCTTACCTACTTTGTGACTGGATACTAACATACAAAGGATTGGCAAAAATTGCCATTCTCTTGAAGCCAGATGTTGCTTAGACAAATTCAAGAGAAAGGCAGTCTATTTCTCAAGTAAAAAAAGGACTGAAATTTTCTTGAATTAGTTAAGCAACATCTGGCTTCAGAAAGCAACCAGACAAATTAACTAGTCGACTGAAAAATTGGAAAATAGGATGTAAAGTCCATCCACAAAATAATTGGTAAAATCTGAAATCTTTCATGTATCTGCACTTGTACTCTGAAGAGAACATGATTGCAAATGGTATTACGTAATGCTTTCAGTTTTTGAAGCTACACACTTGATGATCCGATAAATTTCTCTCTCAAGTAATACAAGTTCAGTCTCAAGTTGAAAACTTTTGTTGGTCTGTTAAACGATTGCTTGTGGCTTTTAATGTATATGCAGGTACGAGAGGCTCAAGTGGCACAATATAACTATATTCTGGTTGTTGGAGAGGCTGAAGCCAGTAGTGGGCAGGTATCTTATTTCCCCCCAACCTTCACTGCTTTTCCCCACAGCCTGCATTGCTGTATCTCTTTTTAAAATGTGCAATTGAACAAACTAAAGAAAATATTCTGTATCACTTTGGTTCAGCTCATCAGCTTTCTAAGGTTCTGAAATAACCTTTGTCAAGAAAAGGTTCTGGCTGATAATTAACTTCTTGTATGTACTGTTGTTTTGTATTGATTGAGATATTTTGTGGCTCACTTGTTTGATTTCTTCTTATTCCTCTTCTTCCAACTCCTATTATTGATAAAGATGTATATTATGCTAAACTTTCTGCAATTACGATTGTGTCCTTCTATCCCACCCAGTGAAGACCTAGAAAGCAAAGGGCTTCCGATGATTTGTTGGGGTCTTTACAATTCTCTTTCGTGCCATGGTACAGAGATGTTTTAGGAACAAAATCTCTTATGATATCGCCTATACGGTGTCTTCAGTAGCAGCTAAACAATTGAAAGTAATTGAAACTGAATATTTCCCACCAAAAGATCAGTCCCATTATAACACTCACATGAAGGAGCTTTGAGAATGTCAAAACTATTTGATAGATTTAGTAGCCAATCAGATCACCTATGGCTGGATAATTCTGTCTTTACTAGGCAAGATGTTTCTGCTTAGCTGGTGATTGATTTGTTTGGGGAAAAAATGTCTTATTTTGCTGATTTGATGGGGTGCACATCAACTTTTGGTTGTCATTCCAAATACTCTGCTTAGTGATGTTTTTGGTTGTCAGTTTCCTGGGTTCATGCATTTCCTCCACATATGATTTTGTTGTCTTCTCATTTCAAATCTTGTAGCCAAGTTTTAGTGCTTTTTATTTTTGCTGAAAAATATGGTCTCTCTGTATGTGAATGATTCTAGGTGAGTGTTCGAGTGAGAGACAAACCTGATCATCAAGTCATGACGGTTAACGTTCTCCTTGCTCACTTTAAAGATATGGTTGCATCATTTCAGTAAAAGTCGCCACTTCTCTTGCATTATATCCCCAAGGGCTCTGGTGAGCGCAGCACTCTAGACTCACGGACATGGGTTTGAAACCTTGCCGCAGAAGAACGAACACTTAATATTTTGATCCATTGTAGGTATTACATTATAAATTCACTAGGATACTTTTTGACTTGAATGGTTTTCAATAGCATGTTTGCATCTTATTCTTTCTTCTAATGTGGGTTTGAGTTTTGACTTGAATGGTGTTTTCAGTAGCTGGTAAAAGTCGTATAATTTTTTGTTCAACTAATTAATCCAAGATTTAGGTAATTAAGGTGACATTTTTCTTTTCACTACCTATTAATGATGAATCTAGTGGTAGTAATTTTATATTTGTTACTGAAAATTCAAAGATCTATTATAGGGAATAGTATTCTCAATAATTGATATGTTGTCTTAGGTTACAGTTGAATAATAAAATAAAATTTGCTTGAATAAATTAACCACGGTGCTTAATTATTGCTTATACTACAGGGCATACACCAACAACATCATTCTAGTTGTTTAGGATTTTCATAGTACATAAAATATAAAAGAAAAATGACGTATATATGTTTCAAGTGTTAAATGTAAGTTACCAAAAAAATTAAATAATAACTACGCCAAGCTAAATATAAAGAGGAAAGAATGGATACAGTTTGACGAACTAGTAACATAATACAGTAAATTAACATGTTCAGTAAAAATGATACCATACACAATCTATACGCATTGTAAATTAATTGACTGAAATGTTTAGGGTCCTAAAATGCTATAATCACAGTTTCATTTAATTCTAATTCGAAGCATTCGTAGAAAACACTTGTCATTCGCCTCTCGTTCAGAAATCTGGCTCTCCACTCTCCCGGATATCGTTCGCTATTCTCCCTCGGCTCTCACTTATATACAAACATAAATATGTAAATTGCGTTTGTGTTTGTATAATGCGAGAGTAAACTGTATATACAAATACAAATACAGATAATTTCGTCCTATACACTTATAATTATACAAATACAAATCTTTCCTTGTGAGTTTTTCTTTGTCTTTCTCTCTTGCTTGCTTTATACAAACACAAAATATATAAATTACAATGTATAATTTGTGTTGTAGATATTCGATATAAAAATATTTTATTTCGATTCAATTGTATACAAATTTAAATTTTATGCAGATATACAAACATAATCATTGATACATATACCTTGTAGTTACATATATTCAATTATCTAACCGATACACATATATAATCGATGTGCTTTTATACAAGCGAGATGCCTACCTGCGATTTTTAAAAATCTGATGCTCTAAAGTAAACATAAAATTTGCTATGGAGCACAATTATGCAAAGTATAGCTATAACATATACATATGATTTTTCATGTTTGCTAAACCTAAAATTTACTCATTTTTTTATTAGGTTATAGGTTCGATTATGGTTTTTAATATTGGGTTAACCAATAACCTATTAAGACAGTAGTAATTTCCTACTTTACCTTTCATAAATACTAAATATTAACAATTTAACATAACTAGACACTATATCAGTACTCTACTGCGATCTACATGATTAAATATTACTATCTATCTTGTTTCATTGTATCAAAACATTTGTAGATTTGCTTATTTCATTGTATCACACCAAATTGTGAGAAAATGAAAAGTCATATATTTATTTTATGAACATTTTCTTATTAGGTAAATCAAAAAAATTAAATCATTAAAATCGATAAAAAATATCTCATTAATTTAACATATTCAATAGTTAACAATCAAATAAACTGAACCGATAATATATAAAACTAAATTGAACCGATGCACATCCTAATTATCACAAAGTTGGGATAATTATGAGAATTGGCCACTCGACCGTCCTATTTACGAGAAAATTGGTCCAACTTTATTAAAATTATTAATTCGAACGGACATTCAGCCATACGTTTACACCGTAGCCACGGGTTCATTCGAATCTTATTCGACGGAAAATTATATTATTTATACATAATTAAAATAATTTTATGTGTATTTAGTTACTTTATATGTCTATTTCTATAAATTTTAAATCCTGTTATTGAAAAATTCTGGCTCCAACTCTGTTCGTAGCATTGATCTCTCATACAACAAGGAGCAAGGTGAAATCCCATCTACGAGCATGGGTAGTCTGGATCTCTCTCATAACTTCCTCACAGGTTTTGAGAAAAACAAGTAATTAAGCAATGATCAACGTGTCATGTCATCAGCTGACGATTCTCTTTTATATATCAAATTTAATTGAATAAAATATATTATGAAAATCAAAATAATAATAAAAAAAATAGTTATAGACTCTTTAAATAATGAAAACAATAATAATAATGAGGACAAAGTTCCACCTTTAATTGAGTAATATTTATGTATTGTTAAACAAAATAGTTGTACAAGTTAACAACTTTAATATCAAATGTTTTGTTCAATTACATGTATTATTTCTATATTGTTAAATAAAATAATTGTATAACATTAACGGTTAAAAACTTCAATATCAAATGTTTTGTTCAATTATATGTATTAGTTCGGCATTGTGGCTTTGATGTTTACACAGAACTTCCAATTTTTATTTGTTTAAAGAAGTTAAGAAAGTGATATTAAAGCGAATATTAATTAAATGACTATAGCTTATAAATAAATGGTTCAATTTTGTCAATTATTTTTATAAAAGTCATACCGTACTAGTTTGTCAGTGATCCAATTTTGTATAATCAAATTCAGACTTTTATGAAGTTTTGAATTTATATTTATAAAATTAAAAATATATCTCTGTTATTCGATAGAGTCATAGATCTGCCTATGTGGTGTCAACACAAATAAGAATTTCTTTTTTAATTTATTTATTTCAAAATTAGTCTTTCATTTTATAAAAAATTATGATTTTTATTAAAAATTGTGACTTTTAGGAAGAGTTGAGACTTTTAGGTAAAGTTGACTTTTATTAAAAATTGTGATTTTTATGAAAGTATGTGACTTTATAAAGAGTTGCGACTTTTATTAAAAGTTGTGACTTTTATGAAGATTTGCGACTTTTATGAAGGTTTAACATTTATGAAAGGTTGTGACCTTTCCAAAGAGTTGTGACCGTTTCGGCAAAACACATTTAAACATTTGTTCACACTACCCTTTGTTGTCTATACATACAGGGGTTCCCTCTCATGTTAAAACAGCGCTGAACTTCTTCTTCTTATGCACAATTAAATATTTGATTCCGAACTTCTTCTTATTCTGCATAATTAAATATTTGTGTACTTTGCTCATGTTGAGTGACTCACTGACACTATTGTTTTTGTATCATTACGCTGGTGAATAAAATCGTTTCACCCTGAGAGGATCTATTTCTTTAAACATCGAGTATTAGAGGAGAATGATTTTCTTAAGAAAAAACTGTGTATTCAATTAGCTCGATTTTTCCTTTTTGTTTTATTCTATTATTATAGATCGTGATATGTTTTGTTTTCAGTCATTAATTTATGCTTATGATATTGATTGTTGTTTTCTAGTACATACATTTCTTTACAACATTATACAAAGAAATATTTTTTTCTCCAAAAGATCAAGCCTAGAAATTTATGATTTTTTGTTGTTATCATAATAATGTCAATATTAACGGGCGTAAAATAAAATAAAATAGAAAGTCAAATTATCTAACTAAAACTAGCAATTTATTACGATTGTATGATAAACAATAATGACTATTCTCTCGCACCAAAGTACTCTTTTGAACTTTTTTCCCATTATCTCTTACTTCTCTTTCACCCTTTTCAAGGATCCTTAATATTTTTTCGTGAACAACTTTAATTCCTTAACCCCATCATAACTACATTACATATGAAATTTGAATTTTGGAATATAACATTTTAATTTTAAAACACATAATGACTACATATTACTTATTGGTATATCATACGATTATGGATCATAATTTTTTGGACTCTTGATTCAACACATAAGATATTAATATCTATATATATCTCTATATATATACTATTATCATATATATATATATATATATATATATATATATATATCTATATATATAATACATAACTAACTAGTTTGCAAAGAAAAAAATTGAGAAAAATATTTATATGAGTCTCTAATTAAAAACAATATGTAACCATGCATATAGATTTATGATAAAACTAAACTAACCATCGTAAAATTTCAAAAGCAAATTAATAAATATGTAAGATTGAAATTATGGAAACTAGGAGAAAATAGTGGTATGATTTATAATTTTATTTTTTCTTTTAATAAAACAAATGGTAAACTACAATTGAATACCCTCTATGCTCTTGAAAATAGATTTATATAAAAATGCTATAACATTAAAATATAAGAAAAGTTCTATTCTAATAAATTTTAAAGAAAAATAATCTGACCGCGCACCCTCATTTATTAATTATAATAATGGGAACTTACATAATATACTATAATAAAAAAAATATTTACATTTATAGCAATAATTTTTTTTTCTTTCATTGATCACTTTATTAATTTATAATACCAGTTTATTCTATTACATACGAATAATTTTTTATTCACATATATCCAAATTTTAATGATATATATTCATTTATCACATATTTTTAATACACTTATAATACAATGTGTCAAATTTTTTCAACAAACATAATATATTTTAAAAACAATTATAATTCATATATATTGCATACATATCACTTTTAAAATACATGTTTTGCAAAATTTAACATCGTATTGCTATAATGGTAAAGTGTAAATAAAAAGTATTCTAAAATTTAGAAATTATTTATTAATTATTTATTAAAATGTATCAATTTATGTAATTTTTCCTATAATATACATGAATCCTAAACTTTTTATCCAATAAAATTTAGAAATCAGTTGAGTTTAGTTGCTTGAGTATGTGTCAAGAAAACCATGAACACTCAAAAGGTTATCTCAATAAAATTAGTGACCTACAATCCATTATAATAACATGTCTAAAATATATAAACACATGGACAAAAATATTGTTAATTTTGAATTCCCTTTTCTTTTTTTAGTTCTTGTATACTATTTTTTTTTTTTTTTTACATATTCTTGAAAGATACTAAGACATTAAGAGTATATATTCGCATAATAATATTATACTTCATAAGAGTAAGGACTAGTTTTAGTTAACAAGATGTTAAACATTTATTTGCAATACATCACACTGGATATTTAATTAGTATGAAGATTTGAGTTATTTATTCAAAGTTCTAAAATATTCTTGATAAAAAGCAAATAATTTTCTTTAAAAATATAATTTATAATTTTCAATAGTTTAAGTGAAATTAAAATCATAAATTCACTATTAACACCTCTATAATTGTAATGGAAAACCGATAAGGATTTTCCATATAGCAAAATAAAAAAATAAAAATTAGGTAGCATATTATAAAAAGTAGAAATCCTAGCTTGAAATTATAACCAACAAAAAAACAACTTTTTCTGAAGGTATTTCTTTCTACCGCATCTGAGTCATTCACTATTTTATTGAATTTCTTTAGATGATATTATATTATACGAAGTTGAATTTCCTTAAATGATATTATATTACACAAACTGTCAATAGTTCAAAATATGTATTGTACCATTAACTTATTTTGAATTGCATACAGGAAAGAGAGTTATGACACATTCAATAAAAACAAGTTAATTCACTTGCAAGAAGTCTTCGATTCAAATGTGTTTCAAAGTCGTGGATGACATTGATTTCCGATCCTTACTTTACTAGGAAGCATCTGAATCATGCCAAGAAAAACCAAAATTCCCAAAAATTTCTGGTTAGCCCTCTCTTGTATCGTGCTTTTTAATCGAGTGTGGAGTTAAAAGGGTAAAAAAGATTTTCAAAAATTCTAAAAGGGCATATCAAATTTTTATTAAAACCAAAACGGTAAAATCGCTCACGATTAGCGATTTGTACCTTTTTGAAAAAGCGAAAAATCGCTGCATCGCAGCGATTTTCATAAATTTGCCTTTTTCTTTTTTAAAAAAAATAATAAATTAACAACCTCTCCACACTGAGCGATTTTCAAAATATAAAAAAAATTCAATAATCGCTGCAGAAGCAGCGCTCCACAATTTTTTTTAATTTTTTTTTTTATTTTGCTTTATTTAAAAAAGAACAAATTGATATTCATTTTTTTTTTAAAAAAAATCACTGGCAACGATTTTTAATTAGTTTTTTTTTTAAAAATCAAATAGTTGTAAAGGCACCGATTTACCCTAAATTTTTATTTTTTTTTAAAAAAATCAATTAACTGCTGCAAAAAAAACTAGCCGATAATTAAGTTTCAAAAAATTAAAATTTAGTGTAAAGCAAAAATGTGGTAATTAGAATACATAACATAAAATGAATTCTTATTACACATTTTTTGCTTTACCCTTAAATTTTCTTTTTTTTTGAAAACTTATGTAATCGTCCTAATTTTTTTTTGTATCGATTTTAATTGATTTTTTTAAAAAATATATCAATCAAGTGTAAATCGCTGCCTTTCAGGATTTTATTTTTTTAAAGAAAAAACTAATTAAAAATCACTGCCAATGAGTTTTTTTTTTTATAAAAATGATCAATTTTTCTTTTAAATAAATCCAAAAAAAAGAATTTGAATGAGGTCGCTGCAGAGCAGCGACTTATATAAACAATACTTATTTTTTTTTAAATTTTGAAAATCGCTCCGTGTGGAGCGATTTGTTTTAATTTTTTTTTTTTTAAAAAAAGAAGGCAATTTTAAGAATCCTGCTATGGCATCGATTTCGCTTTTTTTCAGAGGTACAAGTCCGTCGTTTTAACCGTTTTTGGTTTTAAAAGACATTGATATGCCCTTTTGGAATTTTTGACATTTTTTTTTACCCTTTTAACTCCGCACTCCTTTTTAATCGTTAGTTACACCAACTTGATTGGCCTTTTGGCAGTAAACTAATTGATCACATATTACTTTGTTGTTACGATACTTAGCTCTTATTAAGGTTCGTAAATATCGTGATTATAAACACTCTATGCTTTGTGCTTATTCTTGTTATGAGTCTCATACAGAGCACATTTATAAGATTTGGGTGATGAAAGACTATGTCAAAGAATTGTTTAGTTTACAAGATATTGGTCTTTATTCAGTCGTACCAAAATATAGGTTTTGGGATGGTGAGGTGCTCCTCTACTGAGAATTATTGAAACCTTATTCTTGTGTCTTCTAAGTTTATGACATCCAAAGGAACCTATCGATTATGGCCTCAATCTGATGAAGCTCAGAAAGGATTCGTTTACACAGACAGTTTGTTCTTCCCAAAAGTAATTAGTTAGTATTTGCTTGTGTATGAACAAGTCACCTCTTTGTGTTTTCATATCATAAATTGAACACTGTGGTGCAGTAGTATTCTTTTGCTTGTAAATATTAGCCAAACTAGAAACAAACCAGATCAACGAACAAAAGTATCGAACCAGACTCATCTCACGTGTACTCGAACAACATAATACAAACGAAACAAAGAAAGAATAACCCAGTGAACATCTTAAAACAGAAGTAAGGCAAATTAGCCAGCAATTAGTAGTACCAACTTGACTCTCTAACACTAGAAAGAAGCCAATAAATCCGAAAGGAGGAGAAAACAGATGGAAGGCACAGAACTCACCTATGACCATGTGAACGCTGAGGACGTCCAGCAAAGTTAATTGAGTCCAACAGATGACACCATTCAACAAGAAAGCTCAAGAACCAAGCTGGAAATATGCACCAAAACTGAGGTGTTATAGATCTGGAAAAACAGCTCAGGATGCCTAGAACAAGAACCACTTTACCTCCCACGCGCGTAAGCAAGTAGGACAACAAAGAGGTCCTTACAACAACAACAACATTCCCAGAGTAACCCCACAACTGGGGAAATGTCCAAGCTCAGATTCAAACACATGACCCAGGAGAATAAACTTGACACTAAATTACTATGGTAATTTAAGTAGTATTTTGGATGTAGGAAGAGTTTTATCGTAGCTATAGTGTTTTATTGTTACCAGATGCAAATGTGTCTTGTATTGGTAAGAAAACTTGAAAATACAATATTTTCTAATGATATCTAACATGCATTAGAAAGAAATAGATAAAAACCTGAAAATTAGAACTCCACTAACAGTCAAATTGAGAACTATATCTTAGTAGCTCGGCTACCTGAACTCCCACCTTATTGGTAAGGATTCGATTCCCCTCCTTGTAATCTTCTCCCATTTCCCCTTCCCCTACCCCCAAATTAATTAAAAAATAAGAAGAAAAAAAGAACTATAAAAGAAACTTAGCAAGACTCAGATTCCTTCATGTTACCATATGCATTTGTGTCTTGTCTTAATTAGGTTGTCAACAATTACACATATGGAGTTGCATTTGAATAGAGATACAAATTAATAATTTAATACTCTCTAAGTATTTGGTATATAATAAGGTATATATAAGATACTCAATACACATATGGAGTTGCATCACTCCTCTTATATTCAGTGAAAAAGATGTGCAGGCACCAAGTTTATACATGCCAAAAGACTTATTATCTGCAGAACTGTAGTGACAAGGGGATTTGGACTCAACACCTATGCGCCGGACATAACAGGTGCCAGGTAACAAGATCCTGCTCAATGATCGACATTGCAATGGGCATTTCAGACAATAAAATCAAGAACAATAAGGGTTCGATTTCTGAATGTCCACAAGTAGAAACCAATTGTATGTTAAAGTTAGGGAAATATGTTTTCAGCAAACAAGAACTGTATGAGAATCACTGCTATACATGATGCTATCTTTTCTATAGGTTTGTTGCATCATACCTGTGGAAATGTGTGCTATTGACATGAATTTCTTTTTTTACACTACTTTCATCTCTTTACCGCTTCACCATATACTATACAAATATATTCACCCAAGACTTTGCAGATTCTAGATTGCACCTTGATCCCATGGGAAAAATGTGATCAAGAGCCGAAGAAATAAAGGGAAAGAAGGGGGAAGGGGCGAGGGAGAACTCAACTTTACATCATGATAACAGATTGAAATATCATTGGTCGAAGAATGCACCAGAAGGGGACTATCTGTCTGATAATACAGAGGAACTCCATGAAAGCAATATATCTCTAGCAACGGACGGTAAGTCTGAAAAAATTTAAGACATGTAAAGCTCATGATCAATTATATATTATGAAATGTATGATCTACCTATTTAACTGGAAGTAAGATTCTATGAAAAATGGAAGTGTACCTTGGGCTAGTTCCATAGCCATTGAAGGTTACATCTCCTGGGGTGGGTCCTTTCAATCTATCAATCAGATATTACATACTTCTTCAATGTGAAGCTTGGAGTCTTCGGTCAAAGCAAGAAGAAGCTGCCTGCGAATTCCTTCGTCAATTATGAAAAGTCGAGCTCCATCCTTGATTGTGTCAGTGAGGTCTAACTTCTGTTCATTCTTCAAATGATTGCTTGCTCCTCTGAATAAACAAACCAGAAGATGTGAAAAGTCACACATAATAGTGGAACAGGATAATGCGAAAGGTATACTACGTCAAACAGTAAAAAAGGGAGTGCCAAGAAGTACCTATTATTCCCTCGAAATGCAGGGTTTTTGCTTAGTTTCGTGACATTTTCCTTTGCAAGAGATATTAGGTTTTCCAGTCGTTTCCACTGGAAGAGACCATCCTTGAACAGAACCTAACAAGTGAAGCAGAGAAAACAGTAACCGCGAGGCAACCAAATAAAGTCAACAGCTTGCACAGGAAACTGTTTCAGAGATGTGCCATTTGTTTAAGCTAATCAAGGATCCCTCAGTTTCTTCTTTCTTTTAGTATAAGTTCCTTTCTTTTTGTAAGAGTTGGGAGGGGAAAGGGCAGTTAATGGAGGATGGATACTTCCAACCTAGATGAATGAAGTCATATTGATTATTAGGGTAACTCCAGATCCAGAATGAATAAGATATCACGATGTATCTCTAGAATATCTAGGTGCTAATTGATGTTGAAGAACATCCCAGACTCAATCAGACACTCTTTCAAAAAGTCTCCCTCTTGTCATCAAAAAAAAGTCTCCCTCTTGATTCAACTGTCAATCCAACTAACTGAAAAAAAATAAAAAATCCCATCATAGTTTGTTAGCAGTGGTCTCAAAGGACCAGAATCACCTTAACTTTGGATAAACTGTGTTGTGGGAAAATTCGGTGGACCAAGTTGTAATAACCATTACAAAATTCAAAAGTTTGGGCTGAAGTTGGACTATATATGGACTACCCAAATACTACAAATCTGCCACATGACAAGTCTTGTTAAATTCTTTCATTTTCTGACCCTAGTTTGTTCTCGGCAAATCATTGAAAAGTAGAAGAAACAAAGCCTAGCAAGGCAAAAAGCGACAACTAGCTGCTGTCTATTGTTAACAACCACCATCTATACTGATGATACTACAGCAAAAAGGCTGAAAACTATCCCAGAAAGTGACTTCAATGACTTCCCTATTTACGGTCAGAAAAAAGTCATCCCAATGACTTATTGATCAGATAACTGATGACACAGTATTGAGTATAGTTTAAAAGGTTGACCACTTTCTCACAATAGAAATAATATTGTCTCTTAAACTGGATAAGGCATGAGTTAGGTATCAGGAGGTCTGTAGTTGACCTTCAATCTTATCTGATCCATCAGAAAGAATGCTAGCTGCAAAGGCAAGGATTATATCGAGCAGATTGGATCCATTTTCTCCAAGATAAACTTTAGATCCATCAAGGTTGGTCCCTTTTCTACCGATACTTACTACCGGTTGCCTCTGGATTTACAATCCTCATAAACTAAACAAATTACCATATATAATACATGTTGCAACTATCCTTGACCTAACTACAGTGATTTTAATCGTTACCCTTTCTAGAATTAAATTCGACACTGATTTCCAGAAAAAAGTTAAGACGTCAAAAGTTAAGTATATCATAACTGCTGAGCTATTGTCCCCAAACACGTCGGGTCAGGTAAGCCGTAGAACTGGACACACCATTGTTTAGAAATGTCTCAGAATGACGTTATTTACTCGAGCAACTCTTTGCATTCATCATACAGTTATTTAAATAACTTAAAAAACTATCTGAGCCTTAATTTTACACTTGTTGAAGTAATATATAAAATATCTCGTATGTCAAATACAACATCAATAAAAAGTTTAAAGAAGGTCGAAAATGAGGTTAAATAGAAAATAGTACGCTCTTCATAAAGCATGATAAAACAAAGAGATCACTAACCAACCTGTATAAGGCGTTCTCGTAAAGCTGGGTTAGGATCTGTTAGGAGACGTTTTGCCACATAAGGATAGGCGACCTGATTGATGCTTATAATTATCAATAGCATAAACATAAGAAAACTGTGCAAAATAGCATGCATATATAGTAATATTACTAGAATCAAATATTTTCTGCAGAAGGCCTCATATTATTTGATGTGTCACGACAAGAATAGGTGTATACCTAAAACAACAATAGCCTTATGATTCATCGCTTATTTGCATTAGCCCGTAGCCTTAATTGCTACACTGCGTAAGAAGCAGAGTAGAATACAGAATGTGCTTCATTAGAACTTTCAAGGGGCCATGAGTATGAGCTCAAGTCTACTTTAGTAGAGTAGTAATACCAAATTTCAAAATCTTTTCCAAGCAGGTCTAGGTTTCCTTTTTGTTCTCAAACTTGATGCATGTGGATCAATGCGTTAAAGTTTATTCAAATGATTAGTGCAAAAGCTTCTCTGGTTTTCCGACCAACAACATTACCAGATGGCTAATTAATGAGGACAAAATTGTAAACAAACATTTTCCCTCAAAGTTGCAAACTGAAAAGCCAGATGTTTTACCTCTAGAAATTTGAAACCAGGCTCCAGAGTCAAACAAATTCCTTCTTGAGTCAATAGAGAACGAATGACAAGAGAAAACCTTTCTGGTATTCGAATAGGATAGTTGTAAACTAGTTGATTGAATTTGCCTGCAGCGAGAATATCATTTACAATGTTAGAATGAACTTTCTCTGGCAGCATTTGCATCATAGTTCTAAATTGATAAATTCAGGTGTCTTCAAACAGCAAAGCATAAGGAAATACTGGTGTAGTCCTAATTAGTGGAATTGATCATCACAAATGCCAATTATAAGAACCAAATAATGGTAAAATATTTTTATATTCATCAGGACAATTTGTAGTTAGCAAATCACTTTGCATATTTCATAAAAGAGTTTGGCTTTGGGTTTTAGGAGATTTTTTTTTTGAGAAAGGTAACATTTACTTCTATATATCCATAGGTATACTACATCAAAGTGTAGTTCCCCTCCAAAAATTTATACTTACATCAGCCCAATATCTTCTTAGTTTACAGCCCAGTCAATAACATTAGAAACTCTTCAGAATTTTCTATTACTACTAATGCTTACACAACAACAACCAAAAATTATAAAATCCTAGCAAGTTTTTATCTTTATCTTCTGAATATTGTTCTTTCCCTTCAAAAACATCTTTCATTGCTTTCATTCCAAATTGTCCACCAAATGCATAGCTAGGACAATCCTCCTCCATCTCTCCTCCTCTTTTCCTGCATTTTCCATCACTGTTCCAGCATTGTTGAACTTGTGTATTATCCCTGGTTTTGTCCACTTGATCTTCCTTTTGTGAAGTAAACATCTGCCTAATTTTTTTACTGTCCATATGCATGTAAAGGGATGTTGACTGTTTCAAACCTGTTCTTTCGCATAAATAACATCTAGAGCAAGGTTGTGTTTCCTCTTGTTCAATTTGCATCATTGGTCAAGACTTCCTCCTTGCCAAAGCCATGTGAAATATTCACTTGAGGGATTTTTTGTTCTCCAGACATCCTCCACGGCCATCCTGCTTGTTGCTCTTATGGGTCTCAATTCTCGATATTTCAGATCTAACCTGACCCTAACTCTCCCCGTCCTCATCTCCCTCCTTTCCCATACATTCGTATCTTGCTCTTCTGTTAGATTAGTAGCCCTAGCCATTGTGTCATGAAATCTTGCTATGGATGTTATTTCCCAGTCATTTAAGTTTCTTCTCAGATGTAAATTCCACCCTTGTCCTGTCCATAAGTCTGCCCCTAATGCTTCCTGTGCTTGACTCAGACTATGTAGCTCAGGGAATGCTTGTTTGAGTGTCTCCTGTACACACCAGATGTCATTCCAGAAGGCCACTTTTTCTCCATTACCAACCTTTCATTTTGTTCTATCTTTGACCAGTAGCCATAAGTTCCTGATTGATCTCCACACACCACAATCATAAGGGCTGGTCACCCCTTCTGTCATCCACTTGTCCTCCATATATAAAAATTTGGGTTTGGGATCAAACATTTTTTAACTTAATGCTGATTTCTATGTGGATATTTTTGAGAATATTTTTTTTATTCTCAAAAATATCCACATAGAAATCAGCATCAAATTATACAATGTTTAATTACTCCTTTTTGTTTTCCTTAAAAATATTACATGGATAAGAGATATGTAGGAATCTGTGTAAATATTTTAAACGAGGTAAATGTGAAATCAGAATGTGGATATTAGTAATACGCAGATTTAAACTACTAATTGATGAAAGCTAACCCTCATAATAGGAAGAAAATTTCTAATTTGTAATATATCAAACTAGATATTCAAAAAGAAATAATCAGCAATACTAATCATAGCATTACTAATCTCTACATCAATGACCCCTGCGTAACTTATCAACAGAACAAAATAAGGATCTGAATGCCCATAGTATTCAACTCAATCAAGCTCCTAGCCTAGATATGGAGATGATGCATGAGAAGCTCTGTGGCTGGAAGATTGACAGAATAGAAGGTATAGCTGCAACTTTCAGGCTGAAGATATAAATTCTGTAGTTTTATTGATTAAAAGAAAGGTTTTGGTTCAGTAATTTTAGTATTTTGAGGAAATGACAAATGATAAAAATTAGGTGGAACATCAAGAATAAGGGAGAGACAAAATGAGTAAATCAACAGAGCATAGGCAATATATCTGAAGCTTCATTCATTCCCAGAATAAAACACATCAGGCATGTAAACAAGTATGTCATGATTATAAGTTTAACCGATATTTATGTGGTTTTGTAACCAGAATTACCCTCAAGCCAGCTAACAAGATTTTTCAATTTTCCTAATTACTCAATCTCTATAATAAGTCTAATAATGCTTATTTCTAACGAAGAAAAACAGATTAGGAACCATAACAGTCTGCAAGGTCACTGTCTGAGCAGTCTAACAATGTGAGAGTATCACACATATGTATTAGAAGGTTTTTGCTGAATATAGAATCCTTTCAGAGCTGTATTTTTCACGATACCTAAATTCTTTAAACCTATAAAGTAAAAATGTATGTTATATTGGAAAATGTTTTTTCAGGGAATTAAGTGGCTTCCTCACTTACTTTTCAATGTTTTAATGGTGAATAACAAGTACTTTGTAAAACAATATTCAATAAAGATTCATAATAATGTCAGTTGGATGGTGTTTTATCGAGTAAGTGTTGGTTATAGCAAGTGACATGGACTAAGAATTGGATTATTGCTGAGGAAAATTACTTCCACCTTTTAAGTGAAGTCAACTTCCCCCTTTTCCTAAAAATATTTTCCAGTAAACAACCACTACAAAATGACTTCTTTGTGGAATTTTCCAATTACCAAACATACCTAATTCCATAATGTTTTCTCAGTGAAGAGGGATGAATAAAGAGGGGGGTGGAAGTGGGAAGGGGGTGACCCGCCCTCTCTGTTGCTTTCTCCACCTTATTCCTCTCCCGTTACGCCTCGCGTCTTCTCGTTTGCGTGTCGTCCGCCCTCACACCCTTTCGCCCTACCCCAGGATTTCTGTCTTCACTGGAATTGTAAGCTTTTATTAGCTCTCGGGGAGTGGGTGAGTTGCTCTACTTCGTTTGGCGGGTAGGATAGAGTGGGTCGGAAGGTAAGGGTGAGGGTTGGGGGCGTTTGGCGGATGACCTGATGTATAATGGGTCTCTATTTTATCAGCAAAACAGAAGATTATAATATATATCCTTGCATCCCATGAATTAGGCAATGGGGCAGGTTGCAGATCAAATTTCCAGTCAAAAGACCACCTCATCTCTAAAACTGCAGTGTTCCAAGTGAAGCTACAATTATAATATTATAGGCCATACCCAAGGCCAAATGGCAGTGGTGGTAATCTACTCTTCCTGGTCGGACTAATCATTAAAATGAATGATGAAGATTGCAGCTGCAACCAGTCCAAAGCTAAATCTCTTACTTTAGAGATACTAAGCTCACATTAGTAGGTTATCAATTTCTACAATGGAAAGTATAGAAAGAAGGAAACGGTTACGAAAAACAACCATAGCTTAATCTCTATCTTGGTGCAACAAAGTGTGCTGCAAATTTTAGGGTGTCATAAGGATCTGAATGGTGGGAGCTTGTTGTTTAGGGCATCCGTTATCACAATGTCTATCGTTCTTAGCTGCTTAGTTTCACATATCTACTAGTGCCAACTTCAAAGGGCATAATAACCAACTAAGGGGCTACACAGGAAAAAACACAAAATTTCTAGAAGTTGGGAGCAGGGTGCAATTAATAGGATCAAGACCAAAGTGAGTTATTAACAAAGCTAGTTATTCAAGGTACCTGTAACACTTCTGAAATTGAAGTCGGCAAGTCCTTTTTCAAGCGAATTTTGCCATATTGCTTCTAATGCTGGAACAATAGGGGCAACATCAGTTCCACTAGCTAGGAATCCCAACCTGGTAAAATCATTTGCCATCTCAGCATAGTCCTCATTCACCGCATGGACAACAGCATCAATCAGAATCTGTTTATTTTGCTGAAAAGAGAAGACAGACAGATAGAATCAAAATTGCAGGCCAACTGGAAAATAGACAAGTAGCTCCGGGCAATTATACATGTTGAAAGTAAAGAGAACTGATAATATTCCATAGAACTCTTGACTCAGTGAACTAAACTAGGAGAATTTTGGAGGGTATAACAACAACCTAGGGAAGGTAGGATGTATGCAGACCCTAATTTTGGGAGGTGTTTCATTCTATTCACAAGGATATCATAAAATATTTTGTATTTACTAACCCTGTTTGTTTAAGAGAATTTTTTTTTATGAAACAAAAAAGATAAAAGAGAATAATTATTTAATATATTGTACATACATAAGACTCTAAAATGAGAAGCTGATCTTGTACATTATTCCTCAAACTAATTTCAAGAGAGGTTTCTCTTTTCACATGGAACCCCCCCTTGAACCCCGAACCCCCCCCCCCCCCCCCGGTTTGAAGGTTTTCTTTCTTTTCTATGTTTTACTATCCATGCCTCCTTAGTTCCCGGTGATTGTTCTGACAGCTAGACACCTTTTTTCTGGTGACCATTGTGGCAGCATACGTGCCCCTTTCGATGACCATTCTGGTAAACTTGTGTTTCTTTTCAATGAACGTCTAGTGCACTATCCCTTACTCAAAAATCTTCTTCTCTTCCTTCGCTTCATGCTACAAGTTTAGGTATTGAGTTCCTCTAGCATTGAATTACAGGCCACTGTTTTGGAAAATCTTCCTCTCTTTTTCTTCATGAAATCAGAGTCCAGATAGAGTCCCTCGTCTGAACATTTAATCTTAGGTCATTATTCTGGAAAAAATCTTCTTCTCTTCTGATTTTCTTTACCATAGTTAAGGCATTGAGTCTCTCCTCTGAACAGATAGGTGGTTGGAAGTTCATCTGAGCAAAGACTTAAAGCAACAATAAACAGATTGGAACTGGAATGAACCTGAGGATTTAGGTGAAATTCAGTAGAATAGCTCGCTAGGTACCTCCTGGCTACCCCCAGTCTTCTATTCTCTACACCTCCTCATATGGATTCTTCCAATTCAAAAAGTTGAAGCACAAAATGACCAAATAGAAAGCAGGACTAATCCCAGTTTGTAGATAGAAGTCAGCTAAGCCTCTAACACCAGAACCTTCCCTTTCACATTAATGATCATTCTCTTGGTGAGGCTCACAGCTCACAATACAAATATCACCCGAACACTACCTTCCTGATTGATATAATTAACTTTAGTATGCATCATATCTTGTAATACATCTCTCATGATTCAGTTTGCATCGAAAGGAAAGAGATTGAAGATTTTCAGCACATTGACTCAAGTTTCTCATAGGAAACTCTGATTTTTTAGATTTCTAGCATAACATTGTAATATTATTATCATCATCACATATATCATCAAAGAATAAATGACTATGCAAAGCCACAAGGAATACTACATTCATAGTACATCCAAAATAGAAAGGGGTGTTCTTCTTTCCATTTCCCTTACAGCGGTTAAAAGAAAGGGCCTGCAACCACTTGCAGAATCTAGACAACCCTATACTAGCAAGTTGATATTAACCAACATGTTCCACATATCAACTTTACCCAATAATCAGCAATTACAAACCCTCAATTCTCACCTTCTTCAGAGTTTCATAGTTTACAAATACCTCAAACTTATGTAGCAATAGATGCATTTTATTTGGGCATGCAATAACTTCGGGTCAATGATAGCAAATTAAACCTCTTAACTTCCTATTTAGGTAATCTAAGGAGGATGAATACATGACCATATGTTAGTCTAAGACCATAATAGGTTGCCGGGGAATACTTGTGACCTGTATTTGGCATGCTCATTGCACACACACATACACATAAAGCCAATCACATCAGGCATCATTTAACTAAGGTCAAACCCATCGGTGGCCCCCTAAAATTGGCACCAAATTTCACATAGGCACCTCAACTAGATGATGTTCATTTTAGACACTTTAAGTAGGATCCGATTATGTCATTTTGACACTTTTTGCTTGAGTTATCAATTAATGGTGTGTTGGCACTTACTTTTTTTTTTTTTGGGGGGGAAAAGCGCGTGAAAGACAATTGTTTTTGATTTTAACTTTTTATTTCTTTTTTCTTCCTTCTCTCTTCTTCCCACACTTCCTGCCTCTTTATAACCACCATCTTGCCACACATTATAATATTCAACTTTTTTTTCCTCTTTTTGGTCATTTCTTGATATGGAATTAAATTAATTATTAATCACAAAAATAATTTAAGAAGGCCCAAAAATATTCTAGACAGATCTTCTTCTATGAATCATTTTTTCCATCTACTTTTTGTATAGTTTTCATTGCCAGTGATCATTGCCGTAAAGTTTACTGAATCCTTAATGTTTGTTGGTTCTACTTTCACCTCTCTCTATTTGAGTTAATTTTTTTCAGATTTAATTTTTGAAATACTAATTTCTGCTTCTCAAAGCTTTTAACTTTTTCTATTTTGATGAACACATTTCATGTAAATTCATAAACAAATCTGATTTTACCATGGATAATATTTTTCGGGGTATAGTATGATAGCTAGATTATGGGTATTTGCTTATGACCCATATTGTTATAAAATTGAAGAAAAGTGATGGAGTTGATAATCTTCAAAACTTGAAAATACGGGGCATCAAAGTAAAAGTGGTTAGAGGAGGAGGAGGAGTTGTGGAAATGGTGAAGGATGAAAATGGAGGAGAAAAATAAAGGTGTTGTAGATTTCATTTTTTTCCCTTTTTCTTCTTTATTGAAAGGTACATTTTTAAGTAATTAATTAATTAAATAGTTTTAAATGGGTTTTTATTCATAATATATTTTTTTATTAATTTCTTTTTATATACATGTCACATGTCATTATTTAATTCACTACTTTGACACGTCATCGGCGAGTGTAATACACATATTTTATATATTTGGTTGGTTGTCAAAAACATGTCAATATGACACAACGTCCCCCTACTTAAGTGTTTAAAATGAATAAGGCCTACTTGAGGTGTCCAAGTGAAAATTGATGCCAACTTTAGGTGGCTACTGATGGGATAGGCCATTAACTAAATACCAGATATACAGTCGATCCATCAAATTACCTGACTGAGCACAGCAACATTACCAAAGTCCACATAGGCAATGCGTCCATCACGCATAGCAAAGATATTCCCAGGATGAGGGTCCCCATGAAATAGGCCAAATTCGAGGAGCTGCCTCAAGGCTGCACTAACTCCAACAGTTAAAAATCCATCTATATCAATTCCTTCATCTCTGATTGCCTAAGTCACAAGAATGAAGATGTATTAACACAAGGAGGACATCCCAAAGCACGCTGAGGAAAACTAAAGATCCACACCTGTGGATCAGTGCACCGAATTCCATCAATCCACTCCATCACCAAAACACGTGAACCAGAAAGCTGTCTGTAAACCCGAGGTATTTTAACAGTAGGGTCATCTTTGAAATTTTCCAAGAAGTCTTCGATATTACGAGCTTCCTAGAAAGGAAAAAAGAAGAGGGATGATTACATAACACAACATTGAAAGACTTCCAAAATAAGCAAAACTTCTTTCCCCATTCAATTTGCAAAAATAGGAACGTGCAGCACTACCAAGGTATAATCCAACTCCTCCAATAGCTTCTCACCAAATTCATCAACTATAAGCTCAGCATTACACCCCAGTTTCTGTAGACTGATGCCATTCAAGAAGGAAGCTAGAGTGCGGAAGAGAAAAAGATCTCTGTAGATGATAGGCTCTATTTGCGGCCTTAGCACCTAAAAGGAAAGAGCAAACCCAATTATGAATACCACTGCATCATATTGTTAAGTCAATTCTTTGAAGCTTCTAAGAACAGCCAGATGCTTCAAATGAGATGCATATATGTATATGAAACTAGCATAAAAAAGGAATGATTAGATAACACACATGATTTCTCTATGAACATTTGTGTCGAGTGTGAAATATTGGACCTTAACAAATCTAAAAAGTTTTACTGCTTGACTATATTCAATGGCCATCCAGATATTTTTCCAGCTATTTATGTAGTGGACAATCGTCTTATTGCTGTTTTTAGTTCTGCATCAGGTGTTCTCAAAATGACTATAAAGGAAGGTCAAAGAGAAATGTCAAAAGTGTGGTGACACATTAATGATACGATAAAAGGCTTCAAGACTTAGCAATAAAATTGGTCAACACTCAACAGAAAAAAAGAGTGCAAGCAAGCAGGAAACAGTCAACCTTTATGGCAACTTCTTCCCCTGAAGCACGTAAAGTAGCTCGGTATACTTGACCCAAACTTGCAGCTGCAATAGTTTCTGAAGAAATTTTGCTGAAAACAGCTTCAAGAGGCTGGCCCAATTCCTCTTCTATGATGTTAAAAGCAACCTACATCATTGTCAATGATTTCTGCTCAAAGGAAAAGTGTTCGATGTAACAAAAGCATGCATCACCTGCACCTCACTTGTCATCTAGTTACCTGATTAGGAAAGGCAGGAACATCATCTTGAAGAATGCAAAGTTCATTCATGTAATCTTCTCTGATGATATCAGGCCTGTTCGCAAGTACCTGTAAAAAAAAATAACAGTTAACTAACCGGAAGAAATACATGCATGTATGCTATTGCAAAAAATGGAGAGAAAAGCAGAGACAAAGTACAATATATATAATATAATAAACAAGATTTCAGAACAGAAGTATAAATGAGCAAGAAATTACGTAAGCTAAATGTGTTGAAAATTGTTTTTGTTAATGCAGATTTACTAGGATATTAAGTTGTTTAGTTGCAGGAGTAAACTTTGTTAAAATTAAGTATTTTTAAGTTAGATATTTTAAGGTTTTTCGAATTTATTCTACATATTTCTGTTGTTAAGTTGGGAGTGGATGGAGGTATGTGGGGGAGGGATGGTGAAAAGGAGGGGTGGTTGGGAATGGTGGTGGATAAGAGTGTGTAACTGTGTTTTGGGAAGGAGTGAGGGAGGACCCTATTTTAGACCCTCTGTGGCCTGTCCATAATAATAATTGAGACTTAACGAAGAGGGGAATTACACTTTGCTCTAGATGTTTTTTCTTGGGGAAACTGCAGAAACCGTCAATCGTTTGTTTCTTCTCCAATGCGAAGTCCACTGCCTAAGTTGTGGACTCGGTTTTCCGTACTTAAAAACATCTCCTGGTCCCATCTGGGAGAACTTTCACAGGCTCATATAGTGAAGAAGCAGGACCACATAAAACAGAAGTAACTGGAGAATTGCCCCTGCCACTAGTTTGGTGGACAATAGGCAAGAGAGAACCTTAAGAGTTTTTGAGAAATAGGGAGTGTAGTATCAACAAGTTTTAACTGATTGGCATTTTGGACTCTGTGTTTTTGTGGAATCCAAGTTACTCTAATTATACCGTCTCTATCATTGTGTCTTAGAAACTCAATTATAGGGGATATGTCAGTATTATTAGAGTTCCTAATGTAAATACCGGTTCAGTACATAGGATGTACTGTTCTATAGAAATAGAAACAATTACCATTTTCAAAATAAAAATAAAAATTGAGAGACAATTTCAATCACTTCCAGTATTTTTGCTGCTCTACCATCTTTTAAAAAACCAAAAGTGGTTTTGGAACTTCTATCGGATCTATGAGTTCTTCCTAGAACTTCCATTGATCTTAACGGATCTGTGTTCATTGAAGAACTTGCCTCATGAGTCTTTGATTAAATTTAGTTGGATAAATTTAGTCGAGATAATTTAGGTTTTTGAATTTTATTCTGCAGACTTTCTGTTTTCTAAGACAATTTTAATGACTTTTAATATTTTTGCTGCACCACCATCTTTTATAAAAACCAACAAAGCAGAGCTAAGCAAAAAGAGTTGTAAGTCTATTTAAATAATATACCTTTGCCTGCAGAGAAAACAATACAATAAACAAATAACTATTGCTGCTGAGAACAGCGAAATCAAAAGGAAATTACATCTAAGCCTAAGTGCACATTCTTGGAAATTATCACATGTTATATTTGTACAAGAAATATAAGATGACCAGGAAGCATTAATTTGAACTCAATTTTAGCAAAGAGGTTTAATTTCTTAGTATCTAGTTGCACCCTATTGCCAATGCGTCTAGCTCTTCCATACAGTAGATATAATCAGCAGATCTAGCTAACAATAGCTTGCATCTGCTGCATATGACACATTCAGATTCATGACCAGTTCTCTGACTCCATGTGCTATGATATATGACCTCACTAAGCAGTCCTATCGATCTCTCTATCTTCAATATGCTACTCTTTCATTTGTATCTGACAGATGTGAATGATTTAACAAACTTGATCCAAAAACAAAAAGAAAGGGAATTTCTTTTTCCCAATCTGTATTTTTTTTTATAACAATCTTGACCCAATCTATCAGTCTTACAATATTTAGGAATGGAACTAGTCAAAAATCATGTGCTTAGACAAGTGAAATAAATTCAGAGCACAAGTCTTACATGTTCCACTTACTATTGACTGTATATTTGGAAAAGAAAAATTCAATTGTAACTGGTATTGGAGCTCAATATGAAATCCTATTTTCTTGCAAGACCCGTTCGGATAAGGGAAAACTCCAGAGATTATTGACCATATCTCTGTTAAATAGAAATGTTCCATTGTTCCTCTAAAGTTAGGATTAACGTGTATTCACCAAGCAATATTTATTTCTGCAATGACCCTTAGAAGTGCTAAATGTGTTTGGAGGCATAGTAATAAGCCACTGAAGGTTTCACCATTTTCGGTCGATGTGCACATAATAGTGACCCAATAAAAGACTTCTGTTTGTGCCCAAAAAATGACGAACACTAGCAAAGAGGCCATCACACTTAAAATCATGTTGCTGAGTCATCCTAAAGTAACTTTCACTGTCTATAGGAGTTTCCAGCCAATGGAGTGTGAAATGCTTCTTTACTACACAATTTCAGCAATTTATAGCATTTCTACAGTCTTCTACTCTATGCACAATGTATATTCTTCGGATAACAGTTCGTTTCATGGATAACTGGCATTATATATCTTCTTTGGCTACACAGCTAATACAGAATCATTTTCCAGTTTAAGATTCTGAAGTCTAAAATTTCCAAGTAGAGCAATACTCATTCACGAAAAATATAACAACCAATTGTTCATGAACTTTAGAAATTTAAAAACACCAAACCTGTCCTGCTTTGATGAAAGAAGGTCCCAAATCACACAACAGCTTCCTCAGCTGCCGAGCACGGAAAGGAACAACTTCTTCGTCACGACCCACCAAATAATCATACACCAGTGTAGTCCAGTAAAGCCCCAAACTCCAAACAATCTCTATTCCTCTACCAACCAAAGAAAAAATCTGTCCTCTTGACTCTCAACACCTTGTTTCTCACCTAAAAAAACCCAACATTTGCATCAAACACACAAATTTCAATTAATCCCACATAAAAATGAACTTAATTTTCCAATACATCCACAAAAATTTAACCAATAATATAGGAAATAATTGAGAAATAACTCACATACTACACACTTAACTTACCCATAAAACAACAAAAGTTACCAAAGAATTTAAATAATCTCAGGATGTTAATCACACATTACAAAATACCAAGAGAGAGCAAATAACTATCTACGAATTTATTTACATGTTCCAAACTTCTTAAGCAAAACTGATTCCACATAATAAAAACTTAATTTTCTGTTCAAACCACAAAAAATATCAAAGAAAACTTGCAAATAACCACCAGGAATGCTATTTACATACCCCAAATCAACTTTTCAGCAAACAACAACAAAAAAAACCCAAAAAAAAAACTAAGAAGAAGTAAGTAATTCTCATACAGATTCTGGGGAATATTTCCGGAATGGAATGCAAACTCCACGTTCAATATCAAGCTGCTCCAAAGCGCTAGTCCTAGAAATGTCCTTTACTAGCAAAGCAGTTTTCTCCGACGGAGTTTGTACAGTAGAAACACTACTTGCTGCACAAATCCTTGTCGATAAAGATCGATTTTTTTTAACTGTATTCAACAGTTTTCTTCTGTTTCTGTACTCAATTGATAATGGGGTTATTGAAGAATACAAACAACTAGTACAAATTCCCTCCATTTTCTCAAATCAAGAAGAAGAAACAGTGAAATTGAAGAGTGGATTTGGGATTTTTACATATAAAAAATGGATTAAGAATAAATTTTGATTGAAATTCCAAAGTGCATGTGGTTGTTTATATGACCACAAATTTGTGTGTATATATAATATATATTTGATGATCAGAATTTAGAAATATGGAAACTATAAAGTAACAAACTGAGCTGTATTAAGAGTTGTACACTATGCTTCAAGTGTGTTTTGTTTTTCTCATTTTGTAGGGTATTTTTAGTTTATGACTTGTGTGTGGTAGGAAAAAGAAAGAAAATCAGTTAAGAGTTTATCTATAATTTAATAGGAGTATATTCTTTTTGGTAGGGAAATATCACGAAAATTATTTTCTATCTTAAATTAGAAAAAAGGTATATTGGATGAGGCACAATTAATACCTTATCCATTTTAATTTGTTTTGCTCATTAAATTAGGGTTGACAAAACTAGTAATGAGGTTGTCCGGAAGAAAGTGAAAGTGACTTTTATGACGAGTAAGATGAGAGAAGCGAGATTAAAATAATTTGAACATGTAAGAGGAAGTGTGTTGACGCTTAAATAAAAAGGTGCGAAAGGTTGGTTGTATAGTACGTGAAGGGGTAGAGGTAGGCCTAAGAAGTATATATTGAGGAAGTGTGATTTGACAAAACATGACACAACAATCACAACTTTATATTATCGAGGACATGACTTTAGACATGAATGAGTAATGGCCACGTATTAAGATATAAAGTTAACAAGGATAGAGTGTTGTCTTGCGTTGCGGAGGTTAAGACTTGTTAGTGCATGTCGTAGTACTAGGCGTAACCTTTTAATTCTTGCCATATGTTTTTATTAAGTTTAGATTATCTCTCTAGTTGGTTGTTGTTATTGTTTCTTCGTGTACACTTTACAATGCTCTTCTTATAAATTGTTATGCCTTCTTTATTGTTTACTTTTATTTTTACTTGGAATTGATGCCCTTAAGCCGAGGGTCTTTCAATAACAATTTCTTTACCTCAATGAAATAATAATGAAATTTGTGTACATTATACCCATTCTAATTTAACTTAGTGAGATTTCAATGAATATATTGCTCATGTTTGTTTGTCGGTAGTCCAGCTCAGCTCCTAGTAAAATATTTTGGTAGTCATATGCGGCCCCTTGAACTTGTCCGCTATTTCCACTTAGCACCTTAGTAGACTGTACCATTGAACGCGTTGGAGACCTTAAGAAATTATCCCATTTAACACAAAATGACACGCGTTAAAACATAAGATGCTGTATTTTTCAAAAACAAACGCAAGCACCAATAACATACCATAAAATGATGACACGGGGTTTTGCATTAAGAATCCAATTTTTTTAAAAGATTATTTAAATAATCTAAAATGTTTTTTAAGAAGAAAATAAATTTTTTCTATAATTACCCCCTAACCCTGATTCTTCTTCTTCAAAAACCATAGCTGCTCTTCCATCGATGACGCCGATGCAGCCCCCAACAATCCAGTAAACCATATCCGACCTCTTCCTTCTCCTCCATTGATCAACTCACATCTTTTTTTCCCCTCCATCAAATCTTACTCCTTTTCATCAACGTCGGTAATACAACCATCCACCCAAGCTAAATATCTTTCTTTTCATTTTAAATCATCACAACTTCAATTCATTGCTTTTAAATCTTTTTTCCATTTTGTAATATTTATCGCAATTTAAAGATAGATACTAACAAATTTTTTATTAATTCAATAATATTATTATTTCGCCGGAATAATGAAGTTTTGTCGGAATATTGAATATGCCCATCTACATTAAAAAAGGAAGAAAAAGGAAAAGCAGAAAAGAATTGGAGATGGTAAAAGAAACAGATCGGTGAAGAGATGGGTGTGCGTGTATGTGAAAAAAATTATGAAAATGGAAGATGTAAAATGGCAGATGAAGTGGAGAAGAAGACTTCCTTTTCAAAAGAAATTGTTTTTTCCTTTTTTATTAATTTCTGCATATAAGTTTAATAACAAAAGAAAAAAAATTATTTTCATGTTTTATAACCGCGCCAAAGAGAGTGTGGTATCGTTTTTACAGTCATCATTTGTGTTAATAGGAATGACTTTTGAACCAATAAAGTATTCAATGGAACAAAGATAATTGAGGTGTGTCAAATGAAATATGCGGACAACCTTCAAAGGGGCCGCATATACTAAAGCCTAAAACTTTTAATCTATTAAAACAAAAAAGGTCTTTAAATTTACCTTTTTTTAAATTATTTGTAATCTTTTTAAAGAAAAATCAAATAAATATATGCATAAAAGATCTTTATTTTGTTTAGATGATTTTTTTGGAGATTATATTCGAGTTATTTGAATTAATTCTTTTTGTCATAGATAAAATTTTTTACTATCTCATTAGAATTTGAAAGAAAACTTTTTGACTTATAATTTCATATGTCACAACTCACCTAATTCATTACGTACTAAAATATATGATAATATTTTAATAGTAAATATTATTTGAAGAGAGGCACACATTACTTGTCAGTCTTCTTTTTACTCCTAGATACATGATTGAACAAACACTTAGACCACCATTTTTTAATTTTTGTAGCTTTTTTTTTTTCAATTTTTTTTTCTTTAGAGAACTTCTTAATTTTAATTTTAACACAATAAGCTTAAAGAATATTTTAATATATAAATTTAAAAATTATAATTCTTTTTCCGAGCAAGTATACTCGCATTGATCATTCTTCTATTCTCGTTTCCCGGTACGGAAGTCCTTTGCTCGGCTTCTATCCAGATACCGGCAAATTCGCCGACGTTGAAATTTCCCGTCGCTGTCACCGATTCCAGCGACGATGAAGCTCTCGTTTTCTCTCTCTTCAAAGCCATCTTCAAACCTGAAGAGACATCCGTCTTCTCAGACCTTCGCTGGCGACGATCCCCGCAACTCCTCAAACCCAATCGAAAAAGAGTACGTTACGGAATTTGACCCTTCCAAAGCTGCAGCTAGTTCCACCAAAGACACACTCATAATACCTCCAAAGCAGAACGAATGGCGCCCCATCAAAAGGATGAAAAATCTCGAAGTCCCTCTCCAAGCGGATGCCTCTGCTGCCGATCAACCACTTCAATTCGAACTTGACTCTGGCGCTGGAGTCGAACCGGCGTCAGATGGAATCTCTTACGGCCTCAATGTCCGCCAATCAGAAAACCCTAATTCTAGTCCTAACCCTAACCCTAATCCGACCCCGAACCCTAAACAGGTGATTGATCCGATGTTGCATAAGTTTAAGGAAGATTTGAAGAGGTTGCCAGAGCATAACGGGATTGATGAATATACTGATATGCCAGTGGAGGGATTTGGGGCTGCTTTGTTGAAGGGTTATGGGTGGGTTGAAGGTAGAGGGATAGGTCGGAACGCGAAAGAGGATGTTAAAGTTGTTGAGTATAAAAGGTGGACAGCTAAAGAAGGGATTGGATTCATACCTGAAGTACCAAAACCTAGTAGTAAGGCTGAAGGAGGCGTTAAGCCGATTAAGAAAAAAGGTGAAGAAGGTATTAAAGTTGATCATAGTGATGGTTATATTGAGAAGATAGATAGAGAAAAAGGAGGGGAAGGATTATATGTAGGGAAGCCCCGTGAGACTTCATTGATATGCCACCGTAATGGGAAGAAAGAGGCGTTTTGGAGTTGATAGCAGAGGAGATTTGGTGATCTTAAAGCTTGCGGACAAAGAGGTGAAGCTTCAGGCACGAGACTTGGCCGAATTGGGTTCAGTGGAGGAGGAGAGGTGTTTGAAGAAGTTGTTAGAATTGAAGATTAGAGAAGAAAAGAGTCATTTTGATGGGGTTAGGAAACAGTCATCTGGAAGTAGAAGTAGAGATGAAGCAACAACGGAGAGGAAAAAGGAAAGCAGAAGAAGTAGAGATGAAAGGAGTGATAAAGTATCTTGGCTTGCTAGTCACATCAGAGTTAGGATTATAAGTAAGGATTTGAAAAGGGGAAGATTGTATCTAAAGAAAGGGGAAATTATGGATGTGGTTGGACCGACAAGTTGTGATATATGTTTGGATGAAACTAGGGAGTTGATACAAGGTGTGGATCAGGAATTGCTTGAGACGGCTCTTCCTAAGCGTGGTGGTCCGGTTCTTGTTCTGTATGGTAGGAACAAAGGCGTGTATGGCCACTTGGTTGAGAAGGATAGTGAGAAGGAGACTGGAGTTATCCGAGATGGTGATACAAAGGAGTTACTCAAAGTGCGGCTTGAACAAATTGCTGAGTATCTTGGAGATCCAAGCTATATTGGTTATTGATCCCAGTCCTAGTGAGTAGAATTTGGTGTTGACATGATGAGGAATTGCTATTCAAATCAAAGGTATTGAAGTTGTTACTTCCTTGGCCTCTCATGTTATATAAAAACACACGTTATCTTTTCTTTCTTATTCATGTAAGTGCTTTGAAGGTTATATTTTTTGTAATTTTGATGCATGTATAAGCACTGCTGCTACTGATTCTTCTGTTAAGAACTTCTAGCTATTAATTCAGTCATTTCATTTTTCTCTCCTCTTTAAAGCAATACCAAATCTTCTCTGTTCTTTTAGATGAAGTAAAAGGGTCATTGCCAGCATTAAGTAGATGCCAATCTGTGTCATGCCTAAATTTTGGTAGGAGAGATGGGGAACAGATTAGTATAGGTGAAGCTGTTATCTTGTGGTTGTACCCTTACTTATGGGTCAGGGTAGAAGAAGTTGTACTTATAGGAGTTTTGAGCAAGCTCACTATGTTATCGTATTGTTGGATGAGCAAAGTGGTACACCTATTTTTTCATAAAAGTTGGTGCTAATTCTATGATATTGAATGGAATGTGATGAAAGATTTGAGTGTTGTTTCTGTGTGTACAAGCACCGCTTGAAATTGGTTTTGAGCATTCATTCTGAATTTTCAATAGCTGCTGTCGGTGTTTCATATTTGGACGTGACTTCCTCCACATATAGCGTGGATTCTGTCATCGAACTTTTGTTTTAGTAGTGGGTGTGTGGAATATGGTGCGGGCTGGTGTGGGGGGGGGGGCTTAATATTTTCCGTCAAAGACTGTCTTCTACCCGGTTTGTATGATTAGTAGCACTTTATAATGATAGAAGCAACAAGTATTGGGGTTCTCTGTTCTAAGCTTACAAAGTTGAGAATTAAGAAGTGTAATATTTTACAAAACATTATCCCGTACCAATTCCTGTGATCATCACACGCTGTGAAATAGTTAAGGTCTACCACGTTTTCTTGACCATATTTTTGTTGTAGCCGTTAGATATTTTTAAGTGTTATTATTGTGATTTATACTATTACATGGTTTTCTAATATGTAAATTTTATTTTTTAAAAACTGTAAGTTTCTATGCTGAAATCACGGCCAAATTTTACAAGTTTGAATCTCGAGATTCCAACCAACCAGATCACATAAAATTGGGGTAGAGAATAGAGGGAGTATTTAATATCATACATTTGAACTGAAAAATGTAATGTAACATCTGATTTGGGTACTTTGACCAAAATCGATGAGAAAAGTCTGGCCAGTTTATTGAATTCAAGTCAATA
The DNA here is from genome assembly GCA_027704765.1 of Solanum habrochaites. Lineage (NCBI taxonomy): Eukaryota > Viridiplantae > Streptophyta > Magnoliopsida > Solanales > Solanaceae > Solanum > Solanum habrochaites. Next base: position 55,282,477 of record JAKWJA010002496.1, read on the forward strand.
CAAAAGCTAAGGTGAAATTGAAGAAAATGGAATACCTTTTATGTAGAAATTTCTATGTCACTCCTTTTCCTTTAATCTCCTTTAGGAGTGCCCACATAATATCTCATAATTTAGGTTTAATAATTCTATTTTTAGATATTTGATTATTTTAGGCGAATTCCGCACCCGTATCCATATCTCTGAATCTTAAAAATTCATGAAGAATTTGACCTCTAGGTATGTACCTGTATCGAGCACCCGCACCTGAGTCTGAGCAACCTAGGAGTACACAAAGGACTCAGAGATGAGGATCATCATCTTTAATCTATTGGACCACAAAACAAAGATTCAATAGAAAGCGAACCAAGTTATTAAATGACATGAATTTAGTTATTTTTTGTTTTGTTTGATAAAGGTAACAATTGTATATCAATCATTAGCTCAAAGCTGGTATCCAAAAATTTACATCATCTCCAAACCTCCACAAATGTACGTCTGGCAAAAACAAAAGATAAAGAAAAGAAAAAGCTATCCCTAGACCCTCCTTCATCTTTATAAGGATCATAGAATGTCTACAATAGGCACTGGATCATCTATATACTCTGAACTACACCAGTAGCAAAAAGTGATAATTCAGCTCATTTTAATCTTGAGCAAGGGGCTGCTCTTGTTTTTAGAACTCCTAGAATTTTTTTTTCTCTGTGGTCCACCAAATAACTTTTGGGCTAAGTTGCGCAGACTATTGCAGCACCCATGTCAAATTCTCCAAAAAAAAATACACCACTTTTGGTGAATCCGGCACGCACCCCTTGACATTTTTGAAGAGTCTGAGCAGCTTAGCTGCTGGGACTATTCTCCTCTGCTCTTGATTGTGCTGCGACTGCCCTCCATATTCCAGTTCTCTAGAGCCTGTCCTGCTCTCTCAGGAACAGTTCAAGTTATACCTGATCAGAATATTGAACTTAGTTCTTTCAATATTTTTTTCTCTTCCTTTTGTCTTTTACCTTTTCCTGTAGTGATGAGTTTAGCAATAGGAGATGTACGAATTATATCCTGATTCTTCTGTGTTAAGGTTAAGATCCTTTTGTTCTTAGTACCTTAAATTGTTTGTGCCTTCTAAGGTAAGCTCTTGGAACATATGCAAATGGAGAGATCTTAACTTGGTAACTGACTTGGCGTATGTGTACTTATGTGTTGGTTCTTGATTGACTATCCTGTGATGTGGTTTAGAGACAATACTCCGAGAAGCTTTGCGTTAATTGCTCATAAGAAATGTATCACATGACCAATTAATAAAGCATCTGAGTAATGTGAAAGAAGAAAAAGTTTGAAGCATTTGCAGTTGCTATGCACAACACATCCATAATACATTCCAGAGATTAGTAGGATCTTCCATTATTTGGGTTCTTCAGTGTGTTTTTGTATGCTTGATATGTAGGGGTATTTAAGTGATTATGGAAAAAAGGAGTTGCATACATTGGATTATGCAGGTTCTCTGTAGTCCAGATTCTATTTTTACTAGACCTTATACAACACTTTTGGAGGTAGCCAACATTTCTTATTGTCAAGGAATACAGCAATACTATTTATCAGAAAGGTGGGAGTGGTTTTGTGGCATACAAGATGATGAGGGAAGTGAGTCTAAGATGGTTCAGGGCTTCAGGCATGTGAATAATAGTTGTGTGGATGCACTAGTAAGGAGGTGTGAGAGGTAGACTATAATTGTTTTTGGGAGAGGTAGTGGCAGGTTGAAGAAAACGAGGGGAGGTGATTAGAATTTAGATAAAACTTGACATATCTTTAGCTTACTGAAGACATAGCCCTATAGAGGAAGATTAAAGGTTGAGGATTAGGGTAGAAGTGTAGTAGGTAGCCAAGTGTTGTCGTACTTACTGTGGGATAGGCAGGGGGGTAGTCTCCTCTTTATTTAGTATTCACATAGCATCTTACTCTTCATTTTTACTATTACATGTTACTTCATTTGCTTTGTTTATCTTACTATTGTGTTATTTTCCTTTCAATCACTGCTATGATTACATTTTGCCTGAAGTGGATCCAAACATATTTTGGGATATACTTAGCTGATAGTATTGTATGGGCCAAAATACACTTGCATTTGAATCTATTAACTGCATTTTGCTGTCATGAAAGCCCCAGAATTGAACTTCTTGGATATATTTTCGTGCAAGTTTATGGAGCTTGTGACGGACTGTGCAGGAAACAATATCATGAAGGTGCCACGGAGGAAGTCACATTTACCGAAGAAGACTCCGACGTTGCATATACATGTATTTTAGCTCATCTCGGTTGTACATTTTGTAACTGCCTGAATTTCTTTCATATATGAGGGTTCTAATTCGTATTGCTGAAGTGTTGCGATGAGAAGCATTTGTAGAAGCCCCAGTCACACGGGAGGAAGTACATGTCTATTTGAGCTTACTTTATAGACTATTCTATGTGATGGTGGACAAGTAATTCAATACATTGGGTTCAAATGTAGTAAAATTGGAATTTGTAGTTTTGCTGCTTGTAGATTGAGAAAAAAAGTCGTATCAGTAAAACACACAACATCTTGAAAAAAATAGAATAATCGCGGGATGAACTAGGAGGTTAGTTTCCACCTCCATAAATAATATGGAACTTCTAGTTAAAGCCCTTCTCACTGGATAGGTATGTATGTTGTAATTAAAACACTGATTTATGCAGCTACATGAGAATTCAGAAGTCCAAACTTCCACACTGCTTGCTTTGTAAACTTTGTGTTCCATTAGCTTGTTTCATATTTGCATTATGTTCGCTATTAATCCCCCGACTCCGCCCAATGCCTAATTTGGGTAAACCACGATTGAGGCCCTCAAGCAAGACACATGCTTTGCACCATTTCTGCATATAGTTACACAATACATGGACCAGTCAGTTCAACAAGTAGCCTATTTTATACAAGAAAAATTTAATAGTACGAACAAACGTTGCAAGTTGATAAAGCTAAGAGAGTTAATCATGAAATAAAACTGTCATATGAAGTGACGATAGTAGGGTCTATATCTCAACACGGATCAACAATTCTTCAGGAGAAACTTTAACCAGTCGAGTAGATATTGCAAAGGAGACAGATAGATCATATTACAATGACAACATTAACATCTTGAGTAAGTAATAACCAGTAAAGGGAAAGCATACTGATCCCTTGAACAAATTATACTTTAACATATAGAAGCTAGAACTGCAAAGCAGTAGAAAAATTATCATATTTACCTGGCTGGATATGTAACCACATCTTTCACAAGTGCCTTGTTCTGGCATTTTTGTAGAGGTGGAGATCCGAAAGTCTTCACCTGATTTGATAATGTCAAGAATGGCTCTTGGTCTGTCATGTAAATTAGTATTTTATTGAAGAACAAAAGTAATTTGCAAAGACTACTTATACTACATAATCGTCTGAAGAAATTTTTTTTTTGGGAAGAATTTCAACTGGGATGTACCTCATCCTTTCTAAATCTTTAATGAACTCACGAGCAAAGCCACGATACGCATTGGGGGAATAAATACCTGCATGTTTATAACACATCTAACATTTTAGGATGAAACACAAGGATATGACACAAAGCCAAAACAAATCAGTGAGACGATTTCAGTGTTGGATCATATGGTATTAACACAATAAAGGAAACAAGCAGTTCTCTGCCACTCGCTCCAGAAAATTATATTGAAAATCCATTTTGATGCGAAGCCTAAGGACATTGCGTGCTCAGACCTTCAGAATATCTATATAAAAGAAATGTTCCACAACCGGGAATGAAAAGTAAAACCTAATAGATAGAAGGGCAAAGACCTGGCATTAGTAAAATTTCAAATATTTAACTTCATCAATAAAAAATATATAGATATAAAATAGACATTATATGTTTATATGATAGTCATACAAAAAACTATATTTGGGAAGTTGTCATACAAAAAAATGGTTACTGATAGTGATAGATGATCGTGTAATGTTGTTTAAGTGCAAGAACGATGCACAATGGAGGCACTTGCAGACTAAAACATTCAAATTACTACTTTCTCTGTCCCATTCTAATTGGATATATTATTAGTTTAGTACTGAGATTGATACGAAAAGCTTATAATAGTTTGAAGAAGTGGAACTGTTAGTTGAAAAATATCACATCAATTATGAAACAATACAAGGTAGTATAGGTCTATATTGTTGGATCTTTGGGGAAAATGTTTATCATTATTAAGAAAGAAGTCGACTTTTTGGTATGGACTAAGCGAAGAACTAGGTCAATCAGAGTAGGATGGAAGGAGTTTTTGAGTAGTTCAAATGCTGCTATTACATATATTCTAGACAAAATATATTTGAAGTGTATTTTGCAACGTAGACAGTATATGGTAAATGACTATCATTGTGTTCAATAAAGGCATATAGAATGAGCAGATGATTAGCCATAAGTCAGCAAGAAACCTTTGCTTTTGGGGGTTATTCTCTTGAAAAGTACAATACTTGGATCAATATGGAGCATGAAGCTGACAATTTAGTTTCTCTTTCATTTCTGATCTATTTTCTGATGTATACAACTAGAATCGGATTTGAGGTTCCTGTTCATGAATTCTAGATAATTTCTCTACCCAGACTTCTACATTAAATTGATATATTATTTCCTTTCAGATACCGAGAGGAAATTTTATCATTGAACTGTTCTAAGATGTAGCAATTTTAACACGTTCATATTATCTCATACCCCACCTCTTCCACAAAACCTGGGCCTCTTTCCAGTGTAATGGGAGGAAAGAGAAAGATTAAAGTGGACAGACTTGAACACAACACACATCGAAGTGTTTCAACAAAGAGAATGTAAATATACTAATAGCAAATAAAGAAGAACAGAAATCCTAGTTCTAGTATTAGAACTGAAAATTGAAGGAAAGAAAACATACTTACATTCTGTAGAGAAGTAGTCCAGCTTTTTAAAGTATGCATACGTAACAGCAAGTTAAGGCAGCATAGTCATAAGTGATCACAATCACAAAGCAATGATTTTACTAGGGAAGATGCAGCCATTTGAAGTATATAGGTAGGGGTAGCCCAATAAAATACTATCAAAGAAAAGGATATATGACAATTTCCTTCTCATAAGTGTATTTGAAGGGCTTGCATCTCGGTATTGGCCCATCTTCTCCAGTAATTATCGACGTGCATCTACCCAATCTGGTTTGATAGCGGTAGGAAACCGATCAATAATTTGGGGAAGTCAAGAAGGAAGAGACTCATACAAGAGCACTAAATTACAATTACTTTTACCTTGCAATATCACCTCGTAAAATATTTAAAAGGAACTTTCAGCAATATCATCTGCATTATGTCCGGTAACGAGCTTGTCTACCTTTAGCAGTGCAGCACCTCGATCAAGGGCCTTACAAACAAAAACTAATCAATATGATCTCCATATTACCAGTTTCAAAGAAGTATCATGAAACTGCAACTGCTAGTGGAAAAGAAAGTGTTCCAAAAATATTTACTACAAGAAGAATGCAAAGAAAGAGCTTCAAAAGACTGAACTAAGCTTGGTCACTCTCATAGCAGGAAACAGAAAATTATATCCGCCACAGAGTAGAGTTCCAAAATATTTCAAAAGCTGTTTTGTACTCTTGTGTACAGCTTTTGTCCAACAACATATATTACATAGAGATTTGCTGGGAAGGTGAAAATTGTGTGCCAGGTGTTGGAGACATCTATGCAAAAAAAAAAAAATCTTCAAACCCAAAGAAAGTGTGTCGAATTACCTGCCGACGGAAAACACCACAAAATGTGCAGTTGTTCTTCAAGCCTATCAATTTCACTATTTCATCCATTCGTCCACCCATACAATTCACTGTAGGAAACTACTTTTAAAGGAAGTCCATACTGCAAGGATTAGATAGCAACGACACAGTCATCATAAATTGAGAAGATATAGAGGTTAAAAATTTGCAAGTTAAAAAATCAAACTCATCTAGTATAGAAACTATAGATGCTGCAAAGCCACTGTAACACTTGGAAAAATGACAAATACGGATGCTAATGACGCTCAAGTAACTGCTGAAAATTATAACAGAACTACAGAAGAAAGAGATCGCGAGAGGAGTAAAATGCTGTAGTCAAAGAACCAAGAGATATTGGTGGAAGATAAGAGCTCCTCAATTTGAACAAACAACAACTATGCCCCAAGCCTAAGTTAGTTGTGGTCAACTATATGAATCCTCACTATTTTTCCCTAGTATTAGACGTTCTCTTACAATTTTTTTAATAATAATTCTGGTGTCCAGTCGGCTCACTTGCTCAACTAATTCCACAATGTACCACTACCTCCCACCAATGCAAGTACTCAGTAATTCTGTAAAAGGTAACTTCTTAGACGAGTTCTTACATTTCTACTGACACACAAATCTACAACAAGAATTAGAATAACTCCTAGCAAACTCTAAACTTAATGCAAGCTTACCAAACATGTCTAAGCCATAATACCACTAGTATCCTCAGTGTCATTAGAGGAGGAAAAAAGAGAGAAGAAAACATCAGAGGGATAATGTTTTCAATTTTCACTCAGTAACTGCTCAAGGCTATGCCCCAGAAAGGGATAAGAAATAGCAGCACTCAAAAATTTGTAGACCAACCAATACGATATATGAATTTCCTGTAATTGAAGTAAAGAAACGGATTATGTATATCTCGACAAGAAATTGAGTTCTGATATTTAGTTGTGATCATATAACATATAATTTCATAAGCCAGAGAACATTGGCAAAGAGCAAGTTCCTTTTTGAACACGACAGAATCTGGAAGTAGAAAAGAGTCACAATCATCTATTTTTGGATCGTCTTGTCTGTGACCACACAACGTACCATTCTTGCTCTTGCTGCATTGGATGAGATGGTTCAAACTGAGATGCTGGTAAAGGAAGTAAAAACTTTGGATTTTTCTGCTGTTTGACAATAATATAGGAAATATGGTTGTAAGTCAAACACCTTTACAGATGGTATTCACAAATAAAATTGGCCAAGAAAAGATGGGTTGATGATTCAACTGCAATATTCATATTTGAAGTTCATTCTGACTAGTTCAGGCACTATAGTTTTTTACAAAAGACAAGGTTTCATTCCTTTTCTCCATCAAAACATTGCGGCATCTAGCACAAGAGGGATAAGACAAGCTATGTTAGTCAAGTTTAAAACAAACAAACAACAAGTGGACATGCTGATGTTCGTGCAGTTTTTCTCTCACAAGTTGGCAACAGAAGTCAAAGATAAAGATGAAACATAGGAGAGATCTGAGTTAGTAGTTATTTAATGAGACCTAGGATTCAAACTGACAGCTTAACAAGATTTATCCCTGCCTGTATTTCATTTCTTTTGACTGTTTCAAGGGAATCATCCCTGTAACCAGTTATGCCTTCATCCACTGATAGTAAGAAGAGATCCAATCCATAGTTGTGCCTACGGTTCAACTCTGACATTACATATGCAAGCACCGTTGAATCTGCAAACAAAACCCGATTGCCATCACATCTGAGATTAATTCCATCAGAGAGAAAGAAGGCATGCTTAAAATGAAACTATATTTATTACATATGACAACATCCAGCTACAGACAAAGCATCCACAAATAAGGACTTTGCCAGCAGCAGTATATTTAGCCATGAGGGTGAAGACATATAACGTGACACGCATCGCTTAATGGGTTTTGCAATATACTTTATTAGTAGGAAGTGATAGTAACTTGCGCAAAAAATGAGTTTAAGAGAGTAACAGAGTCAACCTCGAAGTATGTGCTGGCCCACAAGTGAGTAACAGAACCATTGGAATAATTGTTCGTGACTAGGATACAAGTTGGAGGGGAGTTAGATGGAATAAGTTGCCCAATGGACAGAAAAGCAAAAAAGGTTCCAAGTCCTAGTTGGCAAAACAGTTAATTAATCCCCATGGAAGCTTCAATGCATGAGAATATTGCAGGAGAATAGAACTGGGATGTAGATAGATCCCCGGCAGCCTCCAGGGGCACAAGAAAAGTTTGCCCAGCGAAATGTTATCAAGAAGGATTGTGGGGAAAGAGAAAAATACTTTACTTTTATACTTGGTTAAGATCTTTTGTAAGGGTTCCAAACCTAGGCAGTTCAAGATACTTAAAAGGTGAGTAACATGACTACATACATAGATTTCCAAAACATACGCTCCTAACATCACCTGGAAAATCCCCAGATTACAAGAAACATCTTCAAGAACTCAAGCACGAAAAACCTAGGGTTCTGTGAGAACTATGACAGAGGTAAATTCTTCTACTGCCTATCATTTAAAGTTAATATCTATTGATCGTATTACGACTATGGAATACAAGAACTGATGGAGTTGATAGTGGAATTAACTATAAGCTCTAAATGGCTAAATGAGACCTTGAAGTGGTTGAATGACAAGTTTGGGTTAATGGTTTTAACCACTTAAATTGTAGATTTTGAAGAGTTGTCTGCGCGAGGTTGTTGAGAAAAGACTTGAACAGTAGTTTCAAGGTAAGTTGAGGTTCTTTCCTAAGTCAAGGGTTAGATTAGAATATTCATATCAAGTGTTTGATGGATGCCTAAATGTATAATCCACGCCTATATGTTTATTCTAGTGAGCATATGGTCTTCTTGTGCTTAAATTGTTAGCCACACATGTTAGAACACTATGTGCACATGTTTGCTAATTAATCAGAAAGACAGAAAATGATTATCTTCTATGATGTGATTGTTTCATGAGGTGTTCTAGTTACTTTCTTTTTGAAATATCTCCATATGTGCAAATGCTTTTATTGCTCAAACCTTCGGTTAGATTCAAATTAATGTGATTACATTCATAGAGGCAGAAGTAGTCAACTTCTTAGAGTATGAGAACAATGGTGTCCAGAGTTAGCTATCCCATGCTTGTAGGTGTTAGCACACTGAGCTACTCGATGACCCCATATATGGGTTAAGCTTGGCAAGCATACTCAGAGGCCCCATTAACGCACTCAGATAGGTTGAGTTTGATTGAGCTACTCAATGGCTCCTCATACAGGTTGAAATTGAGTGAGCAAAACCAGAGGGCCCACAACAAATTTTGCAGTCCTGTGGGTGTTCGTAGATGCTCATGCACGTAGCGTTGATCTTTTCAAAAAGTTATTCCTTCTAAAAAAAAATTAACTTCAATTCTAGACTTCCGGTTATCAATTTTCACCTTCAGTTTCAAACCTATTTTTCAGATTCACTATCAGCTTACATATTTGCAGTATTATATTAGAATAACTTGTTTCACTTCTTGCATTTCATTAAGAATAAAAATGTAAAGCTCATACTAGTCTTGTCCTCCGTTTAGGGAAATTGATAATGAGACTTACAGAATATCCTTTGAAGCTACTTAGCACATTTGGACCTGCGATACCGCGTGGCAAGGTTTTTGTATTCATACTTCAGTCCTTAGAGGCTCATGACTTGCTAGTAGGTTTTAGCCTTCAAATATTTTTATGTTAAATCCGTCATTGAGTTTTTCAGTCTTTACAAACTTGAATAACATTTATTGCTGCTAAGTTCATTAATAGTCATAAGACATTAAAACAGGGTTCACAAAACGTCTACAGAAGCACAGATTCTATCAAATAATTGCTCACAAACCTTTTCCACCAGAAGCTCCAATAGCTATGCGTTCCCCAGGCTTAAAAAGCTGATTATCCACAATAACCCTATGAATCTCATCTTCAAACACTGTGTAAAAGCACTCCCTGCATATCTTTTCAGATAAATAACAATATTTAGCACTTCAAATCTGTAAAAAAAAAAAAAAGGTGAATTGAGGTAGCGTGAGAGTACTTGTTCAAGGGTTTTAGGGCGTTTCAAGGCGGCGCGTTTTTCATTACAGAGAGTACACAAGCGGCTCTTTGGCTTCGCCGTCTTCTCCATCTTACACGCAAAAACTACTAATCTGATCTCTGGCCGTCACCGGTGAATGATAATATTCAGTTTTGCTCGCTATATCAGTCGCCTCTTTATGCATTCTTATTAAATTACAAAAGACATCCTTTTGTTTGTAAGTTAGTATCAAATTTGACCATGTATTTTTTAATATATATTTTTAATGAGAAAGATGGTAAGTGATAATATATACTTTTTCAATATTTAAGTTTTAATTTTAGAATATTTATTTAATTTTAATAATAAAAACTAATTAAATTAACTTTAAAGTAATGAAACATGACAGAAATTTGGACATTTAAACTTCAGTGATTTGATGAGTTCCATAATTTCAAGAGAATGTTTGTTTGACGATAATGTTTTGAGCTAAGAATACGATAGAGAGATTAAATAAGAGCAATTTTTCAGTAATGTAGAGTTAAATTTGAATGTTAAAAAGAAATTTAAATCTACTCTTTAAATTTTATGAAATGAACTAAATTCACCCTCCAATAATAGTTGAGGTAAAATACACTCACTTTGATCAAATTTGGCCCATAATTTCAAAATTGTGCAAATTTCATAACTACAATTTGAGAACAAATTCCAAAAACCTCAAATGTCTCTTATGATACTTAAATCTTGATAACTGGAGTTACCAAATATTTTTTATGGTCGGAGTTGATAGGTTACCGCATGAATAATTGAGATGCCTAATATATGCTTTTATGCTAGAAAGAACACAATGAGTTGAGCCAGAGATTGAATCATAACATAATCTGTGCTTTGAACTTTTTATCTTCACTTGCTCCATGGGTGAAATATTAAATTTTTTATCCTTTAAGGTTTATCCATGCAACAAGCGAGGGTCAAAATTTCAAGACCAACCATTTCCAAGGACTCTAGGAGTAATTTCCTACAAAAAAATTCACCAATTCATCAGATACATATGTTACGGACAAGTAATATATGATCAATAACATATCCATTGTGATCCAACAAAATTAACAATAAGAGTACCTAGTATGATCATATTTCTAAAAAAGATGCAGAAATTCATGTTTCATCTTCACTACTTTCAAGGACTACAAGAGCTTTCTTGGTTTTCAACTTCTTAACAGTATTGCCTTTGGTCTCTTTGCTTCCATCTGCATCATTTTTTTGGGGATCAGACTCATAACTAGCAATCTCTTCAAGAATTCTGCCTCCGTATTTTTCAGTCTTCAACTTGCCAATTATCTTCTCCAACTGCATTAAACACAAAGTACTGTTCAGATGACTGCATCGCATGAGAAGATCTAAAGCTGTGCTATCAACGCGATAGTGTAAACTATAGCAGTCTCAGCTCTTAGCTAGAAGGATATTTACTTTTACAATTAAAGAAACATTGCATATCTCTACACCTCACCTACTTAACAGGCCATAAATGAGCATGCACTGGGATAAATATGTCGCATGCCCATGAAGCATGCAGGGAGTTCAATTACTCTGCAAAGTCCTGCAACCTCAGATAATACCATTGAAAAATATGAACTCTCTATGTCGACTTAACCGTCTTACTTCCCTTCTTTGGCCAGAGTCAAAAACTGTCCATTTCTCCAAAGAGTAAGAAATTTCCTATTTTGACACTCCACTTATCATCAGATGCTAAGACTCACTTTTATGTTATCTGTCTCAATGAATGTCTACTTGATTTGGCAGTATTACTACAGCAAGAGTTGGGGAAAATTATGGAAGCGGCCATTGCTTTTTTTCTTGATTTTTTAGAATAAAGATAAAAGTAATCATTTCATGAGAGAGGTAAAAGCAGGGTCCAGCCTCCCTACCCCACAAAGGTGAGGGTAAGGTCTGCATACATCCTACCTTCCCCAGACCCCACTTGTGAGATTACACTAGGTATTGTTGTTGTTTTAAAGTAAAAGCTGGGTTCAGAATTTTAGTGGATAACAGTACCAGTCAGTAGATTTTCCTTTTAGCAAAGTAGATATTACTTTGACATGGATGGAAAGGAATACCAGACTATTGGAGTTAAATAAGTTCAAATTCCTCTTTTCTGAAGATTTTATAAACTATAATCAGATGACAAGTAATGAAACACCAAAAGTTAGAAGTAAAACCTAAACTCTGTAAGCAAAGCAGTAGGAATACACCTCTTCAATTGATTTTGGTTTCTGTGCACTCAAGGTACTGATTTGTTGTGTAGATAATACAGAATGAGGGAATATTCCCCCATGGATGGATGCGAGTTCCTTTCGCAGCTCATCAAGCTTATCATTCAATCCTGTTGATCTTTCTCGTTTGGATGATTTCATACTGCTTGATGTCCTTGTCTGTCTAGTTGACAACTCAACCTTAATAATTTTATTACCTGAAGGTTAACCAGAAAAAGAAGTTAGATAACTATAGGACTCTATGAACTTGAAGCCCTTTCTTTTCTTTGATTTGTATGTAACAGAGATGATAAATAGCTGGCTTAGCCAAAAAATTTGTTCCTGGGATTGATTTATAGCATTCTTTCAAGCCAAGCTCAAACTCAGCTTGAATACTAAATGAGGCGAAAACTTTGCTGGAAAACATTTTTGAAACTACTTTGCTAAAAACTTGACACAAACTAAACTGGCAGAAAATCAATAGAATTTTCAGAATTCTCACAACTAAGAGAATCCCTTAGTAATAGGAAAATATCAAATAGAGCGTTTCTTCATTCTTTTCTCACGCTAATAACAGAAAGGAATGATCAAGGCTGAAATATTCCCAAAAGCTCTTTCCTCTTTCTTCTCTACACTATCCAATACAAAATTCTCCTAACACTAATAAAAGAAGATTGAGTTGCTGCACATTTGTGTATCTGAAAGAGAAAGGTACTTACCTTGCAATACTTGCTTTGCCAGAGGTCCTACTGTGACATATGCATTTGTTGCATAGGCTGTATGCTGAAATTCTTCTTTCTACAGGGAAGGAAAAGGCACAAAGATGTTAGTTCAATTCTTAGAAAAAGGGAAAGAAGATACGTCACTTTTCATATCCATTGTTTTGCTGTCTTGTTTCTTCTGTACAGGACAAAAGGGGGGAAAATAAAATTTGAGGAAAAGGATTTTCATTTTATATGCTTAGTAGTCTGTACTTTTGGTCATAATGCAACTTCTACTTTCCCTTTAATCTATAATGAACAAAAAGGAAATCCTAAAGTTAGCTTCTTCAACATCCTTGCCCGAATCTTGGATCACACCTTAATACTTGAAAATTTGTTTCCCCAAAACTTAAATTTGTACTCAGAAAAAATGGAGCTTTTTGAGGTGGCAGCTAAATAGATTACTCTAAACCAGACAAATATATATAGCAACATCAGAAATATTGCTGGTTAGCTAATTTGAGTAATGCCTTAGCTTCCTCTGGACAGAGACTGCATTTGTGTCAATTAATGTGCACATGCAACACAGAAGCACTAATAACAATGTATCAGAAAGCAAAAGTGAAGCATTATTGGTTTCCTAGCCATGAAGCAAGTTGTATTTCTCAAGGAATGAAAGAGAACTCCTTTTAGGATTATTTTTCTCTGTATTTTTTTGTGACAACAGAGAAATACCCAAGGTCCAGTTAGGGCATTGTTAGGATGGACCTTCCCTTTACCCTTCCCCATTTAAATATCAAGCTTCTTTTCTCAGTATTTTAAATATACAAGTATGGCTAAGACTATAAGATTATAGAAAAAGGGAATACCAAAGAAAATAACTTTTGATAGACAGAAAACACAGCAGCAAAGACTGATAAGACAATTTCATCAACTAGAAAATATCTAGGCACCAGAGATTGGTATCGACCGTATCGTCAATGAAGTAGCCGCAGTAAAAAGCTGGATATAGATTGCATATGCACAGAGAAGAAAATTTCACAGAGATTTTTTTTTTGTATAATTGCAAAGACCGGACCCTAAAAAAAAAGAAAAAGCAAATGCCACATGAAAAGTACTGTTCACTGGACTTCCGTCCTGTTGCCAAATGTATCTGCAGAAAGAATATAGGGGTACTTTCTCTCAAGGTCACAGTTCACTAATATAAGCAGATTTTAGGAGCAAGGACCACAGGAAAAAAGATAAAAGGATAGTCACCGGAGAAGCTTATATTACTCTCATTTCTTCCTAAATTTTAACAGCATCATATCAAAAAAATTCTAGTAGTGGTTGCCATGCTTGATAACAAAGTGCATTCAAAATAAGCCCACATAGAAAACTGGAGTTGGAAAAGAAAAAATAGGAAGTCAGATTCCAGTATTGTGCCCCACTCTCTGTTCTCGACAACAAACTTTTCTGATAAGAAAAATAAAGATTAAAAATTTGCAGGTTATGGACATGAGTACAGTAAGCTATGAAACGACAAACTTGAGATTTAAATAACAAGCAGTCCTAGTGCAGTTTTAGTATATAAAACAGGAATCATCGAACTCTAATTCTGTGATGCAGAACAGATTATATCACATCTTTATCTGCAAGTTACCACACCTACTAGTTTTGATAAAAACAATGTTGACAATGTTGAATTTCAACCTACGTGTTTTCCATCCTTGATAAGCTAGCTATGTTCCAGGGAATCAAATTTTACATTTGTTTCTGGCGGGTAAAATTCCTACTCTGATATGTTCATAAAAGAAAATAGTATTTGAAAAGAGTCCATACAAGAACATGATCCAAAACAAGCTTGATGACAAGTTGCTCCAATTCATCTTTTTTCAAATCGGGACCTGAGTATACCAAGAAGAATGCATTATCTGTTTTGTGCCCATTACACCTAAATTGCAAGCAAAATAAGAGAACAGTAGCAGAGTGAGAATGAATAATGAATGTGAAAAGAATCTGCTCAGTTAGACTGACATTAAGCTCTCAATATAAAAATTGAACAAGACGATGAATGAAGGGGGAACACAGTCCTGCTAAGACCATCTCCAACCTTACTCTATTTTACTCTCCTTTCTCGATATTTGGAGAGTAAAATAGAGAAATGGGCCCTCCTCCAAAAACACTCTCCTTAATAATAAAATATCCCCTTCTACGCTCCCAATTACAAGAATGAATAGTGGTGTTCTCTTGCATTTGGAGAACTACTATTCCATACTCTCTTATCACTTTTTTCATATTAATATTATTATTTCTATTTTTTTGTAATTAACGTATTATTTTCCATGACGGCTTTAAAATAATCTCTAAATGATTCGTATTCTTTTTAATTCAATAAATTATTTAAAAATATATAATTTAATATATACTACTTTCATTCCAAATTAATAATAGATCAAATATTTTTATAAATTTTCATTACTTTAAGTGATATAATTTGATATATTATTTATTTTCACTATGAAAAGTGAACAAAATTAAAATGATAAGATGAAAATTTTAATTTAAAAATACAATACATAACATTATAATTTAAATACAAGCTAACAATACAATGCAATACACAATAACAATAATTTTAAAAATCACAACAAGAATTTAGTAATCCGGTTGATTGTTTCCATATTTAACAATATTTCGGGAAAAAAATTAGTGTATGATCCAGAGAAGTTGTGGTTGAAATTGTGCAGTTGTACTTGTTGTTTTCTTTTTTCAATTATTCTTAGTTGTTCTTTAGAAATTTAAAATAAAATATATTTTTATACTAAATAAACAATATAATTTTTTTTTATATTACATGAAATTATATAGAGTGATTATTTGGATAAAAGAAAGAAAGGATTTATATTATGAAAGAAGAAAATAAAAATTAAATAGAAATAATAATATAATATTGAGGAGAGAAGAAGATTCTTTTTTAGAGAATGAAATAGAGAATTGGGCTAGAGTTGATTGCCTGAAAAATAAATAACTTTATATTTGGAGAGTAAAATAGAGGATAAGGTTGGAGATACCCAAATGGGAGAACACAATCTAACTTTGGGGACAACAGACAGAAGCTATATCCATGTAGAAGCTACTTTTAGCAGACATTTCCCCTTTAACTTAAAAGATTGATTTGCCCTAATTATACTGACACTGCTTTTGCTCAAGACTCTGTTTTGGACTTCCTTTTCTCTAGGAAATGCATATTTTTCGCAATACCATGATTGTGTGAATCTTACCAAGGTTCTTCTGCTTAACCTTTAGTTTTTCCACCAATTGCAACATTGTAACCCTTTGATCATTCTCTTGTATATCTTTCAGCATAGACACAATGAGTTTTGCATGGCCTGCACACATAAATAGCATAAGGAGAAAGGTAATTACCAAGGGGAAACAAGTTAAGTTTCAAACATCTCATTGTAGATATGAAAAATCTTGAAAGGATGATATCTTTTAAAGTGTGGTACATAGCAATCATGACAATGATAATTGTGCCCAACTAAAGGAGAGAGAGAGAGAGAGATGGAGCTAAGAAATCTACTACCATGATTTCTCACGCTGCAACTAGTTGTCAATGAATTTGAGCATCCAAAGCAACACCAAGTCAATAGTGGAGTAGATATTCATAAACCACTAATTTTTTGATAAAGGATGCCCATAATCATCGGGTGACTTTATATCTTACACTATTCTACAAGCAACCTAACTTTTCGGTTCAAACATGAAATCTCTTTACAAGTGATGAGGCTCCAGTAACTCAAACATGAGTAGACTTGGGACAGCTGACTCAATGAGCTAGGAATCAAGAGAGAAAATTGCAAAGTAGACTACGGATGGATCATATGTTGCTTGGGCTCTTTGAAAATGTCACTGGGTGCGTCTTGGATCCTCCAAAAGTAGTGCAATTGGAGGATTCGACACGGGTACAACTGCTTTTTTGGACAGTCCGAGCAACATAGGATGAATCAATAAGCTTGATTATTAGTGATAGCGAAGTCCAAAATAGTAATATTGAGCTAAGAAGAGAATAACTAGAATTAGCCCTATTAGAAAGATTGGAGAACTAAAAGAGTACTAGACAATTAACCGGCTTATCAATGTTTAGCTCTGATACCATATCAAAATCTGAGCATCCAGCCACGTAAGACAAGGATTGAAGTAGCCAAAAATCTTTATATACCACTTCAGATTCCCTTAATCAATGTGAGATTTATCACTAACACTAGTATATCATCTATATGCCCATCGATCCATCTTACTTGGACTATTACATGAAAAAATTATTTCTCAATCAAAAGTAAGAATTTGAAGTTGTTGACTTCTAATGTGAATATGGGCAGTCATCCCCATTCCTACGGGGTTCTCCACTAGCCCAGTGACACACCAACCATGCTCTTTCTCTTTCTCCTATCATAAAGTGCCCCTCCCCCTAAATCCCTGTCCCCTTGAATCAAACCTTTCTCTTTCCATTTCAAGAGAAAAAAGAGAATGATGCAGTGTCGTCCTTGTTTTTTTCTTTTGGGAGAAAGGTTACATAAATTAATACTAGCACATAGGCTGTGCTGAAGCCACATCTACAAGTAAAAAAAGGTGTCCTTGTTCTTTGACTCTATCTTACAAGGAGTCTATGATGTAAAGCGGAGGTGCTGTATCTTCTAAAAGGCTTTCTCTACAACAAATTTGAAACCAAAAAATACAGTTCATCTTAATTTAATAACTGACTGAGGGTGTAGCCTCTTCAAATTCTTCTCCAGAAAGTTTCTATCCCTTGTCTTTCTACTACAGATTCAGACCTTTTAGAATAAAAGCCAACCCTAACGTCCTTTGTGTAAACAAGAAAAAGCTTCCTTAGCTCAAATTTTTGCGTAATATTATATTGGTCCAGGTAAGGGTCTAGAAAAATAACAAACAAAAGAGAAGCAAAATATATACATCTTCAAGTAAAATAATACATTTCATGAGCTTGTGTCTTACTCAGTAAAGCTACTCTTTTGGAAACCATTCAGATGTCATTGCTCATCTATGATCAATGGTATTTTGCTATGTAATCTTGTGTTCTGCAGATATGCTACAGTATACTCCTGTTTCAATTTGTTGGTTTGATTTTGACTTTACACAGGGTTTAAGAAAATAAAGTAAACTTTTGAATCTTGTGGTCTTAAACTAAAGATATATATAATGTACAAAATTCCTTTCAATCTTGTGGTCTTAAACATACCATGTGGGATTTAGAACTACGAAATTGCCAAAACATGAAAGGCATTTCTTTCATTTTTTTTTTTTTTTTTGATAATGGGTTAACTTTTACTTCTATATCTCCACAGGTTATTACACCAAGGTGTGGTACCCCTTCAAAAGTATTACAACTTACAACTTGTAATTTCAGTTTTGGTGCCTTAACAAAAGTAAAAACATCACAATATCTTCTTGAAAGCTAGTATTTTTTTGCTCACGAAAACCACCAAATAATGAGGCATACAACAATTCATAATAAATTCTGAATCTTGTTTTGGATCCCCTCAAGCACCTTTTTTGTTTCCTCCAATCCCAATTTACCACAAAATCCGGATGCCTGGGGTGACGATCTTACCATTTTTCTCTTCTTCTTGCACACATTACCAATCCACATTCCAGCATCTAAGAACGTCTGCAATGCCTTCCAGGTTTCACCCCAACTAATCCCTTTCCAACTGATGAACACTCCAAGCCTTGTCTGGTCCGCTTTGTAGTGCAATAAAAGATGGTTGATTGTCTCATCTTGGGTTCCCCCCCACATAAAAAACAGCCAGCGTTATTTTGGTGACCCCTTTTGGTTGGTTCTCATAGTTAAACACTGCTTCTTTTCCAGAACCAGATGAAACCCGTTAACCTTTGTAGTGAATTTTTTGGTTCCATATCATCTTTCCAAGGCCAATCGCTTTTCCCTTCTTCCTTTCACCCTTTCCTACATTTAGCTCCCTGTGTGACAGAAAAATTCCTTACTCTTGCCTGTTCCATTCTAGTCTGTTTTCCACTCGTCAGTCAGATTTTGGAAACTTGCTACTGAGTTATAGAATTCTGTTGATCCTCCCAATCTCCGATCAATTCAATATCTCCTTTAGAATTATAGATTCCGATCCATCCTTGGTCCCATCTCCAACATCATGGCAACTGTGGTTTTTCTTGTTGCCTGGCTGTAGAGTGTTATGCTTTCCGATGTTGTTGTTTCATTTTTCAAGCCCATGCCCACTGTTGTCAGGCCAAAAGAGGCCTTTTCCGCCCATTTTCCTATCCTCACCTAAGTTTTTTCTGATTGGCATCTTGGCCAAAGATTTCCTCATCGCGTCTCAGACGACATGCATAGGTTTTATGAACATTTCTTAGTCCCATCAATTATCTTCCATACCATACTTTGCAAGAATGGCTTCTTTCCACAACATTCCTTTTTCAGTAGAAAATTTCCACAACCATTTCATCAACAACCATTCTTCTTGAGACAAACTAAAAAAGAAAAGTAAGACAAAGAAATTGAAATGGAGGGAGTATAATTCATTTTTCTCTGTTTAGATTGGAAAGGAAAGGGAACAGTAGGAAAACTTAAACCCATCTTTCTTGTCATTCAACTGAATAATTGGACCCAAAAGAAAACTATGTTCTTCTACATTATCGCTTTCCACTTTATATTTGTAAATCAAACAAGAGAAAGAAAACATTTTCCCTTTTTTCCCCTTCCTTTCCATGCTTTCAAACAAGTGCTTTCTCTCTCTTTCTGTTGATAATTCTACACAGAGAAGTTACTTCATATTTTAGTGCACTTAAGGAACATCAGATTCTGTGATAGAAACAGAATAGGCTGTAAAAGTAGAGCATCTGTTACTGCTCATACATATCAGCAATTTACTATCAGAGCAAAAGAATCATGGTTGGAAACTAAAACTATCATAACTAGAGAAGACTGCAAAAGACAGACTATAGAGGTAAACCCATGCTTTTAGACAACTCGTAGACATAATAGAAGATTGGTACAAATACAAAAGTCAAAACAACATACTTGAGACATCCAGCTCTTCCACCTCATTTGAAAAGGCACAGTTGTCACACATTCCTGAGCAAGATGAAGGTCAAGTGAAGTTGTGGAGCTCTTCTGGCTATTGTGACAAATTAACATCAGTATCCAACTTAAGAAGTTAACCATACCATTGCATTCTTGTAAAGGCTCAGCAAAGTGTCGGAAGAAAGCACTTCGACGGCACTCTCTTTTAGACTGCAACAAAAGATATTTATACCTCAAACTTATTGTTAACAATTACTGTTTACTTATGAACTCTAGTAGAAATTGAGTTCCCTTTAACTTGGGAACTGATTCTTAATTAACAAAACCATAAAACTGATATACGTGTTATACCACTGTCACTTACTGGTTAAATAATGTATGTACAACCACATATTAAGCAATCAAGAAACATCATACCTACTTTGACATGTATGGATAACCATCATAACATCTCAGCCAGCTCTCTTGCATTTGGAATCTAACAAGTCAGCAACTGTATTTAAACTATTTGATTACAGCTTAAAAAAGATGTATTCAGGAGCTAGGTACTTTAAGAGCATCTCACATTAATATGGTATGCAAGTTTATTGTAAGAGCTAAAGAACTGGCAGGAAAATCTTCTCATTCATTTACGAAGTTAGTGCTTATCCTGTGCTGTACTTGTAGTCACTTGGAACAGAAATTTGTTCATCAAATTTTAAACATTTATTGTTCTCAGTTTGACTGTATGATATAAACAAAATCACCTCAATATGGTGTGTTTTTCATTTTCTAATTATGACACCAAGTTTTCTATTGGTTAATCATTGTAGGAGATCAATAAATAATTGGCACAAAGGAGGCCTGTCCATTCATAGTAGCAGCAAAAAAGGAAGAGACTGCATCGACTATACAAGCTTATATCCTCTTGAGAAGCGCAGAATTCTCAGTATGGTATTTTCATAAGATGACAAAAGAATTAAGCTAAAAGCGCAGCTGGAAATAGCAGGCAGCATACCTCTTTCAAAATATTGTTTTGAATAGTACATAGTTCTGTAATACTAAATGCACAAAAGCGACTATTGAATTTAGGAACATTTTCCGAGGTGTCCTAATGTAAGCCTGGGTGATTCACAAGTTTTTCCAAAAGCAGTATATAGAAAATTCAAGATGGAAAAGAACTGGTTATCGGTAGTTCTTATTAATAATGGGAATTTGTTTCACATGAAATGAACAGAAGAGACAGGAATCTGCTCAAGGTCCTTTCTGAAACAAGAAGAAAGAGGTTAATTACTTTTTGTTGCGTGAAATTTTACTATCAAATTCTTCAAGTATTATTTTAGGAGCAAACACTACAGAAACTAAAGGAGTACAAGAGAAGGCATACAAGATGTTTACCATCTGAACTGTCTGTGTCGATGCGGATATGGTGAGGGTTTTAGATAATTATATGATATGGTAAGGTGACGTTCAAACATTATTAAGAAATTCGATTACTTTTACCCTTCCATACCAGCAAAATCTTCTGTCTATTTGGACATTTCTACAGTGCAATTTGATAGTTAATAATATTATGATTCTCAATTTGGATAATACTTTAAGCAGGAACAAGCTGTTTCTACATCCTTAGAGTGAAATCTCTTACTATTGGATTTTTTTACATAGCAAACAAATAAGATAAATAAAATTCATATGATTCTCACGGAACCAGAATGGCATCTATATAGAGAACACAACCACTAATATGAAAAATATATCAACAGCCAACCTTGTACTAAATGTACTACAATAGTTCTTGTTTTAGGTATCCGTCATTATTTATTTTTGTTTTAATACTCTATCCAAGTATGTTGTTTATCATGTTTCGATTATTGCACTACTTTGTTGTTGTTGTTGCTCCCTCTGGTAAAATTTACAGTGTTTCCTTGTGACTTGCTATATTTTCTTCTTTGTATCTGGATTAGCTGCATTTGAGCCAAGGGTCTTCCAGAACTAGCCTCTCTACCTCCACAAGGTAGTGGTAAGGTATGGCATAAATTCTACCCGCCCCAGATTCCACTTGTGGAATTTCACTGGGTATGTTGTTGTATTTCAACAGCCAACCATATCCTACCCAAGTCAAATAGGTAAAGGAAACATCAAAATGAAGAGTTGAGGAGCCATACCTGACAGTATCGTACTATGTCATACAGATTTTTTAGTCCAGAATTC
The DNA here is from genome assembly GCA_027704765.1 of Solanum habrochaites. NCBI lineage: Eukaryota > Viridiplantae > Streptophyta > Magnoliopsida > Solanales > Solanaceae > Solanum > Solanum habrochaites. The sequence goes on from JAKWJA010002496.1 coordinate 55,304,486, forward strand.
TCATAGAAGACCATAGAACTCTGCCCAAAAATCACAACAGCCATCAATTACATCATCTTGCCCTAAAACGTTAACATCATCAGTCTAATTTTTTTTACCTGCCTAGGAGCATCAGCAGGTCTAAAGAAAAGAACGCATTCAGAAGGAAGTCCATCCCTTCCAGCTCGGCCACTTTCCTGTGGAAAGGCAGTTAGACAGAGAAGCCTATATTGTGTGAAATGAGCAGGGTAGGGAATTAGGACCTGGTAGTAAGTCTCCATTGATTTGCTCAAGCGTGATTGGACTACAAAAATCCTTGAACTATGAAAATGAGTGAGGTTATCTACATCAAGGGCCGCACAACTCTAAGAAAATAACAAATTAATTGAATGAACAAGATTTACTATTATGTTTTTGATTGTTAAAGGTTACTTCATTGAAAATCCAGCAACCAGGAAGGAAATTGAGGTCTATTTCGAAAAAAGAAGGAAGGAAATTGATATCTCATAGACATGTATAATTCAGATTCCACAAGAAAGAAGTTTAGGTATAATATTGTTTCATACGTTAAAAGCTACAAATATTAGGGGACTACTTGAAAAGAATTCCTCTCATTTCTAGAAAGATGAGAATTGAGAACTAGGTGAAAAAAGGAGACAGATTCCCACCTGTGGTCCAGCAATCTTATGGGTAAGCTGTTGAAAAAGGGAAGGCCCATTTCCAATAGATTCTGAATGTCTTAAATGAGTAAGAAATTTGTGCATTTTTTAAATGAACTTCTTGATAAGATCTAATAAGAAAACAGACTAACAAATGACATTGGTTTTCCATCTCTACTGTGTGACAGGAACCAAGAAAGACATTTGACCTGTCAGAAACAAGTTCGCCAATGTTGACCTATGCTCATTTTTTGATGATGAGCCTATTGTGAATACACAGTAACCTTTATCCAAAAAAAAAAAACATGGTTGCCCAATGAATCGTAAATTTTTTTATTTTCTCACATGAAGCTATTTGAACAATAGTTGTCCTACTTAAGAGTGCATTCCGCTACCAACACTGGTAGAAAGATAGACAGCAACTAGCTTTGCTACATCATCAGCTCTCTTTCTTATTCTTTTTTTTAACTTTTGTGCACTTAACAATTTTAACGGATGTTCTCCAAGGGATGATAGTCAGCTTTTAACAGCAATAAATTTTCTTAGTCCTGCTACCAGATGTGTTCATCACCTATTTTCCCCATTATTTTTTAAACAACTAATTTCACTTGCTTTTACCCTTTACTCTTATTCTGCTTGCAATCCACTCACTTTTGATGTTACTGTTTTTTTAAAAAAGAAAAGTTCACTCCGTTTTGGTTGAAAAAAAAATCCTAAAGATCCGACAAACAAAGTAAAGACTCCTAATACAACATTTGGAATAGCATAGTATTGTACGAATCATAAGGATACATTTTCATCAATTGTTTTAGAAAAAATAAGGCTTCCATTATTATCAATTTTAGTGAACAAAGTTTTTTCTTAGAGACCTTTTTTACCCCATAGAGCTATTGAATAGAAAGTTTTTTTTGTTAATATTTGTGTGTCAACTAGTTGCTGTCTTGCTGAAAAATATAGGTATTTCTTTAGTGTTATATGTTTTCCTTTTTCTTACTTTTTCTGGTTTGAAATTATTTTGCTACTAATTTTTTTATGTTTCTCAATGTATCTTGATTAGGAAAATGAACATTGGCTCAGAAGAAAAAAGAAAAATTCGATGATGATAGAGTATGGTTAAGAAATCAATAGATAGCAATTACATACACGAAAAGATAGAATCTTAATGCCTAAGATATTGGAACTCAGAATTTAATCACGTCGCATGTCAGACAATAGACTAGATGAATTCTTTTTCAATATATAATAACTAGATTATAATTACGACAATGAAAACCACATACCCGAGAAAAGTTTATTCTCTGACTCTTAATCCATCAATATCATCCAATCTAGAGGGATGAATTCTTCACATATCATGTTGTTTTATCAAATAAACCTTTTGTTTATAGAGCGAGATCCACAAACTTGCTTAAAGAAACTAATGCTAAATTAACCTTTCTTAAACACTGAGGGGTGGGGGCAGGGAGGAATAATATCTTCACTTATGTATGTGTTTATATGATTAGACATGTCAAAAGGATATAACAGGTATCATCTACCTTGTTAATTCTCATGCCAAATGATGTATGAATTATATGATAAGACATGTCAAAAGGATATAACCAGGTAACTTACTAACCATCGGGCTTGTTAATTCCCATACTAAATGATGTATGAATTTATATGGTAAGAGAAGTCAAAAGTAACTTACTAACCATCTGGCTTGTTAATTCCCATACCAAATGCCACCTGACAAAGAATAACACTTCCAAATATGATGATTGCCATAAAAAAGTAAGAAGCCAGGGCACTTCATGATACATACCGTCCCCACAATGACTTGCAGCTTTCCATTACTCCACCTATGACATCGAACATAAGTTACTTGTTGAATTAGAATAAGATTTTACAATTAAAAAAATGATACCATGAATTATAACCATACAGATACAATAATAAAAATAAATCACAATTTGGCAGCTCATACGCTGTAGATAATATCATTTCTTAAGGTGTGTTTTAGAATATTAAATATTTTTGATGAATAATAATTTCGGAAAACTATTTGTTAGATCATTTTCAAGAAATTAGCTGGGTTCAAAGGTAGGAAACACCATATGGTAATAGCAGAAGCATGGGCAAGGGTTGATGTTACAGTGATGATTTTCTGTACTAAGGGCTGTGTTATTTGAAATAAACGCAGAAGGTCGGGATGGAGCATGAGATGATGTCTCGGCGATAATTCTGAATATTAAGAGTAACAGTAGTGTTTATTTAAAATATGTGTAATAGAGTAACAATTGTGATATTTATAAGGGAAAATGACTTAAAACCATCATTAAGGTGAAATATTTTCCCATAAATATTCTCAATGATACAAGGCATCAGACGAACAAAATGATCTCATCAAGCAAAACATTGTAAACCAAACTAGAGAAAATGATCAAAATGGTCCTTAATGTATCAAAATGGTCCTTAATGTATGGGGGTGGATGATTTTAGTCCTTGATATGACACCTAATAGAAAGAGTAATATATGGTAAAATTTGACAATTTTGGTCCTTAAGCCCTAAAACAAATGTGTCTCCACGAAAAACTGTTAAAATTAACGCTGAGCTACATACCTGCTACTCTTCTCTATCAAAACACATAACCACTATCAACGGCAGAAATCAAAAGCATCTGGACGCTATTCTATCTTCTTTTATTCCAAACTTTATAGCCTAAGAGCCTGTTTGGATGGACTTTTAGTTTATGATTTATAAGCCAAAAGTTATAAGTTAGGATTTCTAACTTATGACTTTGGGCCATTTTTTTTTTTTTGGCTTTAAAATAAGTGTTTAAAAGCACCTTTTTATCATACCCAAACACTACAAAAGTATTTAAAGCTAACAAATTCAAAATAAAGTCAATCCAAACAGGCTCTAAATTATCGCCCACCACCATATCTAATCTCAATTCTCGCCTTTGTTTGTCGTAGCTTCCTCTTCAGAACTCCTAACAGATAGTAATTTCTGATCCTTCTCTATTGAGAAATCCTGATAGTATACCTGAAAATAATCCTTCTACTTGCTCATAGCAAAGCCTAAATATCAGGAAAAGAAACTGGAAAGTATACTTTACGTCTTTACCACAAAACACTCTGACAACCAACTCTGGAGCCAAATAAACTATGGAAGGCACACAGCACATTATATAAAATTCACCTTGGTCAATACTATAAAGACACAGAACTTGGTGAGAAAGAACGGGCACACTTCAATGGTGAACAAGATACAAACACATAAGCGGCCTTTTGCGATCTTGGATATGGAGGATGCACTTATAGATGCAAGGGAAAGTAACATGTAGATTAGATATCTAACATTAGCGTGAGAACATGCCCAAAAGATAACTTTAAGAAGGAAGTTTCTCAATAAAAAGAGCAAATTATATTATCATAATCACCAACTATAGTAAATAATTAACCAAAATTTGGATGCGAAGAGGATTCTTATTCAAGTGGAAGGCTATGAGACGACTACTACATGTGATATTTGCTAAGAAAAAATGCCCCTCCGATTCGACTCAACCTAAAAGTTAGCTCATGAGGTAAGCATTCCCACGAACAACCCATTTTCTTAATCTTTGTGGAACATTCTAACCTCCATTTCTTTCCCACATGCCTAGGGATGGATATCTAGAGTCCTGATAGTATATCACGAAGGCCCAAAATTTGGTTAATCAAAATAGGGGATGGGTCTCACTTTGAAATGATGTTATGAATATTAACCTCTTGGCCTAGTCCAACCCAAAAACAAGCTCATAAGGTGAGGATCGTCCACAAAAACAAAAAAAAAAAACCAACCATATAGGAAACAATAGTCGCACGGTTGCTCTCAGGGGGGGGGGAATTTGTTGACATTCCGTCGTATGGGGGGAATAACTAAGTGTCGTGCGTAACCGGAGATAAGGCGGGTCTACAACCTATCCCCTCAATTGATACGGAACAAGGATAAACCCAAAAATATGAGGAGGTGAAACCACGACTCTGATGACACCTGGCATTACGGTGAAAGTAACCTTTCGTGTCTGTGAACCTCAAACATAGCAGGTGAGCGCAGGGATTATCCTAGATCAATAGGTAATGAGGGGACAATCGCATTCCTCAACCAATGGAAGATACTTAACTGCCTAAATTATGTGAATGTTTAAACTGGTTGAAAGGGTACAATTTTAATTTTCGTTAATTTATATCTTCCAATAAAGCAGCAGGGGGGCGGGGGTGCGGGCGTGAACCTAATTGTGTCTTCTGCTTCGGGTTGGGGGTCCATGGGCAGACGTGAACGTGTCTTGGGTGGTGGTAAGGTGGAGTGGTTGGTGAGACTCGAAGGTCCGGGAGATCAGGGGGGACTGCGAGCTCCCTAACGTCCTACGACGTACTTCGTGTGACCCAGTCGGGGTGGGGGGGGGGTGCGTAGGGAAAGCTTGGAAGCGCGGTAACTAAAAGAAGATATATGTGTGTACGGGTTATTTTGCATTGGTGGTGGTTTTTTTCTAGGGGGAGGAGAACTGCTTGGGGGGGGATGGTAGTTTTACTGAAAAAATTCTCCTGATATATTTGTGGCTTATTGGTGCCGTTTTAGCGTGCGCGCTCATTAAGTTTTGGTCCGGTTTAGTTTAAGAAAGAATGAGTGTCATTCATAGAAAACTATATTGTTTTGGAAGGTTTTCTACTTTTGTTAAACGGGAGATTTTTCCCTCACAATAATAAAATTTACCACTTCATATAAAAAAGGCAAACGAGATCACTATAAAGGCAAACAAGACACCTGTTTGCAAAGACAATATTCATAAACAATTACAGCGAAAGAAAGTTGTATATATAGTATGAACAGACAGAAATATCAAAAGAAAATTTTCATACCTTAGATGAACTCTCTCACGAGCATTCACATCCATATCCGCATGATAGTGATCAGCCGAAATTCCCCTTTCACGTAATTCTTGTGCAACCTACATTTTGTCATCAAATAAGAAGGTGAAAAAAAAAAGTTTGAGATGTAACAATAACAACAAAACTGAATTGGATTTCAAAACACCAAAATGCGAATATGATGTGGGTCAGAATAAGTTATAACAAGGAACATAAGAATTACATGCTATTTACCTACTACCCTATAACGTTATTATATTGTTCATTACAGACCAAAATTGCCGCGGGACAAGACTAGATTATTGTTAACTGCCATGTACAGTATATATTGTCAAAGCTAATAGATAAAAACAACTTCTGGAAGAATAAACATTAGTAAACATTGCTGTATTCTCATCTTGCAGTGAAACTAGACTAACTACTCCGTTTTAAGAAACTCTCTCTCTCTCTCTCTCTCTCTATCACACACATACACACAATTGTGGAAGGCAATGTCATAAACTAATTTTGTTTTCTGTGAGAGCTGCCAGTCCAAACAAAAAGATAATGAGCTCAGAATGTTCTGGGGTTCCGGCATTAATACTCTAGACAATAGACCATATCTGAACCATTTATGCACCACAATGTTTTACTAATGTTTATCACAATGTTTTACCAAGTGAAAGTAGAACAACAGAACATTCCCAGATTAGCCACATTATATCTACCATAATTATCTATCTAAATGCAATGAGAATGAACCTTGTTGCTCTTTATTGCACTACGGTTGAAACTATGAATAATTTGATTTTCTATCATTAAGCTCCAAAACTAGATAAAACTTAAGCCCATTTTTTTTTTGATGGCCGTGGTGTCCGTGGTGCCAAAAAGAAGAGAACCTACACCAAAATATGGTTCTCAACAAAAGAGATACAATCCTCTATACAATTAAGAACCTCACAAGTATACTAAAAAGAAATTAGAGATAAAATACTACATTACAATTTTACAAAATCTTGTTCCACCCCTTCAAAAACACTCCCATGTCATCCAAAACCTTTTATAGTTGTATTAGAAAGCGTCTTAGAGATAATCAATTAGATATTCCTACCAAACTAAATAGGCCTATAATCCCTTAAACTCATCACTCTTTTCCTTCTTTAGCACAATGGTAGCAAATGAATCATTAACACTTCTCTCAAACTCGCTGTATCTTGGAATTCTGCAATAGTCTCCAACAACTCACCTTTACCTATCCTCCAACATTTTTAGAGAAAAGCTTAAGTGAATCTATCTAGCCCCCGAGCTTTGTCTGTTGCGCAACTCTCCCACTACTTCCCTCACCTCTTCACCTCCATCCAACATATTTATTTTACAATTGATCACATATCACAGTGGGCCGACATAATACATGGTAGAAATGATGAGAGTTTCCACAGGGTGGTAATATGCTATAAATTAGTTCATCTAAGCAATATCCAGATCTCAAGAATTCTGTCAGATACCCGAGCAGTGAACTTCTAGCACAGAATGCTCTGTAAAACGATAGCACATCCAATCAAGAACCATTAGACATATGTTCCCAGTGCATTTAAGACCATATTTAAAGAAAAAATTATCAAAGGAGATAGTCTTACACGACAGAGCTAGTGCACTGTACCTGTTCACACTCCTTCCTGGAAAAGCAATAAACTATCCCAGATTCATTATTTGGATATGATGATTGAATATATTCAGCAATTTCGTCAACCACTGTCTTTGCTATAGATGACTTCTCACGTACCTGCATAATGGATCAAATAGTTTGAAACATAAGATGACCACCGCAGCAAACGTTATAATTTTAATTTACTTTAGTACAGCTATACCATGTAATAAAGGTTGGGTCTGTTCACTGAACTAACAAACTTAACACATCTTGGAATGTGAAGCATCTCCATCAGATCATCCTGTACTTTCTTTGTTGCAGTTGCCTGGAAAAATGCATCCAAGTTCAGCTGCTATTCAGAAATTATTTATTGATAAATTAAACAAAGGACACTAGTTCTCTTCAAGCTATGAGTTAATACATACTGTTAGAGCGACCATGGGAACATTAGGAAACTGAGTCTTTAATATACCAAGATTCTTGTAATCTGGACGGAAATCATGGCCCCACTGGCTACAGCAATGTGCCTCCTGCAAACAATTTGACCGAAGTAATTGGCATAAGTTAACATGTAGTTCCAAGCAATGGCATATCTCTTCACTACTACTGCTGCTAAAAATTACATTCAGTCAGTTTGGGAATAATTCCCTATTAAAGAACAAAACAATTGTATACATGAAATAGAGTTGCTCAGTATCTTTCAATCATAAAAAGTTTTATTTTGCAGCTAACAACAGCTTTTTATTATAGCTATTTATGAAACCATAAGATTTGCAACAGTTCTGCAAGACTCAAGTCATAAGGATATGGAATGTGAAACTAAAACGGTATTAGGTAGTTATATTTTGATTGGTGAAGTTGAAAATACTACTGATGTATGTCACTGCAAAGATTATGCTAAACAAAGGTACATCCTCAAAATTCAGGTAATCAAACCAAGCTAAGTTTCGTATGTCTAATTTTCATGCATGGCATTGATCAATCATCACTTGTATTTGAGGTTAATGGAGTTCTAGCAAGAGCTACTAATTTAGTAGAAGAACAAGATATTAAAATCAAGATATTTAGAAGTAAACTTAAGAAGTATAGGGTTGTGTTTCTCATGAACAGGTGATATTTACAATATTGATGCATACATACATCATACACCCAAGATGTTAAATAGAAAGTTGATTGTTTGCATTTTCCAACTCTGAATATATAAAGAGCCCGTTTTCATTGGCTTAAAAAAGTAGTTTCTAAGTCAAAAACAAAAAGTCAAACTGAAATGACTTTTAAGTCAAAAAATAAAAAGTAGGTGGAGACCTATTTTTGGTTTTTGACTTATTTTAAGTCATTTTAAACCTATTCTATCTAAAAAACCTATTCTACAGTCGTTTTTTGATCCTTGTCCCCAACACTTCCTAATATTGCAAGTATTTTTGCGACTTATTTTCAATTCTTTTTTAGAATTGTTTAAACATTTCAGAAGCAAAAAACTACTCAAAAGTCAAGTTTTGAACCATAATGTTCACAGGTAATCCACCCCTCTTATTATGGGAAGTAAAACTATTTCTTCTTCTCTCTCCACTTCATGATTTTATCCAGCATTTTTTATTAACTATATCTTATTTAAGAAAGTTTAATATCTACTACTACCTATTTAGGAAAGTAATTAATAGTTACCCCTACTACATCATTTAGAAAAATAATTAATAAATACTTTAAACCCCAGATTGTGCAATTAGTTTATGTCTCAATTTGGTCAAATTATCTCAGTCAACTTTGGTTATTTAATTATATGGTCCTATTGTGCATCTATATATATAAGTCAAACACTCTTATTGTATGAAACCTACATACAAAATAAAGTGAATGCTCAAGGAAAAATATATTTGCAAGATAGGAGCCAAATGGGCCTGAGGGAAAGGAAATTATGAACCCTCCACCAACCTTACGAGTTTTGTTTAAATCTATAATTTGATAATTCTTGCAAACTAAACTTGATGAAAGAAGAAAACAACTGAATAAACATGCAAGGTAGAAAGTGCAACTGAAACTAAATGCGGAGTGACAACCCATTACAATGGTGTGAAGATAATGGTGCCATCCTTAGGATGTTTTGTTGAGCATTTAGGAACCTTTTTTTTTGTTTTTTTCAAAAATCAATGTTTTTTTGTCCATGTGTGTCTTTTATATTGCTATCCCTCGTTTTTAATTTTTGGTTTGCTCATTGTTCATCTATTTATGTTATTGTTCCTCATTTCCAAATATGTATGAATGCTTTCTATTAGTTCCAACCATCATATGTTTATTTATGTATCCTTTAGCTTTTCATACAAAAAACTAGTTATATGTGGTATGTTCCAATTTTGTCGCTGACCACCATGCAAAAGGTACACCACTATAGTTAGTGCTTGTTTGGATTAACTTATTTTTAGGTGATTTTGACTTCTAAGTAGTTTTTCAATTTTGGAGGTGTTGGAAGGATATAAAGTGCTTTTAAGCACCCACTTTTAGGCCAAAAAAGTTCTAAAATGAGGCAAAACTAGGGTACCATCTACTTATGACTTCTAAGTTTTGACTTATAAGTTGCTTTCTATTAGCCATCCAAACAGCCCCTTAGTATGATTTATATAAAGTAAAGGCATAACAAATCCATTAATCAAGGCGAAACCCATCGATGGTCACCTAAAGTTTTGGCCACGCAGTCCCCCCCCCCCCCCTTCACTTAAAAATAAACAACCTCAACTGACGTGGTTCATTTTGACCCTCATATCGTCGGGTCCTATTTGTGTCCACTGTGACACCTTTTTTACAATCAACAAAAAATGTAAGGAGATTTTAACAAAACCCAACGTCACTCTCCGACATTATGTTGTCGTCTCAAGTAAAAGGAATTAATAAAAGAATGTGGGTATCATAATAAGAGAATAGTACAAGCATATATATGAAAATAACTATTTAATTACTACTTTTAAATTAACTTGGTTCATGATTGCAATCCCTCTTCCCATACCCTCATAACACCTCTTTTTCTTCACCACTACAATCTATCCTCCTTTCTCTTGAACACCATAAACCCATCTTCTTCAAATTTTCACATTCACCACTGACCCACTTAATCCTCGCTTCTAGGGTGTGCCACTTTCGGGTGTTTCGGTTCAGTTTGATATATAATCGGTCGGTGTATTCGTTTTTCCGATTTTAAAATATGTGCTAACCCCATCACAACCATAAGAAAATTTTTTAAATGGTTTTTCTAATTCGTTTTTGATGTTATCTCGGTTTTTCGGTTCGGTTAACCCATAAGAAAAATGTCCCGATCAAATAATATATAATAGTACGTATGTTATAATTACATTTACCACTTACCAATTACCACCAAAACATAATAGAAAAACTTTTAATGTGGATCAAATTTACTACTCATTCACACAAACTGGCACAACTATCTCCTACAATTAGAACTGAATTAAAACTAAAATAAAATTTCATAGACAATCTTGAACAGTTGGTTTTGATCAACCAGATAATCACAAAGTTTCTCAACTCACAATTTCTAACCAAAACATCATATAGCCCGACAGCTAAATTGAATCTATTTATGTATTAATTATGTTATATTTAATATGAGAAGGTAAAGTACGTAATAACTATCGTCTTATTGGGTTATCGGTTAACCCAAACCCAATCGGAAAAACCGAAACCGACCCAATAAATAACCCAATAATTATTTTTCTAAACCCCTTAAAACCCATAACCAATCCCCATACAATAACCCCATTCACATTCTATCGGTTTTCGATTATTGGTGCGTTTAGGTTTTTGCACAACCCCTATCATCTCTTCCCCTCCCTTCCTTTCCACATCCCACTATACTGAACCAATACTTTACATGTGCAGAGAACTCTCCGTACAAAACTCCATACAAAAATAACCCGTTAGAAACTAATGGATATTTCTCCTTTCTTCTTCCTGTCCCTACTAGCTCCCCAATGGCTTAACGAGTGGGGGGCGGGACAGGCTCCCGCATGAGACGACGATGGGCCTGCGTCCAACCTTTGGCTTAGCAAAATCAACCCCTAACCGTCCAGATAAAGAAACTCAAAACCCAATTACAAAGCATAACAAAACCCCTTTTAATGCCTTCAATGGAGCTCAATCCCTTTCCTTCAATCAAACTATCATAATCATCAAATTTAACATTAATTTGGATCACTAAGCTTTTACTCAAAACCTAGCTACCATAATCACTATCACCATCCCTTTCTTTAAATCTACCATTTCTTTTTTTCCTTCGACCATCTCCATAGCTTCATAGACCAACAAAAAAGAAAAGCCAAAAGCTTTAGGAAACGAAAAGCTAGGATTTCAAAACTAAGATTGGGGCTAAAACTTATGTTGCCAAATTGAAAGCCGAACAGAATTAAAAACACAAAGCTTTTGAATCAAGTTTCTATACATCATCAAATTCAAGAGTGTATCAAACATATGAGATACTGAAAAATGCCTTTTATATTTCAAAATTATATTGCAAATTATTGAGGCTACATATTGTTGAATAACATGTGTATGATACTTTCTTCATCTTACCATTTATAACCATTGTTTTAATTATTTTTTTAAAAAAATAATGTGCTACATTCTCAAATGACAATGGAGAGGAAGGTTGAATATATGGTGGTGGATGGTGAAGGGAGTGTGGAAAAGAGAAAGAAGGAAGAAGGAAGAAGGAATAAAAAAATAAAAAATTGCAAAAATTAAGCTTTTTACGAACTTAAAATGTGTGTAATACACACACCATGCCAAGTGAGCTAAAATTGTCAAAATGACGCAATGAAACCTAACATGAGGTGTCTAAATATGAAAAAAGCCCACTTGAGGTGTCTAAGTGAAAAATGGTGTCATTTTAAGGTGGCCACCGATAGGTTCCGCTATTAATTAATGAAGTGAGTTGAAAGTCATGAGTTCTCGAGTTCAAACCCTAGTCAAGGCAAAAATACTATGATTTCCTACAATGTGTTGAAACCTTGGTAGACAAAATTACTTGATACATGTGATGTTGGCGAGTACCAAGTACTTTATGGAATCAATCGAGATGCGCACAAACTTGGCATGGATTCCACAATTATACAAAAGGACTGGATTCCAATTTTAAGATTCATGAGAGTAGATTCAAGAATGGATACGGGTGTAGCAATTCAACTAAAAATAATTCCAATATCTAAAAGTAAAGTTATATGTCTAAATTATGAGACATTATGTGGAAAACTTACAAGGTATTCCGGGAGAAAATATTGATCAAGAGGAAAATCATCCAAAGGTGATATAAGGAAAAGGACTCACAAAGAAATTTTCTTCAATGTCACCTTAGCTTTTGTTTACGTTACAGAAATAATTGTATCTGCCCTGAATTTCTCAATTGATTTTGGTCAAACTTTCAAAAAATTGATCGAAAAACTCCGATATTGATCCCATGCCCACGTCGTGTCGACACCGGTGTGGTATTTCCCAAGCAACATAGTATCATATGTCTCATTTGATTCCTCACCACTCGCGGCTTCTCTTTCTCTGTCACCTCCAGTATCTCGATCGTTGCTGATTAATGTAGTCAAAAGCACGCTAAAGTCTTGAAGCAAGGCTCAAAATATATTGAGTGATTTTCCTTGTTAAATGTGCACCTCAATTTTGTCATCAAGGATACTATGGCATACTTTGCCTGCAAAGGAGACTCTTTTGAAGAGGCGACACTAAACAATTGATATTTCACTTTGCAATATTAATTTTTTCAAAAATATTTGTTCATACATTTCTCATTCATGCTTAAACATTGTTTCACTCACATTGGGTCCACCTAAATCGGTACAGAGATTCCCCTGCCCACCATTATGTGTAACGAAAAACCCTCACTTTTGGCTAGCATGACAACAAGCACAGACAATTGAATGAGGCATTAGTTGCTTCCACTTGCGGCCTTCTTCAATAAAAAGGAGTGAGCATTCTCGCTAATAGAGAACCCATAGAGTTTTGGAGGAGAGGCAACAAGTGTTGTGGGCATAACAAGAACCGCTCATTGTTCATGGAGCACTCAGCCGCTTGGAAAACTAGATAATTCCAAAAAAAAAATGTACTTAAGTTTGTTATCCAATAGTAATTGAACCTACAAATTCGCCAATGATGAGTTGGATGCTTTAAGCATTCAGTCGTGGATGCAGAAGGACTCAGTGAGTGAAATAGGTTATGGTTATTCCTTCTCGAGCTTTTATTTCTTCCATTAGAAGGAGATTCAAGAAAAGATGGACACTAGATTTGATGTTTCAACGAAGTAGGTGGTTGTTAACAACCAACTCTAGTTGATGTTTACAAACCTCCAACCCTAAGAGACTCTACAACCATTATGTGAAAAAAAGTGACTAACTCATTTTTATTCAGTCATAGATTGGTCCAAAGAACGAGAGTCAGCTTCCAACATTAAGTTGATTGAGAATTCATGCAGGCAGTTCATTCATAGTATAAACATTACACTTCGGTCAAGTTAGGAATTGGGTTGAAATAAGGGTCTCAATCCGAAATACTTAGCCTGGTCTTAGCTAGACTAACAGATTTGACAGCAAGAGCCGACCTATGAGCAAAAGTCTTGGAAGAGTGAGCGCAAGGAAGGACATGTTAACATCGAAAGTTGAAAAAAACAATCACATAGTCCTCCATAAATGTCTTCATTGTATTCCTTCACCACCGACTAGTTTTTCTTTATGTGCCGATCACTCCAATGTCATTGTCACTGCATAGATAGTGTTGTAAAAGGCTCTCTTAAAGCACGCTTAAGCCCTAAAGCGAGGCTCAAAACATGTTGAGCACTTTACCTCGATCAGTGTGCGCTTCAATGTTGTCATCAAGGTTATAACTTCTAAGGCATACTTTTTCTATCAATGAGACTATTTTGAAAAAACGACACTAAATAATATGATTTTTTCAACTTTAATGATTTTGTTTTCAAAACTTTTGTTTTCAATATATTGTCATCATCTTATATTAATTGTTTTTGACTAAAATATATATTTGTATTTTTTTCTCCCTTTATGCCTTCTTTCATTAAAGAACGTGCTTTATTTGTGTTTTGCACTTAAGGCTCCTTCGTGATTGTTCAACATCACAATATACACTGCCTTCTTAGTATGGTTATGTTTTCTTCATTGTTTGCTTCTACTTTTACATGAGTTTGATGCACTTGAGTCGAGGGTCTTTTGGAAACAACATTTGTACCTCCACAAGGTAGTGGCAAGGTTTTTGACACACTACCCTCCCCAAACCCACTATGGTATTTCACCGGGTATGTTGTTTTTGTGGTTGTTGTAGTGCTCTTTAAGAGTCCGAAACGGTAGAATGATAAAATATTGACAAGATCTTATATAGAAAGTTTACCGTTTGCATTTTCCAGCTCAGAAATACATTCATCAAGGAAATATGATTATTCACCACATAAGATTCTGAGTTTTAGCATTTTTAATTTTTAATTTACCGCTATTCAGAAAGTATTAATGAATTTCCCCGATTACGCCTTTATTCAAGAAACAGCAAAGTTAATAAGTACCCTGTTAAACCCAGATAATGCAATCAGTCTACTTTCAATTTGGTCAAATTATCTAAATCAACTTTCAATTATTTAATTATATGGTCCAATCGGGCATCTACATATGTAAGTTAAACAAGCTTATTCTATGAAACCTAGCTTCGAAGGAAAGTGAATGCTCAGGGAAAAACATATTAGGAAAATAGAGCAAATGATTGAATAGAAGGAAATGGAGAACCTTTTTGACCAACTTATTGAGGGAAAAAGCATTAATGACTTTAGTGCTAAGATAAATTGAAGTTCCGTTGAATCTATTTGTTGTTCTGCAAATGAAACTTGACGAAAGGAAGAAACAACTGAATAAACATGCATATGAGAACGTTGCAACTGAAACTGATGCTAATGACCACAATGGCAACTGATCCTTAGGATGTTGATTTAACGTTTAATACTTTCATTTTTTTCTATCAATTTTGTCATCTTTTTGTTAAATAGTGCTTCCTAGTTATAAGTTTCTTGCTCATTGTTCATCGATTTATGATATTGTTGTCATTTAAATGATGTATGAAGGATATTTTAATTAAGTACATCCAACATAGTTATTATGTATCCTTTTAACTTTTCATAAAAGGAAAGAGCTAGTTATATGTGATATGTTTCCATTTTCACGCTGACCCATCATGCAAAAGGTACACTGCTATAGCTAGTGTGCTTTACATAAAGGTAGCATAACAAATTTATTGATCAATTTAGTGAGTTGAGTGTAATATAGGTGCAGGGATTCAGCTAAAAATAATTCAAATATCTATAAATAGAGTTAAATGTCTAATTTTAGATAATAAGTGATATGCACAGGATAGGTTGTTAGCCCCTCAAAGACAGATGAGAGGACGAAAAAGAAGAGAGATCTTCAAAGATTATAGCATACTGCAAGTGGGAAAACACAAAATTGTAGACTTACATCAACTGAAATTAGAGAAAGACGACCAGCATGGTGACACTTTTCAAGTTTTGACATAAATCTCTTGCTCTTTGATATCTTTTCTGGTGTAACATACAATATTTTAAGCTCAATCCCCTCCCTTCCCATATGCCTTGTAATTGACTTCCATCTCCTTGGGTAGTTTTTGTTTGAGTTAACATTGAAGGGCTGGGATGCCTAAAGCTGCCAACCCCATGACCTGAGGCAATAACATTTGTCAGCAGTTGTTAAATACAAGAGGAAGATGGACTGGGCCCTTGGATACCTGATCTTGAATAAGAGAAAGCAAAGGACTGACAACAAGAGCCACGCCATCCCGCAGAACTGCTGGAAGTTGGTAGCAAAGACTCTTGCCCCCACCAGCAGCCATAATTACTAGAACATCCCTTCCACTCATTATTGTGTTTTATTTATCTCACACATAGATTTACTGACATCAGCAATCGCTTTAAATGGAAATCACAGAACTATTTTTTAAAATTCAGCCGAGTAGGACGACTTGAATGTTAAATCTTTACTTTCCGTGCCTTTCCCCCATTACAGTATACCCCCCACAGATTAGTTTGTGTTGATAACCACCGAAAGATGAAAAGAAACACAGAACGATCAATCGAGATGAATAATGATTTGAAAATTCTACCACACTGAACATTTCAATCTCCACAACCACTTCATGAGCAAAATCCTAGTATGCTGCTTCATATTTCTAAACCCAGTTTTCCCTCTTCCGTGTTAGCCATAAGAGTGTTCCATTTGAGACTACGTAAAAGCATCTTTAACTCCTGCCATATGAAATTTCTCCTCAATGACTCCAAGTCTTCTTTTCATAACATCTCCGATGGTCACTCAACTATGAATTCCTCTCCGAAAGTCACTCAATGTTGGTATTTAACCCAAACAGTCACTAACAGGGAACTTTTCCTTTTCTCTCAGATTGTTCACTAACTTTGATTTTTAAAACCAAAATCACTAACATGGAGTTTTACTGACAAGTCACTCAGATATGTTTTTTGGAACAGAGCCATCCCCTTTTTTCCCAAAGCCATTAAAATGCATTGTTTTATTTTATTCACCTTTTACTTTTGGAGTATACAAACACACGAACCCTAATGGATCCGCCGGACATCACCTATTCTAATAGTTTCTTTTATGAGGGAGATAGGTGTTTAGATTTTTTTTTGCCAGACCCTCTATACTTTTGATGTAAGTACTACAAGAATTCAGTATTGGTGTACTTCTATGTTTTTAACACTATCTGACTTTCTCAAAAAAGAAAGTCACTCAATATATATAATAAATTGTTTCATCAAAATTTATTGACATGAAATTTTTATTTAAAGCCAATTTTTTTCTAAAAAAAAAAAAACTCATTTCACCCTTTGGGGGTGGCCCAGTGGTCTCGAAACCCTTTGCTAACGAAAGCAAGGGGTTTGTTTTCTAGGTCGAGTTCGTCGCACCGAGCTTGCCTAGTGTGGGTCACCTCTCCTGTTGTTTGTATGTTTGTAAGCTATAGTATAGGAGCGGAGGTTTTACCCTGTGTGCAACCAAAGGGCAGCGGCTGCGAGTTTTCCCTTGTCAAAAAAACATCTATTTTCTCATTATCCTTTCACAAGATTGAAAGAAATAGAACATTATTTTCAGTATAACACTAGACATTGGATCTCTTTTTTTGGTTTATTTTTTTGTTAAAAGGTCAAAAGATAAGTTCTAAGTCACCTCAAATTCAGTTAATACAGTACCCACGGCAATGATGATTCCTTAAATAAATATCTTTTTATTTCTTAAAATTTAGGATTTAAAATAAAAATTTCATATCAACAAATATTAATGAAAAAATCAATAAAATAGATTTTAGGGGTGCTTTTGTAATTAAACATCCCTAGTTGAGGATGTTTTGGATTTAAAAGTTCAAGTTATGGCTTTCTAAGAGAAGAGCTCATAACTGAAAGACTTCGGATTAAAAACCAAAGTTGAGTAACTTTATGAAAGAAAAATCCATAGTTCAGTAACTTAAAAAGAGAAAAGTCCATAGTTGAGTGACTTTTGGTTAAAAACCAAAGTTGAGTGACTTTCTGCAAGAAAAGTTCATAGTTGGAGTAACCTTTGAGATATTCTCTCCCACTCCATGAGCAAAATCTTAGTATGCTACCTCAAATTTCTAAACCCAATTATTACTCTTCCTTGTTAGCAATAAGAGTGTTCCATTTGACTACGTGAAAACATCTTTATTCTTTTTCCTGCCATATGAAATTTCTCCTCAATGAGTCAAGTCTTCTTTTCCACCCAACAAATTTTTTCCCGCATCTCTAAACCCTAGCCTAATCTCCTAAATTTATTTCAAGCAGATAAAACAAACCCAAATAATTTGTTGGACGAGAACTAACTTCACATTCTAGATCCCTACCAATACTTGAATTTCATTAACCGGATACAACAAACTCTTTCTCTAATTTACATGTAGACCAGACACGACTTCAAAAAGGGTTAATAGTACTCATAAATGCCATAGCTGGTAAATCTTAGCCTCACAAAAATCAAAATATCGTAAGCGTAAAGCAAATGGGAAATCTCTTAATTGCTACCTATACTATGTCACTAGAAGCTCCTTAGCCATCCATGTTGATTTGCCATCCTTGCCATACTATTAAAACCGTCCATAGCAATACTTAGTAGGGATCCATCCAATCTATTTACTTTGAAATCCCCCATGTCTCTTAACACCTAGGGTAGAAAGTCGCAATTTACATAATCATAGGCATTTCCATTATCAAGCTTGCAGCTCAGGTACTTCTTCCATTGTTCTACAATTCACCATACACTCATTTGCTACCAAAGTTGCATCTATGATCTGTTTGACTTAATTATCCATTAACATATTCCTAGAGCTTCCAAGGGAAGTATGACTAGAACCACCCTAGATGCCTTCACAATAGGTTCCAAATGTTATTTTGTAACAACCCAAATGAACGTTTTGAGTTCTACTTCTCGTAGGTTCATTTGGTTAATTCTGACTTGCAAGTATGGGGCACGGGTAGCGAGAAGTCATGAGCGCTTTGAAACACTTGAACTCAAACTAAAAGCATAAAGTGCATAGAGTTGACCATAGTCAACAATAAGGGTAAATGAACTTAGACTCGTTCGAAGGTTACAATAAGTTAGTATGATGATTTTGGACTTGTATGTATATTCGAATTAGGACCTAAGGGGCTTCGGTGCAACGTGACACTATTGCGTGAAAGTTGAAAAGTTTAGGATTTGAAGTTTCAAAAGTTGAATTTGGACTTGATTGGGGTTTTGTGAATTCCGTACGTGTTTTTTTATCCTTTTTGAGAAATCTAGTGTTAAATTGGGACCTTGTTGGGAGTTTTTTGGAGAGGAACCCGAGTAAAGTTTGGGTAGTCCCTCAGTCACCGTGTTTGGGCAAAATGAGAGATGGAAATGCTTGGAAACCGAATTTGAACCTGATGTTCACAAGAGAACAACACCCAATCTATAAAAAAATTGGAGATGATGTTTGAATGGAAGTTGTATTTCTTAGAGTCTAGTTTTAGGTGGTTCAAATTGTTTGTCATTTCAACATCTGTACAAAAAGTTATGGTCATTATACTGGAGACTATAGAGCAGTTTTTAATACATCAAACTTCATTACACTGTTTAAGCCGGATTTTGTGGTTTTTATTTCATTTGCCAACTCTTGGAGCTCGGCTTTGAGAGGTTGAACCTATGTTTCATATACAAGCTTGGAGTAAGTTATTCTAAGTTGAATCTATGATTATTTCACGAATCTAACCTTGGATTTGTCACTTGAACAAGAAATGAAAGATGTATTTGTTATATCTATTTTCATGATTCTTTATTGTTACCTGATTACTTGAGCATATTTTCATGCTAGTGATAATGTTATAGGCATCGTTTTCCATGCTAGATTCACATTTCCTAACTATGTGCATGTTAGACTATATGTTTAGCTGACAGTTATGTCATATTTATATGCTTTGTGACTGCATACCTGATTCCGGAATCTTGATATAATTTGGCGCGTGAGTTGTTCGTATCATGCATCAGTTCTCACATGAGTTGTCTGTGTTGGTTATGCTATGGCACATGAGTTTCTGTGTCAGTAATCAGTTTCACATGCTAGTTGTCCGTGCTGGTTATCATAGTACATGATTTGTCCATGCAATTTGTGGTCATGGAATTGTTGTCCCCCTAGGGTCACTGCTCCTGGGCACCCCAAGCAGTGTGCTCACAGTCACGTGCTGAGAGCACTGTTTATGAGGCAATTGGGAGAGTCAGTATCATATGTATTTGATTTTTATTTACTCATATATTCATATCATTTTATATGTTGTACTGGTGTATAAATTGCTATGTTGTTTAGATTGACTTACCTTGTATTGATACTCTTCTTTATCTGTTGAGATTATATTATCTGCACAGGTTAATACAGTAGGTATTTTGAAACCAACCCTCCACTACTTTGTTGGGGTCAGTCAATGATATCTACAGAGTACGCATGAGTTAAATTGTTACGGTGTTCGTGGGAGAGCATTGGAGATCACACCAGCGTTTTGGTGATCAGTTGCCTGCTAATTCTTCGTAGTTTGGAGTCATTCATCATGTTGTATTCCAAACAGATGATGCACTTCTCATATTAAGAGTTGTACCTTCCATTCTTGGTAGATCATGACTTGTGACACCAGTTCTTTGAGGTTGTATCAATCACTCCACATTCTATTCAATTTAGTGTTATCTCATTTATACTATCATGTTAGACTTTATAATGTTATGATGTCTTCAAGCTTGGTTCACCTGAAGGGTTAGATTAGGTGCCGTCACAGCTAAATGGGATTTGGGTCATGACAAATTCTGGAAAGACTATTGTTGCTTCTTTACAAGATTAGCTAAATGAAATGCAGCTGATGCCAAACAGCTCAAAGAAGTCAGAGCATAAAGGTTACCTCAAAGATGACCGATAATCAAGTCATGTGAAATGAAGAGGGTGAGTTTATTGGCTTTTATGGATAAACAAAGAACCTTGTAAAGAGGTAGCTTTCAAGTTTCTACAATGCTCATCTGGTGCTCCAAGAAAACACAAAAAATGAAGTTACTAAACAATCCAGGAAGATGGATCTATTCTAATGAGGTCTGGCAAGATAGATCTTATGCCAAAGAGGAAAAACAACGTGAGATAAGTGACAAAGAGAGAGGAGACAACAAAAATAGGCAAAGAATATTTTCTTTATTTCTTATTGGGAAAAGGGACAAATATACCCCTCAATTTTGATATTTAGAGCAGATATCAACATAAAAAGGTGGTGCATATATATCCATGTCGTCGAATAAATGATACATATTTACCTTTATTGTTGTTACCAGACGTATTCCACCTGAATTTTAAAAAAATTAAAACTAGATTTAAATTCAAAAAAAGTCACATGGCTTTAAAAAATTATTTCACCCCTCATGATCCGAACCAGACACCGACTTCAATAAGAAATTACTCAAACCCTCTTCTACTCAGTCAGAAAATGGGTTTGGGTTGGATTGGGATAAAAGAGGGATTGGACTTTTTTAATGTGTCGGGTCTGGCGGGGTAAAGAAAATGGGTGAGGTAATTTTTTAAAGCCTTGTGACATTTTTTGCATTACAGTACTCTACTCTTAGAATTTTTCTCAATTCAGTAAATATATGTTTGTTAAAGAAAGGGTAAATATGCACCATTTGTTAGACAACGAGGATATGTATGCACCACTTTTTTAATGAGAATATATCCGCTCTAAATCGCAAAGTTGAGTCGTATATTTTTCCATTTACCTTTTCAAATTTTTTTATGGTGGTGGTGTTAGGGTTAAGCTTGGGCATGCCTCAAATATTACAGATTACGTACTACCTCCCACTAGCATAGGTGCCCGGTAATTTTGTCCACCAAAGTTTGTGAAGATGCAAAAATCACTTAAAGTTTTTGCCTCCATGAAATTTGAACCTGAAACCTCATAGGTTATTCTCCACTTCATTAACTACTAGGCCACATCCTTGATTGCAAAGAGTATCTTCATAATTTGGTTTTTAAAGAAGAAATTCAAAGAGAGGACAGGATATTTCGCTTCCAATCCTCAAAATTGCACGCCACAACACATAAAGATAGAGACAGAGCATCACTATGAGTAGAAAGAGGATAGGATATTTTGCTTCCAATCCATAGAATTTCACATCACAACACATAAAGATAGAGACAGAGCATCAGTATGAGTAGAAAGGATAGCACACAAGTGGAACCTATTTTAGGAGCTTGCAGTCACCAACATCAAAAATTAAATACTCCACAACCCCCTCCCACATTGTCAATTGAATGTTCACCTCCTATATCAAAATCCTTTTTTTGATAGGTTCACCTATGTTAGAATTCCTTTTAGAAAAGAACGGATCTAGGTCATACTCAAACCTCTTGCTTCATGTTGCTAACTAGCACTTGCTCTTACAAGATGAATCACAAAAAAATTGTAAGAATGCAAAACTTGTAAGACGACCAGTAAAAAGTAAATGTAGACAGGATGGAGTGGACCAACCTCTCGCTGGTTTGCACGATATTTAGAAATGCCAAAAACATTAAACCTAATGTCATCAGCTTGAGAGTCCCACTCAAACGGCCTGGACCAATCATCTACTGGAACAGCAGCAGCATCAGAAGCCCGGCCACTAGATGATTCACAACTTTCCACAAGAGCTTTAAGTTCGAATTGTCTCTCATGCAATTTCTCTTGTCGGTCTAGCAGATATTTTATTTGGTCTGGATAAGAAGACATTGAAGACCATGATTTCAGATGGACGAATAAAGTACACTGCAGAAGAATTGAAAGATCAAACATCTGAGGACAGAACTCAATCACAAAAACAAAAACAAAAAACACAATTAAAAAGGCAAGTAAAAATCAACACAAAATCATTTTAAGATTGGTTATAGCAAGGTTCTGAAACTCTTTGTTAACAAAAATGGCAGACGTGTGAGGATTTATTGTCCAGAATAACATGTTATCAGAGTGATATAATCACATTGACTAAAGCCATGTAGAATAACACTTCCAAAAACCAGTAATCCATGTTGGACACCGTGTCCATAAAGACAAGATGGAGGAAAGAAATCGGTTCACTCAACACATTTGCAAATAGGGTCAGATTCTGTCTTGAAACATCACCAATCTTGCAAACAGTTAGTGATTTACAAAAAGAGAACACATTTGATGTGACACCAAAAAAATGGATGATTAAATTAAACATATCTCATTGCTCTTGATCTTCTAATGCAAATGAACCTCCAACTGCCCAGTGTGATCAGTCCATAACCCTCCAATTCAGCTAAATCAACCCAAAATATGTTCTTTCCCAATTTGAATGTGGCCAATATACACCAGTAAAGCATTTGACATCTCCATGTAGCCCTCCAAACATTGCAGTGATGGAGTTTGTACCTTGAAGAAAAATCTATGCGATTACATCGCCTCTTATCCCAGAATATTGTGATACCCCTGCTCCTTCCATATTGTTTTTAAATCCACCAAATTGACCCATCTAGATCCCAAAATCTGTGTTGCAGTAACAGTAGACCATTCTTCAATATTTGTTTCTTGTAGATATCAAACATTTGGCTTCCACTTCTTGACCAACACTATAATGTTGTCTCTTTTTTAATTATCCTTAAGCCCCCGCACATCCCAATTTATGATTTTCACTTTCATTCAGACAGTGCTTTGAGTTTCTTACCCTTCACGATTCTTTCTCCCTCGTTGTGGACTCCATTTGTTATAGTTGACTGAGCAAATCAAACTATACCTTGTCATCCCCCTTTGTTTTATGATGCGTTCTGGTTCAGCTTTTTAGTCCCCACACCAATGAATAATGTTCTTGGAGGTTGTAAAACATTATGAGACAAATCCTCCTTTTGTCGTCATTGATCATAAAACTCCATGTTTCTGTCTTTATTGTAGTTTCCTCATCTTTAACGGCTAGCTAAGCATCTTAGAGGGTTGTGGTACCTCTTTCGGGTTATGTAATGGGTATGAGCATTAGTACTTTTATTTCATGAAATCGATGTTTTCTGTTTACTTCAATCTCTTGTTAGATGGTTGCAAAAATTAGGTAGAGTCGTATGATCTTTAGCTTTGCTTGAAAAAGGAAGTTCGGATTTGGAGAAGTGCAAATGGCAAAGATTTGAGGCTTTAAAACCTAATTAAATAAATTCAACCTAGAGATTGGAGATATATTTTTTGAGAATGGCAACTTCATATGGGAAAGATTTAACTTGGGATAAATTAATTTTTTGCATTCACACACTTTAGATTCGAGAGAAGCTGTGTGTGAAATCTATTGAATGAGTCAAGAAACCTTTGAAAGAAATTTAGACATCATTGAATAATGAGATTGCATTATTAAATTAGCAAAAACACATACTCCTTGCCATTACCTTCATTAGGGAACACCAATCCTAGTCCCTTACCCAATTGTTATAAAAAATCTCTGATTAATCGTATGTTAATTAATAGTCAATAAACAAATGAACATGAAATTATAGTCTTAAACACTAACCCTTTTACCCATTATTAGAGAAATATTAGACTTTGGCCCGTTTGGATGGGCTTAATAAAAGCAGCTTTAAAAAGTACTTTTGAAAGTGCTGAAACTTATTTTTAAAAAGCAGTTACGCTTTGAGATAAAAAAGTTGTGAAGTTAAAAAAAAGGTTGAGTGTTTGGCAAATAGTGCTGATAAACAGGCTTTTTGAAATCAAAATGTCGATAACCCTTCTACAAAGTTGTAACATTAATAAAAGTTAATCTAATTATATTTAACCATAATAATTTAGATTTTGCTATCATTTCACATATTTCTTATCATCACCAAATTATTTATAAGAGGAATATAAACTTATTATAGATTTTAAAAGATATCTAATTTGAATTAGATCAAAAGAACGAGGGTTTTTCATCCATAGGTAAATAATAATTGTCTATCATTATTATCTTTCGTTATTATCACAAATTATTTATAAGGGACTTAATTTTATGAAAAATTAAAGAAGCGGAATATAAATTTTATTTCAACAATATTATAGGCATCATCCGAGAGAAAAAGAAAAGTAAGAAAGTTAATAAAAAAATAATCGAAAAAACTTACTTCAAGGTTTATCTTCACTTCAAATGGAAGAACAGAAGAAGTTCAGCAGCTATTGCCAAACGTGAAAGGGAAAAAAATGGAAGAAGAGCTGTTAGGGTTATGTGGGTGATTTGGAGAATTGCTATTAAAATATATTAAGGGCAAAAAGGTAAAAATGTGGTCACTTAAAAACAACTATAAGCTAAAAAAAAAAGCACCCCTACCCAGCTTTTACTTTTGCTTTAAAAATAAGTTTTTTTTAACTTAAAATAAAGTTTATGTTGAGTACTGTCAAACAGCTAAATAAGTTAAAAATCAGCTTTTAAGTCAGTTTGACCAGCTTTTAAGCTGAGCCAAACAGGCTCTAAGTCAGGTTTACACTTAAAAAGTAAATTGTTCATTGTCATATTCCCTGTGGGATTCGACTGCAACCTAATTGAGTCATATGATTAATAATGACCACTTATACCAGTTTTAATGTGTAATTTGGGTGTATCAAGGAACAAACTCGTTATCCTCCAAATTCCGAACTGTGCACCAGCTGTCCCTTGGGGATTTCTCTGTTATTAAGAAAGAACACTTATGATCTTTAATGTATTTATAAGGAAAATAATGATTTCGAAATCTCCTGTCATCAGCTCTACCCATTGGATAAACATTTTCAATTCGGGAATGAAACCTGATTTCTCTAAACAGCTAAGTAACAATTGTATGCATATAATAAAGGATAATACATATATATGTATAATATAATCTTTTATATAGCCACTAAAGAGAGAGCAGGAAGATCCATGTCAGTTCATAGCAATACAAATTAAAACCCCATCCAGCTTCTGTTCTAGCTTGATTGTAACAAATACTATCCAGGTAGCATAGTAACTAATATTGTCAGATTCCTGAAAACGAAATACTAAAAAGTATCTCAACTACAATAAGCCAATAATGTTACTTCTCTCTCCGCTTGTCTATAATTTTCATAAATTAATGTATGATATACCTATGGGATGGAACACCGTATACACGACTGACTATAGTCAACAAAAAAAGGTTTTAGATTAGGTGATCAAGTCAAAATACTGAAATCTGTTAGAAAGTTCGAAGACAGCTAAAGTAACAAATCTCAAACTTTTATAATTGTCGCCAACAAGTACCTTGATTCAACAAAATGCTCCCCAACTTTGTTGACAGTGATAAGATCATATTATTATCCCACCACCCCATGTCGCAATATTTTTTCTCTTTCTTCTCCATTTTCTCTAGACATTGTCAACCTAGTTGACAACTCAAAGTACATAATTATTCTTGTTCTATAGAAACCAAAACCTATTCCAAGATCTGAGGTGGCAAATTGCTCTATGGCCTAACTTAAGACGCTAGAAAGAGCCACAAATGTTATTTAGGATAATAAAAATGCTTTATTTACAAGCACCGAAGAGTGTGACTTAGTGATCAATAAAGTGGGAGAACCATCAGGTTTCCAGTTCAAATCCTAGCAAAGACAAAAGAAAACACTAGGTGATTTCTTCTCATTTTGGTGGACAAAATTACCTCGCACTGTTTGGTGGTGGTGGTGGCAGTATCTTCAAATCCCAACAAAGACCAAAAAACAAAAAAGGGTCGATTGGCTAAATATACCACTCTTGCCTGTGTGATGAGAGTTGTATAACTATCACGACATATGGCCAACATCCTTTATCCAAAATTGAAAAGACAACAAAACACTAGGTGATTTATTCTCATCTGGCATCGCCTCAGTGAACCACATTACCCACTACTTGTTGCAGATGGGAGTTGGCAGTATCACATGAAATTAATCGAGGTTCACGCAAGCTAGCCCTACTGACGGAGGTGACACTCTCAGGTGAAATTAATCGAGTTGCATGCAAGCTAGCCCAAACACCAAGAACATTCAAAAAAAAAAAATACTTTATTTACACTTGAAAATTCCAAAGTACAATCATCAGTCAATGAATACAAAAAATCAGGGGCTTCATGTAATTATGTTAGAGTTGTTAAATTATACAACCCGCATTACAATTCAAGAAAATCTTCCATCAACAACTTCCTTATTACGACCATCAACAACCAGAAATATCAGGAATTTAATTTCCTTAATAGAATTAAACAACAAATTAACTTTTCAATCAATGTTATTGCAAACAAATACTGTATACTAAGCTAACCTTGAACATCTTGAAGCTCCACTTCAACATTGACAAGTTCCTCCAAGAGTTCTTCGGTTCTTCCCATATTATTAGAGACGAATGAAACCCGAGAGAAAATGCCCTATGAGTTTATAGTGTTCGTTCGGCTTCTGTACAGAGAAAATGTAATATTTTTGAAAAGAACTCAAAGAGGTTGATGGGCTTGGGCGGTATAAGTGCACAAAATAACCCATTTTAGGATCGCTATTTATGGTATTAGCCAAAATTATTTTTAAAGTTTAGCCAATTTAAAAGAAAAAATTGAGACCAAACTTTGCTGTGTAATTAATTGTAGATTTTCTAATTTAAGTAAGTACGAAATTATAGATTTAACCTGTGTTAGGTTAAAAATTTAATTAATTGTTCATTCACTTACGGTTGCATCATTTTTGCTCATATTTATGGCATAAATATATTAAATTTTAAATTGTAGCTTAATTTTAACTTGACCTTTTAATTTTATGTGCACAAACGACACTTTAATAAACTATCATACATTTAACTAAATGAACAGCAATTTTTGGAGTTAAAAGTGATGTGAATGCAAATGCTCCCAGTTTGTATTAAGAGTCACTCATGAATGCCAACTAATTAAATATAATTTCACGTCCTTTAAAAAATACAAAAAAATGAGATTTTGATTTGGAAATATGTATACAAGGGATTCGGTAGAGTTGTCATGTCATCATTTTTCTACCTTGTGAGCCTCAAAAATTACTCTCAACTCGCACAAAATATGTGCACATTACGCGTTTTGCCAGTTACAATTCGTGTGTTTATTTATTAAAATCTATCATATAGTTAAAATGTCTATTTGTGCAATATAAAAATTAAAAATTAAAATTAAAATTTAAAATCAAATTTAAAATCTATTATATATATTATGCATTTATTCATTCATGGTGCCTTAATTTATTCCATTTTGAAAATTAACTTATTCATTCATTTCCGTATCACTTACATATTGTCTCATTTCATTTCACTTGTGGCACCTAATCCAACTCATCCATGATAATTGAGTGTAATGTGTTCCTTTTCAGTTTGAAAATAGCTTAAATTAAGGAAAAACTATTTTATCAACTATACATTCATATTATACATATTAATTATATATATATTTTTAAATAATTACTCATTTTGGTTATTAATTAAAGTTGTTATCATTATATTGAAAAAATACATTTTAATATATATATTTTTGTTATCGATTTAATTATATATGACCCCTTAAAATTCTCTATATATTTTAGTTAGACATCTTAACTTAAGCTTGTGTCTATTGAACACTTTAGTCTTGACAAACAAATTTATAGAAGTACTTTTTTAAAACAAAATGGAAGTCGTTTGAAAGATAAAATGCGTCTCAAACACAAACCAATAAAATGATGACACCTGCCAATTGAATCCAATCTTTTTAATATTTATTTAAATCATTCAAAAAAGAATTGAAAAAATAAAAAATAATAATTTTGAATTTAAATAATTCAAAAAAAGAATTGAAAAAATAAAAAATAAAATTTGAATCAATTCTTTTCCCTTCTTTCCACCCCTTTCCAACAGGCCGCCAACCATTACTTCACTTTTTTATTCTTTACCACTGAACCTTACGTCCATAATCAAGTGCTTATTTTCTTCATCATAATACTCATCAGGCATATAATTAATTATATATACACAAATAGATAACAATTTTTCTCGCATAAAATAATTAATTCGTATGTATTTTACAGGTAAAATGGATTGAGTTTTGTCAGAAGAATATGTGATTTCAAATTTTATTAATAATGTCGTACGATTTTGTTGCTTTATTGTGGGTTTCATTGCGCTAAAAAATAGAAAATTATAAAATGCATGTTCAACATTAACAAATTGCCCAACGTAGGGCAAATTTTCCAAATTTAGTGTTTCTGTTGTCTTCAACTTTAAACTAAAATCATTCTCAATTGATTTTATATTCATTTATACAAAAGAAAAATAAAAAGAGAGAGAAAGAAAATACTATTTTTAGCTGCTTTACACGCTCAAGAAGTGTGGAGCACCTTTTTTGTCATATCAATAGTTGGTAAAAAAAGGACATATTATGAAACAAATAACAAGATCAATAAGCTTAAGTTAAGATATCTAACTGAAATATACGGATAATTTTAAGGCATCGCATATGACTTGAGCCTTTTGCTACCAGATACATTAAACTAGGAAGAAAGGTGAGTGATATAAAAAAAAGGATGGAAGGAAAATAGTAGTTACTTTAAAGTTCATACCTTTGTGTCTATTTCATACCATTGTGTTTGGTATGAAGGAATGAACTTTAGACAAAAAGGTATGAGATTAGACTTGGTCAAATTTACTTCTTTGGAAATTAGACACACATGTATGAAGTTAGACTTGGAAAGACTATGAAATTAGACCATTTTAATTTCACTTCAATAATCTATATCTCAATTTTGTATTTATACTTCAAATTTTAGATTAAAAAAAAGGGAAAACTACGATGTAAGGTAACTCGACTCAAATTATTAGCCCCACTTCACCCAAGTTGTCCAATTTAACTCACATGGAGAATTTAATATCACATGTTTGGCTCAAACCCTAAAGGATTATTTCCTACAAAGCATAAAGAATAATAATCATGTATATATTACAATTTTATACATAATAATATCTATAAGTTATATCTTTTTCAAACCTAAAAGAGTATCATTTGCACTAGAATGAGATTGTTGTATTTTTTTGAGACGGTGAAATTCAATTGGGCAACAATCATAAACGAAAATGAATGAGCTAGGTCTGGATCTTTTTCTTTTTAACAAATATAAAAGAAATAGTTACCATTTGTAATTCAAATTAGTAAGGTTAGATGATATTTCAAGAGTCAAATGACTTTACATTATCATCTCTTCAGAATTTAAATTTTAATGCGATGATTGAAGTTAGATAGAATTTTGCTCCTAAATTTAATGCGAAAAATCAATAATTTTCAACTTTAGTCTTACAAGTCACGAATGCAAATTTGATTCTAAAACAGATAAATGTCAAAGGAAAAGCTAGACAAAAGATTCATTCTGTCAAAAATTCTTTACATAACATGATTTCAATTATATCATGTTTACTTATTTCGAGCTTTCATTGCTTGCCGTGCAAATTTTTTTTAAAAAAGTATAGTGATTATTTTAAAAAATTAAGAGTATTTTATTAGGTTAAAGAATATAGAAATTGATTTTTTAATAAAAATATGATATTTAGTTTTTGAATAAAGAAATTAAAATTGATTTGAACACTTCAAAGCATATGATTTTTTTTTGTTTTGATTATTTTTTAGTGGTAAAAGAAATACAAATCACTAGGTGAAGATCAGCTAAACAAACATTTCTTAATCAAAAAAATTTGGAAGTTTGAACTAACTTATAATTAAAAATTTCTTAATAATAGGAAAAAAGGTAGGATATATCCTTCAACTTTGTAATTTAGAATTGATATATTCTTTTTGTAAAAGCGATTCACATATACCTCTACTTGTAAAATTAATAAATCAAATCACAAATCAAATAAGGATAAATAAAGGAAAAATTGTATAGAAGAGCAAACTAATAAACCTAAAAAAATGGAAAATAGCTAGGGGTGGATTTAATTGTGCTCATAGCAAACGTCAGCTAAAATTTGCCAGTGTCACTCTCCCAGGAAATCTCGCTCGCCACTCTCCATTCGCTCGTCTCTCGCGCTTTTATACACAAAAGTGTATAATTCGTTTCTGTTTTGCAATTAAAGCGATGAGAAAAAATTGTATATACACATGCAAAAATATATCTCTTCGTGTTATACACTAATTACAATTAAAAACATGTTTACTTAAATATGCCGAGAAAAAGGTCAACGAATTATACAAGTCGCGAAGTTATACAATTGCAGTGAAATACAATTTTCTCTAGCTTTTACAACATAAGTGTATATATTGTGTTTCTGTTTTTGTATTAAAGCGAGAAAGAAAACAACATGTATCTTCTTGCTAGCGTAAAATTTGCAGCGAAATTAGGCTGTGAATTATACAATTGTGCATTTTAAATTGACATGGAATAGGATAGCGAATTATACAATTGCGCGAAAATAGGCCAGAGAATTATACAATTTAGGCCAAAGCGCGACTTATACAATTGTCTAGTATAGCGAAAATTATACAGTTTTATGTTTGCTATGGAGCCGCAATTATGCACAGTTGTTATGCATAGAAATATGAATTTTTTGTTTGCTATATGTGAAAGTGTCCTAAATAAACTAGAATATTTTAATTGATATACATAATAAGATATTTTTAAAAAAAGAACTTTACTATTTTCCAAATTTATGTGTTGCTTCATTGCTTGTAACATAATATTTGTATTAGTTGCATTTTCGGAAAGAACTTTTCAAAATTAGAACTCACAAAAAGTACCTAATAATTAATATCAATAATATATAAATTATCAATTGAAAAAATCTTTTAGAAAAGGGTTATTAATAACCATATATCTAAAAAAGTTTTAACAAACAAAATTTGATTTTGAACAATTCAAAGCATATGATTTGTTTTGATAGTATTTTTTTTAGTGGTAAAAAAAATCCAAAATCACAAGGTGAAGATCAGCTAAACAAACATGTCTTAATCACGAATTTTTTTGGCATAATGTTCCTTAAATATTGATAGTTAGAACTAATTTATAATTAAAGTAGGAAAAAGGATATGATATATCCTTTAATTTTACGATTTAGAACTGATATAATTCTTTTTGTCAAAATGACTCACATATACCTCTACTTATAATATAAATGACCCATATCACAAATCAAAAATAGTATAAATAAAATATAAATATTTTAATTGATATACGCGATAAGAATTTTAAAAAATCCTTGTATTAATTGAATTTTCGGACTCATTATGTATTGGCTTTAGGCCACCAACCCCGTTGAGCCGCCTTAAAAGCTTGCAATCTTATCTTGTCATGGTTAGTTTTGTATTTTCTTTGTTCATAATTATTTGACAGATATACTAAAAATATATATTTAAAATTAATTGTCAATTTTTAGATAATCAAAAAACAATTAATTATTTTTTATCAAATTTGCCCTTAATGATAGTTTAGTTCAATTGGAAAGTTATGTAGACTTTTGATATTCTTGTTATAATAGGGTTATATTAGTCAAATTACACCTTTTATTAAATTTTTCTTGAGAAATATAAATGACCTTAATATCACATACAATTGTGAACGGAAAGAATAACTTGATTCCATTATAATTGGTGCATATTCAACATAGTGTAGAAGAAGAAAAATTTTTGATCAGGGCAAGAAGATTAAAAAGACTCTAATTTCTTGTTTATTTTTTAATTAAAATATAATAAAATTTAAACGGTAAAAATTGTAAAAAATAAAATACCATATTATAAAATACATTATTTTACCGACAAAATTTTCTTATGAAGAAGATTTGTCCAAAATTCATGATTCTTTTAGGTTGGGTGCATGGTCCAAGGCAAAAGCAACTCATTTCGCTGTACTACCAAGTAAAAACCTTAGGGTTGGAATAAGGATGTGTGGAGATGGCTATAGAGATGAGGAATTGAGAAAGCCAGTTGGGCTGGGAAAGGAATGGGGTGATTTGGAGATGCATGTTGGGTATTTTTGATGGGGAGCGGCAGAAAACGTGGTTGTAATTGGTGGGGGTGTGGGGTGGTGGGTGGAGCAGTTGGGATTGATTGAGAATAATTGGAGAGAGTTGTGTGAAGTAAATTCGGGGGTCTGGCAGTGGGGTTGCGGTGAAGGGTTTGGTAGGGTTCGGGGGTGAGATATGGGGTGAATTTTTTGGAAGAGCATTAGGGTAGTGAGGTGTGGTTTTGTCGGGGGAGGGATGGGTGGGAGTGGAGTGTTGGGAGCTGGAGATAAGCGGGGAAAGGGGGTTTGGGGGTTATGACGTGGAGCTATGGGGGGTGTTTGGGTTTGGTGAGTTTTGTGTGTGGGTGGAAGGGTTGTGTGGATTGGTGGGGGGAGATCGCGTGTGGTGGGGGATGGGGGGTGGGGAGAGGTGCTTGGTTGGTGAGGCGGGGTGTGTGAGTGGTGTGGAGTGATTTTCTAGAGGGAGAGATTTATAAGGGTAGGGTGGGGTATGGGGTATGTTGCGTTGGTGCGAGAGTTTGTGGTGGGGAATGGGGTTGGCGGGGGGTGGTCTAAGGGAATGAGGGTGGTGGGGGGTGTGGGGGGGGTTAATTATTGGGTGTGTGTGATGATAATTCATGTTTGGTTGTTTAGTGGGTGGTGGTGGTGCGGAAAGTTTTGGGATGGGAGTTTGTGGAGATGCTTGTAAATAGCTGTGTGAAGTGGCGGAAAATGATATTGAGTGTGGGGATTTAGTCGGGGGAGGTGGAGCTTGTAAGGGGAGGGTGGTGTTTGGGTGCGCGGATGTTTGAGGTGGAGTAATGGTTTTGGTGTAGTTTTGGGAGATGTGAGGGAGGGGTGGGGCGGTCTAGGGGGTTGGAGTGTGGTGGTGGGGGGTAGGGGGGGGAGTGTAGTGTGTGGGTTGTTTTGGATAGTGGTTTGTGTGTGTGTTTGAAGAGAAGTGTGATTGGGTGTGGTGTTGGGTGGAGTTTCGGATATTGGTGGGTAGTGTGTGTGTAAAGGGACTAGCGGGGATTAGGATGGGCTTGTGGGTTGTGGGCCTGGTGGTTACGTTTGCTGGGGTGGTGTGTTTAGTGGATGATGAAGGAATTATTGGGGGTGTGGGGTGTTGACGGGTGTTGGTGTTGGTAGGATGGATTGTGGGGATTTGTGGGTCGTGAGTTTGGTTTGGTAGGGTATGTGTTGGTGGTGGGTAGTATGGAGTAGGGGGTTGGGGGGGTGTAGAGGGTGTGTGGGGCGGGGGATGGGCGTGGTTGGAGGTGCGGTGTTTGATGTGGTTGGTGGTGGGGGGGGTAGGAGTTTGGTTTTGTTTGTAGGGTGAGGATGTGATAGTATGGTGGTGGATGGGGTGTGGGGGGTGTTGCTGTAGGCTTCTTTGGATAAGGGGGGGGGGAATTGTGTTCTGGGGTATTGGATTGCGGGGTGTTGGATGTGGTTGGCTGTGGGGGGGGGGGGGGTTGATCGGGGGAGGTTGGGTATTCTGGTGTGGTGAGTGTGGGGTGTTTGTGGGTAGGTGGAGAGGGTTCTCTTGTTTTTTTTTGGAGGTGGGTTGGTGTATCGGGGAGTGTGGGGGGTATGAAGGAGTGGTGGGTGTGGGTTGGGTGTGTTTTCGGGGTGAAGGTTTGGATAAGGGAGTGTTGGGGTGGGCGGCAGTGGTGGGTTTATGGTGGAGTGTAACGGTTGTGGTTGTATGGTGGGATGTGGAGTGGGTGGTGAGGATGTCGATTTTCATGGAATTTGTGTTGCTAAAATGGGGGGGGGAAGGGGGATGGGTTGGGGGGGAGCGCCTTGGGGTGGTCGGTTTGGTAGGGGTGTATCGGGGAGAAGGAGGGGGGGGGGGTTGGTTGGGGTGTAGATGTGAGGTGTAGTTGGGTTGGTAGGGGATTGGGGTGTTCAGGTTTTGTGGGGGGGGTGTGGGTTGCGAGAATGTGGGTTGGGGGGGGGATTTGGTGGTTTGTCTTTGTGGGTGGGCTTGAGGGGGTGAAGGTGGAGGAGAGTGGTGTTTGGATGGTGGGGAAGGGTGATGCGTGTTGAGGAAGGAGGTTGGTTTTGTTTCTTGGGGGGATGGCTATTTTAGGGGGGTGTGTAATGAGGGTGGTTGTTAGCGTTGGGGTTGGGGGGGATGGGGGGGGGTCTCTTTTTAGGGGTTAGGTTGGGGTTTTTAAATGATATTGTGGTTGGGGTGGAGATTGTATGGGGGGGAGCTGGTGTGGCGGTTTTGAGATGCAGTGGTGTGAGGTGAGGGGGTTGTGAGTTGGGGGTGTGGGGGGTTGTTGTGGGGGGAGACTGGGGGGATGTGCAAGGGGTGTGGGGTTGGTGCCTTGTAGCGAGGGGGGGGTTGTGTGGGGTGTGGAGGTTTGGGTGGCTTTGGTCGATGGGGGTTCGTGTGAGATTGGCATTTGGGGTTGGGGGGTTTGGGGGGTGGGGTTGTGGGTGTTGGTGTGTAGGGATGGAGGGTAGGGCGGTGAGAGTGTAGGTGGTGATGGTGTATTTGTAGGGTGGTGGGGGGGGTACTTGGGGCTGTTGTGTGTTTGTTCTCTAATTTACTTAAGTAGAGGCAGTAATTGGCAGAATCATTAAACATTCACAATTGGTTATTCTTTCATTTCAAATTCCCAAATTTTAAAATTTGACTTGCTTACTTGAAGCACTTGAACAATATTTACAAAAGAATCGATATATTAATATGAGTTTATATATAAATTTTGAGACCGTTTAAAAGAAATTTGTGTTAGATGTTCATTGAAATCTTCTATTGAAGAGTTTCAAAGCTCATTTTTAAGATTTGATTTGTCGTAAATATGAACTATTTTGAGTGAATAGTTAAAAAGATCGAAACATTGAAAGGAACTCATTTCTAAAATTTGAAACTGTTTAAAAGAAATTTGAGTTAATCGAGATTGAAAGGAAGATGAACAACATACAATGTATAAATATTACATTATATTATATGTACATACAAATATTTTTGTTGAATTATGTTTGTTTTGTTTGTTACTTAAATTTTACTTCATAGTATCATTAAAATCAATCGTTACATATAACGATGAAAAGTTATTTTGCATAACAATTGACTTGATGTGATCGTGTCATTACCTTAATCTTATTTAATATCTTGTCGGCCTGCCTTTTCCATAGTAATTTTATCTCGTATCTATTTTTCTCGTAATTTTTTCATTTAAATTATTAATGTATGATATTATGTCTGACAGGTACGATTTGTTTTTTTTTCAATCTTAAATTTATTAAAATAATATAATAAAATATAAAGATATTCAACGTATACAATACAATATACATTATAAAACAATACATAGTTACCCTACCTTCAAACACAGGTATATCACTATCCTCATTTATAATTAGGCGTGACACTTTCAAATACAGCGGCTTTCTTAATATAATCTATATATATTATATATATATAGAGAAAAGAATTTTGCTGGCATGAGAGTGCCATTGGCATCTATATATGCTCCAGATATTCTGCCTTTAATTATAATAAAGTTATTATTAGAGTATAAAATTAAACTCAAAATTAAATTAAATTGCAAGTTGAGTTAAATCAGGAAAAAAGTCTGATTAATGATTTGATATTAAAAAAAATTTGGCTATACTTGATTTGGTTTGATTTTAACTAAAAAAAATGAATTTGAGATCAAATCAATCTGAGATTTACACATATATAATTTTAAAATTTATTTTACACATATGTGTATATACTTTGATGTAATTTCTAAATATTACTTATATATTTTTATAATTTTTTATCTTTTAACATATTTTTTCAAGTAATTTGACACCTATAATTTTGAATGGTCAATAAAGGTTATGTAAGATATTAGTAACTCTAGTAAAGCTCACTTCAAAATCAAAGCAATACTAATGCTAATAAAATAAATTACTTCAACAATAAGGATCACAGTAATGTTGAATATTTGTTTTTTGATTTTACATTGATTTGGACATTTAAAATACACAACCTAAATTTTAGTTTATCTTTAATGTTTAATCATGTAACTAATATTTATTAGACTTAATTTAATATGATTTAGTACTTTTAAATTATGATCATTTTCATTATGACTTGTCAATTTGCAATATTTACTTTATATACAATTTCATTTTTATTGAATATCTTAGTGTCATTATTCATCTCATAATTTGTTTTATTTTTCTTAAGAAACACATTAAATAGTTCTATTTTGATTGGACTAAAGAAATATTTGAAACACAATTTGATTATATGTTTTTATGAATATTTTACCAGAAAATCAAAGGTTTATTAGTTTAATTTGATTAAAAAATTTAAAAATTCAACAAAAATGACTTGATTTGATATTTGAAAAGCCTGAATCAAATTGAAAAAACTCGGGTTAAAAAATTTTAAAAAAATCTAAATTTTATTAATTTTATTTATAAATTTAAAATTTTAACACAAATAATCTAATATGATATTTAAAAAGCCTGAAACAAACTGAAAAAAATGCAAGGTTGATTTTTTTTTAAAAAAATCTTAATTTTTATTATTTTTATTTATAGATTTTAAATTTTAACACAAATAATTTAATTTGATACCTAAATTATTAAATCAACTAATTATATATGCTATTTATTATATATCTGGACCACATATATGATAATTACACAAATGCTAACAAGATGTTTGTCATAAACGTGGAATATTTTGAGACACGTGCAATGAAATTGTTTTTCTCAACAACTATCTTTAATATTTAGTACTTCGTATTAAATGGATTAAATCAGAAATCAATATCTCCGGTTAAAAAAATAATAACGTATGTTAGAGAAGTATATATTAAATAGGAAAAAAAGCTCACGTCATTAAATTTTTAGAAAAGACTTATTTATATCATTAGTAAAGTTTAGTTCATTTATATCATTACTGTTAAAGAAAAGATTCATTTATGTCATTATTTTTCAACAATGATTTTGCAAAATCATTTTTGACACATGACCAATTATAATTCGGCCACATCATCAATTTTTTAATTTTTTTAATAAAAAAATTAATTCAATTTTTGTTCAGAATTATGATTTTTTTATTTAAAAAATTGATGACGTAGCCGAATTACAATTCACCGGGTGTCAAAAATGTTTGCAAAACCACTATTGAAAAATAATGACATAAATGAGCATTTTCTTGAATGGTAATGGAATATATGATCCAAACTTTTAATGGATGTCATAAATGAGACTTTTTTGAAAGTTCGATGGCATATTTGAGCCTTTTTCCTATTAAATAAGGAAAAAACTCTATTGGTAGAAAATTTAGTCAGAATTTGAATTAAAATGTATTTTACATATATCATTTTTTTTAAAAAAATATTTTTATTCTTTTAAATTTAATACATTTTAATTAAAAGATGTAAAAAAGATTAATTCATTTTATAATTTAAAAAATATTTTTTAAAAAAATTCTAGCCAAATTACTGATCATTTAGCATAAATGTATTACTTGATTAGTTTAGTGTATTTAATGTTTTGTCCCTTAAAATATTTTTCTCACACCTTCTTCAAGTATTTATGGAAGATATTTTTGTAATTAAATATTTTTTTTTAAAAATATTATATAATATATGTATTTTTAATATATTAAATTAAATATAATGTAAAAAATATTTTTAACATAATAATATAAACATAACTAATATTTACATTATTAATATCAATATTTAATACTATTATTATATTATATTTCATATTATTTTTGTACACCCTACTAAATTATTCTGCGCGCAGAATTATACAATACATTAATATATAATCCATGGGACTATATCATTATTGTAAGTACGAAAGGTCCTTTTATTGTTTCACACCTTTTAGGTCATGTAAGTGGTTGTATAATTTAATTTGATAGGTAAAATGATTATATATTAGCCCAACCTACCATTCCAACACTTGACAATATGCACTTAAATTGACTCAACTAATTCTTAATGCTTACATTAACTATTTTTAATATCTTAAATCATTTTTCAAAAGAATTTTTGAAATGTTAATAGTCATTATAATTATACTAAGCACTTTATTTATTACGTAGTCTTTTTTTTAAAAAAAAGAAAGTGTAAAGTGTATTGTGAACAGAACAAAATAAATGAATGAAGAAGATATTATCTAGAATGGTTAAAATAAATAAATAAAAATAAAATATTTATTTTGAATATAGGGATCAAATAAAATGAAAAAAAAAACACAACATCTCTATATAGGGTAAAACTTATCTGTATCGAATATTTACATTAAGTCAATATATGTATGTCACGTGTTTAAATTTATAGTTTATTTTATTTAACCATAATTAATTGATATGTGTTTTACTTCATTAAATGAACTCGGTGTAAACCACACTGAAATTTTTCTCTTATTTAATTACAATGTATCCAATTTATCTTCTTCCTTTTAATTATAATTTTAAAACAATAAGTACCCTAATAATTACCATTTATTACTAACCAATCATTTCATATTCTCTAAAATCTAATCTAAATTCTAAATATTTATAATGCAAGTTATCTATTCTGATTAAGCTAGTCTGAAGAGGGGGAAATCATTTTCTTAATTTTCTAATATGTAAATTTCTGCACTCTATTCTATTACTTTTTTTTTTCTTAATCCCTGTTTTTATGTTTTTGAAATCTCAGGAACTCAATTTGGACGAACGTTATTCAGGTAACTTTTTCTTACGCCTATTTAGCTTGTGGGTCATTGATCATAATGAAAATTCGTTGAAGGGATAAAACCATGAGGCAATTACTTTTCATGATTAGAATTTAGGAATATTGTAAAAGATTTTTTTAATACCAATGGTAAGTCATATCTGAAATTCTGGACTAATTACTATGTCGATAATTCAATATGTCGATCTTCCACTCTTACTGTTAGTTACGACCTCTGTTTAATTTTATTAATCTTGTAGGCCTTGTGAAACAAACTCGGTTCCCAATACAAAACACTGATACATAATATTTACGGGATATAAATTATGACGTATAGTATGCACAACAAAGTAATAACATACTAATTACAGATAGATTGCATAGAAGAAGGTAACTAGAAGGAAACGAGACACCAGAACATAGGTAACTGAAAGCAAAGCTTCAACATAATTTTCATAACTGTTCTTTTAACTTTTAGTCTTATTTAACAAATAGTTATTGGGTCTGGATCCCAAATAAAAGTCTCTAATAGCCCATTAGTTCTTACAGAGTCAACTTGATTCACAACGATGTAACAAACTCGATTCTCAACACAAACATTGATATATAATATTCACAGGATACAAATTACAACGTATAATACGCAAAACAAAGTAATAACATACTAATTATATATATATATATATAGAAGAAGGTAACTATTGAATGGGATGAGATATCAAAATAGAGAAAGGGGATGAGAGATAATTGAAAGTCAAAGCTTCGACATAATTTTCATAACTGTTCTTCTAACTCCTAATCTTATATAATAAATAGTTATTGAGTCTGAGTACCAAATAAAAGTCTCTAAAAGCCCATAGACCTTATAGAGTCAACTTGATTCATAACAGCTTGCGTCCCTCCAGCACAATGCAATGACTAACAGTATAAATAATTTTTATAGGAATGGAATTTCAATATTTGCATCATATACCTATTTTTATAGACTCACCATAATATATCTTTTTTATTATATATAATATAATCTGCATTGTGTATATATAAAAATGATGTCTATGGACTTTGCTGTTGAGAGAGAGTAGTATATTGATGCAAAAACATTCGAAAAAAAAGATAAAATGAAAACTGAAAAGTAACGACTCTTAAAAGAAGTAATGAAATAAATACGACAAGAAGAAAGAGAGGGGAATGAGGAGGCTACTTTCATGTATATAGTTTTATATTAATTTCGTCCGGAATTGTTTGTCATGTTGCATTTATCGAAAGTTAATTTGACTAATTTTCAA
The DNA here is from genome assembly GCA_027704765.1 of Solanum habrochaites. NCBI lineage: Eukaryota > Viridiplantae > Streptophyta > Magnoliopsida > Solanales > Solanaceae > Solanum > Solanum habrochaites. The sequence continues at coordinate 55,345,148 of JAKWJA010002496.1, forward strand.
ATGTAAATAAGATTATATTAATTTGATATTTTAAACAAAAAAACTAGATATTCTAAAACTATATGAAAAGTACTATAAATTACAATTTTTTGTATCTTAATATGATGAAAAAATACATCTTAAAATGTTAGTAAAAATTTTTATATTTAATTCTAAAAATAGAAATCATGGCAAACAATATCGGGCGAAGAAAGTAATACTTTACATAATAAATGATTACTAAATCACTAAATTAATAACAATAACTTTTTGACTCTTAACACTGAAAAATAGATGGGTAACTAGGAGAATATAATTAAGAAATAATTTTTAAAGTTTTTTAAAATATAATACAAACCCTATAAATATTAACCTCTTAATGGCATCTTACAATAATAATTTGGGAAATATAAATGTCATTGACTCATGTTATTAAACAAAAAACTATTTAGAGAATTTTATACTCATCGAGACAAAGTTAATCACATTTAACATTTTTTATAACAAAGACACATTTTACGGTTATTAAATAATTTATTTAAAAAAAAAATCTAATAATTTATATTTTAATTTTTTATTACCGCACAAAACGTGAACGAGTACATTAGTTAAAGTGATAAGTTTGAATAACAATTTTTAGAAATATTGAGTTCAAATGATATTAATTTTGAAAATTGGCACCACAAAGTTTAATTTTCAAATTACTCTTAATTCCCTAAATTATTCAAGAAAATAAAAGTGGTCCTAGATAGATCTAATAAGAAGAATATTTTTTTTACTGAAATAATTTTATTGTATTAATGATAAATTTTTAGAAAATAAATAATTTATTACTTATTTTTTATCCGTGATAAACATAGAGGCCGGGTTGAGAAGTGTGGGGAATGGTGTGTTAGAAGGTGAAGAAAAGATAACTAACGTGAAATCAAAAATAATTTTTCTGAAATTTGTTTTTTTTTCCAAAAAATAAATAAATTGGATTTGATAAATAGGAAAAGTTTAGAAAAATATTTTTGTTTTACCAAACATACCCACGTGTATAATATGCCCTGTTTTATTTTGCATTTACTAATGCCACCAACTAAATGGTTATGTCTATGAGTGCATCATATTCAATTTCTCTAACTATTCTCACCTAAAACTGAAAAAGAAGCTGAACCCCAATATGGATTAGTATATTTATCCATCTCCAAAAAATAATTGTATATATCGCTTTAAAAGCATTAACTCCTAATCTAAATATTAAAATATTCCCGTTTCACATTAAAGTCCCGCGTAAGATTGGATATCGAACCGGGTTGTATCGATATCGGTTGATTCGTCCCAATTTGGTAACCTTCGGGATGGAACGGACACCAGAATGATAAAAACAACTAACGAAATAAAATAATCACCGATTGATATTGATGTACTGGTAGTAATTTTACCCCGAGTTCCTTTTTGGGTCCAATTCCTTTAATTTATTTTTTTATTCATTAATTTATATTATAATTTATTTAATTTTTTAAAGATACAAATTTAAGTTATTTAAATTACAAGTTATAAATTTACATTATAAGTTCTAATATATTAATAAATAAAAACTTATAAACATCAAAAGATTCTCAAAAACATTTTTTTAAAAGAAAACTTTAATAGATTTAACTTGAAAACTTAATAAGTAAAACTTTTTAAAAATATATCTTTAAAATAACTTAAGTAAAAAGTTACATTATAAATTTTAAAACTATTGATTTAAACTTAGAAAATAAAAATAATATTCATATTTCGTAATTCAAAAAATAAAATAACTAAAAAAAATTAATCATTTTTTGAAATAGCTAGATGAGTTGTCCCGTTTATCCCATCCCGTTCCATTTCGGTCCAATCCGATTTGTTCCGGTTCCATCCCGGTATATAGTGGATGGAACAAATCGAGTATCCGTTCCGGTAATTCCGAACCGGTTTATTTCGGTACCGTTCAATTCGTCCTTTTTCAATCCAATATTGGTTCGTGCCGATCCGATGATTCCGTTTCGATCCGTTGTCCAGTCTTAGTCCCGCGCAATATAAACCTGCTATAGTTTGCTTAAACACATGGAATCCTTCACTTTGTTCCATCCCCTTGTAGCAACAACAACAATTACGATGATTTTTCGCCCTACTTATATACAGACCCCTGCATTTATAATTACAATTTTCTTATATATGTTACTTCTAACTTTTACGAATGTATTTTTACACCTTATTGTTATTGTCACGACCTACCCATCGGGCCGTACGGGCCCCTACTCTAACACCTAAGTAGGAGAACCCTCATATCTTAATAGAGAAAAACATGCAAAAATTACGACAAAGCTAAGAAAATTAAATAAATAATATTTTTAAATACACTCTTTGTTAAACTTGTAAAATAATTTAATAACCCCATAGATCTAGTTTAACAGGTACAAGTTCTACTGCGAATAATGATGAACTATAATTAAATAAAGAACACAACTCCCACCATACGAAAAGAAGAATCGAAACTGTTGGAGGAATTCTTTGTCTTCACCTAATGAAATATCACCACTTCTGCATCCACACTATGTCAAAAGGACATAGCAAGAGTAGTATCAGTACAACAACACGTACTGGTATGCATCATCGGTCAACCTGACGCCCACCTCAAAATATATAAAAAAAAAAATAGAATCATGCAAGTACTTCTCGTTTCTCCACCCTTCCCCTTTCTTACAACACCCTCAAGTTGTAACAAGACTCTAACTACTAATCATTTTTTTTTTTCACTCCTAAAACTTCTAGTTCTTACAAAACCCTCAAGTTATAACAAAACTCTAACTACTAACCATTTTCTTTTTTCCACTGCTAATACTTCTAGTTCTGTGAAGTCATAGTTCTGTAAATACAAGTTTGGTTAGGTCATATTTATGGCCTTTAATGGAAAAGGTTTAGCTATCAACAAATATGCGAGCAATAACAGATACAAGTTTTAATAACCTTTTGGTTCGTATTGAAAATGAAGAAGTAATCACAATAAAGGATAGTTTGATAATACTTTCAGAACAAATGGTTGTACAACCAACACAAGATGGTAATCCAGAAGAATTATTGACCAAAGAAATATTTCCATCCCTTAAACAAAATTACAGATCTGCTAACTATATAACAGAACGGGCGATCTTAGCAGGTAGAAATGAATGTATAAAATCTAAATGAAATGCTGATTCAGAAATTTCCTGGAGAAACAAAAGCATATATCAATTTTGACTCGGTGGAAGGTGATACCAACAACTATTACCAAGGAGAATACCTCAACACACTATATTTTCAACACACTAACACCAAATGGACTATCACCACATAAGTACATTATCAAATACATCTAAACTATTTTAAATATCCTATTATGTTACTACATAGAGAAAAAGATAAATCAACAAATCTGATCTTATAAATACATAACAAGTACATCTTACAATTTACAAATTAGGTTAGTGCTGAAAGAAAATGCACCCATTATGCTGCTAAGAAATCTAGACCCAATCAAATTGATTATGCAATGTAACTCGATTAATTTGTAGAGAATTTTACAAGAATGTCATATATGCAGAAATAACAACAGGTCAATATGCAACAAATCAGTTTTTTAAAACAAGGATACAACTATCACCACCCGAGAATGAATAATATCTGTTTAAATTTGTTTGGAAACAATTTTCAATTAGTCTATGTTTTGCAATGACAACAAATAAAGCACAAAGTCAAACAATACCGAATGTTGGATTGCACCTACCGCAACATGTTTTCTCACATGGTCAACAATATGTAGCACTATCTAGAGAAATATATATGGCCACAACAAAGTTATTGGTCATGGCTAAACAACTAGAGCGGTACAAACGGACATACATAAGAAATATTGTGTACAAGTAAGTTTTAGACGAGATTTGATAAATTCTAAGAAATCGGAGATGGAAAAACTCCACCAGTCCCAAATGAATCAAATAAAAAAGTGCTTGGGATGTAGTCAAAGTTTATGGAAGGAACCACTATATGAACGAAGAACTAAATAGTACTTGTATATTCAATTATGTTAATATTTGTTCGGACGTCGAATATATAAGAGATGATTATGAATCACAACTGCTATCTTTAAATGTAGGCTAATAAATAGTACATGAAACAACACAAAAGAACATACTAGGAATTAATGAAGTTCGGCAAACTTTTGTTTCCATTTGGCTACGCCTCGGACCACACCACCACTAATATTTATTTCACGCTTCACTCACTCCAAAGAGTATAAGTGAAATATACAAGAGAGAAGACGAAGAACAAATGCCTTAGAGATGAGAAGGCAAGTTAGAGTTGTATTACAAATGAATTAGGAGTTACCTATTATAAGGGTGAATTCCTTCCTATTGATTTCATCCATGACATACAATATGTTCAAAATGTTCAAGATTTTACCTGCGAATTCATTTATGGGTTCAACCTAAATTCACGCTACAAAAGGTGTTATCTTACTTTTTCTACCATGAAGAATTATCCTCTAACTACCTATCTTCCTTTCTCATTAATCCATTTTGAATCTGTACATTTAAAAAATCTCCACATTGGCAAGATCTCGTTTTCAACTTTCTCTCAATAAAACATTTTGGATTGTGTCTTCACCTTAATCTTCAAGGTTCAACAATGTTGATCAAGTTCAAACATGTTATGACTCCACTCCACCATCTTCTATGATTTCTCGTATAAATGAATATCGGACTTCAATTTGCTTCATCCTTGCATGATACACTTGTTCTTCTTTGTGCTAATTGAATAGCACTCTTACTATCACAAAATATTGTGATTTCTTCTTGTCCCATACCAATCTCCTCTAAGCATCCTTGAGCCAAATGCTTCCTTCCAGGCCTCTGTAATTGCCATGTGTCTGCCTCATGTGGTGACAAAGCCCTGTTGACTGGCAAACGTAGACCTTCCAACTAACTGGTGCATTGCAATAGTGAAAACATAACAAGTATTTTGTCTTCGTTTTGTCCAAATCACCTCATAATCCTGAGTCACACATATTCCAACAAAATATTGACTATCTTTCTGCTCTTTTCTCTCGAAACCAAACCAACATCTACAGTATTAATGCATATATCGTAGAATTCATTTTACACGCTGCCAATGATCTTTCCAGGATTGGTGCATGTACCTATTACAACTCCAACATCGTGTGCAAAATATCTGGCCTTGTGCAAAAAACCCCATTGCCTACTCAAGCTAACCAAAGCATTAGCGTATGGTACTCTTGACATATATTCTCATTAAGCTTCCATTATTAGGTGACATAGCATCACTAGCTTAAAATAAGGAGCAAGCGGAGTGCTAAACCATTTTCATTTTTTTTATTCATACCGAATCGCGTTTAAGTACTCTCTTTCAAATATTCCTTTTGAGATAAATAGGTTTCTTCTGTTTTTTTCCTTTGTGAATCATCTATCTTCTTTTTATCTCCATCCAATAATCTTCTTGTGTCTCACCCAAATCCTTCATCTCAAACTCCTTTCTTTAGTGAAATTTTAGCTTCTAAATTTCCTCTTGACTCTTAGAAGCTATCAACATAAAAACAACATATAGGAGAAGGTATATAAATGAGAATTGCTTCAAGCTTGCGCAAATACACACCACAATGATCGTATTTCTTCTTATGTAACCTTTGCTGCACATAACTTTGTCAATCGTTTGTTACCATTGTCCTAGAAGATTGTTTTATCAACAATCCGTAACAATGAATTTTCAAGTTTGCACACTATTTTTTTCTTTTCCATCAACTTTGCGAATCTTCTGGTGAGTCATGTAATTTTCCTCTTCCCAAGTTTCATGTAAAATGCAATTTTTACATCCAACGGAACAGTTCCAAATTTACTGTGATATCAAAGCTAACAAAACTCTAATGAGGAGTGTTTCATTTCACAACTGGAGAAAACACCTCATATATCAAATCCCCCCCTCCTTTTTGAGCCATACCTTTCTCCACCAATCTTGCTTTGTAGCGACATCTTCTTGGTTGGAAATACCTCTTCTTTGCAAATACCCCATTTGGCACCCATTGCTTTCTTTCTTGCCCCTCCGAAGATTGCCAATCTCTCTGTATAGATTTCTGATAAAAGGACTGCTTTCTCAATCCATGGCACCTCCCCTTATCCTTTTTTCTGAACTTTGGCCTGCGTCTTATAAGTGGGGGGGTAGGAATGTCATCACTACAATTGAGTCCGCACAAGCCTATATCTATGAGTCGAGCAGGTTTTCTTATTGTCTTTTTGGTGGCTTGCCGGTTGCTAATTGATTCCAGTTGTGGTTAGGTCTTGAGATGGAACCGCCCCTTCGACTGGCTCTCCTTCAGAGGAAAATCTTATGTTGCTTTCCTTTCCTTGTGTTGATCCTTTAGTTGGGAAAATTATCTTTCCCTCAAACTCCACCTGCTTGAAGCAAAACCATCCATTGTGGGTTTGACTTCTTCAGGGGTAGCCCAAAATATATAAATTTTGTCAAGGTAGATTCATCAAAGGTAACATCCCTGCTGAAAATAGTTTATTCTCGTCTCTGGACAGCCATAAACGTATCCTTTGACGCCAGAAGTAATTCCCATAATAACGCCTTTCTTTTGCTCTGAGAGTCCAATTTTGACTCTCTTACATGATAATAGGCAATTGTAGCCAAATACATATAAATAACCATAATCTTCAGCAGGTTTTTCCAGTACCATTTTTTCAAATGGTATCTTCCTACCAATAGCAGGGCACAGAGCATGATGGTAGACGATTAATGAGGTGGCACACCTATGTTATTGCCTCACCCCAAAATTCTTTTGTCCAAGCCAGATTGGACAACATACACCGAACTTTCCTCCAGCAAAGTTCGGTTCATGCGTTCTGCCATGCATTCCGTTTGGTGTAATTTTGACAGTGAAAATGTCTAACGATCCATTTTTCATACCATTTTCTCAAAAATTTTCTTAAAACGATCATTTTTGGGGGGGGGAATTTGCCACCATTGTCTGTGCGAAGACACTTGATCCTTTCTGCCACTTTTAATTTCTATCATCCACATCGCCTTCCATTTTGAGAAAATTTCCAATACTTCATCTTTTGTTTTTTCACACATCGTATACACTACCAATCTTGCTAGAAAAAGTCAATCAACAAAGGTTACAAAATAGTGTTTCCCACCTTAATGAAGGTGTTTTGGTAGCACCCCAAACAATCCGAATAACATAATTCCCAAAATACCTTGATAGCTGTTTTCCAATTTAATAAAAAAAAACCCTTGTTTGCTTCCCTTGAATACCAATGCTCCAAACTCTAAGTTGCAAATTTTTACTCTTTAGCATCCTTTGAATCGATAAAGTTTGTTTTCAAGGATTTCCCTCCAGCATTCCCCCAGCGCATATCCCCAACTTGGTCATTTCTGGCCTCCTTCTCGTCATTGGATGTTGTTGCCGCTGTCCCAATAACTGTACTACCTTGATAGTGGTACTGTTATTCCTTCCTTCAAATTGGCCTCATTACACCAGTGGGCACCAAAGGCATATCTCATGATCCCGATCATTATCTGCAATGACTTTGAACCCCTTTCGACCATGGGGCTCCTACATGAAATGAGTATTTTTCTTCAAATTTGGGGTACATATCGCACAGTTTGTTAATGTCTACTTAATCTCATCATGGTTCCTTAATCGGATTGAACCAACACCGTATGAGTACGAGGATTATGTTTCATTGTGAATAACCTCCCACATTCTCCTTCTATAAATCAATAAACCAGTCCCGATTGGGAACACATATGATAACTACAAGCTGAATCCATCAACCATACATCATGATTTGGATGTACTCTTTGTAACTAGTGCGTAATCGGAATCATCCCATCAGCCACATTTGGAAATCCATGACCGCCTTCCCAGTAATTTGTTTGATTTGCTATTCAACTTTGGGCAGTCTTCTTCCAATGCCTTTTTTCTTTTCTCGGCAAAAGGCACATTCAATCTTTGCTATTCTCCGATCTTGACTTGGATCTCCCTTTCTTTCGTTCTCATAGAATTTCACGAATGACCTCTCGCACTAGTGCTTCTGCTTCTTTCTCTCCTTCTTCTATCTTTCTTTCTTTCTCCGCTTTTTTTTTGTTTTTCTCTCTTTCTTTGTTCCTAACTGTATAAGGCAGACAACACATTCATTGATGAGATACTTCATCCATTCCCATGCCATTAGAGTCTTTCCACGATGATCGAACTCAATCGGAAAGTTAACTTAACACAATTAGGCCATAATCTTCCATCTCGTAGAAATTCACGTTCCATATTCCGCAAATCGTGCGCCAAACTTATTAAAGCTGGGGATATGATCATCATTGTGCACCAGGAATAGAGTAGAAGCGTAACGGTCCTTCTTTTTCATTCAGTAAAGTTTTATTTGACTGTTTTTTCTTCGAATTTCTCCTCCAATGAATTCCATAATTTTATTACAGATGTTTTTTTTCCTTCGTGTATGGTACTTTTGTTCTCTTGCAAGGGAAGATCTATGGTACCCTGAAAGCAACACGGTTGATAATCTTCCAATTCTTCTTCTCCTACACACCGTCTTGGTTTCTTTTCTTCAATGGCAACTAATCTACCCCTTGTTGAAAAGAACATCAAGGACCTCCCCTCGCCTTGCCACATTTCCGAAATGTCCTGACCCTCAAAAATTTCAAACTAGCAAATTTCGCTGGACACAATTCTTGTTATTATCGAGATGCCAATGTGAATATATTATTGACATGTGGATGTGGACTTATCAATTTTCTTGTCTCCCATTTTACTACCATACTATTTACTAGCTAAACCATGCAAAGACCAAAGTATCTTTTTCTGATGTGGTAAGTTTCAGACTATGCCTGCAACCACAGAGTTAACTCAGATAATACCTTGCTCTGATACCAATTGTTGGCGGAAAACCGAATATATAGGGAGTGATGGAATAAACTGCTTAAGTCTAAATTAGCTAATAAATATAGCATGAAACAACAACAAAAGAACACCAGGATAACGAGTTCGGCAAATTTTGTTTCCTTTTGCCTACTCCTCGGACGCACCACCTTAATCTATTTTAACCCTCCAAAAGAGTCAATCAGTGAATAGTACACGAGAGAAAAGAAGAACCCATGTCTAAGGAGATTAGAAGGCAATTAGGTGTATTACACAAAGACTTAGGAGCTACCTATTTAATAGGAGTGAATTCTTCTTATTGATGTCTCCATGACATCACAATATTCAAATGGTCAAGATTACCTTGTGGAAATCATTTATATGTTCACCTAAATTTCACCTACAAAAGGTGCTATCTTGACTTTTCTACCAATGAAGAATTATCCTCCTAACTATCATATCTTCTCATTAATCCATTTTGAATCTTGTCAAATTTAACAAATATACACTACGATTATAGTATACTATTTAAAAGGGACATGTTTAACATGACAAAACATAAGTCACACCCCAAAATGATGATTTCTGCAGAATTAAGTCAAATCAAATGTTGTAACAACAAATATAGGATACTGCCATTGCCTGTACATGCATCACCACACGAAGCTATACATAACCAACTGATTTTCATAGTTGAATCAACCTCAAGACGAAGAAATCACGTGCAACGCACGTGTGGAATATGGTATATAATATATCTATACATAATATATAATATTATATATATATAATATATATATATATAATATCTACAAGTTACATATCCAGTCGTTGTTTTTTCTTATTTTCTAGATACTAGAATTCATATTGATACATTTATTTATTTGTGATTTTTTTTTGTCTTAATTTATGTGACATAGATCAAATTTAAAGACGCAACTAACTTCTGATAGCTTTTATACTCTACAATATGTAGTGCTAGTACTATCTAGATCACAAGAGGAATATGAATGACAATTTAACCTTGTTATTGTAGGTTTTTCGCATTTAGATAAATAAAATAAAAAATCTAAGTGACATATTTTAAATTCTATAATCAGTATCTCTTTTTAGGATTCAAGTTAGGAATTTTATATTGTGAGTCACACAGTTAGTGGATTTGAAAAGATCAGGTATTTGGGTGTTTTAGATTTCTATTTGAACAAATTTAAATGAGTGGATTTGAATTTCGCACATGATTTTTTTGCACTACTTGTAATTTCGACTTTATTGTCACATCTTTTTTCTCGGCGGTTATCTACAAAATCCCAATATTTAGTCTGAGAGCCGAACTTATTTTGAACAAGAGAACTGCAATTGAAAATTGAAGAAGTTCGATCATTACTATATTTAGTAAAATTTATATACTTTTATACTAGATTAATATATATTATACACTTATAGACTAGGTAGATGCAATATGCATGTATGTATATAAATACGATATAACATACATAAACAATGTTGCAAATAAACGTTGGCAATGCGGATGTAATAAACTGAAAACTATGGTTGTTAAGTTTGTTGATATAATTTAACCTTGTAGGTTGATAAATAGAATTACATATAATTAATATTTAAGTAATGAATTGTGTAAATAATTTGTGTATCATTAATTTGTAGATCTTAAACTCTTATAATCATCAATTGATAATCTTGTAAAAATGATAATTAACCTACTATTTAAATTCACTAACTGATAATTTGCAATATTGGTCCTTTTACTATTTTTACTTCGATGTTATATTCTTTTTTTTGATGGTTAATGGAAATTAAATATATACTGCAAATTAATTATTTAATAACTATTTTCCATGACTAATTGGTAGTACACTTTTTATGAAGTAAGAATATTTAGTTATCTAAATCAAATTAGCCTTGAACAAAAATTTTCCACAATGTGTATAAAGTAAAACTACATCTATTATAATACATCGTGAGGTATGAGACTAGTATATATTTTCACAATAGTATAAATTAAAAAATACGCGATATAGGATATTTATATAATTCTAAATTCTCCTATTTTAATATCTAGTTTTTGAACATAATGGATGACTTGAGATCACGTTACATGGTTTATTAGTTAATATCTAGTTTTTGAACATAATGAATGACTCGAGATCACGTTGCATGGTTTATTAGTTAATATCTAGTTTTTGAACATAATGGATGACTCGAGATCACGTTGCATAGTTTATTAATTAAATATTTTGAAAAAAATGGGTACAAATTAAATGATGATATGAAAATAGAGTATCTATGCACTATAAATCAACAACTCAAATTAAATGATGATACGAAAATAGAATATCTATGCACTACAAGTTCACAATCCTTTTTTAGAGAAAAAAAAAAGAGAAAAAAAAAACGAAACAAAAGCACGAAACCTTTAGTCTTCTATCTTAAAATTAATAAGTCAATCTTTAATTTTCGTCTTTCAAATAATTTATTTTTTAAATTTCAAAAATCTTATGCTTATTCGAATTTGTAAGGTAAATAAATATAATTTATAAGATATTTTTTTTTATAATACAAACCCCCCTTTATCTCCTGCCCTAAGTTCCCTTCTTTTATTATGTTTGTGTGTAGTAAAGATGGGTAGGTATGTCCTTCTCTAGTTAGATGGGAGTAGGTTGGTGAGAATTGAATTGGATTCAATTGGTTTTGGCACAACTTGTGCTGTACCTCTTCTAATTATATGCAGTCCTTTTCCCATTACTTCCAAATAGTCAAATACTGTTTAGTAGGGTGTATAAAAATAGTAATAAATACAAATAATTTCTATTACTAATAGCATATATTTCTATATATTAGTTATATATATTTTAGTATCAAATATATATATGTATATATAGTATAGAGATAAAATATTAATAAAGTATAAAATTAATATGTGCATTATTTTTTTTATGCCTTATATAATCTATCAATCCTTTAATAGATAGTTGTAAAAGATTTGTATGTAGATATAAACTTTTATATTAAGGGTGTTAAAGATGAGCCCAATACTAGCTAATCCACTACTCTCACAATATTGTTGTAATACACTCGCTACCACATTAGTGTCATGTTATAAATTATAATTTTTTATATTTTCTTCTCTTTATTACTAAAAGTTAATTCACACCTCTTAAAATTGAAAATCATTTTCCCTTTTCGATTCATTTTTTTTTAGTTTTTGTTACAAGTATTTCAACAAACTCAAAACTTTAATGGCGTTTCAATGAGCTTCACACCTCTAGAACTGAATAACTAATAAATAAAGCAAGTGAGTGTGTGAATATGCACATAAGTATCAATGCCCAGATGAAAAGTAGGTGTATGAATAGGCATATCTACAGTCTACAAGTATATTTGGGGGGGGGGGGGGGGGAGAGGGAATTTAGGGTTTGAAGGATCTGCTTGTATTTTGCTGAAAATATGAAAGTGAAAATAGAAAGATGAGTAGAATAAAAAGTCTAGTGGGGGAATTGAATGATTGACACGTCGACTGCCTTTGCTGAATAAAAAAACTCAAACCCTATACTCGTTGTGAAATTTGAATTACAGTTTCTATTTTTAATTTGTTTTTGGGTGAATCACATTGATATGATCAATTTTTCTATGTTATTTATGAGCCAAACTAGCAAGCAATTTGTGGAAAATCTCTATGTAATGATGAAATTGAGTGACAAATTGAAGAATTGTGATAAGGAAAAAATGAAATTGAGTGACAAAGCATAGAATTATGACTAAGAAAAAATAAGAAGAAAAAGTTCGAAGGAAAATAGGAGCATGAAGAAGGAGAGTAGCGGAGGTGGGGTGTTAAAAAACTTTGTTGATTTTATTTTCAATTCAAACGCACCTATTTAATTTTTATATTTAGCATATTTTTCACGTCAGTTTTATAATGATATTAACTAAGTACATTTTTAATTAAAATAATAATATAATATATCGTCACAGCAGTTTAGATATGTAAACTAACTTTTTAAGATAAGTTAAAAAATAAATGTATGCCTTTCTCTTAAGACAATAGCGCATAAATTCTAACGATTTATATTGTTGAATCTTCACCAAATAATCCCAACTGATTTAAAATATAAATAATTACTAATGTAATGGCATAGAATGATATATATACTACATAATCATGATAAAAGTTTATGATCAAAATACGCAAGTTTGAGTTTTAAGTGTACTGTAAAACAAATAAAAAGAGTTTATGTTCAAAAACAACATTATCCAAACTACACATTCACATGCTTTTTTATTATTCAATTTATTGATCAAATAAAAACAATTTTTCACGAAAAATTAAAAACTACTTTTAGAAATGTCACTTTCTAAAAAAAAATAATTTTAGAAATTTGATCAGCGATCCAATTTATTGTCCACTTGGAGATCTAACCTCTATTCTATCGATATATTTATGGGATTTCTATATATCTATATATATATATTTTAGGTCCATACTATAAAAGAAAAAAAAACTTTTTTGATCAGAAAATTTAGTCAGAATAATATTTTATGTATGTTATTTTATTTTTTAAAAAATATTTTTACACTCTTAACATTAATATATTTTAATTAAAAATAAAAAAATAATTTATTTTAAAATTAAAAAGTATCATAAGCTTTTTAAATTTCTGATCAAATTTAACGATTTTCTGACCATTACATTACCCTTAATTAAAACCTGTGCAAATTCTAGCTGTATTTTCTTTCTATTGATAGAGAATGCATTCAAGAGGAAATAATGTCCGGACCCATTCAAATAATGTTCAACAACTATTCTCTCTCCAATTTATGTGAGGGAATTCAAATTTCTAAGAGCTGAATCTTTTTAATTTATTAATTTTCATTTGAAAATTTTAAAAATAAAATTTATAAATTTGAAATGTTGATAACTTTAATTTACAGTAATTAAAATATATAAATGATATATTTGAAAATATGATTATTTTTTTTTTATTGGAAATGAGAAATTGTTTTTTCCCCTTATGATCTTTGTTGCATTTATACCTTGTAATTGATTTAATTAATCTTCACTTCTTGTTGATTCTAGCATTTATGTTTCTCTCTTGAATGCATTTACCAATGGTACAAATTTATTTATTATTCATATTAAAAGAAGATCTACTATATAGTATTACGAGAGTAAAGTGTTGTAATTTATTCCCATACTAAAGCGAGAGGGGAGCTAATGTAACTGAAAAAGCAGGAATGTGAAAACCATTAAGCTGTAAGGGGAAAGAGTAGACCTTATACCATTCAATTTGTCATTATTTATCTCATCTTTTAAATAAAATAAATTAATTTCAAAATAACATAATCCGCAAAAATCGCAATTCTTAAATCTTTCTAGGCCAGGTATAATAAAATCAGCATAGTATGGACAATAATATCCTTCATTGGGGTCAGAAATAATGCGATGATCTTTTCTTATTCCTTCCATGCACTTCTATGTTTGGCTTTTGTGGCCCTTATTTCCCTTATTTTTATTTTATAAAATTTAATTGGTAAATTTTAATGTCAAGTTTTAGAAGTTAAATTTGATAAAAAAAAATCTAAAATCTATAGAAGTATAAATTTTAGGCCAAAATATAATTGTTGACTTTTTTTCCTAAAAAAAATCTTAAAACTTATCCCAAAGTTTTGTATTTTATATTAAAAAAATCAATCTATTTATGACACTAACCTATTGTATGTACCATTCCTCCTCATTAAGCACATTCCTAATCTAATTAATTTACGGAAGGGCAGCATAGCATTAGTTTTCAAGTGAACAAGCTCAAAATTGAAAAAAAAAAGGTGGTAGGCCGACGTGAACCGCTTCAACGGGCCAATTGAAGAGAGGACAGATCAGGCCACGTAGGGCCCGTACGACCCGATGGAGACGACGGAAGACCGGGCCGGTCGCGTCGAGTTGCGTTAGCTGGGATATAGACTAGGTAAGGCGTAGGAAAGGTTGATATCCTTTTCTTCACTTACAACTACACTTACCAAAAGCGTCTAACGAGGCTCAGGCGTGGAGCTTTCGTGCTGGCCTTTAAAAAATTGTCTGGTAGAATATACAAAGATGATTATTATTATTAGGACTATTATTATTATCGTTATTTCAAATATATTTAAAAATCTATGATCAAAAGCCGAGTAAAATACCATTTGCCTTTTCCTTATCCGACTGACGAACGGTGTCACACCCTCACATACATTGTGGGGAGAGAGTGAATAAATACTCCAAGATAAGATCTACAATTATCACCAACGTGGGACACATTGGTCGCTACTATACTTCACCAGGTTGTGGATAATAAAGGTGGACATCTCTTCAAACAAAAATCCTCCAGTAAAAAACACAATGGAGTCTGCCGGCTATGACTACTACTCTCCCTGTATGCACCCAACAAATCCATTCTTCGGCGTCTTAGGAACCACCACCAACTCATCCTTGTTATCAAAACCCTCTCAACTTTTCCTCCACGGAAGGCGTAATCAAAGTTTCAAGGTTTCATGCAACGCAAACAACGTTGAAAAAAACCCTGACGCTGTTGATAGACGAAATGTTCTTTTAGGGTTAGGAGGTCTTTATGGTGCAGCTAATCTTGCACCACTAGCGACTGCTGCTCCTATACCACCTCCTGATCTCAAGTCTTGTGGTACTGCCCATGTAAAAGAAGGGGTGATGTAACTGTACAGTGTTGCCCCCTTTACCCGAGATATCGAGAGCGTTCCACATAATACACGTTCCCTTCTTGACTAATTACTACGCATCGCGCCCTGCTCATGCGGCGGATGAGGAGTATGTAGCCAAGTATCAATTGGCTACAAGTAGAATGAGGGAACTTGATAAAGACCCTTTTGACCCTCTTGGCTTTAAACAACAAGCTAATATTCATTGTGCTTATTGTAACGGTGCTTACAAAGTTGGTGGTAAAGAATTGCAAGTTCATTTCTCGTGGCTTTTCTTTCCGTTTCATAGATGGTACTTGTACTTTTACGAAAGGATATTGGGCTCACTTATTAATGATCCAACTTTTGCTTTACCATACTGGAATTGGGATCATCCAAAAGGTATGCGTATACCTCCCATGTTTGATCGTGAGGGATCATCTCTTTACGATGAGAAACGTAACCAAAACCATCGCAATGGAACTATTATTGATCTTGGTCATTTTGGTAAGGAAGTTGAAACACCTCAGCTCCAGATAATGACTAATAATTTGACACTAATGTACCGTCAAATGGTCACTAATGCTCCTTGCCCGTCTCAATTCTTCGGTGCTGCTTACCCTCTGGGTTCTGAACCAAGTCCGGGTCAGGGTACTATTGAAAACATCCCTCATACGCCGGTTCACATCTGGACCGGTGACAAACCTCGTCAAAAAAACGGTGAAGACATGGGTAATTTCTATTCTGCCGGTTTAGATCCGATTTTTTACTGTCACCATGCAAATGTGGACAGGATGTGGAATGAGTGGAAATTAATTGGCGGGAAAAGAAGGGATTTAACAGATAAAGATTGGTTGAACTCTGAATTCTTTTTCTACGATGAAAATCGTAACCCTTACCGTGTGAAAGTCCGTGACTGTTTGGACAGTAAAAAAATGGGATTCGATTACGCGCCAATGCCCACTCCATGGCGTAATTTTAAACCAATCAGAAAGTCATCATCAGGAAAAGTGAATACAGCGTCAATTGCACCAGTTACCAAGGTGTTCCCATTGGCCAAGCTGGACCGTGCGATTTCATTCTCTATCACGCGGCCAGCTTCGTCAAGGACAACACAAGAGAAAAATGAGCAAGAGGAGATACTGACATTCAATAAAATAGCCTATGATGATAGGAACTATGTAAGGTTCGATGTGTTTCTGAACGTGGACAAGACTGTGAATGCAGATGAGCTTGATAAGGCGGAGTTTGCGGGGAGTTATACTAGCTTGCCGCATGTTCATGGAAGTAATACTAATCATGTTACGAGTGTTAGTTTCAGGCTGGCGATAACTGAACTGTTGGAGGATATTGGATTGGAAGATGAAGATACTATTGCGGTGACTTTGGTTCCAAAAGCTGGCGGTGAAGAAGTATCCATTGAAAGTGTGGAGATCAAGCTTGAGGATTGTTAAAGTCTTCATGAGTTGGTGGCTATGGTGCCAAATTTTATGTTTAATTAGCATTATGTGTGGTTTGAGTTATGTTTTATGTTAAAATGTATCAGCTCGATCGATAGCTGATTGCTAGTTGTGTTAATGCTATGTATGAAATAAATAAATGGTTGTCTTCCATTCAGTTTTATATCATTTTTTTTCATTCTAATTAACGGTTAATTTTTTTCTACTATTAATACGAACCTACTATACTCTGTATATCATTTGGAAAAATTATATATTGTTTTACTAACTAATAATTTTATATAAAATACATTATTTATTTTAGATATTAAATAAGATACATGTATCAAAAAAAAAAATTTGTGTCTCAGTTTATGTGACTTACTGTTCTTTTTAGATAGTCATAAAAAGAAGACATATGTCTATTATATTCAATAACCATTTTTTTTGGCATAGAGAATATTATTTATTTTTAATACAAATAATTTAAACCATATAAATTTCTATTTATTAATCTAAATATTTTTAAAAGTCTTTTTTTTTTTAAACTCTATACTGAGCCAAGCTACCTTATATAAGATGAAACAAAGGAGTAATAAATTCTAAAACAGGGATGTATTTGGTTAGATATTAGAAGTAGAGAGGACTAGAGGCCCATTGGACTATAACGTGCAAAAGGGTTGGTTAGAAAAAAAAAAAAAAGGAAAATAGGAGCAAGGAACCAGGAGGGGTAGCCATGGACGAGGAGTCGGGGACCGAGGGCGGGCCACGGGTGGGAGCAGAAACGCGTAATAATCATCCTGCTATTGGTGGGCGGTGGCGGGGGTAAGGTCCGAAAGACTTCATGGGTATCTCTATTACCTCTATCCAATCCATGGAAGCAATGCACAGCGAGCGCTGCAGCCAGGGGGGGGGCAGGCAGGAAGGTATAAAATGTTGTTTTAATTTTTTTTCTTTATAGCTTGTTCCTCTCTAAATTTGGATAATACATATGTGTGACGCTTATCTTTTGTATTGGAGTATTCAATCAATCGCAGAAAGATGCATTTTTAAATTAAAATCGACTGTTGAAAAAAAACACTATAAACCAACAATGGGGTGAAGAGAAGGTCGAGTTATAGTGGACCACGATAAGCGCATTGAATGATGATATGAAGGTGGCGCAATTATGGAAAGGGACAAAAAGTAGCTAACAGGATTGATTATAGAGCAAATGAGAAGATAGAAGGAATTCTCTTCATTTGTTTTTTTTGGTTTCAACGTATTTTGTTCAAAGGCGTGAGTATTATGTTTTGTGTTAATCTTTTCTGATACAACGAGTTGCTTTAGATTTTGCTGTATCTAGTTGATTGGTTTCTTAAATTAATGTATAATTACTTTGTTTCAACACTATGATACATTACAAATTTATCATGCATAATGTATCGTGTTCAAATATTAGTTATAATACATAACCTTAATTGATTGAAACACAAATTAGTATGTATCGTGTTCATGGTTATGTATCACGACCTAGACCATCGTGATTGACACCCACACTAACCCCCCAGTGGAAAAACCATTGATACTAATTAGCTAACCAAGAACTACACAAAAACTAAGACATTTAAAGTTACAAAAGTAGGTTTAAATGCTAAAGGAAAGATAGGGAGTTCCCATAAACTCCAATAAAAGTCTAACAACCATATGCAGAAATAATGCCTAAAACATGAAAGTCAATGTACAAAAACATCTAAAGTTCAATAAGTCTAAGAAAATGGTTACAACCCATTTAAACACAAGAAAATCCTAAGTACTAATTTAAATCCGAAATAGGGACATAAACGAAAAGAGAACTCATGGCAGCTTGGAAGAACTGATTCACCCTTGAATTTGACTTATTACTGATCTTCTAAGCGAAGTCTGTTAGTAGTCTCCTGAAGATGCCCTGTACTCAACAAAGAAAGAGCAAGTGTAGTATCAGTACACAACTACAATTACTGCTAGAATCACACAACTATTTCACTAAGTGCAACATACATAATCCATTACAACATAATAAAAATGCATATATCAAACATATAAAATATCACTTATCACTTACGAACCACATATAGTTTCACAATTCTCAAGATACACAGTTATGTCAAGTCAATGGTCCCCTCATGGAATACACACCCAAACTATTAGTATACTGGTACGTGGTACCCATTCTAAGTTAGTATGACAGATCGTGACACTCGTTCCAATGTTTTGACGGTTTACGTGGGAAACCCAGTCGCAATAGCTGTGTTAGAATGTAACACCAATTTCACGCAACAAAGAACACAAGCCAATCACAATCCCAAGCACAAGGAACAGTATCTAATCATAAAATCAAGTCGTGAGTCACGGCACTCGCATTATACTATTCCTCTTTGACGGATTAGGTGAAACCACATAGGCCAATATTCTCTGAATGATACATTATATGAAGCAAGAACTAAAACATATATCATGACAATATGAATCAAAACAGCACACGACCGGCAAACAAAGGCGGGAAGCCGGGAACAAACTGAAGGCGGGCCCGGGGGAAGGGGGGGCAGCTTTTTATGGACTTCAAACAATCAATATAACACGGGGATCAATAAACAATATTTAGTTACTTGGATTAAATTCAACACTATCAACCCTAGATCAGACTCATGATCCCATGACCAAATTAGAGTTTTTCCCACCATCCAAAAGTCCTAAAACCCTTCCCCAACAATAATTACCCACAAATCTAACTTTTAAGGATCGAAAAATGGATTCGGGAAATGAAAATCTTACATCTAGCCTCAAAAATGGTGGAAAATGTAATGGGCAGCGAGATTATTTTTGAAAATTTGAATTATTCGTATAACTTGAGTTAATTTATTTATGGTTAATTGTAGATAATAGAACTAATAGATAGTTAGTGGGCTAAAGTGATTATTTATTTAATATCCTATACAATTATGGTCATGCATAAAAAAAAATAAGTTAGTGATTTTGGTCAATTTAATAAACAATTAATTTAGAAAAGAAGGAGAGGCAGAAACCTTACTTGAGCCGCACATGAGAGGAAAAGGGATATCGATCTGCAGGTAACAATCACTAGTACTTTATCGTAATTGATTTTTGGTTAATTGATTATAGGTAAATGCAATATTTTATGAATTTAAGAAATGAGTTTGAAAGTGCAATTAATGTTCCATCTGATGCAGTATGGGTTAATTATAGTTGGGATAAATCGAAGAAAAATCGTTAGTTTGCATTGGAGGTAATGTTATATACAAAATAATAAAATTAGTTAGGTGCTATTGGAATGGAAATTAAGTTAGATTGTTATATGTTTGTTACATGTGAGTGTTGTAGAAATTAAGGCAAGTATTGAAAATAAAATTGTATAGGTAACCCTCATGAGCCAATCATTGGTGGGGAGAAAAGAAGAAAACAGAACACAACCTTAATGTGTATTCATTTCGGAATAATTTTCATAGTAGTACGTTTTATCTGTATATTTAATATTGGAATGAGATGATTTTGTGTGAGTATCATTTAAAAGTATATGTTGGAAAAAAATGTGGGAGTGCAAGTCTAGACTTGAAACTGAGAATCTGCTAGTTGAAAGGTTAGTTGGCATCAAGAATTAAGAACTTTGATCATAAATTTGGTGTGAATTGATGTCAAGTTAAAAAAGAATAATGTCGGGTAGTTGGTAGTTCGAAAATTTATTGTGAATTGATATTGAATAGATTCCATCGATTCGGAAGCTCAACGGAAAAGGAAGGCTCAAGAGTGATTGTTCGATTGGCTAAGGCAAGTGGATTTCTAAACCCTTGTTAAGCGTATGAAATTCGTGAAGTTTCTTGTGTGATGTTTGAGAATGATTTGGAGGCTTGTTGCTTATTTCTTGATGTTGTATTACGATTGTGTTGTTGTGAATTGTGTCTTGTTATCAAAATGATTATTTCCTCATTATTTGTTTAAACATGTCATTTGCATTGCATTTGAAACATGGTTGTGATAAGAATTATGTTATAAGAAGATGTATCATTTCAAGGGTCGTATCGCGTGCCGTAATAGATATTATATTTTGAGAGACGTATCGCGTGCCGCGACGCTTACTATTATCGAGGGTCGTGTCGTGGGCCGAGGTAGATGCATGGACATATATGTTCCCCAAGGGTCCCAGACTGAGAGACAATGAGTGTGTATCATTAGGGCATACACACATCACTATACTTGACATTGCATCTCATGGCATTACACATTTTTATTATTGATGATCTTGAACTTGTGTTTTGCTGATCTTGCAGTGTTTTTATGTGAACTTGTGATTGTTGAATATTGAATTGTTATAGAGAATATGTAGTCTGATAACGTGTTGTTGTTGAGCTGTGTGCTTTGTAAACTGTGAACTGTTAGGTGGCAGTGTGGAGGTTCAGATAGGGTTTAAAGAGTACCCCGTATTTTGTTCTCTTATCTTGTGTTTACAAGTTTGCTTGTTGGGTACCGAGTGGTTTGATACTCACCCATTGCTTCTACAAAAATTTTATAGGTTAAGAGCTCTGATCTTCGTAATACCTTCCATTCTCTTTGTTTCCGAGGCATCTTGTGGAGAATTGTGAGGTAGTTGTTTGTCACCTCAGCGAACCTTCCTACTCCAGCTTTATGACTTTGTTTTTATTTGAAAGACAACTTCATTTTGGAGTTGCGTGCTTTATTTCAATTATAGTATTTTCATTAGACTTGTGCACGTGACAACCTGATTTTGAGGATTGAATTAAGTTGACTTGTTTTCGTAATAGAAATTGTTGCTGAATTTTTGTTTATTTCTGCTCTTTGTTAGATGTTGGGTTTTAGGCTGACTTGTCTTGGTGGGATAAGACGAGTGCTATCACACCCATTTTTGGGTCATGACAAACTATCAAGAAAAGCACATGGGATCGTTCTTTATCTCTCAAAGTCGAAAAATACATAATAAAACGTTCATTGGTTTATTTTCGACTTAATTCACAATTGTCCCACCATGGAGAGCCTAATCCCGCTACAACAGTCCCATCTTGGCGGGAATAAATCTGCCACAATAGGTTGCACGAAACTAGGAGTCGAATCAAGAGTTCCATACTTCCATTTACAACACATCAATCCATGACACTCATCAACTGCTCGTTTACGGCAAGATCGATTTCACGAGTTCTAATCGCCCAAATTCAATCTGTAAAGTCACACGAGTTTCTTAACGTCTTAGCTATCTAGTCATGTGATCAAAATCATAATTAGATCTATCAATTGCTTCCAAATTTGGACTAGTTGAGAAATTTCAAAATACTACGAAAAAGTTTTCTGGACCAAAAATTTTCTGCGTTGACTTTTCTATAACTACAGGAATGATCATTAAATTATGTATGAAATACATTGATATATAACTATTACACATTTCATTATTTTTTATTGCTAGATATGTACACCCATACTTATTCAACTAGAAAACTATGTATCCCTAGACATGATCAAATATTATTGCTTATTTCTGTTTACATCCCTACTCAGTCGAAATAGGGCGAAACATCGCGAAAACTCGAAAAATAATTAATTGATTCAATTTTAACAAAGTTTGAAAAATAAACGAGTTTTGAAATGAGTAGCCACCTAATTTAGGAAAACTAGGAAACCAACTATTAATCCACGACGAAACCAAATTGATTCAAGGTAGGCGTTCAAGTTATTCGAGGAAGGGTTAGGCAAACTTCGGAATCCACAACTGTGGTTCCCGATCTGAATCATTTTTTTTTTTTCAAATTGAGGAAGAATTAAAAATCAATAGACAGATAGAATAAACATGCAATATACAAAATAAAACGAAATAATAATCGGCCTAAAGTTTGCCAACGCAATATTACAAGATAAATGAAATTAAAAGTATGATTCGAACTTCATTCACATACTTCAAAGAGAAGCACATCCGGGTACCTGTCAACACTTAGTAAAAGAGTTGTACCAAATATATAAAAAATAAAAAATGAATAACTAAAAATTAAAAATCCGTCTTATTAACATGGGAGGCCTGGAAATCGACGGTAATTTCTTCATGGCCAATTCCAAAAAACTAAAATTATATAATAAAACCTTGAATGATTCAGTCTTTTTAAAATGGCAAGGCATCTAAAACCCGACGGATATAGATTTTCTTGGACAAAATTTAACAATTAAAAATATAATCTTTAATTAAATTTTGTCTTTTAAAATGGAAAGGCCTCTAAACCCGACGGATTAATTTTCATCGGCCAATTCCAAACAAAGATATTTAATATAACTTGAACATCAACAAAAAACATAACAAAACTTATTTCAAGGAATATGGAAACATAACAACCCAAACTAAAACAACATAATTAGAAATGAAACAACAATAACGTCAATATATAAAAATAACATAAAATAGAATAATAACCAAAACCATGTGAAAAGTTAAGTAAAAAATGTTGACTAACAATTTTTTTAAAATAATAATAATAATAAATAAATATAAACATCAAATGTAAAAATAATGTTAATATTAAAACTACAATAAACACCAATATTAATTGACTTTTAGAACTCATTAAACTTAAAAAAAAAGCTAATATAAATAAACAGAAAGAAAACATAAAAGAGCTGGGAATTACATAAAACCAGGCTAAGAAAAAAACGGAACTAGAGTTTGAAGGAGACGACTAACCTCCTCAACTGAAAAAACCATTAAAAACACTTTTAAATTTTTGAAACTACTGGAGGGAACCAAGAATCTCCAAAATTTTATGAGTATTCTTTTGTTTTCCCCTCCAAATCCCCCTAAAAATAAGAAATGAAGTGGGCTTATATAGAAACCCAAAAATCCTCAAAAAGGATGAAATACGATGTGGGACTATGCCAAAATTGAAAATTGTTGAGGGTGGACAATGTAGGAAAAAGCAGATTTTATTTGTATTTGAATCAAAAAATGTTCGGATGACTTTTAAAATCACTCGGACCAAAATTTGTATTAAATAAAATAAAGCTTCAAAATCAAGGAATTTTTAAAATGTTAGGCCAAAATTAGGTGTCAACAATAATAAGTCCTAATCCGTAATAACAGTATTAATCAGATTCATAGTTATGTAGATGACACATTTTTTTGGTTGTCATGGAATAATGATGTGTAGGAAATTACATAAATAAGATTTATAAGAAAAAAGTATATATTTACCATTTTTATAGCAAAACATCTTTTTTATTTAGACCACTTTAATTTATTATAAATACAAGTTAATACATATTATAAAAAAAATTATTATTTCAAATATTTACAAGTTTTACTGTGGATAAACATTATATTACACATTTATAATACAATATGACAGTTTTACCAAACAAACAGAATATATTTCAAAAACAATTATAATTCAAATATATTGCATACATAATTCACTTTTAATACATATTAAAGATTTATCACAATATTCTTATAAATAGAAATAAATAAAAAATATCGCTAAAATTAGTAATTATTTTTAAAAATATATTAATTCATATAATTTTCCTTATTTTTAATCAAAAAATTAATTTAGAAATAAGACCTGAGCGCATAAGTGACCCAGGTCCAAAGAAAAGAAACAAATAGAGACGGAAATTAAAAAAAAAAAAAAAAAACACATGGACAGAATGCTCTAAAAAAAAGAGTTTTTTCTTCTTCAACATCTTCTAGAGATCGCCAGAGAAATCGGAGAAAGGGCATGAATACGATACCGAATATGACATAAAATTGATAGAATAATTGGTTGATTTTTTTAAATTTTTTGTTGTTAATTATTTTATTTTTGATATATATGAACTCAGGTCTATTTTCATATCAAAATGTCTCAATAAAATAAATATATTTATCATGTATCGATTAATATTTTCAACTTTTTTAAATCTGTCACGATTTGGATTAGATTTAGGAAAAGAAAATTTGAAATTTGAATTGTTTGAATGTGTTATTATTTGACAGAGATTAACATTAATTTGATTTGCTTTATTTGAGGAACTAACATTTAATTTGAAATGAATTTTTATAAATTAAAAAAGAGTGAATATAATGTTATTTGTCCCTTACCCTATGGTTATTCCTAAAAATTATACTTATAAAAATAGTAAAAGTCAAATTTTAAGTTATTTTTAAGTTAAAAATAAAAAGTAAAGAAATATCTATTTTTAATTTTTATATTTTAAGTTATTTTTAGTTTTAACAACTATTCCTAGAAACTAAAAATTACATAAAAATAGATTTAATTAAATTCTAATTCAATTTAAACAGACTTTTAGAAGAGTGACCAGCATAATAGCAATCAGTTTCTACTTTTTGAGTCCCATTTTGCTAGCTCTTAATTATTCTGCATCATGTTTTTAATTAATCTAATATTCACCCAGTTTTAAATAAGTGGTCTTCTCATTTTATTTTGTTTCATTATTTTCAAAATTAGTCACATTTCAAAATTTTAAGAAGAAATTGTTCTTATTCTTTTAGGGGTCCATTTGTTAGGAAGGATAAAAACAAATAATTCACATATTATCTATAAATAATTCATGAAATTGGAAAAATCGTCACAACACACATCATATTCTTTTATCACTCAATAATTAGTAATTATATAATCTTAAGGTTGACATTCATTGACATACATTACTCAATAATTGTAGGCCCAAGTCATTTGTGGCCCTTTAAAGTTGTCCTAAATCATTTAGACACTTAATTTACCTTTTACATATGAACACTTTTACTTATATAAAAAATTTCATTAGACAACATTTTGATAATCAACAAAAAAAGTCAAGTGTGTGTGATGCACTTACCATGACATGACAAACTAATTAATTAAAAGAAGCCACGTGTCTTAAAAAAAAAAGCAATCTGTCTTTTGTGCTAAAAAAATAACCATAACTAAAAAAATAAAAGCCTAAAGTATTGTATGTTCCTACTACCGACTCAGACATGCGCCCCCACCACCACCCCCCACCCCCCCCCCCCCAACACCCCCCCACCTCCCCCCCAACACCAATTCCTCTTCATCTTTATTTTTAAAAAAAATACTTAATCACCTAAGGTTTTCTGCTTCTTTTTATTAATTAATGTTTATTTAAGTTAGATTTCAATTCATGTTTTGAGTTGATTGGCCATAAAGAAAAAGATGATTGGTGGCATGGTTTCCTAATGAACAAATTAAAAATTGTGATTGATTGTTTGAAAAGACTAAAAAGAAAAAAAGTATTGCGATGTAAATTTGGACAGAAAAATGATGGTAGTTAGTGTTCAAGGCTGGTTTTAAAAAGGGACAAAGAAGATGATGTTCTGAAAAAAAAAAGGGGAAGAAGATGACCGAAAAAATAAAGGAAAAGAGCACTGTGAATATGAAGGTTGGGACGCAAGGTGGTTATCGCTCAAGCAACTGTGGAAGCAGATTTTGTGAAAAAGTCGTGTGGTAACACATATTTAATTAAAAAACAAGGTGGCATAGATAAGAAGAATGATTGCAGCTCGAGAAAAAATGGAATGAAATTTAATGGCGGGACACCGATGATTTCGGTGGTGAGAAGCTGGTTCCGATGGTGGTTGAGTCAAAGAAGAAGATGAAGAGATGCTAATTTTTTTCTCCCGCCTCCCGTTCCCCTCCACCTCACCTCTATCATATTCAACTATGGAAACACCATTACGATTTTCTTATTCATTTTCTTTTTTAAATTTGTTTGATATTGTGACTATTACGGGACAAAAAATATAGACAATTACAATGACATTCTATTTCGTCTTCTATTTTTTTTCTTATCGAAAATATATCTAAATAAAAATAGAGTTAAAATTAAAAAAAATGAATCTATGCTTAGATGATATGTAGTGAATGATTTTATTGATATCTAAAATTATATATGGTTCATATTTGGTAGGTCATGTGGATTGACTAATTTTTTATGTATATGTATTTGCTTTTTCAACTTTTTCTTAAAAAAATAGATCTGAAAAAACATAATAGTGGGTTAAGAGGATTTCAAGGTGATTGACAACTATGGTGGAGAGGGGGGCTATGGTGAAGATTATTAATTTCAAAGTGATTTGGACAACACTGGCAATTTTTTTTTTTTCTTTTTTGTTTTCCATCAAAATGCCACATGTACGTAATGGATTTGTCCATTTTCCACGTCATCGACGGAGGGCTACACCACATTTCATAGTTTTAGCTGATTGTCCACACAAAAGTATTCAAAAATGTCAAATCCAAATTAGTTAGAGGGTCCAATAGGGACAAAGTCCTAGTTGAGGTGTCCAGGAATGATGCGGACAACTTTAAGGGGCGCATAGGACTTTAGCCTAATAAAAAATAAATCCTTAAAGTATTATGTTCCAACTACGCTCAGGACCTGCTCCCCCCCCACCTCCCCCACAACTTCATCTTCATCTCCTTTTTTTTTTTAAAAAAAAATACTGAATCACCTAAGTTTTCTATTTTTTTAACTAATAATGTTGTATTCATTTTTAAGTTAGATTCAATTCATGTTTTAGTTGATTGCATAAAGAAGAAAAAAGCTGATTGGTGGCCTTGTTTCTAATGAACAAATTAAAATTTGTTGATTGATTGTTTGGAAAGGCTAAAAAGACAAAAAAAGATATTACGATGATTATTTGGAGAAAAAATGAGGGGGAGTGTTCGATGGCTGGTAAAAAGGGACAAAGAGATGATGGTGAAAAAAAAGGGAAGAAGATGACCAAAAAACAAAAGATAAAAGCCTGTGAATATGAAGGTTGGGAAGCAAGGTGGTTGCTCGCTGCAAGCAACAGTGGAGCCAGACTTGTGGAAAACAAGGCGTGTGGTAACACATATTTGATTAAAAAAACAGGGGATAGATAAGAAGAATGAATCAGATCAAGAAAAAATGGAATGAAATTGATGGCGGGACACGATGATTGCTGGGGTGGTGAGAAGCTGGTTCCGATGGTGGTTGAGTCAAGAAGAGCTGGAAGAGATTGCTAATTTTTTTAATCTTTTTAATAAATTATTATTTTTTGGGTAACAAGGATACCTTTCACTCTCTTTTCATGTGTGTACTACACGCATGGTGTCATGTCAGCATAAAATGTTTAATAGGTACAAATCTCTTACAATATAAGTGTTTAAAAGATATACAATTAAATTGAGATGTCTAAATGAAATATGTGGACAAGTTTAGGAGACTGTATATGACTTAGGCCATAATTATATATTCTTACATTGACATTGATCAACATACATTAGTTTGTATTCATTAAAATCAAACATTCCAATTTTTAAGAGGATTTATGAAAATCTTTCTTGCCCATGAAACTAAAAACAAAAAATTTCACTCTAAAATATCGAACTAATTTTGTATTTTTTTTTCTCAAGAACGGATCCAATTATATTACATGTTTTACACGTTTTGTGCTACATTACCTTCGCTATTTGTGTATAAATAAAGGTAGCAACCCTTGCACAAAGATCACTCATAACACACTACAATGTCTTCTTCTACTGCTAATACTCTTCCTTTATTATCCACCAACAAATCCCTCTCTTCTCCCTTCACCAACAACAGCTCTACTTTCTTATCAAAACCCTCTCAACCTTTCCTCCATGGAAGGCGTTGTCAAAGTTTCAAGGTTTCATGCAACGTTGGCGAGCATGATAAAAACCTTGACGCTGTTGATAGGAGAAATGTTCTTTTAGGGTTAGGAGGTCTTTATGGTGCAGCTAATCTTACACCATTAGCCTCTGCTGCTCCTATACCACCACCTGATCTCAAATCTTGTGGTGTTGCCCATATAGATGATAAAGGTACTAAAGTTTCATACAGTTGTTGCCCTCCAGTACCTGATGATATCGATAGCGTTCCGTACTACAAGTTCCCTCCTATGACTAAACTCCGGATCCGCCCCCCTGCTCATTCCGCGGATGAGGAGTATGTAGCCAAGTATCAATTGGCTACAAGTCGAATGAGGGAACTTGATAAGGACCCTTTTGACCCTCTTGGATTTAAACAGCAAGCTAATATTCATTGTGCTTATTGTAACGGCGCGTACAAAATTGGTGGTAAAGAATTGCAAGTTCATTTCTCGTGGCTTTTCTTTCCGTTTCATAGATGGTACTTGTACTTTTACGAAAGGATATTGGGCTCACTTATTAATGATCCAACTTTTGCTTTACCATACTGGAATTGGGATCATCCAAAAGGTATGCGTATACCTCCCATGTTTGATCGTGAGGGATCATCTCTTTACGATGAGAAACGTAACCAAAACCATCGCAATGGAACTATTATTGTGTATGGGTATTTTGGTTGAAGGAAGTCGCACACCTCAGCTACAGATAATGACTAATAATTTAACCCTAATGTACCGTCAAATGGTCACTAATGCTCCTTGCCCGTCTCAATTCTTCGGTGCTGCTTACCCTCTGGGTTCTGATCCAGAACCAGGAATGGGTACTATTGAGAATATTCCTCATACACCCGTCCATATCTGGACCGGTGATAGTCCTAGACAAGAACACGGTGAAGACATGGGTAATTTCTATTCAGCCGGTTTAGATCCGATTTTTTACTGTCACCACGCTAATGTGGACAGGATGTGGAATGAGTGGAAATTAATTGGCGGGAAAAGAAGGGATTTATCAAATAAAGATTGGTTGAACTCTGAATTCTTTTTCTACGATGAAAATCGTAACCCTTACCGTGTGAAAGTCCGTGATTGTTTGGACAGTAAAAAAATGGGATTCGATTACGCGCCAATGCCCACTCCATGGCGTAATTTTAAACCAATCAGAAGGTCATCGTCAGGAAAAGTGAATACAGCGTCAATTGCATCAGTTACCAAGGTGTTCCCACTGGCGAAGCTGGACCGTGCGATTTCGTTCTCGATCACGCGGCCAGCTTCGTCAAGGACAACACAAGAGAAAAATGAGCAGGAGGAGATTCTGACATTCAATAAAATGGCATATGATGATACGAAGTATGTAAGGTTCGACGTGTTTTTGAATGTTGACAAAACTGTGAATGCAGACGAGCTTGATAAGGCGGAGTTTGCGGGGAGTTATACTAGCTTGCCTCATGTTCATGGAAATAATGATAATCATGTTAAGGATGTTACTTTTACGCTGGCGATAACTGAACTGTTGGAGGATATTGGATTGGAAGATGAAGATACTATTGCGGTAACTTTGGTTCCAAAAGTTGGTGGTGAAGGTGTATCCATTGAAAGTGTGGAGATCAAGCTTGAGGATTGTTAAGTCTTCATGAGTTGGTGGCTATGGTGCCAAATTTTATGTTTAATTAGTATAATTATGTGTGGTTTGGTTATGTTTATGTTATGGTAAAATAAAATGTATCAGCTGGATAGCTCATTACTGCCTTGCTAGTTTTGTTAATGCTATCTATGAAATAATAATATAAATTGTTATCTTTCATTTATTTTTATGTCATTCTCATTTTAATTTGATGTTTAAATTTCGTTAATCTAAAAACGATCACTTATTTTTGGAGTGGACCTTCTCCCCACCTACCCCAATTTTCACACTACCAACAAGTAGATCCCAGTGCATCAAGTTTTAGACTGAAGTTTCATTTTTATTTCACAAATTAGTATATTTATATTGGGATAAAATTACAATATTAAGTAATTTGTTGTTTAGTTGATAAGTCTGAAATAATTTATTTCAAAATAAATAGTTATCGGGATAATTTATTTCTCTCCTTGAGTGGTATAGTAATTTATAGATAATTTATTTCGAAATAAAATAAGTTAATGACAAAGATACCCTTTAAACTCCTTTTAATATATTACTTTTTACATTTGTAAATTAATAATTTGTACTTAAAATACTAAACACTCAGGAGCCGTTTGATATGTATAAGAAAAACACCCTTATACATGTCTTAAAAGTACATTATTGTTACTATGTGAGTTTAGGGGTAATTATGGTGGGTTAAAATCAAAAGTTAACATAATTACCAGTTTGGTTGGTATAATTTAAATGTTGTATAAAAGTTATTCAGAAATTGATACAGTGTTGGTGCATTTTTTGTAGTCATAACATAATTAATATCACATAATTTAGAGGGAATCTATGTATAATGTTCTGCAGGATAGAAGGTGAAATAAGGTAGGTGTAGTATAGTTATACTGCATTAAAATGATTAGTACAGATTACCCTAGAAATTTATTTTATTTTTTTTAATGACAATTATATTGTTTTCCTTATATGTTGGTTTTTTAATTTCTTTTATATTAGTCCATTTTCATTTTCTTTTATTTTTTTAAATTGGAAACTTACTGATTCCTATCATGTATAGACTATTTTCATTTTTTTGTATCTTACCTTTTTTATTTATTTATCGCCAATTAATATTTTTTTTAATTATTAAAAATTAATTGTATATTTTTTCACGATTACATAGTAATAAATATTATCATTATACATTATCAATATATTCCACATTTAGTAGCATGTATTATTATTTGTCAATAATATTATATTAATTAAGTTAAAACAAGTTACAGATCAATAGTTAATAATTAATGCATTAGAATCTAAACTTAACAAAATAATACCTACATGACTAATATTCCACATAGCTAATACCGCATTAAAATTGGGTGAACTCATTAACCACATCATGCAATAAATAATACCTACATAACTAAACCCTGCATAATTAATACCTGCATAACTTAACCCTGCATAACTAATACCTACATAACTTAACCCTGCATAACTAATACCTACATAACTTAACTCTGCATAACTCTAACCAATAACCAAACGACCCCTCAATAGTAAATGATCTTAGTGTAATCTAATCCTATTCTAACTTGACCAAACTGAGTAGTAATGAAAAAAAAGTAATTATCCACATGCAGATTTAGTAATAAAACAACAAATTTCAACTCTAATATGACATGTTAAAAACCAACTCATACTATATATATACATATAACTTTTAGTTTACAATTAATCATTGTTATATGATCAAAAATCACTAAATTAGCCTTTTTAAAATTGTATAAGCTACAGAAATCACATAACCTCTTTGATTACAAGTAAATTAATAAATAAAATTACTTATATTTTTAAAAAATAAGTAGTTCCTTTTTTTAATTGTGTGCCTAATTAAAAAACACCATTTATTTTAAAATAATATTTACCAATATCTCCCCCACCTACCACCATATTTCACATCACATGACCAACAAGATGTGTGTGGATCCCATGCATCAGGTTTTTGAATTGATTATTCCTAATTTAGGCTAAAGTTTTATTTTTATTTCTCAACATTAGTAATTTATTGTTTCACTCATTCTTCGTATAATCTTATTTAATATTAGAACTTTTCTTTTGTTTTCTTCTGAATATAATATATACTTCGCAAGTTATAAGTTAAAAACTTTTATCTTTTTCAATAAAAATGCCAAGATTTGAGGTGGTCCTCAAAGTCCTATGAGTAATCAATTATCTTTAATTAATAAAGTGATAAAATGTGTACCTAGTACTATAAAAAATAATTATCTATAATTTTATAAAGAAGAATAAAATACTATAATATTATAATCATAGTATATATATATAGTCTACTATATATAGATATATATATTATATAGATTATATATATAGATAATTATATAATATTATATTATATATATATAAGATATATTTGTGTTATAACCGAATCTTTTTCAACTTTTTACCTCTTTTATAAAAGCTGATTTTACTTTTCTTACACATGCAATGATGCATTAACACGTACAAAGCGGCAAAACCATTTCCCACTACAAAATTCAAAAAAGAAAATAATTTTGTATCTATATTTTCACATAAATTAAAGTGTGAAATATTTATTTGTGGAGTAATTAGTTATTTCATATTTATATTTAGAATATGAAGTTCAAAAATAGGTTTTAGCAAACAAAATTTCCCATCACAATTTAAAACATGTAAAAACGAAAGGGAAAAACCAATAATAGCATCGAATTTTGAAGAGGTTGAAATATTTATTCTTTAAAAATATAGTAGTTGTTAAATCAAGTTTTATAGAATATAGATTCTTCAAAAACCTTAAAACAAATAATAAGTATGTTGACCAAACACTAATTATTAATTAAAAGTAATTTAAATTTATTGACAGGAACACATAAAAATACTAGTGCTTCTTATCAAAAATACTTTTTCGATTCTAATAATACTTTTAGGAAAAAGACATTTTACTTTCCGCCTAATTTCAGAAAAGGACAATAATTACGATGAAAAAGATTTAAAAACATGTGGGGAATTTAACTTATGGATTGGAGAAAAAAATAATTTTGTCTGGAAGTTCAATGTCATCAATTTAAATTATTCTGATTTTTTCAGTCGATGCAATACAGGCCATATAACCTGAATGTACAATTTGGAAAAATGAGAAGTTTGATTTGACATTTATCAGAGTGAAACGTCAATTAGATAAATAATACTTTGGTCCATATCAACTTATTTTTCTATTTTAACTTTAAAGCAAAACTAAAAAGGATATTTTTTTTTTAAAAAAAAATTCATTTTAAATTAATAATATATCAACAGGAGGGAACAAGAAATATAAGTTAAGTGATGCTAGAACCCTCACGAGTCGCATTTTAAATTAAAAAAGCTCAATGCAAGGATTTTTGTTGTATTAAATCTTTTAGGAAGCTTTTAGACCTTACGAAAAAGGTTTTAAGACTTCACGCAAACAAGCGAGAGAGAAGTGGAGCACGAAGCTATCGCTTCCCTCAACTGACTAAAATATAATAACGGAGACCTACTTTGTTTCAAAATAAAGGCGGAGGAGGATTTGATAACAAGCAAACGACTTTCTATCGGAGAAGGACTTATACTACTAATTACCTTTGTTTGATGTATTCATGCAATATCAATGCAAATGAAAACTACACTAAAGTGGAAAGGCTAGTATAGAAGCTCGAAATAGCTAGCCTATAATAGTCGGTCTAACATAAAATTAGCCTTATGATCGAATTATATATATCTTAAGTAGGAGGCTAGATTACCTATCTATCAATCAAACAAACTGAGAGTAAGTGTAACTTTATGTTAAGAAGTCTCACTACAAGAAAAACTGTTATTTAAGACCAACATTCAGGGACGAGTTAATAATCTAGTCTCAAAAAAGGACATGTGCTTAGGAACAAGATATAGTTCTTTGCCCGATTCAATCGTTAGTGACGTTAAAAATCTAGTCCCAAAGAAATTCTAAATAGGCTCAAACATGTATATAGTTTTGAAAGAGGCAAAAAAGTTGTATTTCAAATTTTCACAAAAACCATGAGTGGCCAAAAAATAACCAAGTTATTAAATTCATGATTAAAACGACACAATTCTTTCATAGAAAACCAATTAATTAACAGTTACCTTCATATTTTAGTAGTACAGAGCCCTAAGTGATTTCATATAAATCTTATTATAAAATATGTCCCGAAAAATAGATATCAATACGCTTTATTGAAAAATTATTTCCAGCAAATGGGCACAAGTAGCAGTGTTACGGCTTGTCGTCGGGACATTTAGACCGGCCGCAGATCGCTGACATTAATAACAGAAAATAAAGCAATAGAAGTAGTATCGCTTCAGGAACTTCCCCCATATGAGGTTCGATGATGGTTTCGATGAAAGGCACAAGTCAACATTGAGAAGAGGTCCAGTTTGGAGTCGATTTGGGTCGTGCCCGTATGGACTTTCCCTTAGTAAAGCTACAATTTTCGCCTTTAAACGATAAACCAATTTCATTTGCAAAGTGTCATACAACCATTTTCTATCTCAAAACCCATTTTGAAAAATTTTGGTGGGAATTTGTTTTTGTAGTTGGGAGGAATAAAGCTGAATTGAATATTGATATTAACAAAAATAAGTATACAAATTCTTCATGTTTAACATGCGCTCTTAATTTTAGGTATTATAGCAGTTTGAGGATTTTTTGCATATGCTTCATTACTCTTTTTCATTTATTTTTGTTAGAATTGATAGTATCTGGAGTTTATGAGTAGCTTTTTGGAGGTATGAATAAATGTTCTTCATTGGGGCTCCCTTTGTTCAAGTGAGGAACGGACTGAAGGAAACCCCTCCCCAAATGTAAACAAAGTTCGTGTGTTGTGGTCGGTTGCTGTTCGCGCTGCTCTACGGTAGTAATCTTAGCCATTTTTGTTGTTATTGTTTCTTTGTTAAATACGGCTAACTCATGGGAAAAACAAACCTAAATTGCAGGCTACTGGATCACATTTTTCGTTTGGTTGTTTCTCTGGCAATATGGGCATTTAGTATGCTGGTAGAGTGTCACGTTGGTGTGTGAAGTATTGTGCTGTTGTGCATTTTCGATACTGCGTAACTCTTTCAGTGCCTGCTTCCCCTTCCGTGTACATTGCCATTATTTATTAACCACCCGTATGTGTGTTTCCCACCCTGTTGTGATCTATTCCCCCTTCAGAGCCGACAACGCCCATGTGTCACGCACCTGGTGTATTGTCGCCACCAGCCACCCCGACTGTCCATACGTTGAGATAGTTCATCATTCAAACTGCAAGGAGAGGTATCATTGCAGCATGAAGCACTCACGTGAACAAGAAATCTTTTCCTGGCCTTGAAGCTTAGTACCTCTTTTAAGCTTAATGAAAAAGCGGGCAGATCAAAATATTTGAAGTCTATTGGTTGAAATATTATAGCGTTTTCTGCTACGCGTTTACTCACCAAAACTGTTGGATTAGAACATTGGGCTACTAGTTTACTTCTTTTTTCAGAAACCTTAGTTGTGTGCTTTGATGTTAAATTCTTTTTTAAAGGTTGATTTTATAAATTATTGATACGAAGTTCATCTTGTTAGTCCTAGATGATCTCATGACTGTCGAAAATTCATTTTCTAAGTGGCATCTTAAATGCCGTTATGTCCTTGTAGGGGATGGGAGTCTATGCTGCAGGAAGTACAGACACAATTGATGCAATGAGTTGCATTGTTGATACGTAATAAGTTCTTTTGATTTATTCCTTTATTTGTTGAACCTGCTGCAGAGATTTGTGATGAAGTCAATTTAGGTGGTAGGTCATGAAGTTCTATCCTCCTCTATGTGTTGATTTCCATCTAATCAGTTCTCTGGTATGCCTCCTCTTTTGCTTAAATTTTGTTAAGTCTCTTTCGTGTTTGTTTGTTCAAATTTCTCTTATATTCTTCTTCATTACTTGGTTGTTTTCTCTATGCAATCATCTAGTTGCTTTAAATTCCATAGGAGACATAACAAGTTAGTATTTTATGAAACTATTGGAATGTCTTGAAAAAATCCCATTGAAGCATCCTTGTATATGCAATGTGTCTCAATTAATTTATCAAATATGTGAGCTACTGTAAGGAATGAAAAGTATGTGTACTCTTTAGTTTCCTGTAATTGACATGAATTGATCAAGACTGAAATTACACTTAGATTTTATTGCACCAATGATAATAATGTAAAAAGTATATTGATCTACTGGAGATTTGTTAAATGACTAAGACAAACAAGAGGGTTAACTCCAAAGAACCTCTATATATGTTTTAGCGAGAAGTTGATCTATCGATAAAACTTTTCCAATGAAAGCACCATTTGTCGAATGCCACATTTTTCCTCCTATAGTTCCTCTAGTGTACATAATCGAGCAAATATTAGTCATTTTTAATGTTAAAGTTCATGATCCAAACATTCCTATATAATTATCAGAATGCAAATCTTAGCATATGACATCTACATCATTAACATTTGTTCAAACTCTTCACATGAGAAGGAAGCTACTTATTTTTCCTCGGTTGCACTTTTTTAGTGCAGAAAATATTTTCAATGCTGACAACGACTTGAGGTTCTTTGAGAAAGCCTTGTAATATTTGTTATAATCCTCCGTGTACTCTGAAATTTTAATGAATAGATCAACACGATTTTCTCCAAAGTCATGCAAATAAGCTTCATGATTTTCTTCTAATGTAACATATCTTTGGAGATGTTAAGAGAAAGTTCTTATGAATACACAATGCCATTCATAACCTTTTTCAATAATCGGACGGTTGAAACAAACATCAATCTGCTTCGAATAAATCATGATTGTAACTGATCTTCCTTCTTCTCTACTATAAATACATTTCTTCTCATAGTTGTCAAGCATTCTTTTGCTTCATTTTAAATTTTACAAGAACAAATTGCTTAACAAAGGAACAAATAATTAACTGTTGCACACTTTCACTGCTGCGCATTGTCTTTTTTCTCTATTTTCTAACACTTCTATGCATAACTATCAGGCATGTTGTTAACAAACATCAACTCTTAATCGAGGAACCACAATTTAACTAGACTTCTTGCACTACTGCACATCTTCTTCTTGCTTTATTTTCACATACTTCCTCTGTATAACTCAATCAAACTAAACTCTCTTAAACATTCAAATAGTAATTGCACAGACCTGACCTCAACTTTGCAAAAGAGGAAAGAACTAAACAACATCACAGTGACCTTTGTACACATGTTTATGGAAAGCTGTAATATGGAATTTGTAATTTCGAGTGCATTTTTAGTTAATTCTCGTTGTTGCGGGTTCAATCGAGTGCTTTTTGATGTTCAATATGAAAAATCAATCATATTGAACTTCTCAAATATTTTTCTTTATGTTATTGGAACTTGTTGAAGTTTCTGTAAAATTGATGAATTTTACACTTTTTTTTGCAGTGAACACTTTAACTAGTTCTACTGTAAGTTCATAGATATCATTATAAACTAATAGGTATTTATGATTTTAGTAAAATTTTGTTCTTACAAATTTTTGAAGATTGAAGTTACAAGTCCAGATAAAATTTTAGAAGATGCACAATCTCATTATTATTTAGTATGGACGTTATGTAAACTTGCTCCACATTTCGTTGTGATTGTAGCCTTGGATGGCTAATTGATTTAATTGGTTTTTTTTGTTTGAGCAAATATTGAGACTATACGATCATCATTTGGTATGAATTTTTTATTTAGTATGACTGAAAGTTAAGTTAATTTTATGAATGAAAGTTTGATCGTCTTCAGTTGGGGTAAATGATGAGGGACTAAGTACTGTGCACCAATCTAACTGTAATGTATTGATAGCTAGTTTGTCATCTGTATCGGTTAAAAATTTCTAGGACCCCACGGCCAGATTCTCGTCTTTCTTAAACGATTACTCTTATCAAAAGGTAATTAATCTTCGCAAAAAAAAAAAGGTTTATATGGTTCGAAACCAAATAAATACTTTTCCAAATATGAAGTTTGCCTATTTGGGACGCGGATTTACAGGTCGCTAATTTGTCCATTCCAGCGGACCGTATTAGGGTATCGTATCTAATAAAAATCTTAAAACGATCATATATACATTACGTCGCAATACACCTTTAGCGAAGGAGAAGGAAGCCTTTTAGGACGGAGTCCTCCAGACCAAACATTTTTTTGTCGCAATAGTCCTCTTTTGCCGACATATTTGGACCTTAGGGATGAGGATTTTCCCTTCTTAGGAGACAGTGTTTCTTGTAGTGTCTCACATGAGGTAGCGGGAGAAATTGATCTCCTTTGATACTGGACCCTTAGACACATCTCCCCTTCAAGGGAGAGGAAACAATAACTTCAAATTTCAGAGGAAGAGGTTTTTAAGCATGTTGGACACAGGTACTAGGTTTATAAGGGGGGATTTACCGCCCTCCTGGTTGGTAAAAACTCGGTTTCCGAAGAAAAGATGGCGAAGGCTTCACCATTGGACAGTGTAGCGAGTCAAGCGTAAAAGGAATGTTTAAGTCTCGATTTAATATTATTCAATCGTTAACACCAAGCAGTTTATGTTTAATTTAGCTTGATGTCCTTGATTAGCTCAACCAATTATTTTAACAAAGTGCATTTTCATAGGTGCATGGAAAAATTGTGAACTTTGCATGGGAAGGTGACTGCGCTGAAAGAAGGTTGATTTCTTCCAACTCGTTCAATTTCTTTTACTAAGGCTTTGGATCCTTCAAATTATTTGATAACTATTATTCTTTTCCTCTAATATTATGACCTACCATTAACATACCAAAAATTGCCACTACAGAAAAAATGTCTTTAAAATTACGAAAGTCTCTCAGTTGATTTAGGGAATCCGGGATTGAAACTAAAAAATAAGAAACCGCACCCATTTACGAGTGAAGTTATTTCCATTATCTGACCAAAACCAAAGTTGGGGACGTCCACAATATATGACGTTCTTAATTTTGTAAATCTTCTAACTGATAAAGTTAAAAGATTCTAAAGTCACACATTTGTATATTTTACTGATCACTAATTATGGTTTTTTCTAAGGAAGAAAGAGGATAAAGTGAATGGAAATGGATTGATGATGTACTGACCTGATTTTCGTAGTTAGGGCAAATTCAATGGGGCTAACACCTTGGCGGTACAGACCTCAGGAAAACCGTTTTCGTCCTCGCTACATAATTTTGAGAAGATTTTCTAGCCTAGTTCAGATTTGGAGAAAAATTGACAGTCGTGGGGGTCTAGAAAAATATGGTAACGATACGAGATCTATTAATGAATTTGATTACATGAGTGGATATCTAAGACGTTAACGAACCCGTACGATTTTACGGGATTGAATTCGGATGAGTAGATTTCCCAAAACTGATCTTAGCTTGAACAAGTATTTTCTTAGTATCATGAGATGATGGTATGTTGTGCAATGGGGGTTTGGAATTCTTAAATTCGCTCATTGATTCCGTGCAACCCGCTTTGGCGGGATTATTCCAGCCAGGGTGGGGCTGTTGTGGCGGGTTGGGGCTGCCATAATGGGAACAGGGGGGGGGGATGTGATAAGTCGGAACAAAAATTCCCCCCCCAAAACATTTTTTTTCTTCCACTTTGTGATTTGAGAAGCTAATGAAAGGATTCAGGTGTGTTCTTGATGGACTTTCACCATTCTTGAGGCTAAAGGTAAGTTTTTTACTCTCCGATCCATATTTCGATCCGTAGTACTTAGTTTATTGGGTAATTGTCAATGAGAAAGGGTTTTGATATGAGAAATATGGTGGAAAAGCCCTAATCTGGGTATGCGGATCATGAGTTTGGTCTAGAGTTATTGAGTTCGTTATAATTCAGATAATTAGACTTTTGATTGTTGATCCTTGCATATAAATTATTATTTGTAAACCGGATAAAACTAGGAAGGAATCAAAAACGGGGGAAATTCAAATGGTCTTAAGGGATCAAGCTTGGATTCGCGGTGGTATAGGATATTGTGGAGTTATGCTGGAGTGGATATATATTTGTCTGCTTTATTATGATGCATGCATGCGGGTTTGACACCAATTATTGGGGCCTCCCCACAATACAAGCGACCCCCATATTGGTTATTACTCTTTTAGTTACTAATTCCGTTAAGCCCCCATTTGACCCCCATTTGAGTTCAATTATCACTCAGCCCAGTCAAAATTCACAGAGAAACCATCCAGATTACCCAACATCAGCATACCCGAACCCA
The DNA here is from genome assembly GCA_027704765.1 of Solanum habrochaites. Lineage (NCBI taxonomy): Eukaryota > Viridiplantae > Streptophyta > Magnoliopsida > Solanales > Solanaceae > Solanum > Solanum habrochaites. Next base: position 55,385,743 of record JAKWJA010002496.1, read on the forward strand.
CCAGTACTAAAAATGATTTATACATTGGTATACATGCTGTATACACCGTGATACTTGAGCGAAAATAGCCCCTAACAACGGCTCCAGGTCCGGCACCTTAGAGCCCATCGTCCAAAAAACCAGACTAGACAATAACTCTCTCAGCCACATGACACACCTACAACCATGCGCAACCCCAGGGAACACAACCCCGAAGTGGCCCCGATGACGCCCCGCACAGCCTTAACTAGAACCTTAAGACAGGGCTGCGTGAAAGTCAGCCTACGTGGACCTCAATCATTGCCCCCTGCGATAACCATCGGCCATACAAGCCCAAATTCTATCTCTCTTACTTGGCATTTATTATTATATTGGAATATTAATTATGAAAATGCACACTTTTAATGTATTTATGCTCATTCTCTATACAAGTTCCTATAAAATTTTCAAATCTCTCTTTTGCGCAACACATTAATGTATCTCGCGGGCATCACATTAAGTACCTGCGAGTACATTAAGATATGCAGCGCTCCACCATTAGTGTTCATGTATGAAATGTACCGCCCGAATCATCATTAGTGTTATCATTTATAAAATGTACCTAGGCGCATCAAATTAGTGTTCGTACAACTATATGGACCTTATTACCGATTAATGTAAAAGCGGTTGGTTATATCATGTATTGTTTTGAGAGAGAGAGTTTTGTAAAGTATTAACCTTTTTAAGGAATGATTATTATAAATGGTAATTTCAAAATTAAAAGTAGTCATCATTCTGTAATTTTGTAACTTTACAAACTGATTTGTTGGTTTTTATTTAATTAAATTCCCTAAAAAGATGTCACCTTCATTTTATGTTCAAATTAAAAAAATATTTATTGTGTTTTACTTAATACAATTTGGGTTTAATTTTGGAAATGCACACAGTAACCCTCACACCTATGCTGAAATTCTTAGAATGGAACAGCTTATATTAACTAAGGTTCTATTACTCCCTTCACCTTAATTTGATTATGCAAATTGGTCATCCCTTTTAGGCCTACGTGGAAAACTAGCTTGAAACAAAAATTCAAACCCTCGGGATCCAAGATAGGCAAGCCACGGTTAGGCCTAAAAGGGGCTTATAATTAATAAACTTTATTAATTAAATAAGTTAGGGGGGGTGGGTTGGGTAATAGGTTTAGTATGTATATTATGAGTCTCTGAGAGTTCGGTCATAGATTTGACGGGTACTTGTGCATATCACTTTATTTAATTAATTATCTTGGCAAAACTTGATTATTTTCTCTTTAAAAAAAACTCTCTTAGGATAATTATCCAAAAAAAAAAGCGATTTTTATTTTTTTTTTCTTTTTGTCTTTACCCTTTAGGTTAACTTTCAAAGTTAGTCCAAATGGTTTTAGTTAAAAAGCTTGGTCAAACCGCAAGTTAAGGCGGAAATGTCGAGGGCTAACCAACTTTTCGAAATGTAAAAATGGAACCCAAAATCCCCGAGATTTCAAAAAAAATGATTTATTGTAAAGTCTGTATGTATGTTTGCCGCCACCTAATGGGGATAGGCGTGTGACCCTTACTAAGTGCCACTGTGATTGTTGTACTGAATATTGCAACTTGCTTCTTTTTTTGTTGAGTACAAGAATCTTTCAGGTGGGGTGCCTATGGTACGACACAGCTAGGTGGCTGGTAGCTTGACCCAAAAAAGGTGGACGGCCGTCTTTTCGGCTAACCATGTACCTTTCTTGTTCCAAGTCCACTCTTTTGGACTCAGGACTTTTGTTAAGGTGTTGGTAGTTTCAGGAGTTTGTCCCCCGTGTTCTTCGACTTTTCATTGTAGTACTTTTTGGTAAAATAATTTTGGTTTTCTAGGGATTGTTCTTACCACCTAATTTAGCTTGTTGTTTGTTTTAAACCCTTGGAGTTATGGGGCTCCCTTTTATTATCATTTTAATTCCTTTGTATTTTTTTAAATGAGTAGTTTTCAAAAATTTGTTTGTTGGTTGTAGTTAATGGTTCCCACAGGAGGTCAGTGTTTGTCAATCACGGCGGTTTGGGTGTGAAATTTAATTGGTATTCAGCAGCCCTTAGATTCGTTGATCATGTATTATCAACGTTGAATCTAAGTAGATTGGCGGAACGGTACGGAGGCACTCCGTTTAATCGTTCTTCTTGAGAGCTTTCGGACATATGAAACCCACTTCTTTCTACCCTTTTTGGTTGTATGACATGCATTCCATTGGCTATTCTGGTGGTAAGATTGATTTTTAGTTTTTGTATTTTTCGTTTTTTTTAGGGTAGCAACTGATAAATTTCTTACCAACAAAAATAAAACATTAGTGCAAACATATAACTGCAATCGATCACAAAAATAATAAATTTCAAAATTAGTCGTTAGATAACACAAGGTGTTAGGAAAAACCATGAGGGGAAAGAAGAGGATTACTCTATACCTCATATGTAATAACAATTTATTTATAAATCTTTAACAATTTTTTTCACTTCGTTTTTTACCCCACCAAGGCACATCACTTATAGGGAGTCTTATATAATATAAAACAATATAATTTAAATTAAATAACTAAAGATAGTTGATATAACCTATTCTTCCTGTTTTGATCTCAATATCACAAGTTACTTTTAAACATTCACTGGCTCAATCATACTACTGCTCCTCCTTATTTGGAAATAGTAGTCTTGTCTTGGCAATAAGACAATGTTCCTTCGCAATGATTATTTTGTACTTCCATTAAATCGTAATTAGGCTCTTCGTATAAACAAAAGTAAAATAGTTGATTTACAATGAAATTTAAAAAAAGGAAAGATTTACTTTTTTAATTTTTGTATTTTAAATTAAAATTATGGAGAAAATATAACAAAAATAATCTTGTGGTTATTACATTATGGTCATGGGAAAACTTTAAAAGACAGTAGTTTTGCCAAAAAAAAAATATGTCATTCTTTTTAAAACGACTAAAAAAAAAAAACTTTTAGAAACGGAGGAAGTACTATATTTTATCTAGTTTTTAAATACTTTTTTAATTTTAATTTATTTATCGTTATGTATATATATTTGAAAAGTGAAAGCATATTTTCTATGTTATAACTTTTTAAATACGGTATAAATATTTTAAATTATTAATTATTATATAATGATAATTTTATCAAATTATAAAGTATAAAAAAAATACAAAATTCTAACATTAGTTAATTTGACATTATCTCCCTCAAAATATCTCTACAGGCCTCACCCACCTACCACCTCAATTTTGGACCTGTTTGACAGATAAAAATCATATTCATTTCCCACGTTTATGACACTTATATCATTTGAAATTTATTAAATGATTTGAATTATATTAAATTAATAAATATATTAGTCTAAATAAATAGTATGAATTAATATAATTGATTTAATATTTAAATTTAATAAATATGAATTTTTAATTAAAAGCCAGCTCCATTAAACTTCATTATATCTGCTCACTGAAATCTGATTAGCCAAAGGGAGTTCTATTTCAATTGCAACTTATCTATTCTAAAACTATAAATAGGGGTCTCCAAGAATTTTAATAAGAAACTAGAGAAAGCTCGTGGATCAAAAACTGCAGATTTCTCTACAAGTTCAAGAATTCAAGCATTAAAGTTCCAAGAACGATCAAGATCAAGAACGATAAAGATCAAGACCGCTAGGATTCAAGATCAAGCTCGAAATCCTTGGATTCAACTAGAAGTCACGATTAAGATAATGTTCAACATCAAGACAAAGTTCAAGTCAAGTTTAAGATCAAGATAGAGATCAAGATCAAGATAAATCCCAAGTTTAAGATCAAGCTTTAAAACCCTTGAATTATATTTGAAAAGACGAATTCAGATGAATGTTAGAGATTGTAACACTGACACTTTGAAATAGTAAGACGATTGTTGCTATAATTTTCCGTACTTGATTATTGTTTTCTCGATGCGAATTTTATTGTCTACATCTTTTCTCTTTTAAATCAAATCTGAAAATTTGAAGCTGCAAATGTGGAAGAATGAGTACTTTATTAAGTCTCGTCTTTGATTTCATCGAGTCTACACTCCGACAAGCCTTGAAGTAGGGGCATTTGAAGACATTGAAATTTTTGTGGGACTTTATAAGATGCATTCAATTCGAGTTGGGACTTTACAAATTGTGTTCAACTCATATTAGGATTCTTAGAGACTACTCAACTCTAAACTTTAAACTTTAGTTTATGGCTATATTAAGGGTACTAAATTCTCTTAAAAGACATCTCAAAAACTCCATATCTCAAATACTCCGCAAATTGATGGATTATTCATATAGAGAGATCAAATCTAAATCATCTTAGTTTGAGAAATACACCAGTAACGACCCTCGAATTATGATTAAATCTTTTGTGGATAAATCTTTTCAGAGGAGAATCAAGGGAGGAACAAATTAATACTCACAATCTTGATTAATAAAATTATATTTCTTCGAATTTTATTTCTGTGGATCATTTATTTATTTTTCACATATTTAAAATTTGTTACAAACACACACAGATACAAATAAAGAAAACTTAATTCATGTTTACCTGCGAGATCGATTGATATGGTTCTTTTATATATAATTCCTAAATTATTATCAATTTATGATTGACTAGAAGTTTAAAATTGAAATTGAATTATTAACCTAACAAGAAAAAGATAAAATACAAAACTATTCCAAAACGGTTTTTTAATATCGATAAATTATGGGGGACTTTCATAAATAGCCATTTAAAAACAACTTAATTACTCTTCATAGCTATAGTTTGATAATTACAATTCGTAGCTACATGTTATATGGAGGAGAGAGACGAATGAGACTGGATAGAGAGGAGAGAGGCGAGAGAGAAGGGGGAAAGAATGGGAGAAAGGTAAAATGTATATGTATACCACTTAAATAATTATATATTATACATTTGTATTTGTATATATGGCAAGTGAGACTAGGAGAGGGAGGAGAGAAGTGAGCGAGACTGAGGGAGGGCAGAGAGGTGAATTGTATATAAATAATTGTATATTATACATATGCATTTATATATATGGCAAACGAGATTGGGAAAGGGAGGAAAGAGGCGAGCGAGAGAGGGCAAAGAGTGGGAGAGAGGTGAATTGTATATGTGTATAGGTTAAATAATGTATGTTATACATATGTATTTGTATATTTTGGCGAATTATATATATACAAACGTGATTAATTATACAAACTCGAAATCAGCCCATGTAATTAATGTATAATGTTAATCACGAATGATAATTATATCAAATTATAGTTTGATGAGTAATTAAATCGTATAAGTTTATTTTATTACGTAATTTTCCCATAAATTAATACTTACTAATTTACAATTTTAACGGATTATTGCTCTATCCCACTATTAGAAAAATAAAATAGAAATAATCGAACAATTTTCCAACATAAATGTGGTTTCTATAGTCTCTCCCTTAAATTTTAGATTTTTACTTTAAATATATCCAAAGGAAAACATAAAAATAAAATAAAATCATATGTTAATATTATTTCCTTATACCCAGGACCAATATGGGTCCAACATCGAATTAAGAGACTATGTTTGGAAACCGGGTTGATAAATACGACTTGAGAGAGCAAATTGATCAATTTATGCAAATTATTGAAAAAAAATTTTATTCCTTTCGTCCTTTTTCTATGAGTTCTGCTTCTTATCACTTTCTTTTACTTGTGTTCTTCAATTTCATTTAATTCTTAAATTCCTTTGTAATTTGAATGACGAGTTAGTGAAATAGATTTATTGGTTATTACAATTTGAATTGTGTTGATTATATATATTAAAAAATAGTTATTACTAAAGTAAAAACAAAACGAATAAAAAAAAAATTCAGCTGCGTTTTTCACGTTTGTACTTGATACCAATACCATGAATTTTGTATATAAATACTGATGAAACTCTGCAAAGCAAAAAACACTCATCCCATCAATGGCTTCTTCTTCTATTCTATCTTTGTGTGCTACCAATATTCCCTCTTCTTTCTCCAACAATACCAACTCATCTTTCTTATCAAAACCCTCTATAGTTTTCCTCCACGGAAGGCATAGTCAAAGTTTCAACGTCTCATGCAACGCTAATAACAACTCTAGCGAGCATGAGAAGAATAATGTTGACGATGTTGTTGATAGGAGAAATGTTCTTTTAGGGTTAGGAGGTCTTTATAGTGCTGCTAATCTTGCACCATTAGCTACTGCTGCACCCTCACCACCACCTGATTTTAAATCGTGTAGTACAGCGACTATAACTGGTGGTCCAGCAGTTAAATATACTTGTTGCCCTCCTCCTCTCCCCAAAGATACGAGCACCATTCCATTTTACGAGTTCCCACCTATGAACAAGCTCCGTATGCGTTCCCCTGCTCATCTTGTTGATGAGGAGTATATTGCCAAGTACAATTTGGCAATTAGTCGAATGAAAGCTCTTGATGAGACGGAACCTGATAACCCTCTTGGGTTTAAGCAACAAGCTAATATACATTGTGCTTATTGTAACGGTGCTTATAACATTGGAGGCAAAGAGTTACAAGTTCCTAACTCGTGGCTTTTCTTCCCGTTCTAGATGTGGTACTTATTACTTTTACGAAGGATATTGGGGTAAACTGATTGATGATCCAACTTGTCTTTACCCTATGGAATTGGGATAATCCAAAAGGCATGCGTTTACCTCCCATGTTCGATCGTGAAGGGACTTCCCTTTACGATGAAAGGCGTAATCCACAAGTCCGTAATGGAAGGGTTATGGATCTGGGTACTTTTGGAGACACAGTTGATACAACTGAACTCTTGTTGCAGACGAATAACTTAATTCTTATGTACCGTCAAATGGTAACTAATGCTCCGTGTCCTCTCTTGTTCTTCGGTGGACGTTACGTTCTCGGGACAAACATTGAAGCCCCGGGAACCATTGAAAAAATCCCTCACATACCAGTCCACATTTGGACTGGTACAGTACGAGATTTAAATGCGCCTAAAGGTAAACCAAAATACGGTGAGGATATGGGTAATTTCTACTCAGCTGGTTTAGACCCGGTTTTCTATTGCCATCACGGCAATGTGGACCGAATGTGGAACGAATGGAAAACACTAGGAGGGAAAAGAACAGATCTAGTTACAGAACCAGATTGGATGAATTCAGAGTTCTTTTTCTACGATGAAAATAAAAAACCTTACCTTGTGAAAGTCGGAGACTGTTTGGACACGAAGAAGATGGGATACGACTACGTAAAAAGCACCACTCCATGGCGTGACTTCAAGCCAAACAAAAAATATTCATCTGGGAAACTAGACGCAAGTTCAGTTCCACCAGCAAGCAAAATATTCCCAATTTTCAAACTAGATGTAAACACATCATTTTCCTTGGATAGACCGGCTTCGTCAAGGACTCAAGTGGAGAAAGATAATAAAGAGGAGATTTTAACTTTCAGCTACATAAAATATGATAGCAGAGAGTATATAAGGTTCGATGTGTATATAAACGCGGATAAGAATGTGAAACCAGAGGATCTTAACCAGACAGAGTATGCGGGAAGCTATACTAGCTTGCCGCATACTCATAAACATGATGATGATGATGATCATGTTTCCACTGCTACTCTCCAGCTGGCAATAACAGAACTGTTGAAGGAAAATGGCTTGGAAAAAGAAGGAAAAATTGTGGTGACTTTGGTCCCAAGGAAAGGGGGCAAAGGTCTCGCCATTGGATGTGTGGAGATTGCGCTTGTGGATTGTTAATTTTGTTTCGATGCTTCGTCATTTGTTCCTTGTTTCCGTGTCTTTGAACTCTTTTTATCTTATTTCCTTATTCAGTTTGTTTCTTTTTCTTCCTTTTTTCATGCTGAAATTGGCTTGGTGCTTGAATAAAAATCTGGTGTGATTATGTTAAAAATAGAAGAAAAAAAAATATGTGTGATTAGATGTGTCAAATGAGTGGATTAATACCTAATCACTTATCCACTTTTCAATTTTTCAAAATGTTTAAGCAAGTAAAATGATATTCGAGAAGTTTCATGAAAAATACCAGGTCATACTAAATTAATTTGGTAATTCAATATGGTATAATATCATACTCATAAATATAAAAAATGACTAATCCTTAGAAACTTTAATTATACAATGTTCATTTTAGACACCTGATGTAGAGTTTTGTTGGGTCATATTAACACTTTTTTTAATATCAACAAAAATACACAAGGAGTATGATTTCGCGCGAATGTGATGTGGAAAAGTGACGAATGAATAAATAATGTTATGAGGCATTGTATAAAAAGAAGATAAATTCTTTAAATAAAAATAAAAACTAATCAATGAATTAATAACTGTAAAATTAGGTCTTAGGCCTAACTCACACTCCAAAAGCTAGCTCAAAGGGAGGAGAATTGCTCAAGCCTTATAAAGAGTCCACCCATCTCATTAATCACCGATGTGGGACTTTTGTCATTTTTTAACATCCCACTTCACACCCAGTGCTTAGCATCTGGTGCGTGGATAATTTTAATTTTGGGGGAGCCCCAACATCAAGTGAGACGGACCCTGATGTGATATCATGTGAAATTAGGTCTTAGGCCTACCTCACACCCCAAAAGCTAGCTCAAAGGGAGAAAGATTGTTCAAGCCTTATAAAAAGTCCACCCATCCACACACATCTAGAGATTGAGACTTTTGCATCTTAACAATAACACATAATATTTTTAATTCAAATAATTTTAAAAACAAATAAATAAAAGATTTTAACCCACCCCTAGTTGTCTCCTCCCCCCTTCCCCACCCACCACACAAACATCATTTATTACGGTCCCAAAACCCAACTCCCAAATGCCTCAAACCCTGCATCGGAGAAGTACCCTACGTCACCACTTTTGTAAGAAGAACCTGCCCCCCTCCCCNCCTCAGATTCTGGCACCCTTGAAGACTGGAGGTTTCAATTTCAAGAACTTACTAAAAGTTATGTGGATCATTGTCATTATAGGCCCAGTAGTCAGTCGTGGAAACGTGCCATGTCCAATGAGGCATCCATACGAGGGGCCATAGTGGCTGCATGTCGTACCTCTGAAACCGGAGGTGTGGTGCAGAAAACGTTGGGGGTGCCTGACCCTGATAGACAACCCACTAAGATAAGGAGCATCTGATTGATCATCTCGGGGTAGGTTGGGGTGGCATTTCCTCGTTCTGTACTTGTTCATTCTCCCATCCTCCTTCTATTACTACCTCCTCAGTCGGTGGAGGAGTCACCGCCCTAGCACCAGATGGGCTAGGTGCTCGTCCTCTCCCTCTAGAGGACGTCCTCCCACGACCTCTACCGCGGCCTCTTGCCACTGTTGCACTCCGAGCTACAGCCCCAGTGGATGGTTCAGATGCATCTTGTCTTGCTGAGTTGATGTTGGCGTAGTCGTTGCTTAGTTCTAACCATCTGCGAAATAGAGTGAAAGATGGTCAGATACCAATTTGTATCACCTAGATACCAATTGGATTCCAAGTAATAGCACGAAAGAAAAGAAGAAAGAATGGAATTTTCCTAAAGTCTTATAGCCTCTCAAAGAAAAGTAAAGGCGTCCCCCTACGTTCCTTAAGACTCTACTAGACCTGTTCTGTGTGATGAGAACAACGAACCTAATACTCTGATACCAAGTTTGTCACGACCCAAAACCGAGCCGCGACTGGCACCCACACATTTACCCTCCTATGTGGCGAACCAACAATCTAAACCTTATCATTTCAATTTAAATACACAGAAAGTAATGCGGAAGACTTAAACTCATTAATAAAAGTGATTACCTAACTTCTAAAATTCTAAACTCTACCATCTTTATTCCCCAAAATCTGGAAGTCATCACTACACATGAACTCTATGATTCATTTACTAAACTAAGAGTATTCTAAGAAACTAAAAAAATCAAGCTAGTCTATCCAAAACTTCAAGGCACAAGACATTAGGACGAGATCACAGTCCAAGCTATAAGCATTAGCTCACCCTAAGATCCGGTGTGACGATAGACTGGATGACCTACTGTTGAATTCGAAGAGTGACGGCAGGGTTGGCTGCACTCCACAATAACAAAAGGAAAACATAAAAGTAGGGGGTACAGTACACAACCACAAGTACGAGTATGTATCATCGGCCAACTCACATAGAAACAATATATCTCAGATAACATCCTAAATCACTAATATTACTTAACTGTGATAGCAACAAGGACAAACATCATTTTATAAACACACCGATCATATCTATGAGGGACTAATCCTCCATGCCATACTTATTGGGATACATGTTCTTTAGATTGAGTATATTAGTATCTTTTCAAGATTCATTATCTTTATCTCTCTTGTGTCGGTACGTGACACTCCTATCCCCTACTCCTCTGTGTCGGAACGTGACACTATACCGATCCCCTACATTACGTGTCGGTTCGTGACAGCAGCCCACTTCCCACTAACTCTATAAAGTGTCGTTACGTTGACACTCCGATCGCCCTACCATCTACGTTTCGGTTCGTGACACCCGCCCACTAATGTCTATTGTTTCGGTAACGTGACCTTATTATGCCTCTCTCGGAGCCCCTAATCTCATTCGATTTAATTCATCAAGCTTCTTTTTATACCAAGGCGTCATCACTCATCACTGTTAGTTCATCAAGCCTTCTTTATAACCAAGGGCATCATCATTAACAAGAAATTAGGTGTTTTATCACGAGTTGGGATTCAATAGCTCAGTCATCATGCTTGTTTCATCACACTCATATATATAAAATCACATCCTGCATACACACAATTAATCATAGAAGAAGATTCCGATAATACTACCCACCACATCTCATTCGCATTAAGTAGTTTACTACGAATGTGTCAAAGAAACCAGAACTACCTCACCGAAGAATCGACTGTGATCAAGCAGCAAATCCTCATTTCTTGTGTCCTCTGCGGTCCTCTCTCCTCTACTTCTCTACGCGTTCTCCTCATCTTTTTCTTTCTGACTTGTCTTCTTTCTATTTTTCTTATTCAAACCCTCTTCCTTTTACCCTAATTAGGATAATTAATTAATAGCTGACAAAGTATGGCATAATACCACCCACTAATTAACTTAAGGTTTAACCATCTTTTCCAACTCCCCCCAGTAATAGACTTATTAACATTAACCCTCTACTTTATAATTAAATGCAGGATATCAAAAACTTCCCTTAAAACGTTTAAAGAATCCACCTCCGAACTTGGGATTTCGTAGCCCTGACGGGCCGTCCGCGCCCCTGCGACGGGGACCGTCCTCCTGCTGTCCCCGACGCATCACAGAGACTTTTTTCCATCAAATAGACCCTAGGACGGTCGTCCGTCAACGCCTGTGACGTTCCCGTCCTGCCATTTCGCCTCGTGACGTCAGAGAGTCGATTTTCAGTACCCTCAATTTTTAGATTTCTAAGTTTTGGAAACGACACCCTCCACGACGGTCCGGCGTGCCCTTGACGGGTCCGTCGTGGGGCCTCCGTCACCTCTGGCCACAGTTTTTTCCAGAAATACATCTGTTGCTCAAAACACTAAACATGTCTTACAGATTTTATATATTAACTGAACTTCATACATCATTATTTTGTAAGTGTAAATATTTGTCAAATTTACGCGACGTCAACTTAAGTATTTTCATATTATCATATTTATCAATATATTTCTTATTAATTAATTAGCATATTTCATAAGTTAGGTGTTAAATTTTATTTAAGAATTTTGTTTTTTTATTTTATATAATAAATTTTAAAATTTATTTTACGTTTATATACTATTATTTTATATATTATACATTATTTTACGATTCTAAAGAATTAGAAAAAGGTAACAACAATACTTTCACAAGATTAGGAAAAAAAAATAATTAACAAGTAGAGATTTGAGTCTTGCAAAAAAAAGTATATTATTGATTGAAAATTTAAAATGGACATTTTAATTTTATAAAAATAAAAATTAACTTTTTATAATAGATATTTAAAATAGTTTCTCTCTATAAAAATAATTTTTAATATTTGTAATACACAAATAATTGTCCTTTTTTTGTAATTTGACTCTCAAATGAATTAGTCAAACACAATACATGTTGGCCTGTATTGATCTTTACTTTGTGTTTTTTCTTCATTATCCTTTTGTGGAGTATACCTAGTATTCCAGTGACTTCGACTCACCCTCAGCTCTAACCAGTCTCCAGCACATCATATTCTAGGGTGAGTTATTCCTTCTAACTCGTATTGGATTCTCTCGATCATGGTATGTCTGTAGTTTTCGGTCACAAATAACTTTATTTATTTATTTTGGTATATTTGATACTCTTAGACTTATATTTGAGGATTAGATGTTTCTATGCGATAACTTTCAAGTTTTGAAAAACTATATGCAATAAACTTTAGAGAGGATTTTTATTTCTTACTTTAACAAGGTTAGACTTTCGCATTATAGTTATACTAGGGAATTTGACCGCGCTTCGCGCGGTCTTTAAAATATATATTAAAGGATTACTTTTTTGCCGATCAATTATATAGTTTCTCTTTATTTTCAAACGTAAACTAGCACTTTATTTTTTTTACTTTATTATTATATGAAGATCGTTTGGGAGATGCGATTGTACATGAAACTTACATCTATAATCTATTAATGAGAGGATAGTACATTATTGAATCAATATGTCAAATGTCATATATATATTTTTTAGTAATTTTTTTAGGTATGAACGGTAGTTTATTATGTCACTTTCTACATTTTGTTGAAATATCAATGAGTTTGAATCTTATAATTACAATATATACTGAGATATACATTTTTTCTTGGTATATAAGATTATATTATAAAGTAACTGAAAAATAACTAATGAATATTCTACTACATCTTATATTCGTTTCGTATGTGATCATGATCAACCTCCTTGAAATATTTCATTTTTCAATGTTTTTTGTTCCTTTGTACAATTACAATTTAAATTTGTATTTTTTCATGATCACTCTATTGGATATTTTAGATTCTTTAGTTTGCATTTATAAACTCAAGTATAATTGTTAATCATTTTCAAATTTGCTTTTTCAGTAATGTTATCCAAAATCTTACGCTATTATTAAGTTCATATATTTCAGTATCAAACCTCGAATGAGAATGTGTTTTTTTGTATGCCTTTTTACTTATTTTATATGAAATCGAAAAGATCAATAGATTTATGATTAAAACTACGTAAAAAATATTTGATCGATAATAAACCTCTTCATATATTCTATGTCTAGAATAATAAACTTCAAAAGTTAATAAATTAAATACTTTGATAATATGCTTCATCATTTCAAATTATGAACTTCTTTGCATTCTCCATCAATGATTGGCAAACCTCTTTCTAAATGAAATTAATATATGGACCCCCTAAGATATATACACATTACTTAGTATATTACCATAATTTACAATCTTAATCATAATTAACAATCTGCATAGAAAAGTTTTTTATGTAGCAAATTTTTGTGTTTTATTTTTATAATACATGAAAAATCAAATCAACTTAGTTTTAGTCATTTGTATTCATCTTTATTTAAAATTTTCAAAGATCCATATTTAACATAAATAAATTATTATCAACATGCTGAAATTTCTTTATTTTTGCATATATATTTGTCTATTTTAATTTCATAAAATAATGTATTAAATTTATATTCACTATTTTATTTTATTTTGATTATACTTTCAAAGAGTTAATAAAATATGATTTTCATATTATATAAAATACAGTATTTAATATTATAGAATATTTGCGTGGGAGGGCACCAATTAACGTATCAGTAAACCAAAGAAAGAGACAATTTTTGACTAAAAGATTTACAAAATCTCAATTATGGATCAACATTTTCATTTATTGATTTGTTTTGCCATTACTCCTTCTTCAGTTCATATAAAATTAAACTGAATAATAAAAATCCGTCATACTAAAAAAGTCGGATAAAAATAATAATAAAATTATAAAAACTTGGTCCATCAAATTCTACTATTTTTTTTTCAATTGTTATTATTTTAATGTTTGGCAGCATAACGTAAATATCTTCTATCATAGTTCTATATTATAACATTTTCCTCATCACTAGTACATCAAATATGAATTAAAATCATTAACTTGCCTCAAAAGATTGTCTTACAATACACAATTTATATAGATTTTATTAAGTAAACCAATCATTATCATAAATTTACACATTTGAAAATTTGAGAGCTATGAGGATTAAAAGATATGAAATATAAACTGAGACCCTAGATTCTGTGGAAAGAATTATCTCTTGAACACGAGTACTAAAAAACAGAAAAATCAACTATGCATAATTCAGAAGATTTTCCTTATCATGGAGTACACAAATATGAAAATAGAATACAATAAACATTTGCTTAAAAGTATTGTCTTACCAATCACATTAAAAATTTGAGAGTTATGAGGAGTTATAGAGAGTATAGAAATATAAAGTTATAAATCTAACCGAGAGATACTTTCTAAAGATTATGAAGAGTTATAGAGATTATAGAAATAGAATTTATGAATATACAGAGATAACATATTTCTTTAAGAAGGAAACTTAATGATATTAATTAATGGAAGTGCTAAATCCAAAGTTCTAAATTTATGTTATGTTAATATTAGTTTCATCCCTTATCTATTTATTAGGCGAAAATGAAAAGAAAGAAACTGAAAATGTTTAGTAATAGCAAATTACGATAAAAAAAAGTTCTCTATTCGAAATTAGTTTATTAGTCACAAATTTACATATATTCCTCATATTTATATGTTAGTGTCTGTTCGTATATCGGGTGTTGCTCAATTCGCAATATAGCAATTAAAAATATTCGATACTAAAAAAATATATTTATTTATCTATTTTTGTGATTGATTACTAAGTACTAAACTATCTCATATACTTTTAAACCAAAAAATATTCGTAGATATTAAAAAAGTGTACATAGGTGATATACCTTTAATTCAACCATGGAAATCGTAAAATATTAATTTTATATATATATATATATATATATATATATATATTATATATATATCTATATATATAATATACAAAAACAACCAATGTGCATCTTTCATCTTCAACAACAACATGAATGAAATAATCATTTTTTGTTCAAAATGAAGAAATAAAAATAAAAGAGAACAAATATGTTAATTGAAATCACAATAATAAACAAATGAATCTTCAATGTTTGAAAATCCATCAACTTTTATTACTACTGACTACTTACCACTTCTATCATGAATCTCCAAGATAGATTAAGTTTCTTTCTTACATTTTGTAGAACTTGTACCAACTAATTGATGAATCTTCAAGAATTTATCGATGAGCTTCACCACAGTGAGATCCTATGTGACTCATCTTTCAATGTCTTCTTTTTTTATTACTAACTACATGATTGATGCAAGAAACGATGAATGAAAATAACATTCAAAAAAGATCTACTACTACTAAAAAGAAAGAAGAGAAAATAAAAGAAACATGGAACAGCTCCATCGATAATTGGGTTATTTATAGTAAAATAAGTAATAAAAATAGTTAAAGAGAATTGAAAAGACAATGTTATTTAAGTAGAGCATTCATAGATGGGGGTTTTTTTTGTAAATTCATTTCATTATTACAATACTTAACTATGATGTGAATTTTCTTAATTAATAAAAAAAATATTTATGAAATCATAAAACAAGAAGAAACAAATAGAGGCCATATATGGTGCCACATCAGCGATTTTGGATTCAGATTTATATATATATATATTGATTTCTAAGTTGAACAACTAAATATTGATAGACTCAATTTAATACCTATCGGTTGATGGATACCTATCGGGAGATCATAAACAAGTCCTCAAGAAAAAGTACCAAAGTCTCTAAATGGTATATCCCTTAAATGATATTTTGACAAAGTTAACATAAGGGATAAATCTGATTGCGAGCTCTATAGTGACTCTGCTTGCTCAATGTTAAGATAATATATTTTTTTCCAGTTGTTTTTATTTATCCAACTTATATTGTAGCGTTCTTAGTTATTCATTTTATACTTGGTGTGATTCTTAAAAGATATTAATAATGACGAGAGATATAAACGTTATACCGTGATATATAGAAAATGATTTAGAACATAAACAATTAATTATTTTTGTCTTAATATATAAAATGTGCACAAGTGTAAATTATACGCCCTCTGTCTCATATTATATGTCCTATTTTTATTTGCAGTTGCATTAAAAAATGATGTAATTTTATCTTTGTATTCTTATTTGATATTTTTTTAAGTCAACTTTATAATAAATGATGAGTACATTTTTAAGATTAATTGACTAATCTATCAACGGTATAATAGGCGAAATATGACGGTTTATGCATAAATTTTATAAAACAACAAGTATTATAATCCAGCTATTCATTGGAAGAAATAACATATGAAATGAGACGGAGGCAGTAGTTTTGAAATATTAGACGAGCAAATAAAAGTGATTAAGGGAATAGATTCCAGCATTTCGCATTATTGTTGTTGCATTGTTCACATGCATGGGATGTCTTATTTTCTATAGTTCTGTATTATTACCAAATGAAAGATAAATTTTTATTAAAAATAAACAGATTACACATAGATTCAAGGTAATTTAACTCTCGAGAAATTCAATAGCCACACTTTGGATGGAGATTGCACCTCCACCCTTTTTAGGAACCACAGTCACCGTAATGATATCATCGTCTTCAAGTCCACAGTCCTCCAAACATTCTGTAATGTCTAGCTGAAACGTCTCACCATTATCCCTTTTGTTATTATGTGCATGATTATGGGGCAACTTGACATAGGTCCCCGTGAACTCCACCTTATCAAGTTCCTCTGCATTCACATTCTCATCCTCATTTAGGAAGACATCAAATCTTACATATTTGCTACTATCATACTTTATACCCTTGAATATTAACACCTCTTCTTTTTCGATTTTATCCTCTTGACTCCTTGACGTCTTTGGCCTTTTGATGCAAAAGGAAATTGGTTTGTTGAGGTTGGTAATTGGGAATACCTTGTTTTCTAAATCAAATTTTGTTGAATCCACTTTTCCTTCTCTTCCCTTTCTTGTTGGCCTACAATTAATCCATGGGATGTCTGCTGGTGCGTAATCATAACCCATCTTCCTTGTATCCAAACAGTCTCCGACTCTCACACGGTAAGGCTTTTGGTTTTCGTCGTAGAAGAAGAATTCTGAGTTTAACCAATCTTCTTCTTTGATATCTCTTTTTTTCCCGCCTAATCCTTTCCATATATTCCACATACGATCGACATTGGCATGATGGCTATAGAAAACCGGGTCTAAACCGGCTGAGTAGAAATTACCCATATCCTCACCAAAGGACGTTTTACCATCCTCCAAAACCGTGCCTCGGACAGTACCAGTCCACATGTGGATGGGAGTATGAGGCATTTGTTCAATAGTTCCGGCATCGTCGTTATTATTAGTCCCAAGAACGTAACGAGCACCGAAGAATTGCAAAGGGCATGCAGCATTAGTGATCATGGAACGGTACACTGAAGTTAAGTTGTTAGTCACCGTTTGTTCAACATCAGTGGAAACTTCTTCATCTCCGCCAAATCTAAAATCGATTATGGTTCCATTACGGACGTGTGGATTACGTCTTGGATCATAAAGGGAAGTATTTCTACGATCAAACATGGGAGGTAATCGCATACCATCTGGATGATCCCAATTCCAATAGGGTAAAGCGAAAGTTGGATCATCGATCAGTTTACCCAATATTCTCTCGTAGAAGTACAAGTACCATCTATGAAACGGAAAGAAAAGCCAATTGAAATGAACTTGTAAAACATCATCACCAAATTTATAAGCACCGTTGCAATAAGCACAATGGATTTTAGCTTGTTGTGTGAATGAACGAGGATCCTTTTCATTCAGATCCATCATTCTTCGTGTGGCCAATTGGTACTTTGCAATATACTCCTCAGTCACTTGTTGAGCACGAGGACGTCTACGAAGTTTGGACATAGGTGGAAACTTATAATATGGAATGTTGTTCCATTCAGCTGGTGTAGGAGGGCAACAACTATAATCTACTTCTATAGTACCCTCTTTCAAGGCTTTACCACAAGATTTCAGATTAGGTATCGGTATAGGAGCAGCATAGGCTAATGGTGCTAGATTGGAAGCACCATAAAGCCCTCCTAAACCAACAAGCACATTTCTCCTTGCAACGTTTTTCTCATGATCATCATCCATTGTTTTTGTTGGCATCATCATTACTGCATGACACATGGAAATTTTTATTATTACGACGACAAGGTTTTGCAAAGAAAGACGAGGGTTTAGAAAGAATGAAGACTTTGCTACTTTGCTCACCAAGACTTAAACACATAGAATTACTCGTAAAAGAAGAAGACATTATTGAGATGAGTGATAATTGTTCTCATTCCTACCATCTATATATATACCAATACAAGTGACTAAAATAATCATAAAGTTACATAAACAAAAAAAAAACAACATAAACGTGATAAAGAACAAACATTTGAGATATTCAAGATAGAGTTTATATTATCTAATATAATGTATGGATGATAAAAAAACATAGTCAGTAAGCTTGAGATATTCAAGATAGAATCTATTATTATGTGCAGACGATATAAAAAAAATACAGTCGTTTGAGATATTCATGATAAAATTTATCTATAATTATGTTATACGAAATAAAAAAAGAATGCTCTTGACCGCTGCCACCCCATTGCCTACCCCTTCTACTTTATAGCGTTTTATTTTATTACGATACATTTTAGATAATATTTTTTACTTAATTACTTACCAAACACAGAAAATAACTACTAAACCAACTTGTTCTCCTGCAAAAAATTTTTAGCATTCCTTGTTAATGTATACATTTATTGTTCGCTGCAAGTTGCTTTTGTTATAATGTCAAAAATAATGTTATTTAAAAAATAAAATAAAAATACAATTTTTGGAGAAGAAAAAAATATTTACTGTGGAGAATAAAAGATAGAGAGCAATTAAAAAAAATTATTTGGAGAATCATGATTTTGAACTATCGCAAATATTATTGCGATCTTCGAGAAGAATAAATAAGACTCATGGGTCTTTTGTTTTGTTAATAGTGAATTAGTGATTATACCTTGTAATTATAGAATAGATTAACTAAGGGGAATGATGAATCAAATGAAACAGATTGAAAAAATATTTAACCTTTCTTCTTTTTAATTAAAAATAATAGTTGTCCACGTTTTTGTTGTGGCAAAGAAAAAGACAAAGTCATTCATAGTTGTCTTTTTTCTAATAAATCCATACTAATTTTTATGAGACTTGAAATTCATAGTGCATTCTTGTGGACACTATTAATAGAAGTGAGTAAAATAATCATAAAACTTACATTAAATAAAAATAGAAAAAGGCATCGCATTTCTAACCTTACATCTCCACATGAAGAACTAGATTAGGTAACCGCTAAAGAACAAAAATGAGATATTTAGATAAAACAAAAAATGTTTAATTCCATAAAAGAAACAATAATTTTTGGTAAGATTGTATTCAAAAAACTTTATATATTCTACGGATGATTTAAAAAAAATCATCAGTCTAGTAAGTTTGAAATTTTGAGATAAAATCTATTTATATTGTGTATGAAAGCTAAAAAAGAGTCATTTGTCCAGTAAATTTGAGATATACATGATAGAATTTATTTATATTATTGTACGAATAATTTTTTTTAAAAAAAAATATTTATTTAACAAGTTTGAGATATTCAAAATATAATTTATCTTTATTTTGTTTTCTTTTGCAAATCAGGCTTAATCATATGATATCAGATTATTTTCAATTCAACTTTAGTCCAAAAACAAGGTCTTAATTTTAATTGTAAGATTTGTGGTTAAACTAAGCAATTGCCTAAGAATAACAATCCTGAATTATTGGATTAAATAAATATTAATTTTTATGAGACTTGAAATAACATGATTAGATGTCAAATACATTTATGGATGATTTATCCAGATATACAAAGATTGTTTTAAGAAATAAATGTGAAACTTTGATATATTTCCTTAATTATGAAAAAAACACTGTTAAAATAGGAAAAATAAATTTTATAACTAAGACAAAAACTTGTTCTCTTCTTCCTATCAAACACACCCACAAAGTTGTTTGGAGTATCATGTATATATGGTTGAGAGAGACTTGGTATTCCTGATCATATCCCTTATCATGGTGTCTATGCATTGCATCACATGACATCCTTCCATCTTAATGATTATGTTGTTTTATTAGTGTTAAAAAGTATTTGATATTTGATTATCTCTATTTGACGAACATTGATCTTTGTTGTGTGCTGATTTGTGGTGTCTTTTTGTGAAGTTGTGAATTGTTGGAAATATTAGTTTGTAGTTGAGGAGTTTGTAAATTTGTTAAAATGATTTGATGAGCTGGGTGCTATGAAAACTGTGAACTGTTAGTTGGGCTGAAATTTTATGCAGGTTAGAACTGTTTGGAATTCGGTTGGTTGTACGGGGAAGTAACCCGTATTTTATCCCCTTAGCTTGTGTTTTAGAAGTTTACTTGGGATGGTACCGTGTGTTTGATACTCCACCACTTCTCTACTACAATTTTTTTGTAGGTTACTAGCCCTGACTTTGGTGTATTTTTTCTTCTCCTGTGCTGAGGCTCTTGGAGATTTGGTGAGGTAGTTGTTTGCCGTCTCATCGACATTTCTTTCTCCTTAGTTATGACCTTTTCTACAACAAGTTCATTTTGAGACTAGCATTTTATTTTAAAATAAATTGAAATAACTTTATAGCTTTATACGGACAAATCAGATTTTAATGGTGTTTTTGATGGATTCTGAAATTCCCAGATATTTTATGATTTGTTTGATTTTTATCCTGATTTGTCTTGGTGAGATAAGACGAGTGTCATCACGTTCATTTTTTTTATCGTGCCAAATTTAGACTGACTTGTCTTAATGGAATAAAACGAGTGTCATCACGTTCATTTTTGAATCGTGACACAATCAAATCCATGATGAGCTAGTTTAGAAACACTTTATTAGTAACTATTGTTTGTATATATGTAACATTTTAGACTTGTATGTATTAGTAATTATTGTCAGTACTAAAGCCTTCAATCACCATTTAGCTAATGTAAGTAAAGGTATATCTTTTTTTCTTTTTATAAAAATCATCTACACAAGTTTTCAGTCTATCAAGATGAGAGTTTGGACTGGATCTATACCTTATGCATTATTCAAAGAAAAGAGGAAAAAAGAGGAGATTAAACATTATCTAATATACCAAGAAAAAGAAGAAAACTTTAATTTAAAGATGGCTAAGATATACAAAAGAAGATATTATTTACATGAAATGTTGAACTATTCAGACTTTGCTTACACAATTTACTTTCAGTTTTTAGGCTAAGCAACATTTACCCACCAGTGAATTTAATAAAATTATCACTAAAGGTCATATTTAATAACAATGAATTTGAGACAACTATAATGACCACAAAAAATATCTTAATTAAATTTAGGAAAAATTACGCGTATAAGGTAACTTATACTATTAATTACTCATCATAGCTATAGTTTTTGCTATAATTACACCTTCGCTACTAAACATTATACCTTAGTAAGTGGGTTGACTTCGGTTGTATAATTAGTCATGATTGTTTATGTATAATTCGCCAGTATATACCATAAATATGTATAATATACAATTTTTTAGTCCTATAATACGTATATAATTCACTTTTCTCCACTCCTCTGCCTTCTCTTGCGCGGAGCTCTCCAGCCTTCTCAATCTCGCTCGCCTCCCTCCTCCTCTCGAAACTCTCCCAATCTAGCTTGCATTTATAACAAATGTATATGTAATAATTAGAGTTATTTACAATTATATACAAATACAATTCAAATTCACCTCTCCTCTCACTCTCTATCTCTACTACTAAACCCTCTCTCGCTCGCACTCTCGCCTCGTCGCCTCCCAGTCTCGCTCGCCATGTCCTCCAAATAACCTGTAGCTACAAATTTATAATTATCAAACTAAGCTATAAAAAAGAATTATTGTATTTTTAAGTGGGCTAATGGTGAAGTTTCACTTAAAATTTATACTATAAGTGATCATTATTGCAGCAAATTTAGAAAATATCAAAAATTATATCTGGTTATATTATCACGATGAATCATAAAAGTACATATCTTTTTAGCCTCAACAAAACAAAAGAAAAGTAATTAATCCGAATACTATTATAACTTTAAAAACTAACAACACATAAATTCTTTAAAAAATAATTTCTTTCTTCACTCTTCAAAATTACTGTTTTTGTTTCAGATGTAGGAAGTGCATTATTATAATTATCGGAACATATAAATGTTCTAATAAATTAATAATTTAAAAATATGGATGGAATCTCTCTATATCTTTAAATACTCAGAAACTCAATTTCTCTAACTACAAAAGACAGTAATCCTTTTGTTAAATAATTTGAATATCGATGAATTTATATTATTATCTTATTAGAGTAATATCAATTGTATATAAAATCTAAACGCAAAAATCTATTATTTCTCAACAAGCTGGTCCTAAAAGATTTCTTTGTTTGTACCCTATGAAGAAATTAAAGTTGACAGCCAGATTTTGTACGAAAAGTTGTTATGAACAAATCTGATTGCTATATTGTGACTCAGTTGGTTCAGTCCTAAGATATAATTCTCATTTTTCACTTTTATTTATCACACTGATATTATATTATTCGATTATATTATTTATTCATTGTAAATAATATGATTCTTAAAAGATAATAATAATAATTGATATACGGATTGTACTATAAGCTCATATTAATTGATATTTATATGAATATCAGTTCAACTTTAGTGCAGAAACAAGGTTTTAATTTTAATGGTAAGATTTGTGGTTAAACTAATTATTAAGCAATTGCCTAAGAATAACGATGCTGAATTATTCGAGTAAATCCATACTAATTTTTATGAGACTTGAAACAAACATGATTAGAGGTGTCAAGGACATTTATAGATGATTTCTCTAGATATATAAAAATAGACTCTTTTAAAGAAATAAATACCAAGCTTTAATATATTTTCTTAATAATGGAAAAATAGATTCTTTTAAAGAAATAAATACGAAGCATATAAACATTTTTTTAGATAACATCTTTTTAACTTATAAATTACTTACCAAACACAAAATATAACTAAGGAACCAATTTGTTCTTCATAATAAATACTCTCCTTCCCATCAAACACACCCATAAAGTTGTTTGGAGTGTCAAACTCAAATGGTAAGTTTTTTATCATTAATGATACAATTAATGGGGACGAAAGTTGAAAATTTAAAATCTTAAAAAGTATAACATGAAAAACGTTAATTTAATGGGTTTTCCACATGTTTTAACAAATTAATTAAGGAAGTTTAACATATCGGTTTCGTCTATTATTTAATTGTAATTAAAAAAAGAAAAAAGAAAAAAAGAGGACATTGACCTAACTTTCCATATTTATCCACGCTACGTTAAAAATAATCTTTTATAGCAATTTAGTACTCTCTCTCTATAAATATCACTAAATTTTATAGCGATATTAAATTTAATGACAATTAATTACTATTGATAAAAATTTTAATATTTTTTATTAATATATATATATTTATTATCGCCTAAAAGTTTGTCTTTTGTTATAGTGCAAAATAATGTATTTAAAAACTAAATAAAATACAATTTTAGAGAAAGAAATAAATATTTATTATAGAGAATAATAAAAAATATTTATTTGGAGAAGCATAATTTTTTTAACTAAGCCAGATATTATCCCGATCCGGGGAAGAATAAATTAAGATTTATGGGTCTTTTGTTTTGTTAATAGTAAATTATTGATTATACCTTGTAATTATAGATTTACTAAGTCCAATGATGAATCAAATTAATTAGATTGAAAATACTTTTAATTTCTTCCTTTTAATTAAAAATAATAGTTTTCCACGTTTTTGTTGTGGCAAAGAAAAAAGACAAGTTCATAGTTGTCTTTTTTTAAGAAATTCATACTAATTTTTATCGAAAAGGACCTAAAATATCCTTAAATTATTAAAAATGGTCAAATTGCCTCATCTCCTACCTATTGGCTCCAATGTCCTTTTCATCCAACCTATGGGCCCGAAAATACCCTGTCATCCATCTTGAGTTCAAAATGATCACTATTTAATGATTTTAATTTAACTATTAAATATTTTTTTAAAATACTTGATGTTCAACTAATTGGTTATAATTTCAAATTTATGTATCATTTATAACCCAACTCACTAGCCATTTATTACTAACTAAACCCCACCCCCAATTAATAATCCAACTATTATATAAAACTCATAAACACTACTAAAACCCGAGGAATTATGATTCCTGAAATGACATTTAAAATTATTCGAATCCGAATCCAAACTCCAATTAAAATTTATGTTTAGAGCCGTTTATTTAAGAGGACACTTTCATTAGTATTCCCTTCAAGATGAATTAGAAAATTAATGATTAAATTAACTAAGTATATATCCTGAATTATTAATGCCTTTTTTTTAATAAATATACTTTTATAAATATTTATCATTTGTTTTTAAAAACTTTAATATATATTTTTGAAAAAAAGTTATGTATACAAGTACATCACATAATTGAACGTAAATTATTAAGATGACATAGTTCAGACTTTTAAATTTTCGTTAATTTTTATTTAGCACTTGAATGTTGCTACTTTTAATTCTATAGATAGTTTCGTCTCAATTTTTAAAAAACTCAATTGCAAGTAGCCTTTTTCCTGGTTGTTTGCATTAATAATGTGACGGGTTATGAATTTGGTGGGTTTAATTAGTAATGGGTGGGTAGTGGATTGATTTATAATTATACTAATAAGTTAAATTATAACAATAGTAAGCGTCAGTTATTTAAAAAAATTATTTAAATAGTTTAATATAAAACCGTTAATAAGTGGTCAATTTTGAATCAAAAGGGTGGGATGACAATGGTATTTTGGATCCAATAGTGGTGGGAATGGTATTAGGGAGCATAGGTGGATAGAGGAAGATTTTTTTTGTTTTTTTGTTATGTTTTTTTTGTTTTTGATGGGATGGGTGTGGGGGTGGGTGGGGGGGTAGGGTGGGGGTTGGGAGATGGAAGCGGGTGGGGTGGGTTGTTTTTGATGTTTTTTTTTTGCTGTTGTTTTTTGTTTTTTTTTTTTGGGTAAGATATTAATTGCGTTTTTTTTTGTTTTGTTTGCGGTTGGTTTTTTTGGTTTTGGTTGTTGTGTTAATGGGAGGTTTTATTTTAGAATCGTTTTTCTTTTGTTTTTTTGGTTTGGGGTTAGATTGTTTGTTTAGTTTTGGTTTGTTTGGTTTTTTTTTGTTTAGGTGGGTGGTGGGTCATTTATTTAAGGTTTGTGAGTTTTATGAATTTTAGGTTGGTGATTGTGTATCATTTCTAATATTTTAAGGGTATTTTAAGTCATTTTCCGTAATTTTTATGAGACTTTGAAATTCATTGTGTACTCTTGTGGGCACTATTAATTATCATAGATTTTTCCACTTTAGGTTTTGTGTTATTTTATTTTTTTAGTAATTTTCTATTGCATTGAACAATTAGATAACACATTTTAAGAAATTCTTTTGCTCTCCCCTATGATGAATCTACCAAATATATTTTGAATTACACAGTTTTAATCTAATTTTTTTTATCTGAACAGGCGAACTTAACAAGTAATATTCAATTAGATGTAATGTAATAGTATGCTCTCATAAAAACTATAAAATTAAATTTTATCGTTAAAAAAACGATAGCAAGTACTCATTAATTATATATAAAGCTAATAAAATGTTGACTTTAGGACCTCAAATATTTAATTTTATATTACTACATAAGATTAAATAAGGCCCTATTATATCATCTAAAAATACTACACTAAAAGCAACAAGTATATATAAAAATAAAAAAATATAACTCTTAATTTTATTTTAATTTTAATTTTTGTGTATTTACATATACTTAAGACTTATTATTAAAATTTTATTTTATACTACTAATTTTTTTGAGATGCTCAATTATTTTAATTTCCAACTAATATTCTTGACAATATTAATAAAAATATGGTATTTTTGATGATTAATTTAGGTATATCAGTGTTTTTTTAGATAACTGAACATTTTTATTAAAGAAAAATCACACACACGTCTATTTAAGGGTTAATATTATAACTTTTAGATCTACCTTTTTTTATATTATTACTTATAACATTTTAATTACATGTATTAACAGAAGTATTAGTTTATAAGTTAATTAATTATATCTTATTAACTAATATATATTATATAATGTTATATAATTAATAGGTGAGAGAAATAACATTAATGAGAGAGAATCAATTTAGAATTATCTATTGTTCCTTTTGAGGAATTTTTCAAATTATCACATGTCAAACTCAGTACCCACCGCATCCCACGTTACTCTCAAATAACTTTTTTTTAAATATAGTAATTTATGGAAAAGAATTAAAAATATCTTTAAACTATCAGAAAATAGCTCGAATATATTTTTGAAGTATATTTTGATTCAAATATACTTTTATCGTCAAATTATAGGGTCAAAAATAATCTTTTCATTAACAGAATTGGTTAAATGATACTTAGATGACATGTGGATGTCACATGGCATGCCACATAAGCCAATAGAGTTCCACGCATGCCACGTAGACTAATAAATTTATCCCTAATTTCCTTCAATTTTCTCCATTTTCCGTAGAATTTAGAAACGAGTTCATTGAAAATATAGAAAGGGGTTCTATGTTCTTCAGTAAAATTATTTTTAAATTCTAAGGGAAATAGAGAAAATTGGAAAATTTAAGGGTAAGTTTATTTTTTACATGGCATGAGTGGAACTCTATTGACTTATATGGCATGTCATGTAATGAATGGAACAGACTTAGTGAAATGCCATGTGGTAAAAGTCATATTTTGTAGGGATATTTGTGAATGGACAAATTTGATTGCTCTATTGTGACTCTCTGCTAAGGTATTGTTGAGTCCGAAACTCAAAGGGTAGAAAATATTAACAAAAATTTTCAAACGATATATAAGCATTTTAATATAACAAACGGTAAAATCGCTTGCCAACGCAGCGTTTTACTTCAACTGAAAGTAAATCGCTGCTGAGGCAGCGATTTTGCCAAAAAAAAAAAAACCGCTTTGCTGACGCAGGATTTCACAATATTTTTCTTCTTACAAATCGCTGCAGTGCACGATTATAAAAAAAAAAAAAAAAAAATTTGATATAAATCGCTGCTATAGCGCGATTTATATCAAAAAAAATTTTTTTTTTTTTTTAATAAATCGTCTGCTAGGCAGCGATTTATTTCAAATAAAATTTTTTTTTTTGTTTTAATTAAATCCCCTGATCAATTGTTTTAATAAAAAATTTTTTTAAAATGTTAACTTATGTCTATAATTTAAATAAAAAATAACAGTATTTTTAAAAATTTAAAATAATTAAATATTTTTCTTTCTAAAAAAGGAATATTATATTGAAATTTAAATTTAAAAATATTTGAATTTAAATAATAATTTTTTGAAATAAAAAATTAATGAAGAAAAATTATTTACTTTTTTTAAAACACAAATTAATATACTTATATATATATATATATATATATTCGCTCTCTCTCTCCTCCTATCTCTCCTATCGCTCTATCGCTTCGTCTCTCTCGCCTTCTCTCTCTTCTCTCTGCTCTCTCTATCTCCCGTGCCCCGCTCCCTGCCCCTCTCCCCCTTTGTTTCCCCTTTAGCCTCGTACCCCCTGCGCCTATTCACCTCTCTCCCTTGGGCACCTTCTCCTTCCTCTTCCCTATTACTTTCCCTCTTCCATCTCCCCCCTTTTCGGTCCCCCACACTTTTGCCTCTTCTGGCGCGTCTCACGCCCCCCTTGTCATGCATGTTGAAGGCGTTTCTCATCGATTCAAACGAAGAGGGTAAATAAGGGTGAGGGGTGGGCGGAGGTCCGGAAAAAGTGAGGGGTCGTATAGGGAAGAGAGTGATAGGAATTGGAATGTGGATTAGGGAATGATCAAATGCAAATCCAGTGAGTTGTTTTACACAAGTAAAAAACAAACAAAAAATAAGCATGTTTGGGTGATGCGGTTGGGTGTTGCACAATTGGAACCTTCCGAGCATGAATTAACAGACAGTTACTGATATGTATTACGCGAATGATCATGTGGATAATGCACCTACATGCATTCCGTTGAAGATCAAAGTATTAATTTCTTCTAACACAAGCACTACACTACACAACACGATTCCATAATTAGATCACACTGACGAAAAGCAGAAGATTTTCATTTACACGAGAGATGACGTTTCCATTCGCGGCACTTTGAAGTCAAACAATCCTAACATATCCATTCCAGGTTTCGATTGTTGAAAACTAAATATTTTTTATAGTTTTTTATTTAATTTAATGTATCTTTATTGCATGTTGATTAATTTAATTTGTATATGCAACGGAAGGGTATGTTATGTATGAATAATGCAGATGAAATCGCAGTAAAGATATAGTCCTTGCTATTAAAAAAGAATTTCTTGGGGGTGATCAAGTCCAAAAGTAAAATTGGAAAGTTATTTGCAAGCACGCGTCATAGTTAGGGTGATGATTGGATATTCGTTTAGAGAGATTTCAAGCGGGATTGACAGACAGAAAAATGAGTGAAACCGCATACTTGTCTTACCGATAACTAATACGGAGATCATTTCAATTTTGAATTATAACATATTGCCACTCATTAATACCATATGTTATGGCAAAATCCGGACAAATATAGATGATCCGTAAATTTCAAGGAAAACATCACTATACTCCCTAGTTTACATAAAAGCACAAAAAGGTCGAAGAACAGCATTTCGAATGGTTTTTTTTATATGGTGATTTGGAAAGTTCACTTTAAGGCAACCAACCTCGATACATGCTGCATTGCACTACATTTATTCAATCAGGCACTATTATTGAGTGGGAGCATCATTCTACCACAATGCAAGGTGAGCAAAGGTTAAATTTCTTTTTTGGGCTTTTACACAGAGCATTGATGGTTCACAAAAGTTGTCAGGCCGTTCCATTGTCTATCGACGGCCCCATCTTTATGGTTTGTATGAATATCATTGTTTAATTGCGGGTTGATTGGATGCGATGTGGAAATATTTTTCCACTTGCATATGCTTTAGTTTGCACGGAGATCTTTGAGTCTTGGTCATTGGTTTCTCAAAGTTATTTATGACCCATGTAGTTTTGTGAACGACACGGACTTGGTCTTATTTCTGACCGTCATCAGGAAATCTTGCAGTGCGTTCAATCTTATGATTGTGTTAGTGCACCCAACACTATCATAGAGTTTGTGTTGACACTTAAAAAGCAAAATTTGATAAAGATTTGTAAATAGTGAACTCGAAAATCTAATGTGGGGTTGGCTGCTACTGCAGCATCAGGAGAAAAGTTTAATGCAAACGGATGCAACAATCAAACCAGTGTCTCCTGCACATATAATGGTTAAATGAATTCCTCTGGAAAAATGGACGTGTATAAGGATGGTGGTCGTAGATGGGGTGCCTGACCGACAAATAGTGTCTGAGTCATATAATGGTTTATTGAAAAAAGCTCGGGGGCTTCCTGTGACTGCCATGGTTCGAAGACGTTCAAATCTCCGTGATCGTTTGTCGAAAGAACCACGATCTTGCAATTGGCATTACTTCAAAGTAATATGCCATGGCCTCTTTGCGATAGATAAAAATTTAAGATTATTACTCAAGAGCTCAAGGCACACAGATATAACTTGACTTTACAACACAGGTGATGAGTTTTTGAAATTCTTAACTTTTCTCATGATTGTAAAGTGGAATGTCCACAAGGTTACTGCAAAAGGTAAGAACTTTCTTGTGAAAATGGAGCAACTTATCTATGGCCCTTGTTCGCATTCCATCAAATTTTGTGGACTTCGGGAATCGAGCAAAATCTTATGTAAGTAATTTCTACAGTGCAAAATATGACAATACAAACGAACATACATGAGACATTTAATCCAGGGGGTGATGAATGTTTGGCCACCAGCTCCTTTTATTTAATTGCAATACTTAATATTTGCGGACAAGTGGTAACGCAAGGAAGAGCCGACTTAAGAAGATATGGATATAGCTCGGCTCGCATGACTAGAAAAATGTAGTGTTTGGTAAGGAAACAGGTCAACACAAAGGCCGATGTCCTACCTACTCGCTTTTAAATATCTTTGTATAGTTTTAAGGTGAATGGTTTTATATTATCTTGTTATTAATAGATAATGAGATATCTTTTATTTTCTTTGTTGACATGAAATTTTACTTTGTCTGGTGCAATTTTAAATATTGTACGTAAAATAATGATTTACCTAATATAAGACAGTATTGATTGACCTACCATAAAAAGTATTGATTTTGACTTAATGATAAAAAAAAAAAGTAAATTTCCGGCAAAACTTGTTTCAACATACAAAATGGTTTGACAAAAAGTATTTGATTTGAGATAAAAAAAAAGTAAATCCAGCAAACTTGTTCACAACATACAAAAATGTTGACAAAAGTAATGATTTGACATATGCATATATCTGTTATATATTTATTTGTTAACATGAATTTAATTTGTCTTGTGCATGTTTAAATATTGTAACGTATAATATCTTTACATTATTATTATATACTGATTGGAACTCTATTAAAAAATATAGATTTGACTAATAGAAAAAGTATTGATTTGACATAATAAAAGTATTGATTTGACCTTATTACAAAAGAAAAGTAAATCCGTGCAAACTTGTTCAAACATAATCTCATTCTTTGTTCAAACCTCTTGCACGAAACAACAAAATTTTACATATTTCAAAATTCAAATCTTCAGCCTTTTTTTAGAATAAAGGTGCATAAAAAAATTATTCTTTCTGAATTCCGATCTCCTACATCTTCATTCTCATCTTCATTCTCATCTTCATTTTCATCTTCTTTTCCAAATCTTTCCTCATTTTGATAGTGACTGCCTGTTCCCCATCTAGTTGATTTGTGTAGCCCTAGATGTTCTTCCGAGGTGGATTTTGTCTATTAAGAACTAAAATTTTTTTTGTTTTGTGAAGCCCACATTAAATCTTGAATCATCAAACGTAGTTACCTATAATACAATTAACATAATATAATCAAATAAACATGCAATAAAAATAAAAAAAATATATAAAGTTAAAAAATTGTTATGAAAATAATTATACGTACATTCGAGAAAATTCAATCCTTCCCCAAATGGGAGAATTATGGTATCGGAAATTCACGCATACCATGTTTGAAACCATATGAGAACCACGAAATTGGGCAAACCCAGATTATTGGATAACCTCGACGTTACAAAACCAACTGTTTGCTACTAGAAAAAATTCGAATTAGTTAAGGGCCCGACAGAAACATCACATGGTGGGAATAATCAGGCTCGGGAGTCGCCACATTTAGTGTTAGAGGGGCCCTGCAGAAAAATCACGTTTCAACTATGTCCTTCTACCCTACCTTCGACGATCACCCTCTCTCGGGGTTGTTTGTCGTGATCGGCGATTACTTGTACTTGGTGGTGGTTCATGTATTGAGTGGGAGGATTGTAATCTATGATCAAAGCTCAATCGGTGGCTTGTCCCTGAAAGGCGCATTCATTGACTCCATTGAAAGACGAGCGACTTCCCGCTTCATATTGTCTCATTTCAGATTAATTGATGTTTCATCATTTTCAATCATCCGAGCCTCGACGATACTGCATTTCATGACCCCTAGCCTATAATGAATACAAATATTATATCAACAATTTATTAAAGATTGACATAATAATTTGAATTATGTTATCTACATACAATGCCTCATGTCTTCCTGCATGTGTTGATACCCTTTTTGTACACATGTTGTGGTTTTCCCAGACCCATGGGGTAAGCCTCATGTTACCAACGGAAGTAATTTGTTTGATCACTTACCAATTGGAGGTCGAAATAGTACGATTTTGACGTTGTTCCCATAAAATATTGTGTATGTTTAAGTGCATCTAATCTTAGATCTTCTTGTTTTAGTTTTTATCGTTTATCACGCTTAAAAATGATATTCGGAAAATTGGGTACACGGTCTAGGAATATGTGTAAATAACCGAACTGTCTCACACGATCAAACATGTGCCAACTCACGATAAATTCCATAAATCGTGGCAAACCTTTGCCATCCCCCCAGACACGTTGTCTGACCGCACCACTCAAGGCAATCCCATTAATAACATCTTCCGAATAAGGCTTCCCAAAATAAACTATAAAAAACTAATTAATAAGAATCATGATAACAACACATTGGCAGAAAAAAATATATTCTTATTTAAAATACATAAAATATGAAAAAATTAAGATAACTAATAATATAAAATACTGTTGCATCAGTTTAGATTATCAAGTACATCCCTAATCACACCGATTTACAGTTTTTCGGTTGCCTCATTTTGATTATTTCACGTCTCGTCCTTTACTGCAAGCCGCAGTTAAGCCTCAAGTAATTGGTTCTTAAGAGGCTTTGGAATGGTTGGCAGGGGAATAATTCTTTCCCATGCCCCAATCTACAATAAATAAATTCCCCCATTACTTATATGCACTTAATTTAAGTGCATATTACTAGTATATAAAAAATATTAATCAAAAAATATGTATACCTGCACTAAGAGAGAAATCCACAACTTCTTTGATTTTTTCATTGACTCACTGCATAAATAATTTATACAAATATGATAATGCGTCCGATCCATGCTTTTGAGGTTTGAACAGTAAACTCTAAATTTCTCATGTCAATCAAAATGTCCAATTAATCTAATTATTAGATTTTATCCGGAAATATTGATCCACCACATAACCATAATAAAGATAATCTAAATCTTTGGTTGAACTCATGCCTCAGTTGGATTTATCGTTAATAATTCCAAACCTCGATATCTCAATCAATTTATATGTTGACAATCTACTAAACCAGAAAAACAACTGTATCGTGTAACCATCCTGTTAATTGAAAAAAATCATTTCTTGTCTACCTATAATCCCTAAAGAAATCAGCTCCATTGTAAAATTATAGGACTAACCATCTACTACCATTCCGAATAAAATTTCATATCTTGTAAAGTTTGGTAGCTTCGCCAGTTCGCATTGTTGAAAAGTATAAGTTTTTCCGGACGCCACCTTTCAATAAAATCAAATTAATCCGGAGGTCCATACGGCACAAACACAACTCAAGAATTCCTTTACATCTACAATTTCCAAAATATTGAAGGATGCGAGAATGTAATGGAATATTTTAAATGTTGCCAAAATTCAATATCACCCAACCACAAACCCGCGTATATAAGCCACATCTCTCTTCCTTTTATGCTACCATTCCAAATTCCTTCGGAACGATGATGAACTTGAATTTTTAATACACATGCTTCTACTGGACCAGGATGTACGTATAAATTTGGATGGATCCATATCTAAACACAAAAAATAAAAAATAAAATTAACATTAATATAAGTAATCAAACAGATTGAATATATCAACAATATCATAAAAGTATAAAATTAAATTAAAAGAAATTAAAAATAAAATAAATTTAAACCACCTTATAAAGAAAATGCTTTTAAAAACTTTGAAAAAATTGAAGAATAACAAGAATGTTAAGATTGTGGAAGATTGAAAGTAAGATTGGATTGGAGATTGAAAGATTGAACTCACCATTTATAGAATTCACAAGTATTGTGAAAGATTTAGTACATTTTAGACTTCAAAAGGTACTGATTCTATTTATATGTGAATATTTTTTTCCAAATTTACAATAAACAAAAGGTTTACTATTGTCTGTGATCCACTTTAACTTGTGAAAATTTTCTTCAAATTAAACAATAAAAACAACAATTTCTACTATTTCATGTGATCTTTCACTTTATATTATATATAATATAGATATATATATAAAGTATCTAATTTTGTTTTTAAAAAAATTAAATAAATTTTTTCTCATTTAATTTTTATTTAAAAAATATTATTTAAATTCAAATTTATTTAAATTAAATTCAATATATATCCTTTTTTGAGAAGAAAATATATTTACTTATTTTTTAAAATTTTTTGAAAAAATAATGTATATTTCTTATAATTATTACTAAGTAACATTTTAAAAAAAAAAAAATTTATTTAAAAATTGCTCAGCGAGTAATAACAAAAAAAAATTTTTTTTGTAAGAAGAAAAATATTGAATCCGCTGCTTCACACGAATTTCATTTTTTTATTAAAAAATTTTTTTTTGGCAAATCTCGCTGCGTCAGCAGCGATTTTACTTTTTCAGTTGAAGGTAAAAAATCGCTGCGTTCGCAGCGATTTTTAACGTTTTGGTTTATAACTAAAATTTTATATACCGGTTTGGAAATTTTTTGTTATATTTTTCTATCTACCACCTTTGAAGTTTCGTACTCAGGTATTGTTCGTCCCCCCCGTTTTGTCCACATCTTTTAGGAGAAATAAAATAGATTATGTTTGTAATAAAACATAGAATCTAGTCCATCATTGAAATTTCAATACAGAATCAATTGAATTGTTGTTCCACAGTTGGAGAAAAAAAAAAAATATAAAAATACACGAGCCTCAAATAATATAAGCATTACAACTATCGGTTAGGTTAAAAAAGTGCCCCTGCACATGAAAAAAGCTAATTGAATTACATTTCATCTCAAAAGATTTCTAAATTATATATAATGACTTAGATTTTTTCAAACTTGCAAACACATTGCTCCTTCACTATATAAGTTATGCATCAAAAACCAACTATAACTAGATTTATATAGATTTAGGTTTCGGTATAATTGAGAATTAGTATGAACAATAATTTTGTAATCAAATAACATTGTAACACAACAAAATTTTTTGGTGGTTTTTTTTTTTTTTAATTTTGATAGGAGCGGAGTGATGTATTTGAATGCTAAAAAAGAGAAAAGGAAAAGAAATTTTTTTATAACTAATTCAGATGGTCTGAATTTTTAGATATTATGTTATCTTAAGTCGTGTATTCATCTAATTTTTCCTTGTAAGAAAAACAATCATTTGTCCAGTAAATTTAAAATATTCAAGATAGAATTTATCTTTATAAAAAACTTTATCCCATCAAACTTTAAAACAGAAACAAGGTTGAAATTTCAAGTCTAAGATTTGTGCTTAAATTAGGCAACCTAAGTATAAGATGCTGATTATTGGAGTAAATCATCTCCTTATATTAGAAAAGTTTCATTTTGTGAAGTTGAAATAGTTCGTTCACCTTTTTCGAAAGATATTGAAAAGAATAAAAGGAGATATTATTTTCAATTGTTAATGCCAATTTTACCATGAAATTTGCTTATTTGATTTGCCTCCTTAAAACAGTTTACACTAATTATAACAAAAAAATATAGTTTTTTTTTTACTAACTAATCAAATATGTAACTTTCCTCTAAATAAATAAATATATATATATGTTGGTTAGCAAAACCCAATAATTCTGCTGAATGATGTGATTTATAAACATAAAATAAAAATACAATTTTGGAGAAGAAAAAAATATTTATAAATTGACTGAGAATCAAATTAAAAAGCCATCCACGTTTATGTTGAGGCAAAGAAAAAGACAATTTCTTTTTGTTGTTTTTCGTAGTGTCTTTCAAATTCTCCACCATAAATTATAGAGTTTTAATCAATTGGGAATTGGGACCAGTTTTATGCTGGTTTAATTCTCAAGAATCATATTTCATGGTTATTATTTAAAGGAAACGAAATAATTAATGCTCGGGAACCACATGATTTACTTATTATTTTCTCTAAATTAGTCATTTATTATAAAAATAGATTTTCGTGAAATATTGAATCATGATTGATGGAGAAATACATGGTTAAACAAATATATTATAGTTTTAATTAATTATCAAATACGGTCAACATCTAATGATAATTACATGGGTTGAATTTTTGAGTTTGTATAATTTTCGCGTTTGTATGATTCAAAATTTATATAATTTTTGTATTGTAATTTTATATATTTCCTGTTTGTATAACTATTTAAGGTTCAAATGTTTGTGTTTGTATAAATTCGTTATTTTGAGTGATAAAAAAAATAGTTCAATTATGCAAACATTAATACGTCTGATTATAGATGCACTCACCTGCGAATTACCCATATCGCTGCATGTAATCCTGACTACCCTTGTGAATTATAACATTTAAAAAGTAAGCGCAATATTATGCAAACGAGACAGCTTAAACTGATAAGGTAAACGCATTATAAAATATGTAAATTAGTAAGCTATCACGCATAATTAAATTATTACGTGACGAATAAGATTTTTACAAAAATTCTCATTTATTATTCATTCTAGTTGAAGTTGAAGTTTAGCCAAATATAATATAAAATTCATTATTTGAAATCAGATTATTTAAAGGTTAAATTTTTTATTTAGATAATGTCATCAAATATGTTAAATTGTTGGTTGGTCCCAGACGACATGAAAAGTGTGAAAAACTACTAAAAAGATTATCGAACTCAAAAGAATCGATTATTATTCAAAAATATACTAGTTAAACATGTACAACTTCCTTGAATTAAACTCAATATTTTCCTAGGACTTATAGCCACGAAAATTTATCCTGAACCATACATATTCTTTTAGTAAATATTTGCATTCCTTTTTATATACGTTTTAGCGCTTAAAATCGACCCTTATATCCATAATTTGTCTAAACAAATAATAAAAATCAAGGGATTGTGTTTATTTTCTTTAAATCTTGCAATACATATGGAGAAATTTGAAAGTGATTGGATGCAAAATATTCAAGGCTCAAGGTTGAAAATCATTAATAAAACGACATAGTAGTTACAGAGAAGATAAAATTGACATTTTAGAGATATTTTCAGAAAAGTCTGAAAATATATGTCAATTTTTCTCTTTTAATACGTTTTTGGTTCAAAATATTTTATTATGATTTGATCAGAACATTTTTATTTGTGTCATCAAACTAGCTAAAAAATATCTGGTTATTGTACGGATTTAAATCTTCCAGTGACAGCATGAACCCACTCTCACCCAGGCGTGCGTCTTGGGATAGAGTGAGATCCCTTCACTGAGTCTCACTTTATGAATTTATGTGTGTGTTTCCCCCCCCGTCGCCTCTACACGTGCGTCGCCCCCGCATTATAGCTTTATAAAGGAATTTACCGTGTATTTCCTTAGTATCGATTAATATTTTCTTCATACTTTTTATATGATATTTGATATTTTTATTAAAGCTTGATTGATATATAACTTATTTTTTATTTTTCAAAATGATGCAAAATTTACTTATACAATGTATAAAGTTTCTCCGCCTTTAAATTCATAGAAAAGACGTGTGAAGTCAGAATGATTCTTCGAATTTATATTTGATCCTAAATTATTGCACAACTGATCGTTTAACTAAAAGCGAGATTGTAAGTTTCGTGCAATAGATTTCTGTTAGGCAAATTTATTCTGTAATATATTATTCAGAGGTAGCTAATGAAATCAAAATTCAGGAAAAAACCTATGTGTTATTAAATATGTAAGAATAGAAAGTATAACCCGCAAAAAACCACTTTTAGTATTATAAGATATAAAAATCAAGGAGAAAATACTTGGTAGAAGTAAATATTATACGTTCTTCGTTTGTAAAATTGTTGTCATAGTAAGCTTTTCGAAAGTCAATTTGATTAATTTCAAGTCAACGATCAGGATCCATTAATTGATTAGCTTTAACAAAAAAATTCCGATATCTACTCAAAACTATATGAAAATTACATAATTGCAAAAGTTCTGTTTTTGCATGACTTACATAAGAACTGAAAAAATACATGTCTTAAAATGTTAGTCAGTAAAAAGTTTTTATAGATTTAAACCTTATAAAAATCAAAATCTTTCCAGTGCCAAAAAATACTGAGGGAGTGTATTAGTACTTTCTCCTTTATTTATTTTTGTGTTACGTTTTTCGAAAGTCAATTGACTAATTTCTAAAGTTAAATAATATTACAATAATTAATATTTTTACAATAAAAAATTTAGATATGTCAGAAAAA
This sequence comes from Solanum habrochaites, assembly GCA_027704765.1. NCBI lineage: Eukaryota > Viridiplantae > Streptophyta > Magnoliopsida > Solanales > Solanaceae > Solanum > Solanum habrochaites. Next base: position 55,423,999 of record JAKWJA010002496.1, read on the forward strand.
ATACGAAGGTAGACTAACATTACAATTTTTGATATCAATACGGCTTGAAAAAAAAGAATATTGTAAAATATTAATCAATTTTAATGGGTCGGTGACTCTAAAAATAAAAAAGTATCACAATTAATAGTGAGGTGGAAGGAAGGGAAGTAAGGAAGTAATTGGTTTAGATTACTAAGTTTACTTATAAATTCGACGAGGCCTAACTTTATCTATAATTACGCAGCTAATTTTTATTTGTATAATATTGAAATTTTTATAATATAATTTGTATAAATTTTGTGTAATGATTGTTTGCTATGTATAAATCTGAAGTTAAATATTTATTTCACTAATGTTGTTACTGTATATTAAGAATCATCTGATATTTCAAAACCTTATTAAAAAATTAATAATTAAGTACAGATATACCCGGAAATTAACATTACTTGTGAATTACATAAATCCATGAATTTATACAGCTTAAAATATAGCTACAGTCTATAAATATATAAAATATAGTTATTAACATAATTAAATTTATCATAACAACTATTTGCAAAAGTTCCCAAAAGTTAAAGACGGGGAAAATAGATGGTCAAAAAGTTCAAGTGACTCATAAATAAGAGCACAGCGAGACTTGGATTTGGGCCAAGTCTTGGAAAAGACAAGGCAATAACATGTATCTGGCCCAAACTTAAACTAGCCCAACCACTAATCAGTTGGCCCGATCAATATGTGATTTTTATATGGGTAAAGGACAAAAATCACATACTTTTTAGGGCAACTTTCACATATAGTAAACAAAAAATTTATATTTGATTAGCGATAGCAAAGTTTGCATTCATTGAGATCATAGAAACATAAAAACTGTATGTTAATTCGCCTGATATTACTATATACCATGTATCATCGCTAGCCTACATTGTAATAATTCGCTGGCCTATTTCGCTTGCAATCGTTATAATTCGCAATCATATTTCACTACGAGTGTAGAATGCAATGGTATAATCGCTTCCTATTTCATGCAATTTTTTTATCAATTTGCTTGGCATACAGTTGAATCGACTGGTTAAAAATGATGTATATTGCATATAAAGTGGTATAGCAAAGAAAAATATATGTGTTTTCTCGGCTTTAATTACAAAAACAGAAACACAATATATACACATTCTGTTGCATAATTCGGCAAATTGAATCAATAATTCGCAATGTATAATTCGTTGATTTTTTCTATATGCCTTATTGAAGTAGAACCATGTTTGTAAATCTGTATAATTAAGTGTATACCACGATATAATATTTTTTTGCCATTGTATATAACAGTTTCTTCGCTTTATACAAAAACAGAAAACAGATTTAACACTTGTGTATAAGCGAGAGAGGCGAGGCGGAATGGAGATAGTGGCGATGCGAGAATTTTTGGGGAGAGAGACGCTAGGCAAACCGTTTAGCATAACTTGTGCTATGGAGCCAGACAATTAACTCACACCCTAGCTACTAGCATTTATTTTAAGGTATTAGTTTGCTATTATTAACAATTTTCTACTTTTTAAGCATAAATTGTCATGTCCTTATAAGTTTATGATTAAAAAATTACATCAAATGATACAATTATATACGCTATAATTAATTTATATCACGAGATACCTTAATCTAAGTAGATAATTATATTGTATTAATGATACACTAATTCTGAGCCGTGAGATGAGATAATTAATCTGATGCCCGAGATACATTAATTGAGAGTAAGCTACATTAATTTGATTTGCGCCGATAACATTAATCTGATTACATGAAATGAGGAATTTTTGGATTTATAAAACTCATAGTGAATAAGTGGTAAATGAGAAACGTAAAGGTTGTGTGTTGAGAAATTCTGTCATTATCTTGTTTTATATAGAAAATTTGGATGGTATATGTCAAACCTGATTCAAAATAAATGTTATAGCTATAGTTTCATTTAATTCCAGTTTGCAACAAAAAATTTTGTCATTCGCCTCTTTCCACTGTATTTCGCTCGCCACTTTCTGGCTGACCTCTCTTACTTTATACGAATACAAATGTCTAAATTGTGTTTGAGTTTAAACAACACACACACTAAAAAATTAACTCAATTCATTCGATACAAAACACAATTCATATAATACACACAACACAGGTTTGTATATATATATATAATATATTATATATATATTTTTGTGTGTGAACTACACATATATATATATATTTATTATATCCTAGTACTTGTTTTTTTGATTATCTTTATATATATTATGTGACCTCCAGACTACTGTCCTGTCTCCTGTGTGTGTGTTAATTTATATTATACACATTGTGTATTTCTCATAAAATTTTCGATCGCTGGACTCAGAGTCTGTGCTTATACCTTAACACTTCTAGTAGGCCTCCCATCAGTGGCTGTCTTGTGATGACCCCATGTTGGGTGTAGTGGAAGGTGTGAATGAGAATGTCAAAGGTGTGTGTCCATTTGTGATATGGGGTGTTACACAAGAATGACGCACACCTTTTTGTTTTCTGTTTGCTATTCCTAATTTGTGCCTCCTTTTTACCATAGTGTAAAACAATTATAGGATGATATATATAAAAGGATCGTTAAAATATACATCGAATCCCACTGTGTCACGTAGCTGCCATCTCTATTCTTTCAAAATTACAAAAAATCTCTAAGAAGTTATAGGAATATCGATTATAGTCAAAAAAGTGCGAAAGTACGTGACGGAATATCCGAAAGGGATAAGTATATATAACATCATAGAATACAAGCTGGAATAATGATTAACTTGTTGATGGGATATAAAAAAAGTCGCGAGCAAAATATAGATTGAGGAGGATAAACAGCTGATAAATAATGTTGATGATAGGGAAGGTGGTATTAGAAGTGATTGTATTGGATTAATTTGTCAGGTAGAAAAATAAGGGTAGATGGTATATGCAAGTTAACAGTTTTATAATACAAGGGAGATTGGTGGTAAGGCCAAGTTGTAACAGTGTTAATAATTTAATTAGGCCCACCCAAATTAGATTGTGCTAAGATAAATTTATACAACAAAAAGATAAAACATGGATCAGCAGAAGGCAAAAAAAAAAAAAAATTTAAAAAAAAATTATTAAACAAATTAATAACATCGCGAAATTATAATTAACCATTTGTCAAAAATAATTTTAAAATAAACTAAACTTTTAAGTGATGATATATATGAGTCTTTTCTAAAAATTAAATGACATATTTGAGTTTTTTTTCAATATTTAAAATACTCGTAATAATATTAACATATAAGTTGGGTATATTTGAAATTATATGTGTTAGAAACATCAATTCGAACGGATGGAACGAAAGTCAAAAATATATCTCCTGAGGGTGGTCAGCAATAAGTTTTTGTTATGCATGCGGAAAATTATCACGTGTGTTATCGCCGCGAGTGTTCCTACGCTTGAAAATTGAATTGCGATATTAATTGTTGAAATAATAAGTATTTTAAGAAATATTGTTATCATTGTGAAAATTTATTAAATTCTATTGTGATAATTTAAATGTTGATTGGTTAATAGTATATATCAGTAAAATGATTATCATAATTTCATTTGACTTCAATAAGAATATATACAAAATTATGAATTGTTATTTTTTGTACTGACTATCTTATAGTTTATTCTTAATAAATCTTATTAGCATCAGAAAACTGTTTTTTTTAAGCAAAAAGTATAAAATTTTCTTTGTTTAATTGTACTAAAAGGATGAACATATCTACATTAAAGATGAAATGTAAGCAAGTTGCTAATCTAAAGAATTGTGTTAAAAATTAATTGGAATTATTTGTTGCATAAAATTAAAAAGAAGTATATAAATGTTGGATTATTCTTTGATATAGGATTGAAGATTTTCATTATTATGGTCAATAAAGATAAGAAAATCATCATTTAGACCTGCAAAGACGTTAAAGATCGGATCCAAGATTAATTTTTTAAATAATAAATATAAGGTATACAAAGATTGGTCATGTTATTATTATTTTATTATTTAGCATTTGATCATTCGATACTGCTGTATTAAGGTTCGACAACGTAAATTTATATTACGCCAGAAAAATATTTCGAAAGATTCATTGAATTTTTTCAATTTCCTAAAAAAAGTTTAATTACACCAAATAAGATTGCGCGACTAGAATAAAAACTCTTCGAACAAAAAACAAACTCTTTATTCAGGTAAATTCAACCCAAAAACCTCTATTTAAAACTTTAAAATATATATATATCACTCCAATATAAATAAATTCTTATTGGTTGTTAAAAAAAACTAAAGAAGACTATATGATATTCTAAATTTTCGTCGTGGATACCATAAGAACAAAAATGAAATAAATATACAAAAACCCTAATGAAACGATTAAAAACAGCCTTTTTGCGCTTTTCATGTCCTTGATTATCTGTCGTCAAGCTCATTGGGTCTCCAGACTCTAACTGTTTCTATGAGGGTCAGGAATCATCACAGAACTTTTTTTAATTGTTTCATTATCAATTTTGAAATAATAAACTTTTCTCGATTTTAATTTGTATGACGCATTTTATATTTTAAATAAAATAAATATATTTTTTATCATAAATTTTGTATATATTTTTTAAATGTTTTAAAAATTATTCTGATTTCTAATCATTTTTAGATAGTTTACAAATATACTTATACTTATCTTGGATTTATTATTTGTATAAAATTATCATGATTCGTCTTTCCAATTTTTATATTATGTATTTTATTATCTGTTATTGAATTATATTGGTAATATGTTGATGATATTGTTATATATTCTCTATCATGTTTCAATATGATTGATTTGTTACTTCCTCTGTCTTATTTTATATGACAACATTTGATTACGTACGAAGCTTAAGAAATAATGAACACCTTGAAATATTTACCAAATCAACTATTAAAAAAATAAATTTACTTTTCTCTCTACTCATAAATATATTTAACTATTTTCTTTAAAATTAAATGGGACCAACAAGAATAATAGAGTGATTGTACCTTTAAATACTTACAAAATAAGAAACGCAACATTCTTTTTTGAGACTGACCAAAAAGTAAATGGTGTCACATAAAACTAGGATGGAGGGAGTACTATATTTGTCTCATACTTATTTTTATTAATAATTATGTTTTGTAGTGCTAATGGTTTATTATCTGTTTTTACCGAACGAAAATAAAATTATTTATATATTATTTTTTTCTGGCACTATTTACAAAATAATACTAAAGATATTATTATTAATGTTATATTTATCTCAAAATTTCAGTTGATATTTGTATAACTCCATATAATTGTAAGAATATCATCTTTTGGAGTACTCTCTCCCCTCTAGTTAACCAGTTCCTTAGATTATAAAACAAAAGAATCCTCTTAATTATTTGTTAATTTTAGTGAATTAAGAAATACTTTTTTAAAATATTGTTTTTATTATTTCTGTTGATTTGTAACAAATACTCGGTTAGCTTTAATTGTAAATAATACTGTTATAAATTCTTAATCATAATTTTTTTTAAAAATAAATAAATAAAAATCTCATCAATAAAGGTTTATTTTTTAAATAAAAATGAGGAAAATTTTAAACACCGATTTAAAATTGGAAAAGTAGATCTCATAAGGCAATTACATTTTATCATATAATTTTATTTATATAAAAAATAATTAAATAACTTTGATTGATATAACAAAGTGTGACTCGAACATATATGTGTGATGAACCCCAACATGGGGTGATCAACGTCACTTTTAACGTGTTTGAATTTTGCACCACTAATTTATATATATAAAACAATAATAATAATAAATGATATGAGTCAATTTTCTTTTCAATTATAAGAAGTTTGGGGAGATTGAGATCTTATTTCTTTCCAATTAATTTTTTTCTTATAAAATGATATGAGTCCATTTTCTATTTATAGAAGAATAGAAAGTAGCTTGTAACGCTACTTACAAATTGTATGTTAGCTATTTGTATGTATCTTCAACTCATAAGGTGTTCGTAGGTTTTTCTCAAGAAGCTGTTTATAAGATACTTGTAAGTTATTTCGTAAAATTATGAGTGTACCAATGAAAATTTAGAATTTAGTATATTTATAGACATTGAAATTTTGTAGGTATGTACTAGACGTGTTCAATTAGAGGAATTTAGGTGTGTTTAATTTTTAATATTAATTTTTTTAAAGTTACTCAATCCTAAACTCAGTTATTAATATTATAGATATTATATATATATATTATATATATATATGAAGGGTAATATCGTCTATATTCCATTGAAAAGATAACTAGTCACTATTAATATCAACTAATTAAAATACCGGTATATGTCGCCAATTGCACCAATATTGTCAACTAGTAAAATCAATCAATTACATTGATCACAATTATTATCACTAAGTACCAACACTATTATCATGTCAATCATTATAACACCAACTGCTTTTCATCACAATCGTCATTACTAGCCACTAGCGCCAACTATTGACCATACAAATCATCTTCACTATTACTAACAATGATAAATATTCAATTTCTTAATCAAATAATTCTTTTATATTTATATTTATAATAAGAAACAATTTCAATAATGTGCTTGTTGATAGAGGAAACTATATATATTCTAATAAATGTCAAAATCTATATGGCATATATGTAACTATATATATGGATGTTAACAATAACAATATATTAATGGTGATGATGACCAACCAAATCAAGCTAAGAAAAGAGAAATTTTGTCGTATATTTAGTTGTTTATTAAACTATCTTGTTGCCAACTTACTAATGGTCCAATAAAATAATTAATTAATCTTTGATAGTTATACTAACTTATGAAGATCACCAAAGGTTTCATTTGAGCACTAGTAATTAGTAAGATATTATTAATTCTGGCCGTCTATACAATGACCTAATACATTGTATACGGATTAATTAAATTATAATTGATTGTTCTACACTTAAAAATTTATATTAAAAAATAACTATTCTTTTTTTCTTTAAAATATATCTACTTATTGATCCATAAGTATATTCGAGAATGAGCATAGGGAAGTTACACCTACCTACAATATTAGTTTGATTGTTGTTGAAAAAGAAGGAAACTAACATTTGAAACATGTCAAAGGAACAGATCCAATTCAGCTATAATTTTAATTATAATACAATTTCAAATGAAATATAATCCTAATAAACATAATTAGTCTAATTTTAATGCGACTCTAATTTTACAGCAGTGATGTAAACTCGCGTTGGACCTGTTCCTTTGACATGTTTCCCAATCATCAACTTCTTTTTTCTTCAACAATTATTTGTTTCATTAGTTAAGGTGTGATATTATCGTATTATATTTGAAATTATATTCATATTTCATTTGATTATATATATAATTAATTGCATAATACATTTATGCCTCATGCTTGGATGTTATTTTATTCTACTTAAGAGATGAAGATAAAGTAAATCTAATCATTATAACTTCAAAACTATAATTTTGAAATAACTATTTCCGTAAACCAAACAACACAAAAGTTTCAAGAATTAGGTTCATAGATAAATAAATTGGAAGTAATGCAAAACTTTATATACTCTCTATTATGCTAAAATTGAAGGAAAACAACATTGATATTATTAAATTTTATGTGTGCAATCTGATAAAGACGTGAAAGCAAAAGCCGATGGCGTTATAAGTTAGAGATAAATTAAAATATTTTATGCGATTTATTATTTTCGATAGTTAATGTTACCATATTGTACAAAATATATTCGTAGAATAATTATTATTCATAATCTAAGAAGAGTAAAATAATTCACATTTAATTGTAGTCTCTTACTCCCTCCGTTCTTATTTATATGTCGTAACTATAATAGATATAGATGATTATTTGTCATTTCACAAAATTAATGCATAGATAATACGATTTTTTCTATTTTACCATAAGAGATATTAAACTTGAAAGTATGAATATGACTAAGATAAGAAAACTAAATAATTAAATCATGTTTATTGATTAATTTAATTAATCAAAATAAATTAATTTACGTTCATTTATAAATTTAATTTTAAAACAACATTGATAAACTTATATAACTTTTTTAGAGATATAAAATTTAATATTACAACATATAAATAAGAACGGATGAAGTATCGCACCAATCCAATGATTCTATTAAAGAGTGGAAGAATATTTGGCACGGCGTACCCTAACACTTTATTTGGATCATTGTTTATCCATTTGTTTATAATACATTTGTATTGTATGTATGATAGATACAAGTTTGGTTAGATTTGTATTATTTGTGTGTTTAATAATATTTAATTGTTTGGTTTTGATTGTAAACGGACTGTATATTGTAATTTTATTAAATTACTTAAATATCCTTTAATAGTCTACTATGAGGTTTGACAGGTTTAAAAATGAAGGTAAATAAAGAGTAAAAATAGTATTTTTGAATATTATGTAAATATATAATTGGGAAAAAAGAAATTATAGACAATGGGAACACACCAAATTAGTTGTTTCATAAAATACAGGTGTATTGTACATAACAACGAAATATAATAATACAGTAGTACCAATACATTTTAAGTAACAAATCAAAACAAACAAATATAAGTATAGTAACAATACAATACAATATAATGAATAACACTGATCTAAATATAATGTAAAGAATATTTTTATAAGCCACGCACAATTATTTTCTCTCTCTCTCCACTCAATTAATTTTCGAAAGGTATGGATCATAATTTGAATTTTCATTGTGTATGATCCATAAAAAAAGAATCTTCTTATTTTCTTATATATCATTTCTTTCAATACTCACATATTGATTTTTATCAATAGGTGATTGGACAACATGTTCTTTTCTATTATATATTTGGACAAAGTTTTTTTGTGATTTATATGTATTTTATATAGAATAATTTATTTATACAGTAGTGCTACATGTATTAGGTTTTCTATTTCTCTCATACATAATATAATAGAATAGATTTGCTTTAAACGTTAAGATTAATTAGTTATGCAGATTTTTTTAATTGTAAAACTTAATGCGTGGTATGTATGAATAACTTATTTTTTATTTACAAATCAAATATCATATAAGGACCTGTTTGGATGAGCTTACAAACATCAATTTATAAAAATTTCGAATTCAAAAAGTAGTAAATATAAAATAAAATAAATCAAAGTTTAAAAAATAATATCAAACCTCAAGGAAAAAATAAATAAATAATAATTATAGATTACCTTTTCTCATTTATGATTGTTTTTTTCTTTTTTCATTATACCAACCAAATGGGCCAATTGGGCACTACCCTAAGATCCTGGCTCTACCATATCTATTATCTCATCATTGCATCCACCATTACTATTATTGTCTTCCTTTTCTCTCTCTCATTACCTTTTCATTCACTTAAGTGCCAACACACATTTATTACAAAACTCCAAATCTACCTTTTTCCATTCTTTTGGTACACTTACCTTCTTGCCCTTCATTTTTTTTTTTTTTTAATCTTTTGAAATGGAATGTAGGATGTATATGAATCTTATTTAATGTTCCAACCCATTTTAAAAAAAAAATTGACTTGATTTTTTTAAGGGTTTTTAAAAAAGAGTCTTTTTTTTGAAAATATTTTAATTTTAATTTTTTACATGATAGTGTAAGGGGGGGGGGGACCACATGATCAAAGGGCGTTTTGGTATATTTGATATAACTAATTTAAAATAAAAGATTAAAAAAATGATCTTTGTTCTTTAAATTTTGTTTCAGTCAAAATAGGATATCCTTTTTAAAACGGAGAGAGTAGTATTTTTAAAATGTAAAAAATATTTTTTGAAAAATATAATTTATGTGAATTGTATAAAGTCAAAATAAAGAATATGAAAGGAAAGGCATAGCGATCGTAAGAAAATAGTGTACAAGAATGTAAGAAAATGGAATTATAATCAAAATGCAAGTTTATTTCTGTTTTGATGAAAATATCAATCAGACTATAAATTAAAAGTATGTGAAATTAGAAGATATTTTAAATCTATTATTAATTTAATATAATGAGATTTAATTTATTTATTTTTAACTTTCTAAAGATACTTATCTACTTGCCTTCAAATTTTACATAGTAGGACAAAATTAGGCAAGCGGTATGACTTATTTTAATTATATTGTATATTAAAAAAGAAGAGTTTAGTTTGATAAATTTTGTTGACTTCTCATTCCGTAAAGTTTTTTTTTTTTTTTTAAGTTAGATTTACGTCTCTGTAAACATTTAATATTGGCTTAATAACAATTTGAAATGTGACAATAAAAGCCAAAGAAGAAATTAGGGAACCTAACCTTACGTATCTATTTATTCCTCTAACTTCATTAAAAATCACATCTCTCCCCAAATTTTCGGAAAATATTAAATGAAAAACTATAGTCTACAATTTCACACTAATACATTATTAATGATAGTAGGGATACGCATAAGATCAACTTGTCAATCTTCAATTAATGGCTTGTGTTGTGGATTATTGAGCTTAAATTCAACTCGGTTAAAGTTATAATTAGAGGTATCCTTTTCCATGCTTATTCACCTTGTTATATTTTAACGATCTCCAATAATTTTATAAAAGCGTACATTCTTATTAGATGTCAGTTTAATATAAGTCAATTTAACATTGAACTAATAATTTGAAATAATTAATAACCGTAAACGTAATTATTTAACTCAATGGAAAATAGCCTAAAAATACCTTAAAATATTGAAATGCGTACCAAAAATTACCCTTCATCAAACTATTGGCTCCAAAATGCCTTCTCACTAACTATTGGCTCCCAAAAACCCTGTCTACTAACATTCGGCTCAAAATTGACACTTTTTTAATTTTTTTTTAAATTAAACTCTTTAAATATTTTTTAAAATACTGGCGTTCAACTATTGGTTATAATTTAATTTATCATATAATTTATAAAACAAACCATAATCACGCATTACTAATTAAACCGAACCCATTAATAGTCCAAAATTATAATATCAAAATCGTCGTAAAACACTACTAAGCCACGATTTGTTACTTATGATTCCTGAAAATGACATCCAAAATTATTCAAGTCCGAAACCAGAGCCCCAATTAAAATTTAGGTCGAGCCGCTTTTTTAGGAAGACACAGTTAATAGGAGTCTGCTTGCACGATGAATTTAGAGAATTTTTTATTGGGAGTAAAGTAAAGAAGTATACTCCAGAATTAATATATGCACTTTTACAAAAAAAATAGTAATTATAAATATTTATGATTTGTTTTAACAACCTTTAAAATATTATTTTAAAAAAATTTACCTATGAGTAGAAAAACATCACATTAATTGAACGTAACAATAATTAAGATGAACATAATCAAACTTCTAAGTTTATCGGTAATTTTTATTTTAGAAACTTGAATATATGATAATTTACTTCTATAGATATTATCAACTCAAATTTTTAAAATCACTTAATTGACAGTAGATTTTCTGTTGTTGCATTAATAATGTGATGAATTTATTAATTTGGAGGGGTTTAATAATAATGAATGGATAGTGGATTGATTTATAAATTATACCAATAAGTTAAATTATAATAAATAGTTTAGCTCAACGTATTTAAAAAAATATTTAAATAGTTTAAATTTACAACCGTTAAATAAGTGGTCAATTTTGAATTAAAAAGTAGATAACAAGAGTATTTTGGACGCAATAGATGGGTGGAAAGGGTATATAGGAGTCAATAAATAGATGGAGAATAATTTTATACCATTTTCAATACTTTAGGATATTTTAACCCTTTTCCGTTTAAATAATTTGTTATTCTACCTATGTTTTAATGCCTATATCAAAGCAAAATTAGTTTGAAAATTCTACATGCAATAACAACGTGTGTGGGTTCATATTAAAAAGCTGTCCCAATTTAATAATGGAAGCTTCTTTAATTAAAGAATAAAAGTAAGGATAATTTAGGTAATTTGCATACAATTCTAACTCCTATCCAACTTTTGCCTTTTATATCTCATCCTCTTTTTTTCTCTCTCTCTCTTTTTACTTGTGGTTGTAGATATACTTTCCCTTGAAATGACAACATAACTTTTTGGCCATTAAAGTAATGACGTAAACTCCAAACATTTTGGTTAAAAAGTAACGGTAAGAGAATAAAGAGAATAGGGACAAGGGAGAGAAAGCTGTGCTCTTCCTAATACAATATATTTATAGACGTCTTAAGTATGTGTGTTATTTATAAATTTTACGGAATTTTTCCAAAATCAACTTTACTTTGCTAGTTTTAAGGCCTAGTAGTTGTTGCCTCCCCGGTTTTACTCTTTTCCCCTCAAATGAACAACTCCGCCACCATAACTATCGCTGCCGCAGACACAGCTGCCGTCAAACGCCGGAAAAAACTTGACGAGTGTCATCAGTATCAGTCCTTGATTCCTGGACTTCCTGATGATATAGCTCAGATTTGTCTTTATAATGTTCAACCTTCAATTCTGTACTCCGTTTGTCATTCATGGCGTCGGCTTGTTTATTCTCCTTCGTTTCCCCCCTTTTTATCCATATATTCCTTACTGAAGCCATCTAAATCTGAGGAAAACTCCGTTCAGTTCGCGAATTTCGATCCGATTTCAGCAAAATGGAATTTACTTCCTCCGCCTCCACTTAATCCACCTCTCCGTCTCCTTCTCCGTCACCGCTCGTTCATATCACGACACCTTCCGATTCAATCGATAAGCGTTTCAGGCAATTTGTACTCCTCGCCGCGACGACTGACCCTTTGCTCCCGGCCTTATCTCGTCCTCTTGTTTTCAACCCGCTCACTCGTAAATGGACTCCCGGTCCCCGTTTCGAAACTCCGAGACGGTGGTGCGTTGCCGGCGCGTCGAAGGGCGTGGTGTACGTTGCGAGTGGGATCGGGTCAAGTTATAACCCAGAGGTAGCTCGATCAGTTGAAAAGTGGGACCTGAAATGTAACTGCACAATGTACAGCTGTAACCATCACGATAGAAACAGCGTCTGGAAATGGGAGAAAATGAGTGGTCTCAAGGATGGGAAATTTAGTAGGGAAGCGATTGAAGCAGTAGGCTGGAGAGGGAAGATGTGTATGGTAAACGTGAAAGGCGATGCTGCGAAAGAAGGAATAATCTACGACGTCGGAAGCGACACGTGGAAGGAGATGCCGGAGGGGATGTTGGTTGGGTGGAGAGGCCCGGTGGCGGCGATGGAGGAGGAAGTTATTTATACAGTGGATGAATCGAAAGGAGCATTGAGGAAGTATGATCCAGAAAGTGATAGTTGGATTTTGATTTTGGAAAATGAGATGCTTAAAGGCGCACAACATATGGCTGCTGCCGGCGGTAGAGTTTGCGTGGTTTGTGGCGGCGGTGATGGGATAGTGGTGGTGGATGTGACGGCTGAGCCGCCGAGTTTGGTGGTGGTGGAAACTCCGGTGGGGTTTCAGGTTTTGGACGTACATATTTTGCCAAGAATGAATCAACTGGATTCTGAATCAAAAAATGAATGTTAAATAATAATATTTCAAATTTTTTAGTTAATTTTTTTAAAAGGTAAATTTGGGATTATTATTTACATATATATATATATATATATTTTAAACATTTTCACTTATCATACTCTGTATAACAATAGTAATATTTCTCCCTATACTGTTTCTGAATAATTCAAGTTCTTTGATACGTTGTGTGATTTGTCACACACAATATTGTATGCAAATATCGTATATCAAAAATATCATCATGCGCTAGTATATCGTTATTATCTAGCTCATTTATAATTCAGCGTAAGCGAGTGTGGTCAAAATACAGATATGAAATTGTTAATATCATAAAAGAAACGACTTTATATATTGTATATCTTCTTGGTATATACAAATGGTATTATAAGTGACTTTGCTTCCTCTCTAATTTGGAGTTGAGCGTATAGATATCACGGATGACAAAATCTTATTCTCTTTTCCCTATTTTTTCCTACCGTTAGTTTTAATTGCTTGGTGTTTCGAAATTAAAAAGTCAGAATTCATCGAGTAAAATTGTAATGGAATGATAAATATTTTTTTATTTTTAATTAAATATTTCAGGTTTGACTTTCTTTATATACCAAACTGTCTTTGTTAAAAAGTATTTTATCTCAATATAAAACTTTTTGACATAAATTCAAATTAAACAAATACTAATGATAAATATCAAATATGATCATCAAATGAAAAATAAAAAAAAATCAGAATTCAACTGTGGACCAAATATAACCCACCGAAAATTCTGACTTATTATTTGGCATCTTATTGTTCGATGGGAAAACAAAATTTAGGTCCATTTTGTGTAACATTCAATTTTCAAATTAACAATAATATAGATTACACCCTTTTACTTTCTAGAGTCCTCAAAAGGGCAAAAGTCATAAAAAGTACTTTGTTGATCGACATATTCGATGGACGATTGAAAGTAAACCAAATCATGTTAACTTTTTATATTTATTCCACTTGAATAATCTAACTTTCTGTTTTTCTTTTATAATATTACAAACAATTTCGTAAATATATGTGTCAATATCAAATTTTATTGAAATATATTATCCTAACTGAAATGTGAGAAACACATAAGCGAAACTAGAACTTCAATTTTATGGATTTTGATTTTATAATAATAAATTTAACTTGCATGCGGGCTACAACAAACAACAAAATTATTTAGTGTATTTTCATAAAGTGTGATTTGAAAAAAGTAAGATATACGCAGATTCTATCTTTATGTTTATGTCGTAGAAAGTCTGTTTAACTTCCCGCAAAAAAAAGAAGAGAAATTCAAAACATGATTATATAACCAAATTACCTTTATACTTCCTGACGTGCACATCCACTCACCTCCTCTTCACACTCCCTTATCATCTCAACCTCGTTTTTCATCTTACAAAAGTCACTCTCATCTTGTTATGTGAATTTTTATTTATCAAATTATATCTCTTTTAATATCTCCAAGCATCTATTTAAGCATCCCTATCTATGCTATGGTCATCTTTTTAACATAATCATTTTTGACTGACCAACACTTTATCTCATATTACTGTACAACCACACATTCATCTTAATATTCATATTTTGACATATTCATTATGGATATGTTGGATATTAAAGGTCTAACATTCACTCAAACATAATAATACTACAGATCTTAATATTAATCGTTTTATAGACCTTGTGTTATAAGTAAGAATAGTTAATCCACATATACATATACGAACATATATTACATCAAATATTGCATAACATACACCATAATAATCACGTCGAATCTCATGTTAATTAACCTTTAGCATGTTTTATATGTATAACATCTAGTAGCTTTATAATTTCGCTCATATGATTTCTTTAATTTATGGAATGTAAGTTTGTATAATTCCTCTAATTAATTCATCGCTAAATTGTTTCTAGTCCTTAATTCATAGCCAAATGAAATTAACATAAGGTTTTTGTATTTTTAGTCACGGAACTTTGTACCTTGTTAATTATTTATTTTCTCGTAGAATATACTTCTTAGATTATAAATGTTATTATTTTTATTGATTCTGGGTAGAGTAAGTTACTTCCTCGTGCAACCATTTTAATAAAATATGAAAATGAAAAGAGATGGGGATTATAAGTGATTTTTCATCCTCTCTAATTTGGAGTTGAGTGTACAATTATCATGAATGACAAAATCTTCTTCTTTCCTTTTTATGCCTTTCTTGCTCATTCGATATTTATATTTACATTAAAATTTAATTATTTCAAATTCGTGTTGTGTAAGGCCTTATTAGACAGAAAACACTTCCTACGAACAATTTTTAATACTTAAAATTTGAATCCGAGATATTTGATTAAAAAGGGATTAGCCTCATCTACTATAAACATTCTTTTATTGTACTGTTAGTTTTTATTGGTAGGGGTTTAGTTTTAAAAAGTTCTTCCTTTTCCCATATTGATTGTCATTCCTTTTTATAAGCATATTAAGAAATCATAAATAAGAATATAATTTTACTAATTCACACCTTAAAAGAACTTTATGAAAATCTTACAAACTAACGTGAACAATTTCAAAAAGAATTAGTTGCAAGGATAATATATATATGTAAAATCTAACAAATGCTTTATTGGTTAGTAAGGTAATCCCTTAAAGGAAAAATTACATAAATTAATAATACCTTTTAAAAAATAATTATTGATTTTAACGATACTTTTTGTTTATTACCATTTATAGCAATACTGTGATGAATCTGTTATATGTATTAAAAGTGAATTATGTATGCAATATATTTGAATCATAATTGTTTTTGAAATATATTATGCTTGTTTAGTAAAAAATTGTCACATTGTATTATAAGTGTATTAAAATGTGTGATAAATGTATTATCCATCATTAAAATTTGTATTATATGTGTTTGTAGTATGTATTAAACTTGTATTATAAATGAGTTAAAAGTGGTCAAGTGAAAAAAAATATTATTCCTATAAATGATAAATATTTTTTTATTATAGTACATTTATGTAAGTTTCTCAATAACTAATATAAAATAATTAATTTTAATAAGATGATTAACTAATATAAAACGATAAAATTAATAAGTCAGAATTCAGCCGTGGCCAAAATATAACCACGAAATCTTTGGAAGCTTATGGTTTGAAAGAAAGTTGGATGGGAAGCCGAATTTAAAGTCCAATTGAATACACCCAATTTTCAAATAAATAACAATGAATGTACACACTTATTTAGTTCTCAAAAGGGCAAAAGTCGTTAAAATAGAAGAAAAAAATAAGACAATTCGTTGATCGTTAAATATAAAGTCAAACGAAATTATTGCAAATATATTTAGGCCAATGCTAAATTTAGTAAAAAAATCCTAACTGAAATGTTCATATATAGATTAGAAGTATGGAGGGAGAACAAAAAAACAAAAACAATGTATTCAGTGTTTTGGTAGATTTTACACTTAAATTTATAATATGAAAAGTTTGTTTTCGATAAATTCGTTACTAAAAAAAAAGAGCTGAGAGAAATATTTTTATTTAGGAAAAAGGCTCATAAATATCTCTAACCTATGAGAAAAGACTAAAATTCTCTACTTTTAGAGGCGTGTTCAGAATTTTGAGATGATAGATACACTATTATAAGAGAATTGATCTATGATATAAATTTGATCGATTCAATATTTGGATTTTTACGACTCAACACCGTTAAAAATTAAAATTATAGCTCAAAAATTAATTATATATATAAAACAAGATAAATATAAAATTGAAATTTCTAACCTTGCGAAGAGAGGTGCACCCAGCCATAATTGCATTATGTGATACTCTGAGTGTGCATTCGCACATCCATATTTCAATGTTTTTAAAAAAAAATAGAACACTGTAATATATGATCTCAAAAGAAGACCGTAGATTCACGTGAACCCGATAACCCCTACTTAGATATGCCTCTGCTTCTGCCTCTTCCACTTTTGGATCTAAAAATACTCTAAAGGTTTATGTTTGGACTCAAAAATATCCCCAATATAAAAAATAAATAAAAGAAATCACTTAGACACAAGTTTATATTTTATATAATAATATAATGTCAATTATGTTGTGTAATTTCAAGGAACTTATATTGGTAGATAGATAAATTCATTTCGTAACCACAGATTATAAGGACATAAAAGTTCACTTTCAAAATGTCATGCATGTGAAGTTTATAACCACAAATTATGCCTTACAAGGCATAGTTATGTTCCCACAAAATCTTTGGATCATATTATTTTAAGTGTTCTCAAGTCAAAATAACTTAAAATTATTTTTAAAGTGTTTTGATGCTCCTAAAAAAGTACGGCTTATAACTTCGACTAATTTTTCAGATAAAAGATAAAAAATTAACCTCAAAATCCATAAATTAAAATTCCTCGCTTGTGACTTCATAGATCAAACAGTCATATAATAAATCCATCCAAACAAATTCTAATTATTACTTCTAAACTTAATACCTTGCGAATCAAATACATATCATTTATATCGAATAAGATAAATATTTTCTAAGCTTATATCTAACGAAATTAGGTCATAGCTAATTGTACTTTAATGAAAGACAAACATTAAAGACTATTATATTGAATAGCAAAAATGAAAGACCACCCGAAAATAGAAACAAATCGCGTAAAAACTTGAAAATATCCCTACTATTTACCAGGCTTATATCCGAGATGGGCTGGGCTAGCTGTATTGGGCGTAGTAGACTTTTTGAGCCCATTATACAAAACCCGAATAATGAACCCATTTACCAGGGCTTGTTATCCCAATTCATTTCAATTTCTTCATTATCTTTCTCCTTTAAACCCTAAATAAACCCAGCTCAAATTGCTGTTCATCCAGGTTGAATTTCGTAGCATCTGATTTTGAATTGCATCTCAAGCAGGTAAAACATTCAATTTATGGTGATTTTTTGTATTTTCATGTTCGTGTTTGTGTTTAATTTGATGTGTAGTTGTAATTTGAAGTGGAATAGAATTGCGACAAATTGTAGTTTTCGTACAATTCTGATAGGTTGAAATTCCCGTTGGAAAATTGTTTTTTTTCGGTTATAAATCTGAGAATTAGTTAAATTTAACAAAGATCGAAATATAGAGATTTTGGAGTAGAGTTTTTATAGTTTGTATTGAATGTTTGTCCTTATTTGGTTGTTTTGTTTGTACTGATTTTCATTGATTTTATTTTTCAGCTGATCCTTTGGAGTGAGGTCTGTTATGTGGTCTCTACAGTTGCTTGAAACACAAATGCAAGCTGAGAGACATTCTGTTGATCAACAGCAAACTCCTGAATCACAAATGCAATCTCCTGCTTCAAGGGATGACATGATTGCGTGTGTTATGGCATTAGAGGCTGCTTTGCTTCCTTGTTTGCCTGCACGAGAGCTACAGGCGTGATAGAACCGTGCATCCCATCCTGTATCGATCAGAGTGGCGTAAAGTGTTGGCTCATTATATAATCCATTCTTTTTGCTTGCACAAGTAACATACTATGTATTTGTAGTCCCTTGTATCTACTGATAATCGTTGAGGGATGAATTAGTAGTAATGCATCAGTCAGAAGAATGCAATGCAGCATAATTGTTACTCCTAAAATTTGTATGCCTACTTTTTGGCTGTCAAAATTTATTTTGAGTCCTCTACTTTGATCTTTAGTGCTCTTAAAAGATTTAGCTAGTTGATGATCTAAAACTATCTGGCAATAATTTTGCTTTAATGTTGAGGTCTTGCTCCATTATCCATTTAATACTGGTAAAGCCCCACTCGAACTGATCAAATGGAGCTTTGTTCTTGTTGGAATTGGCTTTTTGATTTCATGATACGGGTTCTTTGGAATATTCAAACATTCCTCGCTGAAAGCTTCTTAGATCAATTAATCAACTCTATCCACCAATCTATTTGGTTGGTGTCAGATTAAATTTTTATTACTGACATTGGTCATATGGTAATTCCATGTCTATCTCTGAATCGTACTGGTCCATACCATTCTATACCATCATTGTCGTGTAATTAGCAACTTAAAATTTTTAAAAACTAGAGGTTCTATGTATAGTGTACCTTGCCGCAGATCAGAAACACGAGGCATTAACTTACATCTCCCTCCTCCTCTGCCTGATATCAATATCTTTCCCCCCCCTAAAAACAAACGAAGAATTTTGCGAACACGAGACCTAACAACTAAGCCTTAATCCTAACTTTTAGCAAAAACGTCTCTTTGTTACCTTTGTAATTTACCTGAGTCTACACACTATTACTCGTTTCTAGAGATCCATGAGATGACTCATAAGTTAAAATAACACAATAGATAATGTGTAAATTCTTAGATATGATTAACAGTGGAGGTTGCAGTTTTGCTTAGTTTTTACTTTAATCTGTACACTTCAAAGGTTTATTCAGTTGCCCTTGATTTTTCCTCTTGTAGTGAATTTGATGAAATTCCAGGCATTTAATGTCCTGACTAAAATGTGACTACTTTCATAAAAGACTCTGATGGTTCCCAACACCATATGGCAGAATACAAAGTTTGAATTTTTTTCCTTTCATTTAGGACTTGTGTTCCACTTTGTTTCCTCGTTTTCCATTTTATTTTATTCTCTTGTGGGCTAATTACACTAACTTGTTCAAGTGTAGTAATTTCCATTCTTTTTTTCTAAATGAGTTGCAAATTTTTTGTTCCTCAGTTGATGTTGAGAGGCATGCGAGAGATTTCATGGAAGCAGCTAAAAAGCTTCAACTTTATTTGATTGGATTACAACGCGAGGACCTGCCGTCCAAGCCAGATATGCTTAGAAAGGTAAGTTATGGTAACGCCGATGATATATTCCAAAAAGAAACTAAAATAATAGAAAAGATAAAATTTTGATGATGTAAGTTCTTAGAGGACTACCAGTGTTCCCCACTAATTTTGGCGTTGCTAATGGAGATTTGTGGATTCCAATTAATATGAACAGGAGATAGCAAAAATGGAAGAAGAGTTGAAAACGAAAACTGAGCTTATAGGTAAGCAGGAAAGACTGATCAAAGAATGGAGGAAGGAGTTGAAGGATCAATTAGACAAACACAACATGGAGTTGGAGAGGGTGTAAACCTACTGCGGAGTTTATAAGTAAGCAGGAAGAAATGTGAAACAAAAACTTAGCTTATTGTTTTCTCTGCTCTCATCCTGTATTTGGAAGGTTAGTACAACGAGGCCAACAGCAGCTCGCTACAGAGTATGTCCTGTTACTCAACAATCATCCATACTCAGCTCGTAATCCCACACTACAGAGCGAGATGACTTCTTGTTAGTGTGTTTAAATGACAGGTTGAGGGTACGATGAGCATAGTTGGTTGACAACGATGAGCTCATTGTTCAATAGTATCTCACTGTATATATTTTAATCACTGACGATGCCAATTTTCAACAATAACAATTCTTATTATAGACTGGTCAGTTACATCCGTTGAACTTATGTATTGCATTAGCATATTTAGCCATTTTCTCTCCCTTAGAGTTCTTAGACTTTGAACATATACCTCCTTTTGAGTTCAGTCCCACATAAAATCATCATATTAATAATGGATAGGGGTGGAGGCGTGTTAAAAATATCCGTGGAAGGTAAGAAAACCATCCCAATTGATGAGATTGCATTCACAACGTTGATAAAACTACGACCTACACCTTAGCAGAATTTGATTCCCACATTACCCGCCAAACCCTCTACTCTAGCGTTTGGTCATAGAGTTTCAAATATTATTAGTATATATTGGCTGAAAATTTGGGTGAATTCACGTTTGGCCAAGTATTTGGGAAATATCTTTTCACTTTTTTAGAAAAATGATTTAATACATCATAAAGATCGTTTAAACAATTATATCAAATTAACCACCATAAGTCTTTGTATTACAAGTTAATGGATTTCTTGTTCACTCAACAACAATTAATTTCCATGACACTAGAGCAATGTGATTATTTGAGTGACGTTGCACAAACATCTTTCATACATCTATGAAATAGCAACACATGACTTTGTTATCTTAATTCGATTTATTCATCATTTCATCAAATTCATATTATCATTCACATTCACCTAATATTTTAGTCACTAGTTTGAAATAATTGTAAAACTAATTATGTAAAATACATAACGTTAAGCAACCACTATATAGGGTTTTTTTGTAAAGATAAAAGTTTGGAGCAACTTTTCATTTTTTTACAAAGATCCCAATAATGAGATTTGATCCAAATATTAAAAGCTAATCTTGGACAAATTTGGAATATTTGCCAATTTTTTACTTTTTTACCATATTAATGGCAAATATGGATAAACCTCTTATTTATCATGTTTTTTTCCAAATATAATTAAAAATCTAGACTGATCACAGCCCCTTGGAATCTCGAACTCGTCTTATTTCTTCGATCCAATTTACTTTGTCCCATTATCAAAAATTCTAAGGCCCGACACAATTAAATTAATATCCACTTAATTTACTATCTTATTTCATTTTTAAATTCAACATCCACTAGTGGAGCTAATACTTTAAATATTCAAAAATTTAGTTGTCATCTTCTCAATTCCATTGTCCTTTTTATTTTCCTTAAAACTTTTTCGTATTCCAAGGCATCTCGAATTGAAGGAGAAACATGTGCCTAATAGTATATTATAAAGTCTACTTGCTTTCTTTAATAAGACTTTTAATTCTTTTTAGAAATTGTCCTTTTTATTAAATAGTAATTTGTGTTATGATACTTTTTCTTATCGACTCAGCTGCTGGTGCAAATTACTTTATTCAGCTAGATATGCCATTAATCACTGCTATTAATCTAATGCACAGTATTATTTTAAGTCCACCCTTTCTTTCTTTACCAATATTACTCATATGATTTTCAGCACCTTTTATTGAAATACTTAATTCATCCGTCTTAATTTATTTTAATTTAACTAAATTAGTTTAATTTAATATGAAATTTAAGAAAAAAATGCACATTTAAATTTTAATCTCAAACTGAATTATGACATTATTGCACTATAAATCATTTCTGAAAACAAAAAATAAATATTTTAAATTAAATTTATATATATAAATATTTTAAACAAATTAAAAATAAAATAAAATCATATAAATCGTATCAGACAGAAATCTTTCTTATTAGTTGTGTCAGACAAATCTTTCTTATTACATTAATTGTTTTGATCTGCTTATTATCTTACTTGTGTGTGTATTCTTTCCAATATTATTTCCATTTGTACTGTTATTTACTAGGTAGAGTAGTATATATATAGGTTCTTTTTTTGCCTTTCTGAATACTATTTATTATTCCAGTCAAAATCGCACCTTTTCTTTATATAATAAAAAAGACTATAGGTGTGGGGGGGTAATCTTCAATACTATATGTGATTATTGTGTGTCCTACATTATTTTAAGGTTACTAGTTCTTTCTAAATCCACATGCTAGTCTTGTTCACTATTTTTTATTAAAAAAGTTAGGAATCTCGTATAAAAAATATCATCCCTTTAACTTATCTATTCATAATTCAAACTTCAAAACTTAATACACTAACTAGCTAGAGTAATTGTCATAAGCTAAAATTCACAAAAAATCTAAACTGTGACCTCATATCCAACCCATCACTTTTTATTGGTACATTTTTTTCATTAAAGCATTCTTATAAATATCCAATAAACAACATATTTAACATTTTTTGTATGGATATTAAGATTGTTTCTATAGTTCCAATACAACAAAAGTCCAACCTCGGTCGAAAAATGGATTCATTATGTGGTGAAATAACAACTACATGAAAGGCAATGTTTTCAAATCGGATTTCAACATGGAAATTAAAAAAAACAAACAAACAACAAACAAAAACAGAATCATAACAGAACATATCCTTCTTCAACTGTAGTGTCAACAGATTCACTACACACTTAATTTGCAACATCTGCAAGCGTTGGATCTCTCACACCTGTCAATGGAGATATCCCTCTGCGGGTGTAGCCGGGGGAGAGTCACTCTGGCGATAGGTATGCTCAGTCTTCCACGACCAATGTCCTCCAACATTTCTGTAGTCGCAGCCGAGAGTGTGCAGCCGTTTGCAGTATGTTTAAGTATCTCCGGCTCTGTGTACATGTGGCAAGCTAGTATGAACTCCCCGCAAACTTCTGCCTTGTCAAGCTCCATTCGCGTTCACATTGTTTCCACGTGAGGGGAAACACCATCGAACATCTAATGTAATCCCTCTGTTACATCATATTATTATGTCATTCGAATGTACCAGGACCTCCCTCTTGTTCAATTTTTCTACTTGTTGAGATTCCTTGATCGAAGACAGGACCTGTTGATGACAAATGAATTGCTTTGTCGAGTTTAGCCACTTGGGATATTACGGTCTGGCTTCGTGGAGAATTGAACCGTATTCTACTTCCCAGCTGAAGCCTTTGTTTTTGGCTTGAAGTTACGCCATGGGGTTGCCGTTGGCTGGTAATCATACCCCATCTTCTTCGAATCCAAACAGTCTCTGACTCTCACTTTGAACGGATTTCCATTCTCATCATAGAAAAAGAACTCGGAGTTCAACCAATCTTTGCTTTGTATATCTGTTCTTTTACCTCCAGTTGCCTTCCATTCGTTCCACATCCGGTCCACATTGCTGTGATGGCAATAGAAAACGGGGTCTAAACCAGCTGAGTAGAAATTACCCTACCTCACATTTGATAATTTTCACATCAGTAAAATCTGAACCGGTGTCTGCCGTACCAACTCCAAATTGGAACAGGACTGTTGTGAGGTGATTTTTCATCATTTCCCTGCTGCTTCGACCGTACTCCCAAGAGTGTAAGGTCCACCAAAGAACATAAGAGACATCGAGATGTAGTTTTACCAGTTGCACGGTAACTCAGGGTTAGTTATTAGCATACAACTGCAACTGAGTTTGCTTCAACTTGATCCCCAAAGAACCACAAGAATCTAACAGTCTCCATTATGGATTTGATCACCACGCCTTACGTCATAAAGGGCAGTCCCTGGAACATCAAACATGGGAGGAAAACGCATGCCCTTTGGATGATCCCAATTCCAAAATGGCAAACCGAATGTTGGATCATCGATGAGTGATCCCAAGATCCTTTCGTAGAAGTACAAGTACCATCTATGGAACGGGAAGAAAAGCCACGAGTTAGTGGGACTTGCAACACTTTTGCACCATCAAACAGAATCACACCACATTCAAAATTAGCACAATGTATAAAATATAGCTTGTTGCTTGAAACCAATAGGGTTATCAGGCTGTGTCTTCTCAGAGTCGTTCTTCGACTAATCGCCAGATGTCCTTGATTCCTTAGACTCCTCATCAAGAGGCTGCCAGGAGTACGAATCCTCGAGCTTAGTCACAGAAGGGAACTTGTAATAAGGAACTTTGGACATATCATCAGGCTTAGGCGCGCAACATAAGTATGGCACCTCCGTAGTTGCATTAATCTTTGGTTTATTACAAGATGAGAGATCAGGAGGTGGAGTTGGAGCAGCGGTTGCAGCTAATGGTATAGCATTAGCAACACCATAAAGACCACCTAAGCCAAGAAGAACATTTCTTCGATCAACAGAATTCGTTTCATCTTGGTTACCGTTAGTATTGGTAACCTTGCATGAAACTTTGAATGTTTTGTTACGTTTTCCATGTAGGAAAAGTTGAGAAGGCTTAGGAGTGGAAGATAAACAAGTGGTGGAAGAAGTAAAAGGAGTTTTGAGAGATGTACTACTACTATTACTACACAAACTTGCCATTGTTGCTAGCTTTGGATGAAGATTCATAGGGCTATGCATTGCCTTATATAATGTGTTGGGGCCAAATAAAATATTACTCCATTTCAAATAAGCTTAGAGGTAGGTCGATCTCATACCGAAAAATTTGGGATGTGGTAGGTGAGGAACTTTTTTTTAACAATATATAAGTAAGCATTCGTTACAATTCAACAACAACATTATCGGCTAAAACCTCTATACAATCAATATTGTATAATATTTAATATCTCTCTAAAAATATATATTTTTCTAGAAGTTTTTTCGATTGGGCACTGCAAAAAATCACCCATTGTCGCAATAAATACGTGAAGTAATATATTTTTCGAAGACCCCTACTATCAAATACATGGGTCCTAGAATTAATAATTATTCAAAAGTCCAAATATATTAAGATAATTTAGTAAGAAATGATTCTATCTCTTTCTTTCACTTTGTTAAAATTTAAATGTAGTTGAAGTTTCATTTCTAACTTTTCAATTGCTCTCCAAGAGCTCTAATAGTTGTCTTTTCGACTCTCACCATAAATTGTGAAGAGTCCCAGATGCGATAAGTGTTTCTTTAACGCGTAAATATGGTATCCAAGTCATATAATCATGCACCTCACACTCATACATCGACATTGCTTTTTCTCGATGGTATCCATACTTTCTCTAAGCTATGACCTCTGAACATGTAATAACAGGTATATTGAACATCCATTTTATTGTGTACAAAGAAATATTAAATCATGGACACGAGTTTCATGTAATTGTTGGGGGAATGACATTTCACAAATGGGTTTAATTCAATTCTCTCAATTACATCCCCGAACACAACTATACTGTCCAAAAACAGACTGCTCATTTTCTCCCTACTCGACAGTTTGCTTTTCGTTCAAGTAGGAGACAAAATCTGACTAAATCCACTACACTTAAACATCTTTGTTTGATCATCTTCCTCACTTCAAGACCTTCATTCCTTGATAAAATCTATTACAATAATACATCTTTGAAGCTCTTATTATTATTGCATCACAATGTTGAATTTTGAATGTCATGTGGGTGGCAAGAAAAATAATCCAATATTATGTAGTCCTTCAATATTTTATTATGTGCTGTACAATTATCTACCATAATCAAAACTCGTCTATCATACATTTGGTGGTCAAACCAACGAATATATTGAATCAAAAAACATACTTGTTAACCACGCTTTTTTGTTTGCAAGATGGTGGAAATTCAATATTTTCTTTATGTGATCAATAAATATTAGACACAAATTAGTCAGATATAACGATTTTGATATAATTAAAATTAGTGTCTTCAGTTTACAGTCGCAAACCCTCTTAAATTAAAAGGGAAAAGGCTTCACGGAGGTATGCCATCGAGCTTTCATGAAAGGCTCATTTACGCGCATAAGGGGTAAACAATTTCGGTTCATTAATGCCATTACCGTTATAGAAAGACCACGCTTTATAGCCATATTTTTAACCAAATGGTTTATTGCACAAAATCAAACACTTTTTCTGCGCACACGTGACGCAATTATAACATGCGGTGTTTGGTCACGTCATCAATGTTGTTTTAATAAAAACATCAGAAGAAAACAGTTCCAATTTTAGTCGAATCTTGATTTCTTTTCATTCTCAAGTGGAGGAATTTGGTGCCAACTAGGAGTCGGTCCACGGCATTAATTTATGTAATAAAAATAAATAAAACATTAATTTTCAATTTTTTTCTCAGAATTATGACTTTTTTTAATTAAAAAACAATTGATTGATGTGTTCATTTAGATTGATAATATAATTGACCACATGTAAAATGGTGTCACAAACAACACTGTTTAACGAAATCATTGCATAGCATAAGTGCTTTTTCTTGAACGTGTAATGCCTTAGTCTTGTGTCTAAATCTTTACGAATGACTCTAAGGTAAGTCGTGTTCTGAAACAATTGCATGATCATAATTTTAGCCTTTTCCCAATTAATAAACATGAGTTTATCGATTAAATAATATCTCTATAAAATAATAAAACTTATGATATCACCTATATTAATTTGTAAAAGTTATACTATACACTAAATGAAATAGTTAATTAAAAATAGTCTCAGATTATTAATTTCATCATTACTAACAGATCTTATTTAGTACTATATTTATTAAACTTACTCCAAACTCATTTAACAACTCTTTTCCACTCTCAAAGCACTATTTTTCTCTAAGATTAAGAAAAGAGGCCGTTTTAGTGATGACACAGATCTCAAAATTAGCTTATATTTCAATTTTCCATATATGTAATAGAACAACTTTTCCACGGAATCCTAGTTAGTGATTTCTGTTGAATGACTGATTTTGCAATTTTTTCGATCTTGGTTTCGTTGCCAAAAGAAATTTTGTGAAGTTATTATGTTTCTTTTTGGGCGTGGTTTAATTTCTTCATTTATCCTACTGATTAAAATCTTCTGCCCCTTCCTTTAAAAAATAATATTTTTTTTAAATATTTTTAATTGTTATATTACGTTTTTGTAAAGTCAATTTAACTAATTTTAAATTAAATTAGATTATATTAATTTTAAAATAAAAATTTATGATACAAAATACAATATGAAAAATACTATAATTGCAATTTTCTGCATACCGATACTGCATGACAAAAACTAACCACTTCATTGATAACTGTTGTCCTAAGTTTAAATTTATCTGTTAAATTAAAAATTAATGACAATTTAAATGATAGTACATTGCTTTCGTTTTAAGTCTTGTTTAAAAATAAATCTTTTTTTTCTTTTTTAATTATACTATAACTTTAATTTTTCAGGTGACATATTTAAAACAACAATACAAAATGACATTTTTAGTACGTTTAAGTCCATCAGATAAAAAATTCTTTTTTATTTTTTTTTAAGCTTCATACTAAGAGATGTCTTACTTTTTTTTAAACGACTCGTTTTGACTAAATTCAAATATTGTACTCAGGTAGATTAAAAATTCATTGATAAAATATACTCCAATTGGAGCAAGTTTAAAAGCTCCACTTTTAATCTTTACTATATATGTGGACCGGTTATGAGGAAATATAGACTAATTAAATCGGATTTTTTTAATAATTTTTTTTTACTTGGTAAGATCTGTAGTAGACAAATCAAATTTAAGTAGTGTACTACTTTTTTAAACAGAAAGATAACTTTGATATAATATTATATTATATTATATTATATTGATGTACATCTTTTGGAATGCACTACCTTCTAAATATTCAAGTTATAAATAAGGAGACAACTTCGGATTCTATATTTACTCAAATGTTTTTTAATATTATGAAATTGTTATGGAATTACCTATGTTCTTATTTTCATTAGTCGTCAATTTTTACTCTGTCATTGTTCAACACCATTAAAACAAATAACATGAATAAATCTTTAAAGGAATGGATCTAAAGATTAATTTACGGGGAATCAATAGTTTTTAATTATACTTGGTCTATTTAATAAAATAATTATACATATTTAATTATAAACTCGATAATATTATTAGTATTATGAATCATCCGACTCAAGAAGCAATTACAATCACCATTTTATAATATATAGTAACTTCCGTGAATGAATATGATATTAGTTTTATCAAGACATAGTATATAAACATGACCCTTAACTTAATTTCAGTGTATAACTATGTCCTTCAATTTTGAGTGTATACCACTATGCATTTAAACTTGTATAAAATTGAACAAGTAGACATACATGTACATATAGGACACAAAATTGCCATGTAGGATGTCATGTAGGACGAATGTGTCTATTTGTTCAATTTTATACAAATTTAAATGTCTACTTGTTCATATCCAAAGTTGCCAGTAGACGTCAAGTTAAGGATCGTGTTTATGATGTCAAGTTAAGCAACTTCTAAATTACCTAAATGTTATTATGTCTCTTTTTACATCAATCATATTTCACTACTTAGTTTTCATCCGACTTAGGAAGCAATCCAGGAACGGAGCCAAAAATTTAATAAAGTGTATCTAGAATTAACAACTTATTATGTTAAAAGTGTTTTCAAACTTGTTATTTATTTTAATCATGTTTTTTATTATAGACGATGATTTTTTTTCAACGAAGAATGTCATGTCGGACACCTCGCTACTATGTGGCTACCCATTGAAGCAATCACTATCACCATTTTTCATTCTAGACAAGATGATTTTCTCATCTCCACAGACAAATTCCATGAAAAAAAGTAACTGTACCCTTAAAAGACGAACCTATGGAGCCTCGTGAGTCCTGACCTATTCTACACAAAATGATATTCTTGATCCTTTTCGCGTAAATAAATATATTTTTTAATCTTGAATTCAGTTGATATATACTTTTGATTTGAAATTCAAGTAAACAATTGTTTATGTTTTCAAACCTCTTGGTAATCCACTTTATTCTTGCATCACAACTAAAGAAGAAATCAAGTGCATCACGTGCTGAATATCACGCATTAAAACACCAGAAAACCAGAAACAGAGCATCAAAGTAATATCAGCAGATTCAAATTCGATAGTAACTAATTAACAATCAGCAAGACTGATTGTCGCATTCTCAATGGAGATACCTTCACCACCTCTCTTTGGCACCAGAGTCACCGCAATTGTATCTTCATCTTCCAAACCAATATCCTCCAACAGTTCTGTTATCGCCAGCTGGAAATCAACCGTCGCGATATGATTAGTCTCACCAGCTCTATGAACATGTGGCAAGCTAGTATAACTCCCC
This sequence comes from Solanum habrochaites, assembly GCA_027704765.1. Classification (NCBI taxonomy): domain Eukaryota; kingdom Viridiplantae; phylum Streptophyta; class Magnoliopsida; order Solanales; family Solanaceae; genus Solanum; species Solanum habrochaites. Next base: position 55,454,099 of record JAKWJA010002496.1, read on the forward strand.
GCGAACTCTGCCTTATCAAGCTCATTGGCATTCACATTATTGTCCACGTTCAGGAACACATCGAACCTTATGTATCCTCTGTTATCATATCTTATGCTGTTGAATGTGAGCATCTCCTCTTGTGCATTTTTCTCTTGCTGAGTCCTTGATGAAGTGGGCCTGTTGATGGAAAACGAAATTGATTTGTCGAGTTTAGCCAATGGGAATACCTGGCTTACTGGAGGAATTGAACTTGTATTTACTTTCCCAGCTGAAGCCTTTGTTAAAGGCTTGAAGTTACGCCACGGGGTTGCCATTGGCTTGTAATCGTACCCCATCTTCTTCGTGTCCAAACAGTCTCTGACTTTCACACGGTAAGGATTTTCATTTTCATCGTAGAAAAAGAATTCGGAGTTCAACCAATCTTTATGTGTGAAATCCGTTCTTTTCCCTCCTGTTGCTTTCCATTCACTCCACATTCGATCCACATTGCTGTGATGGCAGAAGAAAACGGGGTCTAAACCAGCTGAATAGAAATGTCCCATATTCTCCCCGTTTGATATGGCTCCATTGGGCAAAGTTGAACCTCTCACTGTACCAGACCAAATGTGTACAGGACCGTGAGGGATGTTTTCTATAGTTCCGGGGAGTTCAACGTTAGTCCCGAGATCATAAGGTCCGCCAAAGAACATCCGAGGACATGGAGCATTAGTCACCATTTGACGGTACATTAGAGTTAAGTTATTGCTCATCATCTGTAGCTGAGTTGTTTCGACTTCATTGCCAAAAAATCCAAGATCAATTACTGTTCCATTACGGTGACTTTGGTCACGTGTTTCATCGAAAAGGGAAGTCCCTTCACGATCATACATGGCAGGAAAACGCATACCCTTTGGATGATCCCAATTCCAATAGGGCAAAGCGAATGTTGGATCATCAATCAGTTTTCCCACGATTCTCTCGTAAAAGTACAAGTACCATCTATGGAACGGGAAGAAAAGCCACGAGTTATGAACTTGTAACTCTTTGCCACCAATTCTATAAGCCCCGTTACAATAAGCACAATGTATATTAGCTTGTTGCTTAAAACCAATAGGGTTCAAAGGTTGCGTCTTGTCAAGATCTCTCATCTTGCTAACCGCCAAGTTGTACTTGGCGATGTACTCCTCATCAGCATCCTGAGCAGGCTGACGAACACGGAGCTTAGTCATAGAAGGGAACTTGTAATACGGAACTTTCTCCATATCATCAGGCTTAGGAGCGCAACAACTGTATGACACCACCTGATTCTCGTCAATCCTTGCTATACTACAAGACGAGAGATCAGGAGGTGGTGTAGGAGCAGCGGATGCAGCTAATGGTATAGCATTAGCAACACCATAAAGACCTCCTAAGCCAAGAAGAACATTCCTTCGATCAACAGAATTCGTTTCATCTTGGTTACCGTTAGTATTGGTAACCTTGCATGAAACTTTGAATGCTTTGTTACGTTTTCCATGTAGGAAAAGTTGAGAAGGCTTTGGAGGAACGCTAAAGACGTGATCCGAAGTGAAGGAGTTTTTGAGCCTAGCGTAGTCCTACTACTATGACACAACTTTGTCAATTGGGTTTATTGCTACTTGAATGAAAATTCATTGGGCTATACCTTGCTTTATATAATATGTAAAACATTATAAGCACCAATTGTTATTTAATTTTAGAGGCGGCTTCAAGTCATATCAATTATTCCAGGACGCGTTAGGTGGGGAATTTTGAATAGCAGCCATACAATACAATTATTAAGTTTTTGTTCTTAGAAGCTCTCTACTGACCAGAAAAATAACTTTACTCTCGATAATACTACTTATGAATTAGTTATACATCATATTTCTTATTACAAAACATATACATATATATAACTAATACATAATAAATCATGGTATTAGCATTTAACAATACATTGATCAGTAATAATGCATGGTTGTAGAAACAACACTGTCGTTAATACATCAAATCAGATTAGGCTTCTCCGATTGAGAAAACCCCGACAATTACTTTTATAGTAGCTGCGAGCCTAAGATCAAAGGCAGTTCCAAAAAGGATTCCCTATTTCCGCTTGAAAAGTAAAGGTCTCGTGCCAGTTTGAAAAAAAGGGGAATTCTATAGGTTTAGCTCAGCCGATTTCGGAAAGTAGGAAACTTATCCGTCCTTTTTTTTGTTTGGTGCGAGCTCAACTTAAGCAATACATTGCCCGAGAAGAGCGGTTTGGGCTCTTCAACCACTTGCGTGGTGTCGGATCCTAAGTTTTTATGGATTCTTTCTTTGTTCACCCCCTATTTAGACTTTTGGGCCCTTCATCTTTCTGAATCGAGATTCGGTCCGGCTTGCGTCGTTTCAACAACCGGCTAGAAAATATTCTAAAGATAACTAATCTCATCATTTATTAATATCAATATGAATTCTTTACGCTGGATCAAAGCTAGTAATCCAAATAAAATATTTATAAAGGTATCAGGTTCGCTTCTTTCTATTGACTAAATTTTTCAATCTAGATGGAGTATTATATTTTTTTGGCATCTTTTTGACTAGATTACAAATAATTGATAGGTAGATCATATTACCCCCAATAGGGCAAATTTAGAGGCTCGTTTAATGTATTTGTGGGTAGGTGGGAGATTAAGAATAATAAGTGTGGGAAAATTCTTTAACAGCTTTTATACTTGGTAGATATGCATAGTAGTAATGCTCTAAACAGAAAGATAATTTTGATTACTAATGTTTAGCAGAGGCGAAACCAGAATATTAACATTATTTCAATTTTACTAACAATGATTTTAAGAGTTTAAATTTATACATATCTAATAATTTTTAAATATAAATATACTATTTAAATAAAAATTATTAAATCTCATGAAATTCGTAATTAGACTTCTAGCTCTATCCATAATATTATGTTATATTAACGTAGATTTTCGGTGTACACTTGCAAACAATATTATTAAAAAAAGTGTTTTAGTAGTGATAGCCATGTGTTTTCCCATGTAAAGCTTTTTGTACCAGTTGTCTGAAATGAATGATAGCTCATAGAAAGAATTAATCGTTGAAATATCTCTTTTATTATTTCATACTGACTTTAGCTACTTAATTTTTTTTAAAATAATTAATTTTAAATTTTAGCTTTAAAGTTATTTAATTATAAATGTGTTACTTGTAAAGTCGTTCAATTTATTTATTTAATTTTTTAAAATAAACTTTATTGATATAAATTTTTATTTCTTACTCAACTTTTAAAAAATAAAAAATATTCTTTTAAATAAACAAATTACACACCTCAAAGCCATCTTCTTTTTAGAAAGTCTTTATATTTCTTAATTGTTTGTATTTATCTCGAAATATATATAAACTATCTATTTAAATAAACAATTACCCACCTCAAATCCATCTTCTTTAATTATATTTCCTACTATTAATAGGACTAATTGGACAAAAAAGTGGTAGGAATGAACGAAGAAATTGGATCTTGACAAAATATATATGGTGAATCCTATTTGCATTTTCACGTGTTTACTTATATTTTAATTATTTGAATAAAATTTTAACTCTACTATTTAAATTCTCAATTCGTCATTTAAATATAAACTTTTTGTTCTTTAGAAAAATCACGCAATACTAATTATAATATTTTACTAAAATTTCTCTCAAAATCACTCGATTGCTATTTTTAACTTAAAGTCGCTCGATTATTTTACTTACAAAAATCACTTAATTTATTTAATCTATTTTTTAAATTAATATTTATTGATTGTTTTACTTATAAAAATCACTTAATTTATTTAATCTATTTTTTAAATTAATATTTATTGACATGAAATGCTTATTTCTAATCAAATTTCTTAGAAAATAATATATTTAGTGATCCGCTCACTTTACCTTTTTTTTAATTTAAAAGAATATTTTTTAAAAATATAAAGACTCTCTAAAAATAGTCTTTATATTTCTTAAAATTCTTTTCTTTCTTTACTTCTTATTAAGAATTTTTCTTCACATACTACACGAGTATATTTATAGAAAGACTAAAAACTGTTTAGTGATACAATAATCAAAGAAGAATATATAAATTAAAGATCATTTTTAAAAAATAATTGATTTGAAAGATTATTGTACGTGTAACCGATGGAATTAGTTACTTAGTATGGATAATCACTTCAAATTAAAAAATCAAGACTCGTAATTATGTCGGACGTCTCGCCAAACTTTTTCAACTTTTCTTCTAGAGTGAAAAAATAATTTTAAAAGATCTAAATTTTTTAATATTAAATATAAATGCCGATAGTTAACTACTAATAATAAATAACATTTGAAACACATGTCATAATATTTTTCCAATTTTGAAATAAACATCAATATTTTTTCATTTGTATCAAATATCATTGTTTTAAATGATATTTCACACTTAAACATCATTTTTTTAAAGTCAATCACATTATTTTTGTTTTTGTCGAGAATTTTTTCCTATCTCTTTTTGATATTAATTTTAAATGTCATCAAATAAATGTCGGCGAGTAGCTATACTTTGTTATAGTAAACCACGTAATAGTAACTGATTTATTAGTGAATAACAACTCCAAGGAAATCAAGCATGAAAGCTGATTTCAACCGGAAAAGTTACATGAGAAAAGCAAAAGTAGATAACAGAACAAAGTAACATAAAAGCATATCATCCATCATAATTGTAATCTCAGTAAATTCAATTGAGACTTAACAATCCACAAGCTTGATCTCCACATTCTCAATGGAGATACCTTCACCGCCTTTCTTTGGTACCAGAGTCACCGCGATAGTATCTTCATCTTCCAAACCAATGTCCTCTAACAGTTCTGTTATGGCCAGCTGGAAATTAACCTTCGCTGTATGATCATTCTCGCCAACTCTGTGAACATGTGGCAAATTAGTATAACTCCCCGCGAACTCTGACTTATCAAGCTCATTCGCATTCACATTGTTGTCCACGTTCAGGAACACATCGAACCTTATGTACCCTCTGTTATCATAACTTATGTTATTGAACGTTAACATCTCCTCTTGTTCATTTTTCTCCTGTTGAGTCCGCGATGAAGCTGGCCTGTTGATAGCAAATGAAATAGTTTTATCCATCTTCGCGAGTGGGAATACATCGCTTGCTGGGGGGAGTGTACTTGTATTCACTTTCCCTACTGACGCCTTTGTTTTTGGTTTGAAATTACGCCATGGAGTTGGCATTGGTGAGTAATCATACCCCATTTTCTTCGTGTCCAAACAGTCTCTGACTTTCACACGGTAAGGATTTTTGTGTTCATCATAGAAAAAGAACTCCGAGTTCAACCAATCCTTTTCAGATATATCCCTTCTTTTCCCTCCTATTGCCTTCCATTCGTTCCACATTCGGTCCACATTGCCGTGATGGCAAAGAAACGGTCTAAAAACCACTAGTGAAATTACCATATCCTCACCTTGAGTACAAATCACTCATTATGAATTCTTGAAACCACGACAGTACCAGCCCAAATATGTACAGGAATATGAGGGATGGTTTCAATGGTTCCCGGTGCTTCAACGTTATTCCCAAGAACGTAAGGGGCACCGAAGAACAAGAGAGGACATGGAGCATTAGTTATCATTTGACGGTACATTAGGGTTAAATTATTGCTCATCAACTGGAGTTGAGTTGTTTCAACTTTATCCCCAAATGAACCAAGATCCAAAACCGTTCCATTACGGACTTGTGGATTACGCCTTTCATCGTAGAGGGAAGAACCTTCACGATCGAACATGGGAGGTAAACGCATGCCCTTTGGATGATCCCAATTCCAATAGGGTAAAGCGAAAGTTGGATCATCAATCAGTTTACCCAATATTCTTTCGTAAAAGTATAAGTACCATCTATGGAACGGGAAGAAAAGCCACGAGTTATGAACTTGTAACTCTTTGCCACCAATTATATAAGCACCGTTACAATAAGCACAATGTATATTAGCTTGTTGCTTAAACCCTAGAGGGTTTAACGGTTCTTTCTTATCAAGATCTCTCATTCGACTTATGGCCAAATTATACTTAGCAATATACTCCTCATCCACAGCATGAGCAGGGGTACGGATACGGAGTTTAGTCATAGAAGGGAACTTGTAATATGGAATGGTGTCAAAGTTAGTAGGCATAGGAGGGGGACAACAAGAATAGGGTACTAGTGGACCATCCGATATGGTGGCCCTACCACAAGTTTTGAGATCAGGGGATGGAATAGGAGTAGCCGATGCTGCTAATGGTATAGCATTAGCAACACCATAAAGACCTCCTAAACCAAGAAGAACATTCCTTCGATCAACAGAATTCGTTTCATCTTGGTCACCGTTATTATTGGTAACCTTGCATGAAACTTTGAATGTTTTGTTACGTTTTCCATGTAGGAAAAGTTGAGAAGGCTTTGGAGTGGAACCTAAAGAAGTAAAAGGAGTTTTGAGAGTTGTAGTAGTAGTACTACTACTATTGCACACTACACTTGCCATTGCTAATAGCTTTTGGTTGATGAATTATTTGCTTCCAACCTAGCCTTATATAATATGTTGCTAGTAAGTAAAAGTTTAGAGGCTCACCTACCACTCCAACATATACATGCGGTAGGTGGGAGAGATTGAGATAGTAATAATTTTTAGTCGTTAATATAATGTAGTAGCTAATATTCAACACATTTAAAAGCTGTACTTTATTTCAGAAGTATACAATAATAGCATTGGTGTAGATATTGTGAATACTTGAACTCTAGTCGTTTGGTGTGAATGATTACGCCAAATAATCATGGGATTAAATTGCAAGTGTCTTGATTGGTATGTTTGAAATAATTTATCCTAATTAGTATTGAGATAAGTTATTCCTTTCTTGGGTGGTATAATAATCACGGGAACAAATAAGCAAATGCCAAAAAATATTATTTTAACCCCCTTTTAGTTTAGAGCGTCATTTTCAGATTCATAAAGGTATTTTGTAAATAATAAATTGTTCTTACCAATTTATGCAATGTCTATCTTTTGATACAACAAATCAAAACTAAAGTGTGTTGGTATGAAAGCAATGTTTTCTGGAAAATGTTTTCCATTTGTCTCATGTGTGGTTGGGCAAGTTTTGGAAAAGTGTTTTCCAATCACTCATTTTCATCATCAAATTAAGGAAATGACTTCCCTTCAAAAATTAAGGAAAACATTTTCCAGAAGCCTCTCCACCTTTTAAATACATTGTTTTTTTGTAGAAAAAACCTAAATTTTTTTTTAAAAAATATTTTTGTCAATTTCAAATTTATTTTTTCACACACAAAATCAATCACACCTATCTCTAAACCACCCTCCCCCCCCCCCCCCCCCCCCCGCGCCTCAACACCACACCCTCCCAAAATTAATTTACTTTTTACAAATATTTTTCAACTCCCAATTTTTATTTTTATAAGCTCCTCAACCTCTCCCTCCCCCGCCAGCCCCTACCCACCCCTACCAACCGAAACCAATAAATTTTTTTTTTAAAAATACTATCCACTTCAAATTTTCTTTATTTTTTCCATTCCTACCTCCTCCCTCTCTGCGCCCCCCCCCCCCCCCCCCACCATCATCACTAACCCCCACCTCTTCTCACCACGCACACAAAAAAAAAATTATTTTTCAAAAATATTTTCAATTTCATAATTATTTTGTGATTCTCGTACAAATAAAAAATATTCCTCAAAAATTATTTTTCCACCAATTCATAATCAAACACTAAAATTTATTTCCGAAAAATATTTCTACCACCACCAAACATAGACAATAAGTCCAAAATCTCCTTGTTTTCCAGGAAAACATTTTCTAGAAAACATTTTTTCCATGGAAAACATTTTTCCTTCATACCAAACACCAAAACCCTAAATGTAAAAAAGTAATCTCATCATAACTAATTCTATCATAACTTGAATTCAAACCAAACAACTCCATAATAGCAAAACCGTGATTTTGTCTGAGGAAATTCAAAATATAAAAAAATAAATATACGAAAAGCTTAAGAGATTCAATATCTATTATATATAATGTGATTTTTTTATAAAAGAGATTGAAATGAACCCTTTTTGACACTTTTGGCTCCTGAACACCAATATATAGTATTCCATCCGTTTTTAAAAAAAGGCCTAGTTTCCGTTTAGTTTATTATCTTATTTGCAAATGTGTATAATGGGTCTATCGAACTCTCCATGCTGATGGGGGACAGATATATTAATCAAATAACCTTTTTGGTTTTAATTTGTTTGGTTTTATTTAAAATTGAAATTGATATCATTATAGTCCCTCTATCTCTAATTAGTTGTCCCTTTTAAGAATGACGACCTAGGCGAAGGCACCAATTATGTATCATAGATTAGTTATAATTTTAACCCTTAACTTAAAAGATTATGTAACTCCTCCAAGTTCTAGGAATTATATTTTTGGTTTCAAAAAGTTATGCATTATAACTTAGTAGTATATAAAGTTTTAGAATTAAGAAGGGCATATTATGGAAAAAAATGTTGTCCTTTACTTGATTTTCTTAAATGACAAGTAAATAGAGATAGATTGGAGTATTTAATTTAGATATGAAATTAGCAATCTTTAACTAACATATTCATGAGTCCTTTTTTAAATATCCCCTTTTTACTTTGAAAATAACTATATTGCTTTTTTTTAAACTAATAATTGTTTTTTTAACAACACAAATTTTAAGAAAACAAATTAAAAATGAAAAATCCTGTTGACAGCGTGTGCCCTATATAAGAGTGTCGTTCTATTGATCGAAAAAAACATTGATTCTTTTACAAAGAACTTTAAGATTAATAATAAATTATTCAAAAGAGCATCATAAAAATTTTCAAATAAAAAATTCACTCCACGTTCAATGAATATCCTAAATGATGATTTGCAAAAATGAACTGGCGGTGGGCCTGAACTCATCCATACAAATTTTAGATTATTTTTTTAAAAATTGGAAAATCATTTTAAACTAAAAGGATATTAAAAAATTAGACGATGTATATATAATAAAAGTTAGATTCTTTTTAATTTTATATATTTTATTTTTATATATTGAATGTTCAATAAAAATATTGACTCTATTACTAATTACTCGGTAACTATGTCAAAAAAATTTAATTATCATATATTATTAGTAGCTATGTTTATCAATCAATGCCCCCACAGTGAATCAATTAACCCGCTATTTTTGATTTTATAATACACCACGACGAAAATTGTGTTTACATGGAAAATAACAAACTTGTACATTGTTTTCTTCTTTTAGAATTCCAATATTTTATCTATCACGTGTTTCACACTCACAGTGGAAATGAAATAATCACAGAAAAAGAAAGTGGAAACAAAAAAAGAAAGTAGGTAATTGAAGTAAAACATCATAATGATAAAGTCTATGTACATAATTATATATTTTTTTAAAATTTTACTTGTGAAATTTTATTAAATATGTTAGTGTAATCTCATCTATCCATCCCAAGAACCACCCTCATCATTCGATTCATTGGCGTAACTGTTTACATTGTTTTATTTTTATTAAAATCACATTTTTCGCACCTCACTTTTTTGTCCAAAGACGAAAAAGATAAGTTTTGTGTGAAATCTTTTGAGATTTATTTATGAAATTATACTAGATGTATATTGGTTGATTCACAATTATGTGATGTACTTTTACAGATAGCATTATTAATCATGTGATGTACTTTTACAGATAGTATTATTATTCTATTAAAGGATAAATATCAAAATTGCTTTTGGACTATATAAAATAAATTATTTATATCCTTCATTATATTTTGAGATAAAAATTATCTCTGTTATCATCCTAATAAACCACAACTACCTTAAGAAGTGTCAAATTTTTGGTGACATAGCTAGGCACACCAGTCGTTTGCTTAACGGTCGATTTATTATAAACTCTAGACCTATAAGCTCCAATTACACGGAAACTTTGGGGAGTCATGTCGACAGAATGCTACTAGACTAAAATGACCCTTCCGAACTGATGGAATCGCATAATTGGATTCTGATGTCATCTTCTTGAACTTTGATCTAAATGATCGTTCAAGGTTCATAACTGCCAAAAATCCTAAAGTCACACAATACCAAAGCAATGACCAGTGACCGCTCTGACAGTCTGCATCAGTCATAATGACTTGGAATCTGCTCATAGGAAATACTCCTAAAAAAACGATGCACAAAAATAAAAACACTAAAAAATGACAAGAAGGTCATTACAAATCCATTACTAAAAAGAAACTTTCGTCCACGAAGTAAGGGGCCAATTTACCTGAAGGCCTCTCAAACAAAGCCGTGAACTGTCTCCGCATCTCCTGCTCTGGCTCCCGATACCTCCTTCTTCTTCGATTGAACGATGCCTCCACCGGACCTTTTAACAATGAAATGGCTCTCGCGCGGCAATTTTCCTCCCATCTCTGGCTAGGATGACACCTGGCTCTTCTACAAATATCAAATGATCATCCACACTCAATTGCATCATACTGAGCACCATGGGACCTTGAAGGAGTTCGCCACTTCAGGCCAAAATCTTCACACCACTAATATATCGTCATCTCTTTTAAAATCTTTAACAACAAAACCCGGGGAAACAAAAATATCATGATTTTTTTATCAACAAATTTTCATCTTTGGAATAGTTTATAATTTATTTTAAATTAGTTATAAAATTTCCAAATTTGGGATAGCACTCCAAACGTTTTTTCCAACTCCATAAATTTCGAATAAAATATTTTTTCTTATCTTTACAAAAAATTTAATCAGACAAAACTTCATTTCAACTCTAATTTTATAAATTTCAAATAAAATAAACAATAATTAAAATATATTTGGCCAAACGCTTACATTATTATCTTGCAATAATTAAAACCGTAATGGATGCAAGGTCATATAGGTTTCTAAATTGTTTTGATGAAAAAATATTATTTAAAATGTTTGAAAAGGGAGGGACAGATAAGGTAGGAAATTAAGATATATAAATGCTTGATTAATTAATATTCCACTTAAGATTATAAATAAAAAGATAGACTAATTAAAAATTTAACCCCCCCCCCCTATCAATTAATAATATGATTCATGAAATCATGAGTTAGTATTATAATTATAATCATACAATGAATGTGATGGAGGTGTGACATGACATTTGTATAATTTATTTATTTTACTATCGAAAAAATTATTTAACTCTTCTTTTCAAAAAAAATTTTGACTACTTAATATTTTAAAGAAATTAATAAATATCTTTTATTATTTTCTTGTACGTAGCACAGCGTTTTTCTCGTGTCCTACCATGTTTTGACCAAATCCTTTAGATCTCGATGTTTGAATTGAAAAATTATATTTTTATTTGCTTTTTATTGTTCTTTGTCAGGTTACTTTATGAGCCTTTAACGTGGTATAATCATATACTTCAATTTTTAAATTTATCTATCATTATTTGAATTAATATAAAAATAAAATAAAAATTATGACTAAGAAAATATGATCTAAATTAATATAAAAAATTTTTGGTCATAAATTATTTCATGAAAGTTCAAAAAAATTTAAGTTAAATTATTTGTGACTATAAAAATGTGATATTTATTTCGAAACAAATTAAAAATAAAGTATATGTGTACAGAAAAAACTGATAATGAAATGTCACTAATAGAATATATCTTTCATATAATTATATTTATTGTATTATATGCTGTTGAGCACTATTCTTGAAGCTTTTGAGAAAGCAAATTTTCTTAGGTGAAAAGTTGAAGTGTTTTATCAATTTTTTCTCAAAAAATAAAGTAAATTTGAATAGTAACAAATACTATTATTTCCAGAAGCAATAAAGCAATTTAATTTTTCTTCTTAAAAACACTTTTAAAATATGACCCAAAAAAACTTAATAAATAAATCTTTTCAACAATTTTTTTTTTTTTTGTGTTGCACCTATAAAGTATTACAAAAAAGTGATTCCCTCTCTAAAGAATTTTTCGTTTTATTTTGGATCTTTAAGTTGCATATATTTACGGTTCCTTAATATGGTGATTGATAAAGATAATCTGATTCACTAAAATTTTTACGCTACACAAAAAGTTGTGAGAAAAGTTAATCCACAAATATCCGATTTACGTGTTTTTACTCTTATATATTTATCAAAAATTATTTTCAAGACTTAAATCAATATGTTGATTAATACTTATTAAAAGAAATTTTCTATTTTTTTTTGCTATGAAACTATCAAAATATATTCATGAATCATGAGAACATAGTGTAGTCACTACACACTGAGATTAATTTGGTACTAACACTCATAAAATAATCGTGTTCAAATTTATAAAATATAAAGAAGATGTAATTTCAACACGATAATTGATCAACATAAAAACGTGATTCATAATCTTAAAAGTAAAAACCTGCAATCATTTTATAACACGAGTGTTAAGTGGTACATTTAATTTAATTCGAACAAAAGCTTTAATAATTCGAAATCGAAATTTCTTAATTTAAAGTCAAAATAAACCCAACTGCTCTATTTATTATTTTTAAAATTCGTACGTTAGGTGACAGTGGGAGATAAAATAATAATTTTCTAAAAAAACAAATCAAGGTAGTTAAGATATTGTACTTAATTAAATTAAATGTAGAACAGTAGAAGTGATGCAAAATCATAGAGAAGACTATTTAGTATTATCCTTATAAATCAAAATTTTTATACAATTGGATCCGAAATTGAGAAAAAAAATACAAAATTAGTTGGATATTCCATAATAAATACATGATTGATTAACAAAAATCATTATTATCATGTGCAATCAGCATGGATATGTCTAGAGAGCTTCTAGTCTTCATTTTTCCTTGGTCACATTTCTTATTTGATTAATTTTCGAGCTAAACTAGGTTACATTAATTTAATATTATATAATTATAATTTAAATATTTAATAATTTAAAAGTATTAAAACTTGCAAATTTTATCATATTAATATAATTAAAAATTATATCTTAAAATTTTGATTAAAATTTATGAAGTTTGACTTCCAAAAAGTAATATACAAGTATTTTCAAAATGAAGGAGTATATAATTAAAGGAAAATTATATGAATTGATACCTTTTAATAAATAATGACCGATTTTAGTGACATATTTTATTTATTATCATTTATAGCAATATATAATAATACTATATTAAATCTACAATACGTATTAAAAGTAAGCTATGTAAGCAATATATATGTATTATAACTGTTTTTAAAAAGTATATTATGCATGTTTGGAAAGAAATTGATACGTTGAATTATAAGTGTATTAAAATGTGTGATAAATGTACTAACCATCAATAAAATTTGTATTTTATGTGAATAATAAATTGTTCTTTATAATGTATTAAAATTATATTCTCAATATATTAAAAATGATCATGTAAAAAATATTATTGCTATAAATGGTAAAGATTTTCTTAATATAGTATATTTGTGTAATGGAAAACAATGGAGTTCGGACTGAAGCATACTTATGGTTGATATTTAGGGGGGTCAAATGCATTTTTTTAAAGTAGAGGTCTAAAATGTAATTTTAAGGAGTAGGGTTGAATATGGATCTAGATAGGAGGATCTGGTTAAAAAATAGAAATAGGCCGGCCCATTAATTGAGCCCAGACCAGCTATGTTGTGCTGGGTCGAACATGGATCAGCCTGGCCCACTTGACATGTTTAGATTCCCATTCAGATTATCTAACAAAATTAAAGGTGTATTTCACGGGTCGGTTTGGATTGGTTATTCGTCAATATTAAAATCAAATCAATTTAATAGATTTTAAAATTATCAAAAAATCAAACCAAGTCAAATATAATATATATTTATTGATTTGGTTGTTATCGGTTTCAGTTTCGTTTTGCTTCGATTTATCGGTTATTAACCATAAACAAAAATAAAAGAAACAATTCATTCAAAATGTGAAAAAAGTGACAACAATCGATTCAAAATGAAAATAGTTAGAATGAGTGACATTACATAACTCTCAGTTATTGAATTTACATGAATAAAGCTTTAAATTCGTTATTTTGGCCTACAAGAAAGATATAATGACATTTTCAATCTCATAAAGAATTGTCATAACTCATAGACACTGATATACATGAAACCAAAAAGATAAATATCCTCATCTTGACATTTTTGTTTTATTAAGTAAATTATAAATAAATTTTGATGAAAACACATATAAACTTTTTAAATTCGTTTATAAAAACAATATAATTTGTATGTATAATAATAAAATATTGTATTAATTTTCGATTGCAAATTATTCTCATTTTTTCAGAAACAATACCTAATCAATCCAAATACTATCAATTTTTAAAATGTAAAACTAAACCATACCTAATCAAATAAAATCAATTTTGTTTTGATTTGAATCGATTTCATCTAAACCATGAACACCCTGAGTGGTATACATTAATTAATAGTATTATAAAATACTATAGTATTAATTATCAGCACTTTCCGTCTAAAAGTGCTGGTAATTGTCAAAAGGTGCTGGTAATTTTTGTCTTTTTAAATCAACAGGTGAATTAAGAACTCTACATTTTAATCTTCATAACTAAAATAGCATTATTGTTCCTCTTAATCAAAAAAATATGTTATGTACTAATTAATTATTTTACCATCAAATGTGAAGTAACCATACCAATTGAAGTGTAAGTATGTGATGAAATGATTAAGAGTGCTAACTTTTATAATTTTTTTGATATTCAGAATCAAAAGTGCGTAACTTAATTAGTTGAATGCCTAATATGTTCAATCAGCTATTATAAAGACGTAGTAGAATTAACTAATAATTAATCAGGGATCAAAATTGTATTGATCCTTATTAGTATCTCTTGTTTTCGAAATTAATGTAGCTTAATCAGATGTATTAATAGCTAGCTATTCATCTTTTTTAGGTTACCAATTTATATTCATCGATTTCTTCTTCATTGATGTTTACATATGATTTTCTTAGTACTTTTTACAACAACATTTTTTTTATTTTCAATTTGATCTTTGATACTTATATTGGGTGTTTAGTAAATTCGAATTCATGCCTTATAAAACTTATTTCTAAGGACAACATTCTCGATATGATTTTTTTCCTTCATCAGAGATCAAACTCGAAATCTCTAATTAAAGATGGACGAATCTCAATCATTCTATCACAATCCATATTGAATAACAATTATATATCTGATCTAAGTCGTAAAGTCGAGAGATATATTTAACTATCGAAGAAGTAGTTGCAAGATACAACTTTTATTACCAAAAACATCAACATAAAACCATAAAAGAGAAGACAAACAAATAAATAACAACTTAGCTTTTAGCACACATAAAACTAAAAATTCAAACATCAATTTGCACAAGCAAGAGTATTAATCTCAACACTTCCAATAGTAATCTCTTTACCACCAGATTGTGGTACAACAACTACAACAATCTCTTCTTCATCTTCAAGTCCCAAATCCTCCAAAATCTCACTAATACCCAAACTCATAACAGCAGGAGTACCACTACTAGTACTACTCCCAGCAGCATGGACATGAGGCAAATTCGCGAAGCTACCAACATACTCAGTCCTGTCTAGTACTTTCGCCTTCACACCTTCATCTTCGTTGATAAATACATCGAACCTTATGTATTCATTTTCATCGAATGTCATGTTGTTGAAAACGAGAAGTTCCTCTTCGATGTCCTTGTCTTGTTGAGTTCTTGAGATGTTTGGCCTTTTGATGGAAAATGATAATGTTTTTTTCAATGTTGAAGGGAATATTTCTGTGGAGGGTTTTACTTTTTTAGGGTTTTTTTTTACTTTTTGTTTACGTGGAACTGGCTTGTAATTTTTCCATGGAATAGGTACATTTTGGTATTTGTAACCTAATTTCTCATTGTTTATGCAATCTTGGACAGTTACTTTCACAAGGGTACGATTTTCATCATAGAATAAGAAGGCACTATCTAGCCAATCCCTGTTATACAAACGATATGGTTAATAAAAATATGCACTCAATAATAAATTAAGCAAATATTTGGACATACTATAATAAATTGAAACGAAGAAAATACTATTTAGATCGAAATAACGTTGATGCTTTTACAAAGAACCTTGAGATTAATAAATTACTCATGAAAGGAGCATCAAATTAAATAAAACTTATAGTCTAGTCTAGTATTTGTTATCAAGTTGAAAATGATATATGGAAGTTAGAGTTGTACTGTACTGTTGGCATTAATATAAATTAGAATTGTTTTTTTTTTAATATTAAAGTGAGTTCTTTGAAGTAAAAACTATAAAAATCGTTTTTTGTTAATTTGTTACAATTTTATTTCCAAAAAAATATTTGGAAAAAGGTGAATTATTCATAACTCGTGGCTAAATTTTAGATAACATGGTTATAATTTAGTAGCTTAAATATGGAATCAAAATGAGAGAAATCTTTGGTTCAAATCTCATCATCATGTACAAGTAAAATTCATTTTTTAACGGGTTTGACTCACGATAACAAAAAAAATATTACATACACGTGAAGGTGAGATTTTTTCTTCAAATAATCACAAGTGTGTTCCCGAGATAGGTAAGTTTTTAGATGCGATAATAATACGCTTATCTAATATTCTTTTCATCTCAAAGTTTGTGATGTACTTTGACTGATCCACATATATACATATAATATCTAAGATTTTTTTTTTAAAAAAAATTTATGATCTAAAAGAAGTTATCAGTATTCATGAAACTACAAATCAAGTGGATAAAAATGTAGTTTGAAGTTAATTATTGTCTGAATTAAAAATATATCATTCATTTATAAATAATTTTTTTTTAAAAAAATGTATCATATAAATTGACACAGAATGATTACTTACCTATCATTGTAGTCACGTCGATTGCCTCCTAAAGTCTTCCATATTGTCCACATCCTATCAACATTAGCATGATGAGCATAGAAAATGGGATCTCTAGCAGCTGAATAAAAAGTTCCCATATTCTCCCTAAACTTATTATTTGGGTTACCAACCCATCGATGGACAGAGTTATGTGGTACATTCTCAATCGTACCCATACCACGAATCGGCTGCTCCCCGCCACGTATAGGGTTTTCCAAAAATAGGTTTTATGAACCAAGGTGCCTTCGTGACATTTGTCCGCTCCTCATAGCCTAAGATTATTATTGATTTTTTGGTTGTAGTACGATGCATCGCGTCTATTGTAGTGAACCCTAAATCGACAACATTAGGAGGAAAATGGTTTTGGTTACGATTAGGATCGTACAATGGTGAATTAACATCATTGTACAAAGATGGTAATTGCATACCAACTTGACTATCGTAGTTCCAAAATGGTAAAGCAAATGTATCGTCACCAATTAATGAACCAAGAATTCTTTCGAAGAAATATAAGTACCATCTATGAAACGGAAAAAATAGCCATGAGAAATGAACTTGTAAAGGTACACCGGGAAACCCTAGTTCTTTGTAACCAGAGTTGCAATAAGCATATGGATCTTGGCCTTGTGAATAAGCGTAATAATGGACTCATTCTTTGTCCTAATATTCATTTTTTTGAATGGCAGTGTTGTATTTGGTTATGTATTCTTGTGTCACATTATGTGCGGCTGGTCTAATTTTGACTTTTGACACGTTAGGAAGTTTGTAAGTAGGAATATTAGTTAGGTCTTTTGGGAGTGGTGGACAACACGAGAAGGGTACTTGTGAGCCATCAGGTAGACTAGCTGTGCTACATGTTGAGAAGTCAGGGGGTGGTACCGGTGCACCTAGGGCAAATGGCTCATTGGGTACACCGATAAGATTAGATGCTCCATAGAGCCCACCTAGACCAAGGAGGACATTTCGTCTATCAAGTTTTCCTGGAAAAGATTTTCCTTCATTATCGTCATCATTGATAGTGTTACTATTTTTTATTTCACAATTCACCTTAAAGTTATCGATACGTTTTGGACGGATGAAAATTTTGGATGGGGATGAGGATATGCTAGGACATGAAGTTAAAAGAAAATTAGAGGCCATAACTCTATTTTGTGTTTGATATTGGTAATTGTGTTATGCTAATTGTCTTGTTGAATGAGCTTTTTTATAGTGTAGGATTAGGATTAAAGTATGGAATAAGCAAAATAGCTGGAAAGTTGTAAAAAATTTATTAGTGTTTAAATATTGCAAGATGATGATCAATTGGTAATTTACAAATTAAAATGGAGGTTTGAAGAGTTAGACTTTAATTAGTGAGAGCTGAAAAGCTGGGTTGTTGCTTGTAGACTTCAGAGTTTTGCTCCATAAGAAATGGAGGATTGAAGTAACTAAACAAGTTGTGCAACTTCATTAATTAATTAACAATGATTAATTAAACTAATACTTTCTAGTGTAGAAATTAGTTATTAATCCTAGGAATTGTGTGATAAGTTGCCACATATGACTTTTATTTAGATATTCCGAAACTCAAGGGTAGAAAAATATAACAAAAATTCAAAACGGTATATAAATTTATATTAGCCCAAAACGGTAAAATCCTGCCAGGCAAGCGATTTACTGTCTGAAAAAGTAAAATCGCTGCTGAGGCAGCGATTTGCCAAAAAAAAAATTTTTTAATAACGAAACTGAATCGCTGCTTTGATCACGATTTCAAATTTTTCTTCTTACAAATCGCTGCCGCGAGGGCAGCGATTTGATAATATTTTTAATTTTCTTTTGTTTTTAAAAAATACGGTATAAACAATGCTGCACTGGCAGTGGATGGGATTATAAGAAAAATTTTTTTTTTTTTATCTAAATCGCTTTCTAACCATTAGCTATTTTCGCAAAGAAAAAAAATTTTTTTTTGTAAATCTCTGCTGAGGCAGCGATTTATTATTTTAAAAAAAATCTTTTGTTTATTAAGTTTTTTTTGTTAAATTATATTGTTAAAAATTAAATTAAATAATTTTTTTCTCCTTTAATTTTTATATTCACACACCTTAATTATTTGCCTTCAAATAGTCCTTTAATTTCAAATTAATTATAATATCTTTTTTTAGACAGAAACTATATTATTCCTTTCCTACTTTTTCTTTTTTTTTAAACTAATGTATATTGTCTTATAAGTTATTATACATAATTTTAAAACATGTATTTTTTTTAAACCATCCCTACTATTTTCCTTTCATACCCCACGATCTTATCTTACCTTACATTTAACTTTACCCGCCTCTTTTGACTTTCACCTACTTCCTTTTTTTCACCCCCCTTCAAGGCCACCAATTCTTTCCTTTCACTTGTTTTCCCCCTCTACCTTTTATCCCCCGCCCATTACTCCCCCCCTTCTTTTTTTTCCCCTCAATCCTGCCTAGTCAGCGATTTATATAAAAAACAAATTTTTTTCTTATAAAAATCGCTGCCCCTCCGTGCACAGCGCTTCCCTTCTTTTTTTAAAAAAAAAAAAGGAAAATTAAAAATAATATCAATCGCTCGCACTAATCGTCTGCTGTGCCCTGGCATCGATTTTAAGAGAAAATTGTGAAATCCGGCTGCTTCAGCAGCGATTTCTTTTTTTATTAAAAAAAATTTTTGGCAAATCGCTGCTTCACGCGAATTTTTAACTTTTTCATTTCATTGAAGTAATCCGCTGCCGTCGGCATCGATTTTACAGTTTTGGTTAATATAAATTTTTATATACCGTTTTGGAATTTTTGTTAATATTTTCTACCCTTTGGAGTTTCGGACTCGACTTTTATACTACTATATATGCTTTCTTTCTAAGGAATCATAGTTGATTGATGTTCGAGCCTTGGGTATGGAGAAAATTTTATTAGAAGTGCTATTTTTGAATTGACTATGTATTGCGCGATTTAAATTTAATCGGAGCTTCAATGGGGGCTTCAGAATTCGGATGGGAAACCAAAAAAAGAAGTCAATATTAAGATGAACTTCAATTCAGGAAAAACCATCCGAGGGATAATGGTAAAAACACATTTAAACTATCATTTTTTTTTGCAAGTTTCACACCTTAACTATCATTCGTTTCCCCCTACATATTTGTACTATCACCAGTGGCGGACTCAGGATTTTCGAACAGGAGGTTCAAAAAATAAAAATATAAACGTGTAAATAAGTCTTCGAAATGGGTCCTTTCAATTTTTTGGGGTTTAAAACAACACTTTTGGCACGTTTTTAAAATAAAAAATGCTTGAAAAACAGAACTGATTTTTTTAAACAAAAATAAACTAAAACTATAAAGAAAAATAAAGTAAGTGTCATTACAAGGATTTGAACTTGGGGCATGCAACTTAATATTCAAAGGTTTTGCCATTGAACAATCTATTTATTTGTTATTAAGGAGGTTCAAAATGTATGCATCTACAAAAATACAGAAAATTTACCTTATATATATCGTGTATTTTTTTACCAAGGATGTTCGAATTAACACCCTGAACCCAACGTGGATCCGCCCCTAACTACCACCATATATGTATTAAAAGTCAAAATACACTTAGTTAGTAGATGATGATAGTTATGTAGGAAATAGCGACTTGTGTTTTAATACATACTT
The DNA here is from genome assembly GCA_027704765.1 of Solanum habrochaites. Lineage (NCBI taxonomy): Eukaryota > Viridiplantae > Streptophyta > Magnoliopsida > Solanales > Solanaceae > Solanum > Solanum habrochaites. The sequence continues at coordinate 55,474,672 of JAKWJA010002496.1, forward strand.
GGACTCGAGATGTGTTTTAATCATGTATAAAAAAATAATAACTAATAATTAAGATATAAAACTCAAAAATAAAATAATATTATAATCCAAATATGTGTTTAGCAGAGGGAAAGAGTATAGGTTGAGTAAGAGAATATGATTAGTTATGGACCACTTACTATATAGATATTTCAACACTGTTTTATCTTAGATTTTTTATTTGAAATTTACCATATACGTAATTTTTAAATTTAAATTGCTTACCTCAATTAATAATTAGACAATTGCAACCTTTGATTAAAAAAAAAAACAGTATCCTAATCATATCATATATCACCGACGTTCTATATCCACTGAAGTTTTGAAAAATGTGTAATATAAAATATCTTGATGAAAATTAAATATTTTATTAGGAAACATCTTTAGCGATTCTAAAAGCATTTTATATTTTATTTTGATTTTAATTTTTTATTCGATATTTAATAATTATATTAATATTAAATTATTCTAAATTCGTACCATATAGAACTTGATTTAAGGAAAACCTCTTATTAACATTTTATATTTTCAATTCATGTTTTCGGAGAATATTTGACTTAGAAAATTGGTTAATATTGTAGAGTGACTTCATTATGAGATCCTTAATTTAGGAGAATTATGATTTATGACTTTGACTTTGTCAAATCATTTTGACTTGAAAATGTAGATTAAATAATCGCCCTACTTGATTAGGGCTGACTAAGGAGTGGGATGGATTGAATTTAATTTGTAAAATTTTTAATTTATCATTTTTATAATAACTTTTTCTTTTTCAATCCGTCACACCTTGCCATACGTAGATTTGCCTTACATAAAAAAATTTCAAAAAAACAGTCTTGTTAAGTTTGATACTAAAAATAAAATTTATTTTTTCATTAAATTGTATTAATTTAATAGATAATAACTTTAAACTTTATTTTTTAGACACCAACTGGAAACATATAAGAAATTATATTATTTTTTATTAAACTAATTAGATATACTATTTTGAATATTTTAGTAAATTTAAACAAATTATCTTAATAAATAATGTTTTATCACTATTATAACATGTAAAAAGTTATAATTAAGTCTAAATCCGCATAAAATCGTGTATACCCGCAATCCGTTCCACGTCATATTAGTCTAAAAAAATCCACTTCAACTCGCTCCACATCCCGCCCGCCCTGCCTTGCATAGCCTCGAACCTGTGCCCTCCCTGTATCCGTCTTGCCTGATGTCATTCCTATACTTGATATACAAATTGTCCTTTTGTTCTAATTTATGTGATATAATTATAATTTTGAGACTCAAATTTTTATAATTTTGATGGTAAATTCGAAGATGATAATTAAATTTTTTGATATAAATTTTGTGTATTTAAAAACTACATAAAAGACAATATAAATTAGAACAATTAAAACTTTTAAAATATTGAGAAATTATTTAAAGTTTTGGAATAATTTTTTTTTTAATTGACTCTCAAAATTTTAACTAATAAGAGTTCAATCCTCTGACGTTTGGCTTTTTCTTAATACTCAATAGAAAACTTTCATAGTTAACTATATATTCGCCACGCGATAATACTATTTCATTTTCAAAAAATTGAAAAAAAGAAGCGACTATGGAGTGAATGTAAAAGTTCAAAGGAAGTTTCATAACAATAGATAAGCTTATTGCTCGCATAAACAAATACATACTCTTCATGGCATGTTAATGAAGTCCTCGATCAACGTCACATGTATTCTCGCTAGAAATTTAGTGCAGAGTGAGACATCAGTTCAATGAATCTTGTCATATCATATTTAGCGTTTCTTCCTACTTTTACCTTCACTTTATAAGTGATTCTTCTTAAAAATTGCAACTTTTTTTCTTTTTATATTGTATTGTTCTACTTCATTTTGAATTTATAAAAATAAATTAAATTATCTTTCATTCTATCATATGTTACTTCGAAAATTGTTTAATACTCTTTAAAATGTGTAGGAGTTGATTTACTACTATTGTAATGAATATTAAAATGATAATTAAATAGCATCACCGATTTTTAGTTTATTTATTCAATTTATAAGGTTTTCCATTCGTAAAAGCAATGAATAAATTAAATAAATTTAATTTACATACAAGAATAAAATTGAAAGAATACGAAAAAAATATCATGAATATTATATTCATGCCTTTCAAATTTCTTCGTTTGATTAAATTTTGTTTACCTTTTCGTTAAAATATTTTATCTCTATCTCAATTTCAAGTTGAAGAACAATTTATAGTTTTGAAAGAGTTCCTTTAAATTAGTATATAAAAAGAGTACGTAAAAATAAAATTTTATAATTTTGAAAGAGTTTCTTTAAATTAGTATATAAAAAGAGTACGTAAAAATAAAATAAATCGTAGAGATGAAAATTTATAAAAATAAAAATAGTTTGCCTAATAAATTTGAACAATTGAAATTGAAAAGGAGAAATGGCATAAAAAATACGAAAAGAATAATGAAAAAAAACATAATTATGTTCCAGTCCCAAAAAATAAAGTTATTCACCGGAAAACTCAAATAAATGTTAGTCGTGTAGAATCGAACCCATGCTTAAGCCAAATGTTCCTGACCCCCCCTTAACTGCTAGAACATCTCCTTTGCTTGTATTGAGGTGTTCATATATATATATATATATATATACTCGTCAAAATAAAAATTGATCATAATATATATATACTCATCAAAATAAAAATTGATCATAATATATACAATGTAATTTTTTAACGAAGGAGCCTTAACCTCTGCGTAAATTCACCCATGATGGCAACACGTCTATGTTCCACAAAGAAACCCGAAAAGCCAAGAGTTTCTCTGCGGATATTTATGTTTTTTTTTAATAAGATCAAATGGTGATAATATTATAATATCTATTAGGCGAGGATATTAAGGTAGTTTAATTAGTATCTTTCTTATTCTAGTCCCCAAACTTAGAGCAAACCTCAGGTAAAGCAAAAACCAACAGGGTTTCAAAGGCCCTCTCTACAAATTCTTGTTCTTCCAGGCATCTAAAGTTCTCATAGTGAGGAATTCAGTTTATACTCACGCGATATATTTACTATTTCAGTTAGTAAGATCAAAATTAAGGTTTTGCTTCTATACTTACTATTTTGTTTTTCTCTAATTTGCATTTTCATTATTGATTCTGCAATTAAAATCATAATAATTTTACGTGTCACTCAAATTTCAGGTATAGTTCAAGTGACATTTGTATTTTATCTCTGAAATATATTTAAAAAAACTCTAGAAATCTTAAACTCTTTAATTTTGAATTTATGAATAAGACAAGATCAACGTGAAATCCATTAGACTTCAAATTTTAATCACATAGCCAATTGCGTGACTGAAGTGTTATCAATGAGGAATTAATGTCACATGATATATGTTACGATGTAATAATAGATGTTTAGTATGATTTATACGTGTACTAAAAGGAAAAAAGAAACGTCAAGTGAAGGTTGAAAGTTAAAAAAATCTATTGGGATTGCTCTTGATAATCTCGTGTCTTCATCGTGAGAAGGTATTATAAAAGGCCTAGAAAAATTATAATATGCATAAAAAATCGTGAGAAAATCACATAGATATAACATTACCAATTCAAAAGAGATAATAAATTTGAGCCTATGGTGAGAAAACAAAAGTCTAGGCACGATAGAAGGACAAAAGCAATGTAAAATCCATTAGATTTTGAATTTTAATTACGTGTCCAATTGCGTGACTAAATTGTCATCAGTGAGGAATTGATGTCACATGATGTATGTTAAGACGTGATAATAGACAGTCAGTATTGTTAGATATGTACTAAAATGACAAAATAGGAAAGAAGCATCACGTGAAGGTTGAAAGGAAAAAGAATCTATCAGACTTGCTTATGACGATCTGGTATCTTCATCATATGAAGGTATTGAAAGTCCTAGGCAAATTATAATACACCTAAAAAACGTACATAAATCACATATAATCCAAAATAATCACATAAAATATTTTTGAAGAATCGCCATCACTCTTGGATTTTGATGACTTTAGAGTTTCTGATTCTTTTGCAGCGTATTTCTCCTATTTATGGAGAAGGAGCTATGTGGAATTTAGTTCTCCTGGGTGTCAAAACGACAATGCACTCATCGATGTGGAGGATTTAAGTTTATGTGAAGCAACATAGCTGAAACTATAAATCTTGAGAGACTGAGAAAGCCCCTATTTGAGAGTAAGGGAGGATGCATCATCGCACACCCACTTGGCACCAGAAAAACCCGACTCACCATATTGTTTCTTCAGTCAATTCTGAAAATGTTCCCACAATGTTGGCCTGTAATCATAGCTCCATCAAGTTTGCTTCTTAACTAGGAAATCGAGTTTCAGTAATGGACGGTGACATTCCCTTCCACAACTTGAATCACAAAGACTTCTCCTTAAAGAAAGATGGAGGTATTATTGATGTCTTCCACCATTTATCTTATTCTGCAAAAAAAGAATTCACACATTATGCGCATGCTGAAGCTGAAATATTGGGGGAAAGTAAGAGTGTTTTGGGAATCAGCTATGACTTGTTCAGAATTCTCATAGGGGAAGATAAAGATGAAGATTGTTACACCAAAGAGACTAGAGAAATACTTCTAAAATTTCCTAGATTGTTGGTCCTTGAAGAGGAGCATACTACTCGGATGAGCACAACCTTGTGTGGAAAGCACTGAAAAAGGTTGAAATATAGAAGTACATACTTCTGTCTGCAACTTCGTTCCACATTAACATCGAAAAGATGTAAAACACCTTATGTGTAGCCTGTCTAAAGTTTGGTATAGATTTGGAGCAGAAATAGGCTTCTCTTAGCAGTTTCATCGACAAGAATGTCTGAGCATTGGGAGAGCTTAGGGATATTATTTCACCTTTTGTCCATAAATTTAGCAAAAATGTAAAGAAGGTAAGCTCTCAAATGCTCAGAAGGCTAACCTTTACAAGTGTATCATTGTATTCTTTATACCTATAAGGCTAACTTTCTTTACATCTTAACTATAAGTATGGACAACTGGTGAAGTAACATCCCTAAGCTCTTCCAATGCTCGGGCATTCTTGTCAATGGAACTGCTAATAGAAACCCATTTTTGCTCGAGACCTGCACCTAACTTTGGATAACTATGGTTAGAGTGCTGTAAAATTCTTTGATGTTAGTTTGGAAAGGAATTCCAGAAAAGAGTATTCGCTTCTCTGTTTCAACCTTTCTCGGTGTTTGCCACATAAGGCTTTGCTCATTTCGACCAAGGTGTACTTCTTCAAGGACCAGAAGACCAGGTAATTTTAGAAAGATTTCTCGTATCCCTTTGGCATTACCGTCTCCATCATCTCCTACAATATCCCTGAACGAGTCATAGTTGATTTCCAAAACACTTAATTTCATCCCAAGATTTCAGCTTCACCAAACTTACAAGGTATGGATATTTTCTTCCTGCATGGGATAAACATCTGAAGATAAGAACAATAACTTCTTCTTCTTGGAAGAGATCTTTTATTGGTTCAATTGTAGAAGGAATCCCACTTTTTTTCTAAAGAAACTGGATGAGCTATATACAAGGCCTCCCTTTAAAAAAATCTTCAGAAATGACTGAATAAAAATACAATGGTGAGTCAATATTATCCGGTTCCAGGTAGGTGTGAGATTACGCATTCTCCCTTACTCTCAGATAGAGACTCTCTCATCCTCTCAAGATTTACATATCCTGCTATGTTGTTCCACTTGAATTCAAATCATCCATGTTGATGAGGATACATTGTCTCTTTGGCACTTTGGATAACTAAATTTCACACAGTTCCTTCTCCAAAATAGGATAATCCCGGACTATAAAAAAATATGCCGATCTCCAAAAGTTTTTTTTTCATGCGCTCCGTGGTTCTCTAATCCTTCAGACCTGACATAAGTTCCCAAGGAAATTTAAAGTGAACCATAAATAGCTTAGAGAGCAAGTTTAGTGTTATAAATCTTTAAAAGAAGTTTTCGATAGGCGAAACTACTATACTAAAAGAAGAGAAATTACTGCCACTCCAAATGGACATAAAAATTGATAAGATGAGTAAAAATGTGGTTCCTAATCGGACAATCACTTAGTTATATCATTAGATTTATTCGTTGTTTTACACATACTTGAGATGGAAGAAACAATCTCATCTGTTGCATTCAACAGAGGAGCTGCCTTCTCCTCAATAATAAAAAAATCATATTGTTCTCATCTTCCTCCTCCTTCTCAATGATAAAAACATTAGGATCACTCTTTGAAACAGATTTATCCCATGAATCCATCTTTCGCACCTAAGTCAAAATACATGATTTTTGTTATCAACCAAAATTCACAACATTTGTATCTTAAAGGTGTTTTTCACAATAACAACACTAACCTCAATAAGAAAACTTTTTTCAACCAGAAAATAAAGAATCAAAAACTTTGAATTCTAAAAACTGTAAAGTAGAGCAATATTAATTGATGAGTTTGTATAAATAGAATGCATAGAAACACTTATATATAGAATGAAATTAAATAATAACATAGAAGAAACGTGAGTTAGACACGCCTTTTACGCGTGAGAGAAAAACGAGAAATTGAGATCGAGGAAAAATAAAAAAAAAACGTATGTTTACCGTGTTGTGACAGACTACAATCCTCTGACAAAAATGTAAAGTGCGAACATTAACTCTTCCAACTGCGTCACATGAATTGTCAAAATTTGTGTCTTCTTCAAAAAGGGTATTTTTGGAAAAAAATGTTTCTTCTTTCCAATTTAATTTAATTAGTGTACAACTTTTTAAAATTGTGGGATCCACTTAACTACACCCCTTAGTTTTAATTCATATCCTTTAGTTATAACTTTATTATTTTGAATGTACTTATTATTTCTGTAAATTTTTTAATTACTTTGAGTAAAAAATTGATGGTCAATGAAGAAAATACTTCAATTATGGACATCTTCATGCGTCTTTCGCATTAGGTATTGGAATAAAAAATGAGATCGACAATTATAGACCATTGATCTAAAATGTTTCTGATTTGTTTACAATCTAGAGAAGTAAATTAACAACAAATTATTTAAAAAAAAAAATTGCTCAACTCAACTTAGTGAGAAAGGGTGCTCAAATTTTCTTAGAATCGATTACAAAGGTGACTGAGTTAATATAGCGGATGGTAGGCTAGAGATTGATTACAAACATACACTTAACCACGATCATTTTAACGAGGGACAAGCCAAAAAAAACATGTTAATATAGTACTCAAAATGATGAAATCAATGTCCTTTCAGAAATGGTGATAAAATTCAATTTTATTTGTCTCATGTAAGCAAAATTAGTGTGAACTTTTAGAAATAAACTCAGGAAAACACTTTCATTACAAACCTTATATTCGATAGTTTTCAAGAATGAATCATGTAATTAGTATGACCTCCTTCGTTAAGAAATAACCAATAACACTAAACTCTCAGTCATAAAAAAATCAAAATATTCATAACGCTTGTAAGTTGTTCCACACCATCATCTAATCATCTCTCCTTGGTTCCACACCATAATTTAATCAAAATGCTTAGTATCAAGTACTTTTCTATCCCTTGATATAATTGCCTGTTAATATCCCTTGGTATAATTGATTCCATTAGAAATTCATTTTTTTTAACAATTATAGTTATTTCAAAAAATAATTAAAACTGATTCGTCCGTCGTATATTTATCAAATTAAAGGTAATACGACGTTTGGTATGATTCCTCCTGCCTATAAAAAGATCAAATAATTTCATGAAAAAGAACAAATATCTTGGTCTCTAATTTTGTAAATATGAAGATCATAAAGTTTCTGATATTATTAAAGTTTTTGAAGAAAAAAAAAAGGAAAAACAACAATGAAAGAAAGATGGACTACTTTTAAGAGTAAAAATATTTTAGGAATATGAATTAAATAAATTAAAATTTTATATTGGTAATCAAACTTTATCACAACAATATATAAGATAAACATATAAACAACAAATGGCTAGTACGTTGTTTATTGCCTTTAAATCGATACTTGTCAATATAAATAACTAATAATATATGTCGATCATCAATATCGATATCTTGAATTACCAAATTAATTTTTTTTCTTTTAGATTAATTGAAATAAATTTAAGATCAGTGATTCTTTTATCAATTAGAACTATAATTAAATAAAATTTAAACATTGCTGACTCCTTATATTTATTTATTTATGGCATGTAATGTGAGTTTTTCTTAGTTTCTGTTATTAATTGCATTTGACATCTCGAATTCCCGCATCATGTTATGTTTCATTTTGTATTTTGTGTTTGAAGTTCCATTTTTGTTTATTCATAGTATTTTTTTTATTCACAATGAAATAATTTAGGATTTATAAACTGATATATATAAATTTAATGGAGCGATATTATTTTAAAGAACTTCCAAAGTACAAAACCTAGTTTAACAATTCAAGAATAGTGACCAAAATGAAAAGGAATTGGTTGAATTACTAATAGGAAGACGTTATGTAATTTCTTTGTAAAAACAGCACTAATATGTAAAGTGAGATAATATTTATTTATTGTTAAGGTATCATTTTACTAAACGTGTACATAGATAGCGAGTAGAGATATATAGATTTATCTATATATATCCTATAGATATTAAGAATATATAATATGATATATATAGGATATATATAGATATATTATATTATATATATATAATGTGGAATTATCAATCATAAGTGGTTTCTTAATCGTTAATTATAAAACAATTGCCAAACACGGAACTGAAAGGAAAGGGGATAACCAGTTTTTCTTATAAATAAGGGAGACTTTACTCATTTGAAATCGATTCAGATTAATCTAACTCAATCGAATTTAAGAAGTTTTTTTTCATGATTAAATTTTTTTCATTGTTTTCTTTTCTTTAGTTGAATCTTTCGTTTTATCAATATCTTGAGTAGCAGAACAAATTTTTTGATTTCCCTTTATTCTATATTCTTTTTCAAAATTATTTTAGTTGAATCTTTCGATTTTAATCATTGATCTTGAGTCAGCAGAGGATTTTCCTGATTTTACTTTTCTTTTACTATTCTTTTACAAATATTACGACTATTTGAATTAATTTGGTTTCGATTGTATTTTATCGGAATAGTCAATTTTAATTCGATGACAAGTGTTTCCACCTTATTGCTTAGAGTCACCATCTTTTAGTTTTGTCTTGTAAAACATATCAAAGGATGCACGTGTAATTATTATTATTATTATTATTATTATGAAAAAGATTATCCTCGTGAAAACATTGGATGTAACCAACTTCTAATATATAGTAAATTAACATCACAATCAATTCTTTTTTAAAAAAATTACTGTACATGTTTAAATCAACTTAAAATTTCAAGAATGTCACATCTAAAAAAAACAAATAAACAATGGCGTTGCAACATATTTTAATTATATCATGATTTGGTTTGTCTAATAAAATCCAAAACATTAATTTCCTAGTAAAACTTGTTATTGTTCTTGTGTCATTCATTTTTTGTCAGTATTCTTACCCCCATTATGTTTTTTAATTGATCTATTGAGTATGCACATATGTATGGCCGGGCAAATCTTTCTATAAACATATTCAAGCTTTTCACCCCCCCCATTAATAAATTCTCAACTTAGGACTAAGTGCAAAAAATGAACAATTACCTCATCTTATTTCATTTTGTTCTTTTATTAGCTTATAGTAACACATTTTTAATGGTGAACGCTCTAAATTACAAACCAAACGATCGTACCAAGGCAAAGCTAACTATCAATGATTTCGAAAAAGGCGGATCGGGTGGTGGTCCATCGGAATGTAGTGGCAAATATTACGATAACTCAATTCCAGTAGTGGCTTTATCGACTAGATGGTATGGTAAAGGGAGACGTTGTTTCGAAAATATTAATATTTATGCAAATAATGGGATGAGTACACAAGCTATGGTTGTTGATGAATGTGACACAAGTAGAGGGTGTAAAAATAATATTGTTGATGCTTCTGAAGCTGTGTGGAAAAATTTGGGTATTTCTAAAAAAGATCCTCAATGGGGTTTGATGGACATTTTTTGGTCTGATTGAATTTTGTGAAGTCGATGAACTAAATAGTTTGATTTTGTTGGTATGTTGCATAATTTCAATAAGTACTTTGAAAGAATTATTGATAGCAAGGATCACTTTTTTGTGGCCTTAATAATTATGCTATCATAATAATAAGGATGTTTAACTTTTGTGTGTACACTTTCGATATAAAGAATAATATTTTGCGTTGTTTAAGTTTTTTGATCTTTTGTAACAAGTAATCATTTAATTGATTTTTTAGCAGAAACTTTACTTTTGACTTGAGAGTGTTAAAACTATTTTTTCTTCGTAAAAGAGATAAATTTCATAAGAATTATACTGTTCTTTCTATTATTGTCACGACCCAAAAAATGGGCGTGATGGCAATCGTCTAATCCCACCAAGACAAGTAAGCCTAAAAACCAAACTATGACAATAAAAATGCGGAAAGGGAAAAATCACTATCAACTACATTATACCCCAAAAACCTGGTTGCACTTACAAAAGCCTCTAAAATATTACAATCGGATCAAAAGAAAAATATAAGTCTCATATGATAATTTTTCTAGGAGTAGTCGAACAAAATCCAAAACAAGAGTACGGAGGGATGAGAGATGACCAAAAAACTACTCACAAAACCCAGGGAAGCCTCGGAAAAGAAGAGAATTGTCATAAAAGTCCGGGCTAGTAACCTACAAAAAAATTTGTAGTAGCAGGCGGTGGAGTACCAAACAACACGGTTTACTCAGCAAGTAAACCTATAAACACAAGCTAGGGGACGAAATACGTGGTATCCTACCACCCCCAAACCGAACTCCACAACTACAAACTGCATAAACATCGGGCCCACCTAACAAAACTCACAATTTACCTAGAACGTAACTAAACAACAAACATTTAGGACCAAATTACATATCTCCACCACAAAACACTTTAACAAATACAGATTCCATCCAGCAAAAACAAACACTTTGGGTAAATTACATATCCTCAACAAACAATACTTGGCCAAATTTACATCTCCTTAACACCACAATGACCTTGCCAAATACATTATACTCAACAAAAACATTTTAACAAATTTTATATCCTCAAGAACAAGCTCAGTATTCATTCAATCACAAGTTCCACGAAAGCATTACACAAGATTCAGCAAAAACACAATAATTAAGTTCATAATGAGAAGCATGTTGCCAATGCATGGAATGCCAAATGGTCAAGTATAATGATGCAGGTCTGACCTAGTGATACACACCGTGTCACTAAGTCCGGGGACCCATGGGGGACATTATCTGTCCATGCATCTGCGAGGCGGCACGACACGACCTCGATAATAGTAACCCTCGCGGCGCGGCGGATACGTCCCTCGAAATATAGTACCATCGCAGGCGCGCGGATACGTCCTCGAATATGAGTATCCATCTGCGGCGCGAGATAGTCTCTCGAAATGGTACATTCTCTTAAGTACTCATTCTTTCTGCAATGCATATATATAACATTGTCACAATCAATGCCTCATAATAATGCAGAGTGACACGTTCACACAAATAATCAGGAAGATGACCATTTTCATAACATTGCACAGTTTCAAAAACCAACAAACTGAAATCACATCAAACACGGATCAACAAGCTCAACCCTTTCTCAATACAGCACACCATAAAATAATTAATCGCATTGCCTTTTGTTATGACCATTTTTTTTTTTCCATCATTAGAATGAATCCCCAATGTGGACAAGTCAATCCATCACTAATCCCGTTGACGCCCAAAACATATACCACAAGGGAAATACAGCATTTCATACACTTAACAAGAGGTTTAGAAATACACTTGCCTCCAAATGTGAGAAACAATAATTCAGGACTTGAGCGTCCCCCTTCGGTGAACTTCCATTTAAAGCAATCTATTTCAAGTGATTTTGACTTATAGTAAGCTTGTAATCTACACAGGACACTCATTATTACTATATCAAGTTCTTAAGTCTTTGATCCCAGCTAAAATGTCAAAGTCAATTTCTTAAATTTTAAATGTAAAATTAAGTCATAATTTCTCTAACAACACTAAAATCCTAATAGTTCTCATATAACATAATACACATTTAACATATCTTCAATGCATATTAAAAGAATTGAAGTTACAAACAACGATGAAAGAGTATTCCCAAAACTGAAAATAAATACACAGAAACTAATTATTAATTAGTAGGAATTAGGCACCCCACCCTTCTATTTATTTAGATTAGTAATTTACTCATCATAATGTCATTTAATTAGACCACTTATCTATTCCCTTAGCTTTAACAGACCCACATTAAACAAATTATAATATATTGATCACCAAAGAGAGGTCATTATTTGAGATTATGTGAGGCATCTTACTGAAGCACTCCATTATAGATATATATTGCCGCCGCACGCAACAGTATGGCCATCTCAACATTCATATGTTTTTTTTTTTTGAATCCGAAAGAGTCAATACTCAACCTTAAATTTTAGTTTATTTTGTACGGGTCACAAGGGGACATCGGATAGTTAAAAATAATAGATGTGACTCATCAAAACTATTAATTAAATTATTATTAAAATATTTTGTTTTTAATTAAATAATTATAGTTATTAGATGGTTTTTTAAAATTAAAGTTAAAAAATTCAATTTCACCAAACTAATCAAAATACCTCGGGGGCAAAACAGCGAATGGATAACAATTGAAATTTCGTATCAAATTATTATTATTATTATTATGTATTCCTGATTTGGGTTTCATACAATTATTTATCAATTAGATAATCTATATAATGGGATGGTAATATGAAGTTGTTTGAACTAAATTTAGCATTACTAGTGTGTTATGGTTGACTTTGAGCCAACTAACAAATCATGAGTCCACGAGTCTAAAGGGTATAAAATATTAACCCAAAATTTTCCAAAATTAGTATATAAATTTTTATATTAATCCAAATTGACAAACGACTGGAACAAACATGTGATTACGTTCCACCGAAAAAAGCAAAATCGCCCTGCTATGCAGCGATTTGCAAAATGTAATTTTTTTTAAAAAATAAAAATGTCAAAATGTACCTAGGCAGCGTTTTCTCAAAAAAAATTTGAAAATGCGCCAATGGTATGCGATTTGGAATGTTTTAAAAAAAATCACATTTGCAAAATCGCTGCAGTAGAGCGAAAAATTGCATTTTTCCGGGCTGAGTAAAATAGTTGTGGTTCCAACGATTTGGCCGTTTTGGTCAAGATACAAATTTTATATCAACATTTTGGAATTTTTGTTAAATTTTATACCCTTTAGGCTCCGAACTCAACTATTCATTCATATACCAGACAACTGAAAATTATGATGGTTTTCGATTAAGCTTATAAGTTGGTTTAAATTAGTTTATGAGTAAATTTTTTTGGCTTATATATGTATCTAATAAATCTTCAAAATTGTTTTCAAGTCAAGTAGTTATAAGTTAAAAGCAGTCAAAAGTCATAAAACTATAATATAAGAGATATTTAGTGATAATTAAAAAAAATAACAAAATATTTAGCTATAATTAAATTAATTAATGTCATTACATTGAGTTGAAGATTTTAGTGACATTTTTATAAAATATTGGTTATAAATATTCATATTTATTACCGTCACTAAATATTATAATTAATTTTAAATATAGTATTTTAGAAGCTTTACTAAACAACCTACTGGTACTCTCCCCAAAATTTTGCAAAATCTATAGAGTATGAATATTTGGAATGAAACAAAATCAAAACTTTAATCTAACATAATCTCTCTTTTATGTTGATAAAAATAAAGAAAATTATGGAGATAATCTTTATTTTTTATTTTCAGTGTATTATTATGTTAGTTGGTGTCAGGAGGCTTTATATATATGTGTGTGTTCTCAGCTCCCACAGCAAAATTCCTAATACCACAGCAGCAATTGCAAATATATGGGCTATAAACTATACAATATAACTCAAAATTTTGTTTTTATTATATGTCTTTGTCATTTTTTCAGAAATAAGTGGATAAAAGATAAGGTAGAAACCCAAAAATAGACTCAATCCATGGTTTCTTATGTATATTCTTTACGTACATTTTAAATTAAATCATTTCATTTCGTCATGAAACAATAGCGCATATCAGTTTACAGGAGTCAAAAATAAAATCTTTCATTATTTCTTAAACGTCGCTAATTAATAGTATTATTATATAAATTTAAACTAAAAATATAATATTTAATTAAAAATGACATAATAAAATTATTCTTCTTTTATTCAAATCAAATATGAATGGATAAGAATTTGGTGTTTAAAGAAAAGTAGAAAATATGACATTAAACATGTCAGAAGCAAATAGCATAAGAAAAGTATATTTCGAAATATCATTTGCTAACCCAAAATTGTTAAGTAAAATCAAAAAATTTCAACTAAAGGAAGAGGAAGGGAGAAAAAAGATTTTGGAACACTTCTTGAATGCTTTGAAATGTCTTTGTTTTTGGATTACGTACTAATGTCTAATGTCATCTCTATTTATACTTGTGATTCTTCTAGAAATTATTTCAGAGACATCTACAAGAAATATCTAGATATCCTTATCTTTTAACTATTTTGCAAGAATTTAGATTTTTCTATAATTCTCTAAAACGTCTACACAATTCTTAGATATACATCAAGTTCAGAATTATTTTTTCTACCAAAAATATCTTTATTTTCACAAACACAACACCTTAGTTTCCTCTACTTATAAATATGGCCATCTCTTATACCATGCTTATTCACATCCAAAAATTTCCAAGAAATCATCAAAACATTGTTCTAATAAACTCATATCATATATTTTCTTTGGCATAATATCACTTTGATAACTACATGGCTCTCTCTTTTTCCAACGTTAAGCTATTTTCCGATCGATTCTCTCTTCTTGTAATCAGGTAATTAATTATCATTTTTCAATCTAAAGAAAATCCATATTTCTTCATCAAATAATTATAGAGATTTATGTATATCAGTTCTCACTAACTTCATCATAAATCCTTTCTTTCTCGTCCACTCACTCAAACATGTTTGAAAAAAATGATTTTATTTAGGTTTACATATTGTAGGAAGGGATATGCGATGGCAGCGTCAGGCGGAGGAACAAGAAGAGGAAGTGAGTTGACCAACATGATGATGATGAAGTTGAAAGGAGGAGATGAAGATCAATCACCACCCAAATCACCATGGGTACCTCACCCCGTCACCGGTTATTATCAACCGGAAAATCAAGCAGATCTCATTGACCCCGTTGAGCTCCGGCAAATGCTATTGAAGAACAAGTTCAGAGGGCACTAACAAATTTTATTTATCTAAAAAAAAAAATTACTTGAGTTACTTTGTAATACTTAGAACAACAAGGTCAAATTTTAGCTAAAAATACAATTTTAATACTTGTCATACATGATTGTTCTCTACTTGGATTGATTTAAGATGAATTTATATATACAATGACTTAAACGAAATTCCTGATACTCGAAACTTAAAAAGATGAAATTATATTTACAATATGATTATATTTCATAATTGAACTCAACCTGGATAACATAGCGCATCCTTATTTGTTCCACATTGTAAACAATGTACTCATTATGCAACAAATTACCCTGCAAAAACATGCGAGGCAATGTTTAGTATATATGGGACTGGACAGCAGAAACTGAAGTTCATTTTAACACAAAAAAGTAGGATTTCTCATTCAGAATTTCACAATCAAGAACATCGTATGCATATAATGTTCCGAAACAACGGAAAATTGTGAAGTAAAAACAACGTCATAAATAGGAGTAGTGTAAACCTCGTGTTTTGGTCGCTCCTTTGGATTTCCCAGAGGAACGATGACACCGTCTTCAAGTATTTGAGCTTCTTTAAAATCTGGGGCCGTGGCACCGACTGCTTTTGTGCTGCAATATCAAGAAGACAAGACATTTCCATGAATCATTCTTTTCCAGCTAAAAATAGGTTTCTCTATATGAGAAGAATGAAACCTTAGCTTTCCCAAAGGCAACTTATCAGCATCGGAGTTGGCTGACAACAGCTCATTCATGTCGCCGAGAGCAACCTGTAAAGGAAGTAGAAATGTCGTTGAATTCTGGACTTTAGGACTTCCCCTCCCTATTCAAATCTTGAAAAAGAAAACATGTGAAATGGAAAACTAGATATAGAGAAATTGTGGCACACAAAAATGGACTTGTCTAAAGGAACGACATAAACAGATAAGAGGGGAACAAAGTTCGCGCTGGATTGGAAGGCTAACGAACCTCGCACAGCAAAAGCACACCATTCTTAGCAGCCGATGAGGCATAGCAATAAATTGCACTCTCGGAGAACATATCAGCAAAGTAAACACCTTTCCCAACCATTACCCGTCGGAAGGTAGGTGCTTCCTGGAGGGCAATTCTTAAACCTAGTGTATCACGTTAGGAAATCGACCATAGGTGGTAATTACAAATGACTAAGAATGCCTGAAGAAACTAAAACAAAGAATAAGCCAAACAACACCCCTGTGAAAGAAATGCCCGCCCAGTTGTAAGCCGGAACCATGCCATACAAAAGCATCCTATTACTCGTATCAGAGAACTGCATCCAGAGAGTTCACAGATTTTTCACCAGTCTAGGGTAGTAGTAGTTATAAGATATAAAAACATAGAAAAAAGATGTTTTAAGAAATTTTATGAGACTTTGCAGTTCACCTTCTGAAATCTTTCATTTTCACCATTTCTTGATGCCCTAAATACTTGAACAATATTGACAGCATAACCAGAATGTATTTTTGCATGGGTATTCTTCATGTAATTCTCAATCTGACAAAAAATAACGTCACTCAGCTTTATAACCCAGAGATGAATAATAATTTAGAAGACATGTTCACGATATTCATACTTGTCATGTTGATCAACCGTTAAATAAAGAAATACTATACTCAGAAGATAAAAACCATGAAGTAATAGATCCGGCAAAAACTTTTTCATACCATGAGATATTCCTGGGAACCGACTTCAACTGGAACAAGTTTGCAACCAAGTTGTTCATATTGATAAAACAAGGGATCCTCCTACAATATGATGATGCCAATTCAGAGCCATATATTAATCATCAAGGCACTTATTGAGTGCTAAAGCAAATGAAATTGTGATAAAAGCCAGATCTCTTGGAACATAGCTTCAACCAAAACAGAATGTTCTTTTCGCACCAAAATTAAAACAAATACTTTCAACAGGACTAGACAAAGCAGTACCTGTATATCTGTGTTATCCTCCAATAACTTAGTTGTGACTTCAATTTCAGCAAGAGCTTTGACCTTTTCGTTTCCAAGAGTTTGGCACAGAAAAAGGATCAGGTAGAAATAAGTAAAACATAGACAAGCAGCAAGAAAATAAACGTAAAAAAACATTAAACTAAAATTTCATTGTAAAGATTATTTTTTACTCATAACAACTAATTAAACTTTCTAACATTTTCTTTGTTAGCAAATGCATATAGTTAGAACCAACTCATTTGTGAGGGAACACTAACTATCAGTAAATTAGAAATTCATGCTTATAGACGGACATAACAGTCAGTGATGAACATCAAATGATCAGTCAGTCTAATTAACTGTCAAAAGCAATACAAAGCAGACATTTCTACCCTTATGACTGAAATGCCCATACATAGAGAATAATGCCAAGGGGAAAAAAGAGAAAAGAGCGAATTTAGAAAAGAGAAAAAATTAGTCACCATTTCAATTTTGCGTTTTAACTTCGGAGGGGTGTCAATGACAAATTCACCTGTCAGTAGGACAATGAGTATATTAGTGAGTTACAGCAAAACTAACAGAACAATTACCATCTACATGAAGTAGCTGAGAGGAAAAAAGGACACAAGGAGAAAAGAAAGACTGGAGGATCAAGCAAGCAGATGAAGCAGGACGAGGGAAAATGAGGCTTTGATGGAGAAGGAACTAAGATAACTTACACATCTTCTGGAATCCAAAATTATGAGGAATGACTGTATAGAATTGACTGCAACATAAAAATGATGAAATCTGAGCAACCACATATTCATGATTAGAAAACTGCTGAAGCTTCTAAAATTTCAGAAACAACATGGTTTGGGCTAAGCAGACGTGTATTGACCATAATCAGACAACTCGCAGTAGAAATGAAACAAACTTACCTGCTCAAATCTTCAAGCAGTGTCCTGTTGGACTGGCTATAACATCAGCAATATTTTTCAAGACATCATAGCCCTAAACAGACACAAACTTTTAGTTAAATAGTCCAGAGTAGTAATTTTCTTTTTTCTCTCATTTATTATTCCATTTGCTGATTCAGTTATGTCTTGGTGAGGGTAGGAAGCATGATACCCTCAGGACTGAGAATTTTCGGCACTCCAGGAGAGCACCAATCAACAACTCAAGCTTTGATGAGGAAATATTAGTGGGCGTAAAATTATATCTCAGAAAAGAAGACATCATTTCATAGAATTGAGTTACACTATTTAGAATGTTTCAATTCTATATTAAAAAAACAGAATTTCGGGGGAAATGGTAAAGGCAAATCAAGTAACTGGAACAAAGGAGATATCAATATTTGAACATACTTCCCTCCGTTATAACTGTTTGTCATTTTTTGACTTGACATGGAGTAATATGAAAGTAAAGAATACTTTTGAATCATGTGAGCTTAAATTAAAAATATGTTAAATGTACCAAAATGCCATTTAATCTTGTGGTTTTACACGTGCGATGTGTAAAGTTGAAATTAAAGAGTAGCCAAAACAGGAAATAGGCGTTCTTATTTAAACAAACTAAAAAGGAAAAGTAGTCAACAAAACAAAGTGACAAAGGGAGAGTAAGGTTTAAAAGAATCTTTAAATTGACTTTGTAAGGCTTCATCAATTATTTTTCATTCGGGCCACGCAGATTTAAAATAAATGGAGATAACACTAAGTAGTCAGAAATGAGACCACTAAAGATAAATCACACTCGGAATTACTGCCTTTAAAAAGTTGTCTTGCTCAATTTACGAGTGGCAACTTGTTAGCATTGTACCCTGTTTCAAACCAATAAACAAAGAATATATAGTAGTTCAATATAGGCGTGATTGAATATCAAGATTAAGAACACGATCACATTATGGTGTAGAAAGTGCTAAAAAAAACTATTTTCCATCATTTGCTGCCTCATCATTATTTGATGTCACAAATAAGAGATATGACTTTGCAAGCGGGGCCTCCCATGAGTAGTCTCACTTTCGATTGGTCGTATTTTGTCGTTTTGGTGATAGAATGACGTCCCTGGATCTGTTTTTAAGAGGTCATAAATAGCCCTGAGTAGTTAAACACCCTTTTATATACTGTTTTGCAAGTGGTCGACTTGTAAAAAAGAATGGACCTTCAAACCTAACTCCTTATTCTATATGACGAAAAATTATAAGTTATGTGCATATTTTTCACCACTCGAACTAGATGCAACGCAGAAAGTAGGAAGAAGATTGTTAAGTTGATGGAAACAATAACGAGTTAGTTACATCTACCATGCGATTTGCGATACAGAGCAATATATGTCAACATTCAATGCAGAAATAAAAAATTTACTAACATGATTTGTCCCAATAGACGAACAAGCAACTTGAAAACAACTTTACTGTATGAGTATCCCTCGTTCAGCATAGTCCATTTCCAACCACAGCTATGATTGTGGTTTGACAAAAAAAATCTTTTGCGGTTTTTAGACCAACAGTTGTCTTGTCTTTAGCATAGATATTTACGCTCTAAACTCAGATTGGCTTAATGTTATCAGCGTACAGTACGTATAGGTAACCATCTGATCTTCGGTTTCACCCTTTTCACCAACTCTACCCCATCTAGTGTAAACGAGGAAATTCCCACCACAATCATTCTCTACAACCAGATGAATAGAATCAGGCCAAACAAATATGCAGAAGGGTACTGACATGATGTAATATCAGCAAGTTTGTCAACTGTAGAATTTTGATAATCTAGAAGATTGAAAGAACCAATAGACCCCAAATAAACATTCATAGTGTTCTCAGGTGCGTGTGCCGACACTATCAGAAGTAGTCAGCTGATTTTAGCAACTAATAAATTGTTCCAATTTATTATGGTATATATTGCTTACCATTGCATAGAAAACCACTTTAAAAGGTAAACAAGCTAACTAGGCAGTTTGCTTCTAACAAATTAAGATGCATATGAGGCAACAAATGGAGAATCACCTAGAACTTGAATGATATAAAATTTGTTATCGTTGTTCTCAACATTTGTTTGGTTCAACGTGGCCTCATAAATATCATTTCCCTGCAGATCAACAAGAATCCATTGGAAACCAAATGAACTTTATTCAACAAGATACGAGGGATAAAATAGAACATACAAATACTTCTTTGCAGCCAGAAGCAAAATAGTAAAAAAGTCCAATAAGATTACTTTGATGCAGGACATGGATAATTGCCCTTGATTTCTCTGACAGATATGATCCATAACGCTGCACCCTTTTGTTGTCTGTGACCAATGTATCTGTTTGCCTTCAGTTCTCCAACTACCCCCCCCACCCGTCCCCAAATATTTTAACCAGTGTATAACAGGGACGCGCCAATATTTCTCATTAAAAAGGGATGAAAAGCACAACCAAATAGATAACGTAAATAGTCAAGTTAGTTTCAGCTCTGTAGACTGTCTTAGCACTCAGTGAAACAAAAAACTTTACTACATTTCTGTGTTAATCAGTATAATATAGTGCATTATTACCATTCTTTAGCATTAATTACTCTAGTATTTCAGTTATCCAGGCAAGTTAGATTTAAAAAAAAGCTACATGTGTTGTAAAACAGCTCTAAAGGAGTTCAATACTTCAATTTCTACTTAAAATAAAGCTACTCCTAAGTTTCAAAATTTTACCACTTCTGATTCACCATACTTGAATTGCATATAGAAATTAAACAATCACAAATTGCATATAGAAGTTAGACAATCACAAAGCTATATGAAAATTGCAATAATCTGCGACTTTATGTGAAATTAGGTCTAAGCAACGTATTGATGAACAATCAGCTCCCAAATCAACATGGTACCTGAAAATTACCGGTAATTACCGACCGGAAAATCAAGCATACCAGATTGACGCCGTCGAGCTCCGGCGAATGTTTTGAGAGCAAGTTCACACAACACCAGCAAATTTAATTTTTCGCGTTGCGAATTACACACAGATAGAATTAAAAAACTTGATCAAATTTATTATACAATTTTTAAATATTTAATATTGTGATTAATAGTAATTTTTAAATAATATACATTCTTTTATCAGTTCTGCACCAATAAAATTTTATTTTTTTAATTGTTATAAATTTATACTTATTTTTTAAATATATAATTAAATATTTTAAATTGCTATAATTTATAATAATTTCTACATAATTATTAAATACATAAATTAAACTATATTTTGAAGTTAAAAAAAGAAAAAAGAAAAAACAACCACAAAATTAATTGAAAGATTAGTACATTAGTACTTAACTGATAACTCTATTGATTCCCATGTTTGACGAGTTAATAGCCTGAATGGTCACTGTCACCTAAAAGAAATAGCAATAGGGTGGAGCCGGGCGGATTAAGTTTAATCCGTGTAAAAAAATTTTTAATTCTTTTTAGTTTTATTTGGTATATTCAATTTTTTTGTGTATTTTGAATTTAATCGGATGTAGTGTATTTTGAACATTTTTTTTTATTACGTGTGATTATTAAAATAAAATTTATTACAAATATATCATTGTTTTCATGAAATTATAATAATGTAATAAGTAAATAATAATTTAAATTGATTTTTGAAAAGATCAATTAAAAAGCATGCCTTAAAAAAACATATTAATGGTTTATATTAAAAACCATTCTCATTTACAATATTCAAGTAAGTTAAAAGAAATTATATTAATAAATAATGTATAAAAAGTTCTAACTAATTTTGAATTTTCACAAATAGGCAATCTAGGCAGAGCCATTTTAAGGCTATATAGGTCGGTTGAAGTGTGTGTTCTAAAAAGTAACGAGAATCATACCTGATAGATAATCGTTAATCTGTAAATCAGCAGCAATACAAAGCCTGTCAACAAATTTTTTCTTCAATCGAGTATAAGGATTCACCTGATCATTAATACTCATCTTCTTATACTTCTCCACAACATTCATTTTCTCCGAGTCAAATTCATGACAAACTTTCAAATGGAATGGTAGCCAGTTATTGAATGTTTTCAGTGGGACTAGCTTACTCTGTCTATAATACTTTAAACCCCCATATTTGTGAAGCGGGGCTTATTTCAGACTTTCAACAAGAAAAATTGATGTCCTTTCCTCCAGAATTTTTATATCTCAACTTATGTATCATTTTTTATTTTTCGACACTTAAATAATATAATTTATAGATGTAAAAATTTTAACTATAAAACATCTTTTAGAAAAAAAAATAAATAAAATTTATATATTTGTATACTACATAAAAAGTACTAAAGCCACAATAATTGATAATTCAAAATATTTAAAAGATTTGTAAAAAATATTATGATAAAAAATAGAATTATCTAAATCTCGAAATTTGTAAACTATCACATGGAGAATGTTTTAAATACATACTTGTTATTTTTAATATTAATTATTTTTAAAAATATAAAAATATTATCAATCAATACGAATATGAAGCTTTCTTAAAATGCATACACAAACAAATAAAAATGAATAGAGTCGGTCGTTATCGTATTGAAGAAGGAGTCCACTGAAGAAGATATCGTCAGAAGTAGCGATAGGAAGTTCTTGTATCTCTTCTTAACAATGTTATAAGGGAGCTCATAAAATTCCATGAATATGCATATATGTAAAAACAGAAAATAGTTTAATCTTTCTTGTTAATTCTTTGTGTACTTTTGAAAAATTAAACTTTAAAATACGTATTGTAGTCTAGGTTAAATTAACTTTCAAGGAATAATTAATTTTATTTTCAAGCAGAAACGAAAGCAATATCTATCTAAATTGAGTGAAAAAAAAACGTGTAGATATGTTCACATGTAAAATAGTCGCGACAGTATAAAATGAGGAAAATTTACCCGTATTTTCAAATTAAATATGCTCTCCACATTATAATAAGTTCCTTCAATAAAAAAAATATTATAGTTTCTGAAACTTTTACACAATTGAATAAATAATATAGTGGCAAGTCACATGTGAATACAGTATGTATAGTTAAATCTCAGAATAGGTAAATTAATATAAGAATAATATTGACAGGTCGGAAAATATCATATATTATCTTATATATATTAAAAAAAAACACTTCGACCCATCTATGTGGCACTACCCGAGAAGAGCAGATTTTCCGTTGTGTTTAAATTTATTTATTTTTCAAAAGTTATTTCTTCATTTCATGAAAAATTGTGAATTTTATTATAACAGTTGTGATTTATGAAAAATTGTGACTTTAATTGAAGAGTTGCGACTTCATTGTGATATGTTGCCGCCTTTCTGAAAAATTAGAATAATTGCGAGCTTTTATGAAGGATGTGATTTTATGAAAGGTGGTGAGCTTTTCGAAATAGGTCTGCAACTGTTCAAATAGTTGTCGCCTTGCAGATTAAAGTGAATAATAAACATTTGTGCAACGTTCGGTACTATTTCGGTCTATAATTAAAAGATGTTTCTCTCATTAAACAACGAAAAATTGTCTACACCTCCCTCCTCCTTCTCATCCCATCTTCTTGCTTCTTTTTCTTGCAACAACTAATTATTATGACTTTTGGTCCTGAGTGGCTCATTGATGAATGCTTATGTTACAGTGATCTTATATCAATTTATGTACGTCATTAAAATTATATTATGTTAGTAAGATAAATACTTAAAATGTAATAACTTCATGTTTCTTTACCTTATTAAGTTTGTTACCACATAATATCATTGTATGTGTAGATATAGACATGGTTAATTTTAATAACTAATAAATTTAAAATATTATTTTATAAATTCTTTGATATTAAGTTCCAGGCGCGAATAATTTAACTAATTTATAATATTTATATATTATGGTTGGTACCAGCCTCCCCAAACCCACTATAATACATAATTGCAAAGACTATCACTATTCACGATCTGTTGAGGGTTGACATTAATCCAGCATTATGATAAATGCGGGAATGTTGAACATATCAATTTCTTTGTTATGATGTAAAATACTATCGATTATATCATATCGAGTAGGTAGTGAATATTTTTTTTGTTTTAAGTAGAAGTGGTATTCCAAATTCTTACTTTGTTCACTTTCCATTACATATTATTTGTTTATTAAAATAGATCGTTTATAGTATTTTTATTTTTTCTATTTTATGTATTTTTTAAAAAAAATAGTTGTTCATTTTACAATAATAATGCCTATTAACATACAGTATTTTCTGTATTTTGGTCACAGTGATCTGATAATATTAACATTGAAACATAACATTTTGATTCAGAGATAGAAAAAACAAAGTTAATTAATTCATGTTCATTGACCAAGTTAATTAATCAAAATAAATTAATTCTTGTTCATTTATTAAAAATTCATCTTCAAAAGAACATTAAATAATGGTACAATGATAAATTTACATAATTTTTTTTAAAGGGCGTGAAATCTAAATAGTGACATCTAAACAGAAACAGAAGGAATACGTATTATTTCACAAAATCAATACATAAATAATATTAACATATGCTCGAGAGATAGTTGTGCATACACCGTTCTTTCTATTTTACCCTTGAGAGCAACGAATATGAAAAGATCATTGTTAGTGAAGAATGTACCCCCTCAATAGTGTTCGAATATGCCGGGATCTAAATTATATTTCGAACTCTAAATCACCCGAAAAATTAGTTTCACAGGAAGTTTGTAAACAAAAATTCCTTTAAATTTCCCAAGATTTGCAAAGCAATAGAGTATGAATATTATATTAATATAATAAAAATGAAATCAATATAATCATCAACTCTTCAAACGAAAATATCTTAGCATTTTCCCATAAATTTTTGACTTTTCAATCTTAGAAGCAAGTAGACCTTTTCCTCACATTTAAACACTAATTTCCTATACTCATAAATATGTAATTTCCAAGAAATCAACAAAGTCTCTATCTTATAATCAAACAAGTTAATGGTTTGCTTCTTTTTCAACGTTAGGCTCTTTTACGGTCGATTCTCTCTTATTGTAATTTCAATTTGAAGATAATTCATATTTCTTTATGGAAAAATTATAAATTTTACAGATAACAGAAATAAGGGTGTCGTGGACTCATGTGAACCCATATTTTTCTCTCTAGATCATATATAGTAGATTTATACTTTTTTATAAAATATATAAATATGAATGTGTGAACCCATGTTTAAAGTATCATAAAATAATATAATGATAATTGGGTGCACTAGTCTTTTTGAGTAACTACCTCTCCAAGTGGTTATCAATTACATTTTAACGTGTCAACTAATTTTGCTTTTGTATGATTAAATCGAATGCGAATATTAAAATTTAAAACTTGAGGTGTACTATATATTGTGACCTATAATTTTTTATAACTTTTAATATTCATATTAAGAACCAAAACCATCAAATTTATATTTTGAAGATACATTTTTTTGTATAATATACACTTATCGAACATGAAATTTTGTAGATTAGCACATCTAACTGTCATAATAATTTATATATAACTAAAAAAGTTTTGTTTTTCATGCTTACTTCTTATATTTTTAAATTCTATTTCTGGTAATAAAAAAAATTTAACCCACCTAATATCCTTTCTTTATTGTGTATGATTCTTCTGATGATGCTTATATTTAGAAAAAAAAGACTGCAGATCAATTGACTTCCAAGAAAGTTGACTTGTTTGTTATGTCATTATAATTGGGAAAAAATTGGATATAATAGTAAATTAATAAATCTAATTAAGATGTGAATAGCTAGGGGTTTGATTTAATTGGGCTCCATTAGCAAAACATTAATAAAATTTTGCCAGGTCCTCTCCCAGAAAATCTCGCTCGACACTCTGTGTCCATCTCGCCGCCTCTCTGCTTTTATACACAGAAATGTATAATTCTATTTTGTAGAACGCGTATGAGTTAAAGAGGAATAGAGAAAAATGTGGATATACAATGCAAAAATTTGTATAGTTTGGGTTATACACTTAATTATTACAATTTACAGAAGTTGTACTTCAAATATTGCAGAGAAAATATAGGCCAACGAATATACAATTGCTCAAGTTTTTTTTGGGGGGAGGTCTAATGTGTGTTCTCTGCTTTTACAAAAGAGGGTTTGTATATTTATTGTGTTTTTCAGTTTTGATATAAGCGAGAAAAGAAATAGGAGGCAGATATCTCTAGTGCTTAGTACACTTATAAATTATGCAAAAGATTAAATACATTTTAATTGTCGATTTCAACTGTGTATGGGCAAAACAAAATATAGAATTTGTGCAGCAAAATAGGCCATGCTGAATTAGTACAATTTTAGGCCAGCGATTATACAATTGTATATGTATAGCAAATTATACAGTTTTATGTTGTCTATGGAGCGCCATTATGCTAAATATTTGCTATAGCATACAAATATATATTGTTTATTTGCTAATATGTGAAAGTTGCCCGTTATAATAGGTGGATTCAATTATGTCCGTTAAATAATAACTAATTCGGAGATATTATTGTAAAAACATAAATGTTTGGTGGTTTTCCAATTATTCTTTCCAAAATTAAAGACGAACAAAAATAAATTATGTGGTAATGATATACTATGTATATACGATATATGATAGATAATAATATAATGGTCAAAAACATGGTGTTTTTATAATTAAAAAAAAAGAAACAATGTAACAAACTCACTGCAACTAGCTAGGAATCGATGATCGAATGTCAAAGTAATATAAGTTACAGACAATTATGCATATACAAAACTTAAAAAGATAGAAATTATATTTACAATATGATTATACTCCGTAATTGAACTCAACCTGGATAACATAACGCATTCTTATTTGTTCCACGTTGTAAACTATGAATTCATTATACAATAAACTACCCTGCAAAAATATTTAAGACAATGTTAAGTTTATAGGAAGTTCATTTTAACACAAAAAGTAGAAATGTATCATTCATAATTTCACAATCACGAACTTATGATGCATATAACGTTTCGATGAAGTAAAAATGATGACATAAACAGGAGTAGAACGAACCTGCTTTCGTTGATTCTTTGGATTTCCCAAAGGAACAATGACACCATCTTCAAGTATTTGAGATGCTTTAGGATCTGGGGCCGTGGCACCGACTCCTTTGGTGCTGCATTGTCAAGAAATTGTTTTTTTTTTTGTTTTTTTTTCCATTGCATATTCCGATGAATGAATTCATTCATTTCCAGCTCAAAACAGGTTGACGTATATCTAAAAACTACAGTTCTCTTCTTTCTTTTGTTGTATTTTGAGTTTGAGTAATAACATAATAAGTATGAGAATTGAGAAGAATGAAACCTTAGCTTTCCCGAAGGCAACTTATCAGCATCGTAGTTTGCTGACAGCAGCTCATTCATTTCACCAAGAGCAACCTGTAAAGGAAGTAGAAATGTCGTTAATCTCTGGACTGCAGGGCTTCCTCTCCTGTCCAAACCTTGAAACGGAGAACATGTGAAGTGGCAAACTAGATATAGAGAGATTGTGGCACGCTAAAGGAACAACATTTATAAAAATGAGAGGGAACGGAAGGACTTGGGCATTGGATTGAATGATAAAAAACCTCGGAACAATAGAAGGACACCATGCTTGCAGCAGAGGATAGCATGGTAGCGAGTTAATTTTGCAAATTTGGAGAACATATCAGCAAAATAAACACCTTTCCCAAACATGTACCCTGTTGAAGGTGCTTCTGGAGGAGCAATTCGTAAACCTAGTGTATCAACCAGGAATCAATCATTAGGTAATTACAAGATGATGTAAAACATGCTTGAAGAAATTAAAACAAGAGAATAAGCAAACAACCCTGTGAAAGAATGCCAGCCCAGTTTGTGAGGCGAGAACCATGCCATAAAAGCATCCTATTACTCGTATCAGAGAACTGCTTCCAGAGAATTCACACATTTTACATCAGTCTTGGGTAGAAGTAGTTATGTTAATAAAAGAAAAGCAAACTGTTCTAAGGAATTTCATGAAACTTCAGAGTTCACCTTCTGGAATCTTTCAGTTTCACCATCTCTTGATGCCCTAAATACTTGAACAATATCAACAGCATAACCAGAATGTGTTTTTGCATGGGTATTCTTCATGTAACTCTCAATCTGAACAAAAATAACATCACTCGGCTTTATAAATTTCAGAGATGAATAATGATCTGAGACAAAAATCAATTATTGTAGAAGACATGACGGGCATATCCAAATGAACATCTAAATTCACAATATTCATACTTGTCATGCTGATTAATACTCTGAATAAGGAAATACAATACTCAGAAGATAAAGGCCATGAAGTAATAGATCCATCAAAAACTTTTTCATACCATGAGAAACTCTTGGGAACCAACTTCAACTGGAACAAGTTTGCAACGAAGTTGTTCATATTGATAATACAAGGGATCCTCCTACAAGAAGATGATGCCAATTCTGAGTCATATCTTAATCATCAAAAACAGTTATTGTGTGCAAAAGCAAATTAAATTGTGTTAAAAGCCAGATCTCTTGGAACATAGCTTCAACCAAAACCATTTTTATTATTTCAAAGATAAATTAAAAATAATTTCACTGATGCACCAAAATGGAGCCAAAAATTGTGGGTTTTATTTTTACTTTTGAGCTTCCAAAAGTTTATCTATACTCTATAGAATGTTCTTTTCGCACCAAAACTAAAGCAAATACTTTCAACAAGACTCGGCAAACCAGTACCTGTATATCTGTGTTATCCTCCAATAACTTAGTTGCAACTTCAATTTCAGCAAGAGCTTCGACCTGTTCGTTTCCAAGAGTTTAGCACAGCAATAGGATCAGGTAGAAATAGACAAGCAGCATGAAAATAAATGTAAAAAAGCATTGAAATAAAATTTCATTGTAAATATCAGTTTTTACTGACAACAGCTAATTCAACTTTCTAACATATGCTTTTTTAGCTCATGCATTATGCATACAGCAGGACAACTTAGAACCAACTCATTTGTGAGGGAACACCAACAAACAGTAAATAAGATATTTATGATTCTAGATGGACATAACAGTTGATGATGAAACATCAAATGATCAGTCAGTCCAATTAACTATCAAAAGCACTACAAAGCAGACAAGTCCACCCCTTTGACTGAAATGCACACACAGAGAATAATGATCAAGAGGAAAGAGAAAAGGAGTAAAATTAGAGAAGAGAAAAAATCAGTCACCATTTCAATTTTGCGTTTTAACTTCTGAGGGGTGTCGATGACAAATTCACCTGACAGTAGGAAAATGAGTATATCAGTGAGTTACACAAAAACTAATAGAACTACTACCATCAACCTAAAGTAACTGAGGGGGAAAAAATGACACATGGAAAAAGAAAGATTGGAGAATCAAGCAAGCAGATGAAGCAGGACAAGTCAAAATGAGACTTTGGGGGAAAAGGAACTAAGACGACTTACGCATCTTCTTGAATCCAAAATCATGAGGAATGACTGTATAGAATTGACTGCAACATGAAAATGGTGAAAATATCAGCAACCATATATTCATGGTTACAAACAGCTCCTGAAGCTTCTAAAATTCCAGAAACAACATGGTAAGGGCTAAGCAAATGTCCATTGATCTTTAACCATTATCAAACAGCTCACAGTAGGAATGAAACAAGCTTACCTACTCAAATCTTCAAGCAGACGTCTGTTGGACTGGCCAATCACATCAGCAATATTTTTCAAGACATCATAGCCCTAAACAGAAACAAACTTTTAGTTGAATAGTAAAGAGTGATTCTCTTTTTTCTCTCATTTATTAATCTATTTACTGATTCGTTTATGTCTTGGTGAGGGTAGGCTGGACTACCAGAGTACAGAGAACATTATAATATATAAAGGTTCTGGCTTCTGACAACATGTATCCATTTCCTGCTAACTATCTTCTCCCAACACCCTTCAATACATTTAATCCTCTGTGCGTATTTTCCCATTTCTTCAGCAAATACCTTGTGAACGCACTCTGCATCAGATTCCAGTCAGGCAATGTAGTAACAAGACTAGAATTTTCAGCACTCCAGGAGAGCACCAATCAAGACCTCAAGCTTTGATGAGGAAATACTAGTGTGCAGGGAGTAATAAATTTAGGTTTTAAAGGAATTTTTACATGATTAGGTATATGCTTCATTGATTATTTTTCACTCAGGACCACACAGATTTAAATAAATGGAGATAAAACTAAGTAATTCAGAAATGAGACACTAAAGCATAAATCACACATCAGATACTTGCCTTTAAAATAGTAGTCTTGCTCAATTTACCGAGTGGCAACTTGTTAGCATTATATCCTGTTCAAGAATAACAAGAATATTTCGCAGTTATAATAGAAGTGACAAATATCAAGATAAGGACCATTATGGTGTAAGAAAAGTGCTAAACCTATTTCCATCATTTGCTGCCTCATCATATTGATGTCGCAAATAAGAGATATGAACTTTGCAATCGGGGCCTCCAGCTTAGTCTCACGGGGTTGACTTTTATGTACTGGGTTGGACTGTCCTTGGGCCTAATAAACAAGAATGATACTTCAAACCGAACTGCTTATTCATATGATAGAAAATTGCAAGCTATTGCCTTCACAACTGGACTCCGATGCAACAGCAGAAAGTAGAGCAAAAGAATCCAAGTTGATGGAAAAAATAATGAGTGTAATACATCTACACAAATGTGATATAGAGCAATAGGATTGACATCAATGCAGATCTTTTAAGCTCTTTCTCAGATAATGATGATATTCTAAAGCCAGAAATAACAAGTTTACTACATAATTGTCCTCATAGAGAACAAGCAACTTAACACAACTTACTGAGGAGTCTTTCCCAGTTTCAGCATAGTCCATTTCCAACCAAGTATAATGCTTTGGTTGACAAAAAAAATCTTTGCGGTTAGACCAATCGTTCTTAGTCTTATCATAGAATTTACTCTCAAACTCAGATGTGGCATCATCGGCAGACGTGTAGGGACCACTAATCTTTGTTCCACCCTTTGCACCAACTCTACCCCATCTAGTGTAAACAAGGAAATTCCCACCACTATCATTCTCTGCAATTAAATAAATAAATCAGGCCAAACAAATATCGAGAAGGGTAAGACATGATGTAAATATCAGCAAGTTTCAAATATGTAAGAATTCTCAGTTGTTTCTAATACATGATGAACCAAATACAATATTCATAGTTGTTCTTAGGGTGGGCCCACCATCAGAATTAGTCAGATTTCTCAGATGATTTGGCAACCAATTAGCTGGAACAATTTATTATGGTATATATTGCTAGCATAGTATAGAAAACAACTTTAAAAGGAAAGCGAGGCAACCAAGCAGTTTGCTCCCAACAAATTAAGATGTATATGAGGCAACTAATGGGAATCACCTAGAACTTGAATGATATAAAACTTGTTATTGTTGTTCCCGACATTTGTTTGGTTCAATGTGGCATCATAAATATCATTGCCCTGCAGATCAACAAGAATTCATTGGAAGCCGAAGGTACTTATTAGACAGATAAGAGGGGAAAAGGGACAATGCAAACACTTTTTGCAGCCAGAAGCAAAAAGTTTCTAAAAGACTTACTTGTTGCAGGACATGGTACCGTTCTTTGATGTCATCTGACAGGTATTGATCCAAAACAGCTGCACCCTTCTTTGTTGCTGTGACCAATTTCTCTATCTCGCCTTCATCTCCAACTGCCAAATTTTATTAACAGTAAGCAAGACATGATCATTTATCACTAAAAGGGGATGAAAAACACAACCAAATAGATAGTGTAAATAGTCAATTTAGTTTCAGCCTAGACTGTAGCACTAAGTCAAAGCAAACCACTTTACTACATTTCTGTGTTAATCAGTATGATATAATGCATTATTACCGCTTTGTAGCATTAACTACTCTAGTATATATCCGTAATTACAATCTACTGTTTTAAGCTTCCCAAAGAGTTCAATTCTACTTAGTATAAAGCTACTCCCTAAGTTTCACAATTTAGTCACTTTTGATTTAACCAATACTTGAGTTGATCATAGATTAAACCACTTTGCAAATAGGAAGTTAGACAATCACAAAGCTATATGAGAAGTGTAATAATCTGCAATTGTCTCATCTCAAATTGGGGTCTATCGGAAACAGTCTCTACCTCACAAGGTAGGAGTAAGGCTTGTGTACACTCCACCTTCCCAGACTCCGCTTGTGGGATCACACTAGGTATGTTGTTGTCATATCAAATTGACAAGTTATTCATATACATAAAAGTTATTGGTCAAAGCCACTTTCTTTTGCAACAAAATAGATAAAATTATAGGACAAAGTAGAAATTAAATGTCAAAGGTTAAATTAAATTATAATACAAGACTATTTTTAGTTTCGACTCCACAATGCACTCAAGCATCATCAATAGCAGTCAGAGAAAACATAATCCTGCAAACAAGTGCTAGTCAACACAAATTATTCCTCCCTTGGTCTGACTAATTGTTAAGAGTGATATTTCACTTAAGATCTCCAAATTTTAGATAGAATTCCTATCAAAGAAACTAAGTTTAGGTTCCCAAAAAAAGGAAGTTATACTAATGAATAAACTGATGGTTAAGGAAGATGCACATCAAGGTGGAAAATGGAGAGTGTTGTCTTTGTGGCACACATGAGTTTGAGTCAGCTGACCCTTTATTTGCTCAATGAGTATGGACGCAGAAAATAAAGGAAGCAATCATGCAGTGGACTCACATACAGATATAAGCAACTAGAATTGATCAGGTACTACTGGAAATTAACAGAAGGCATTGGAGTAGAGCACAGAAAGAAATAGTGGCTGCTCTATGGGGGACAATGGTATATCACACTTGGAGAGCGAGGAACTGGAAAATATATAGATGAAAAAATGTACAAAATGAGCAAGTTATAAGACAGATTAAACAGGAATTCATAGACAGAATAGATAGATTTCAGGATTCAAAGAAATTGTATAAATGTAGGAATTTCATTGAAGCTTTAACTGGTAACTAGCTGTGGGGAGAAGTGGATAGACTTGGTGCTCTGTGTTGTTAGGTGATTAAAGTTGTTTGTTATCAATTGTAATGTTCATAGTTGTTAGCAAAAAAAAATGACAGTAAAATTGGAGCAATTTGTCCACAGCAACAATACTACTACAGTACCTCCAAGATCATATTTCGAGTCGTTTTTCTGTGAATCAGCAGCAGCACAAAGCCTCTCAACAAGTTCTTTCTTCGACCCAGTACTTGAAATCCCACGAGAAGTGGCTACGTCCCTTAACTCCTTAACACTCATTTTCTTATACTCCTCCACGGTATTCATTTTCCCTGACCCAATTGAATCAGAATCAACCCTTGATCTTTTCTTATCACCATTCAATTTCTTCTTGTTTTCCTCCTCCTCCTCCTCAATAGCCTCCTCTAACCTCTTTTCCTGCAATTTCCCCAAAATGGGTACTCAATTAAAACACAAGATAATAACAAGCAAGAGATGCAATTAGTGCCAAGTATAGGTGCTAACCAGTATGGGTTTGGTTCCTGTGGTGTCAAGACCGCGATTTATTAGACAGATTGGGGGGGGGAGGAGGAACAATGCAAATGCTTCTTTGCAGCCAGAATTAAAAAGTTTCTAAATGACTAACTTGTTGCAGGACATGCTGCCGTTCTTTGATGTCATCTGACAGATATTGATCCAAAACAGCTGCACCTTTCTTTGTTGTTCTGACCAATTTCTCTGCCTTGCCTTCATCTCCAACTGCCAAATATTTTAACAGCAAGCAAGACACAGTCATTTCTCACTAAAAAGGGATGAAAAGCACAACCAAATAGATAGCGTAAAGAGTCAAGTTAGTTTCAGCCTAGACTGTAGCACTAAGCAAACCACTTTACTACATTTCTATGTTAATTAGTATAATATAGCGCATTATTACCACTCTGTGGCATTACCTACTCTAGTATATACCAGCAATCATGATGACAATCTACTATTAAAAGCTTCCAAAAGAGTTCAACTATACTTGGTATAAAGCTACTCCCTGAGTTTCAAAATTTAGTCACTTTTGATTTAAACGATACTAGAGTAGATAGTAGATTAATCAACTTTGCAAATAGGAAGTTAAACTATATGAGAAGTGTAATAATTATATACGATTAATCACAAAGTTATATGAGAAGTGTAATAATTTGCAAACGTATCATCTCAAATTGGGGTCTATCAGAAGCAAACTCGCTACCTCTCACAAGGTAGGAATAAGGTCTCGTACATTCCACCCTTCCCAAACCCCACTTGTGGGATCAAACTCGTCAGTAGGTATGTTGTTGTCGTCATCATCTCAAATTGACAAGTTATTGATACACTAAAAAGTTATTGGTTAAAGCCACTTCCTTTGCAACAAAACAGACAGGACAAAGTAGAAATTAAACGTGAAAGGTCAAATTAAATTATAATACAAGACTATTTTTAGTTTCGACTTGACAATGCACTCAAGCACCATCAAAACCAGTCAGGGAAATCATAATCCTGCAAACAAGTGCTAAACAAAATTAAATTACTCTTCCCTCGGTTATACTAATTTTAATCAAATAAACTAATTTAACGTTCAAAAAAAAAAAGCTAAGTTAATGAATAAACTGATGATTAAATTTCATAAGCTTTAACTTAATGACAGTACCTCCAAGATCATCTTTTGAGTCATTTTTCCGTAAATCAGCAGCAGCACAAAGCCTCTCAACAAGTTCTTTCTTCGACCCAGAACTTAAAATCCCACGAGAAGTAGCTACCTCCCTTAACTCCTTAACACTCATTTTCTTATACTCCTCCACATCATACATTTTCCCTGACCCAATTGAGTCAGAATCAACCCTCGACCTTTTCTTATTATCACCATTCAATTTCTTCTTATTTTCCTCCTCGTCCACCTCAATCGCCTCTTCCAACCTCTTAACCTGCAATTCCCCCAAAATGGGTACTCAATTAAAACACAAGCAATAGATGCAATTACTGCCAACTATAGGTACTAACCAGTATAGGTTTGGTTCCTGTAGTATCAAGACCGCGACTTGAGAGCTCCTTACGAAGTTCATCGACTTTAAGCTTGGTAATGGTTGCCATTGTTTGGATTTTTCAGTGCTGAGAAGTTGAAGATGATTGAAAACTAGTTATATACTTCTTAGTAATGAAGGGGAAAAGCTTGTTAAAGAAGATTGTTTGAACAATTTGTGCAGCGCACGATTTAGCGCGTTCAGACTTTTGAAAGTGAAGAAATTGAAATAGTTAGAGAGTCTTCCCTCTAAAGTTTCCGTCGCACAATTTATATTTTCAAACTACATAAATTTTTCCAAAAACTTTGGCAAATAGATAGTAAATTTATTGATTTACGAGTATATTATACAAATTTTGAATTATAGAAAATTAAAAAATTAAGTCGTGTAATTATAACTAAAAGTAGATTGTGAATTGTAACTAAGGTCAAGTATAAATATGTTAACTTCTCTAATCAAATAGTATATATTTACTTATACACATAATTTTTCTAAAAATGAATCTAATTTAATTTAATTTTAAAAATTAATTAGTTAATGTAATTTTTTAAAAGTGCTAAGTAGTTGAAATTAAAATATGCTTTCGATGTTACCAAAATGATCTTAATTTACTCGTATGATGTCACGTGTCCCCTAATAAACCATAATTTATATTCTGTATAAATATAAAAGGAAGATTTGATCTTTCTCCGCTATACTCTCTTTATTTCTAATTATTTGTTTAATTTTTTTATTTATTTTTTTAATAAATTAAAAAGGAAAAAAAGAATTAACATATTAATTAATTAATTTTAAAAAAGATAAAGAAAATCAAAAAATTTAAATTTTTAATTTATTTATTTCATAATTAATAGAGGTAAAAGAAAATTTTAATATATCAAGTAATTATTTTTTTAATAGGTGTATCAATTAAAAAAAGATAAACAAAATTAGGAATCGAGCAAGTACAAATAATGAGTGATTTCTTTCAAATACAAAATGAGAAGCTCTGTGATTTCTCAAAATTTACATACTCGAATTGTAATCTTGATGTAATAAAATAAGAAATGTAGTGGCAAATTGAGATTATTGGTCTTTGTATTTTGCACGTATAATTAAACCTTGGAATAGGTCAACCAATATAAGGATAATATTGAGTAGATCGAAATATTCTAATTTATCCGTATGTTTAAATATAGTTACGAAAACTGTCACTACACGCATATTATATATTCATCTCAAAAGTACTACTACTATTACTCACTTTATTTTGAGGATTAACGTAATATTAAACTCATATTGATAAATTCTATAGAATATATATATATTTTTAGGTGGTTGACATTTCTTTATGTTGTTTTTAATTAATTTGTGCATGGAATAGTTGAACTCTACTAGCTTTAAATTTCACCAACAACCAAATTATATTATTAACAAAGGCATCCATGGTTTGGTTTGGATGGTTTAACACAAATATAAAATCATAATGAATCGTTCTTTAATTATTGCCTTTTAGCAATCAAACTTATGCTTAGTGTGACATAAGTTCTTTACAAACTGGAGTCATTCCCTGGCATAACTTATGAATATTATGATACGAAAATATTAACTTATCTCCGCGAAAAAACTATTTGTTACTAAGGACATAAATTAGAGACCAACACAAAATATGGACAAAAGTGCAAATGACCAGTTAAGATATGCAGCTAAAAAACATAACCATCCATTCTCTTTGAGATTTTTATTGTTTTCTTGCTTACACTATACACAGAGAATGTTCAGTCTATTTCACAAAGTAGCCATCACCAGCTTGGACTCTTGCCTTTTTAACAGAGTTTTTACTAATTGATTCAAAAGTTTGAGAACAAAAGCAAGAAGCTTCCCAAGAAACAGGAAATGTTATTCTGAGTTACTTGGAGCCTTTTCCTTTGGATGTTTAGAGCCATAGTGATCCACAAGTTGGTTTTGATTTGCTAGCTGCGCCTGAGAAAACAAAACAAATTGCTCAAGTGAAATCATAGAAAACCGACAAAAACCTTAGCATGCCTTGAGGAAAGGAGTACAGCACAGTTGTTGATGATGCAACATAGAACATGTACCTATTGAGTTAAATCTAGTGCAACTATAAAGTAAGTTTTAATCATTTGTAGTATAAACCATTTCCCAGTTTAAACATGTAGTATGACAGACACAGGATACAATCTGTTTGTGGTTCTTATTAAATCCAGTAATTCGGTAAGGCACTGAAGCCTGATTAAATGTTCATTGAATGACAAACAAAGTTGATCTACCCTACTGTTTGGTTAATACTTACTTGCAGTCGGCGTTTTCATTAAATCAAGAATACATATCACTTGACCATTGATTAATGTGTATGAAAGACACTTCTCTTGCACTCATTGATTTGGTGTAAACACCGGGCGCAGGTAAGTAATTATCCTACTCAATGCTCCCATCTTACACATAAAGTGCCCCTAATGGGCGGGTAACAACCATGAAAACTTGTTCCTACACACAAATCCCCCATGCCCCCCAAAAAAAATAAAGGAAGAACAAAAGCATTATAAGGAAGAACTTAGTAAGGATTTTGTGTCCTGCATGGTTTCATGGAAAGACAACTTCCACGTAATATGGCAATCTTAAGTTGTTTCTCTCAGGCAAGAAACAGCATATCATTATCACTTACTGAGAATGCTAGGCATGAACTCATACTGGAGAATGCATATGAATTTTTGGGACATGGATAAGAAACTGCTATTGGAAGTTCACAGAAGAGGAAACAGGGAAAACAAGGTCTTTTCTGGATCTTTCTATAATCGCTTGAGACTTATTACATTACATGTACTGCCTCTTTTCCGTGTTCAACAGCCATCATTAGATGGGATTTATATTGGAGAGATTGTTGGATACAAGTATTAAACTAGTTGAACTGATCAGTCCACTCCAAATTTGAGAACACTGGGCATACATAGCAGTGTCACTAATTTCACTCCAATTCCAGAAATGGTGTTATACCATAGGAGGAGCTCAAACGCAAGGTCGGTCAAGCATCCAAAACAACATTGATCAAACTGAATCTGCCTCCCTACGATAAATACTTTGATTTCCATCTACAACATTTATATCATATTTTTTTGACACTAGTAACATTAAGTTTATATCATATTTCTCCTAAACAAAGTTCCATATATCCTTGGGTTTTGATTTTGCTCCTAGAAGCATACCAAGATAGATTGTTGGAAGTGTATCAACTTCTCCATCCAAACTTAAGGACAGCTGCTCCATATTAGGCACCAAGCTGGTGGGGTATATATGGCTCTTTCTCCGCTTGATATGGAGAGAAAGGGATAGGAAAGCATTTGAAGGAGTAGATGTCAAATTTCTCTCAGTTGAGTAGTACTCTCAATTCTATTATTTTCTTTCGGTCCATACAAAAACCTCTTTGTTGTATAGATGATTGGGTGGAATTTGTCAGAGAATCAATTCTTTCTGTAGATTATTTACCTTTCTAAATATACACCTCAAATACAACCATCTTGGCCATGTTTATAAATAAAAATTACTCAATCCAGAAACAAAAGATCCCACCTTTTCAAATTCTGCAATCCCATAACATTAGAATACCTCATCTAATGGCATTAGCTTCCAAACAAGCATGTTTTACCTATCTCCCTTTCCAGATCTGATTAATGTATTCCTAACAGTTATATGAAGTACCCACCATGTCACACTTACTGAAAGGGTAAATGAAGAGTTCCATCAATATTCTTTCCACATAGTCATTGTTGGTCTCTATTAAAGGATGATGCCACTCAACATGTCTTCTTCCGACACCCTCGAATCCTAAATAAATATAAGTTGGGCTAGAAGTAATGGATACTTAAACATCTAACAATTTGCACAACTTAGCACCCCACCCAATCCCTAAGAAAGAATTCAATTTAAGATGGAAGTGTTGTGAGCGAGTCTCAAACAAGCACAGAACCTTAACAGTAGAGACAAATGAACAAGCCTGAGGGAACAAAAGCACGAATAATGCCACTCCTAGTAACCTAAAATAAAGAGAATGGTATGTAAAAAAATATAAACAAGGAACAATCAACTATACATATTGTACCACTATGCAGTTACTACCTTAGATCTAGAAAGCAGAACTGAAGAGAACTCTCATGTATTACCATTGAACAAAGTTCCATGTAGCGAGTTTTGAACTCACAATGCTATTACAAAAATAGCTGAAATAATAGTACTAAGAAGTTGTAATGCAAAATAAATTGCTAATTAGGAGGTACAAGATAGGTCAAAGTTTAGTTAGTGACTTAAGGCAGTCAAAATAGAGAAGTTATTCAGCCACTAATTTTCAACAACGTAGTCGGTACCAAACTAAAGTGAAATCCTGACATCTCACTAACCTCACGAATGTTAAGACTCGCAATGCCATCGCTAAAATAGCTGAAATAAAGGTACTAAGAAGTTGTAATGATGAATAAATAGCTAATTAGAAAGGTAAGAAAATGAGACAATGTTAATTAGTGATTTAAAGCAGACGGATATAATAAGTCATTCAACCATCATTGGGAACATAGACTTAACCCCAAACAAAGTATAATCTCACCATTTCACTAACCTTACGAGTCATGTCTTAGACTCAATCGATCAGTATAAGTTCCTAAGAAATATAGATACAAAAGGAA
The DNA here is from genome assembly GCA_027704765.1 of Solanum habrochaites. Lineage (NCBI taxonomy): Eukaryota > Viridiplantae > Streptophyta > Magnoliopsida > Solanales > Solanaceae > Solanum > Solanum habrochaites. The sequence continues at coordinate 55,514,751 of JAKWJA010002496.1, forward strand.
AAGTACGGCCACGCTAACCACTATAACGGGAAGTTACATCACCACAGGTTGAGCAAGTAAAAAAAGTTCAAGGAACTATGGATTACAAAGCAATCACTTGGTTATTATTTTGGCTGCTCCAAAATTCCAACTTGTCATGGGAAACTGAATGATTTCAAATAGCCTAGACTCTTTACAAATATTGGCAATACAATTGAAGTTATAAAATTGCTTCTGGGGAAGTTCCAAGAAAAATCTAAAACAATGGCAGATGAGAAACGTAATCTAAAAATAATAATAAATGGTGAGTAAGTAGGAAGAGGGTAAAACGGAAATACAGGTACTAAACTACTAGGGAGTTGAATTAAGAACACGGGATGATTTCAGGATAACACAATAACAGATGAGGAATGTAAATAAACATAGACTGATAGACAACAGAAGCTACTTAACAAGGTTGGAAGATGGAACCTTATCACTAATACGGATGGATAACCAATCAACCAACTATCTAATTCCATTGCGCTCATTTCAACGCCAACTTCTATGTGGTGTTGTTCGGATACCCAGAAAAGAGAAGGAAAGTGTTGGAATGTTAAGTATTCTGTAAAAAGCTTTATGAATATGATAAGCAACTTCTCCCCAAGAAAAACTTCAGTTGCAACATTTCCAATGAATTGATTCCTTCAGTCTAAACCTAATTTTTCCTTTCAAACAAACAAATACCAGAAAAATCACTTTTTGCTCCCTTTATTTAACTTTAGATGCGATTTTGTGTATATATTTGTTCAACAATTTTCTCGGTATCCAAAACGAAGGTTATATGATTGTAAAATCCTTCACAACAGCATAACCCACCAAACAATACAAAAAAGACTTAGATCTAGATTACTATCGTAAAAGGAAGAAAAAAAATCAAAGAGACACCAAAAACTCCACAATTAGAGCCACATAAACAGATAAACAAGCACATACAACCGAATCTAGCAAAAAATAATCGAAATTGATGAAAGGAAAACAAAAAGGGTGTATAGAATTTTATACTTTACAAATTGGGGACAGATGACTTTGAGGCCAACGGCAGGGGGGGCGCTGCATTTCAAGATTGAGGACCTTTTCTTGTTGATTCGTCTTCGGAATTTTTTCCTCGAGGCCGCGATATTATTGCGTTTTCCCATTGGTCATCTCTCCCTCTCAGCAAGATGGTACTGGGTTTCGAGTTTGTACACAATTTAGAGGGATGGGCAGATGCTTTTTACAAAGACAGTCTAAAAAGCTATGAGTTATTAGTTATTTATGAAATTTTATTTGTTTCGATTAATTTTAATTATTGTTCTATTTTTTTAATATTATATTGGTGCGAAGCTAGTGTGCCAAGGGAAAATCTTTTGTAAAACATTATATATATATATAAATTAACATTGTATATTTGAATATAAAAATAATGTGCACAAAATTAACCATAATGTGAGCCTCTGGCTCAGTGGTAAAGAGCGAGTAGTAAAAAGTTTTGAGGCACGAGGTTGATAAGTTGGATTCTATTCACATTAAGTTTTTAATTTTATTTTTTATTAATTAAATGGTTACTTATTTTAAAAAATTACTAATTCATCCATCAAAAATATGTTTTGCTAGATTCCGCTATTTGATATCAATAAACGATAAATTCATATTATGTCATGTAAAATATACTTAATTGGAATCGCTCTATTTTTGGTGTTCTATGTTATTATTTAATATTTAAGTTAAGATAATAAGTTTGTATTGTACAATAAGTCAATAGGAGATTATTTATATGAACCACATGATAGTTAGTAGGGATCTGGCTGAGAAGTTATACTACGAAGATTTAGGAAAGGGTGGTGTAGATAAGGATAAATGGAGCTTGACAATTTTAAATAATATATCAATTCGAATTTATGTTGAAACATTCTTTTATACAAGTGATTCATCTCGTAAAGATATTAACGAAATAATATACTGAGAGATATAGTGTCCATCAACTAACGTTTCAATAGGGGTACTTGTGAGTTGATTTGAGGTCAGGGGTATAGTTATGACATACAGTGTGGTGATCAACAATATGCATGATGTAGTTAAGACTCATGTAAGAACTATCGAAGGAGTCCCAAAGAACTTCTCAGTTTTGATGAATTACACTAAGGGTCAATTCTTAACTCATTTTATTAGCACTTGAAATGAACACACCGATTGGACAAATCAATCCGAGGTGTGTTGTGATTTATGTTATTTGTGAATGACATAATACTGGTTGAGGAATTCACGGTGACATGGTAGGTGGGGACATATTAAACACTAGTAGAGATTGGAAGGAAATAGTCAAAAACAATCATATTGCACTCGACCGAGGATAAAACACTTGAAAAAAAAAGTGGGAAAGTTCAATGACATGATTCATGAAGGGTAATGTAAAAGTATAGAATTACACATGTTATTCAAAATAAAAAAAGTTTTAAGTATCTTGAGTTAATTATTCAAAAGATAGGGAAATTGGTTGGAATTCTATTCATCATATTGTTGCGGATAAACCGAACGCTCATTTTCCAAGCTTTATGTGATAAGAAGATGCAACTAAAATTTAAAAATACATTCTACGAGTGTTAGTGTGACATTTTAATATTTTTAAAAAATGAATATTAAATTTGGCACATGACACATGACTTCGATTTTTATTGGCCGTTGTTGAATGATCACCTTTCATTATGTTTACAAATTAATGGCTGAATGTAAATGACAATTCATTATTGTGCATATATGATTTCTATTACTCCAAATTGGAGTTATGCCATTGCACATCAGTTTTGTAAAATGCCGTTGATGGCATTGGTGGGTACTTGATTATCACTCTTAATTTCTCTATTATTCTTGTAACCTATGTAATTTTTAAGACCATTTATTTTTACTATTTACTATATTATTTATCTTTTTATTCATTGCTAGAAAAAAAAAATTATAGTATAAATAGTAGTGGTGCACAAAAACATACAAAGAGAAAAATCTAGAGGAAAGAATTAGCAAAAAGAGGTTCTTATTGAGTGAAGGGAGGTGTTGTGGTGGGCTTGAGACTCAACTTTGTCCAGAGTGTTGAGTTTATTTTTTTTGTGAATATGGGGTTGTATCCTGGATGGGACAAGTAAAGATGGACTACTGCCTGGCCATGGTTGAAAAAGTTTCCTGCGAGTGGGCTTGAAATCTCTTAAATTAGAGACAGAATCCACCCTCAGCCTGATAGAGATTTTATTTCTTCATTTCATTTTTCAAGGTTAATTGTAATTTTTGTTAATCTTGTAATTTTTCACGAAATATAATAAAGTGTCTGATAATAAGAAAATTTCAACCTTAAAAATGATTTGAAATGAATGTGAAAATTGCGAAAATGAGATCCAACTGGATAAATTGTCTTCTAAAAGCAACGAAAAGTCATTTGAGATGCGATGGATGTATAGAAATACTAAGTAGATATGTTTAGATGTTAGTATGTATAGGACAAAGTGGGATTGACTTTCGTGGTGGACAAGATGAAAAGTTAGAGTCTGGGATCTTTAGACATGTTGCATAGATATTACTGCAGAAGTGTGAAAAGTTGATTATGGTTGATATGATGAGATGGTGATCGAAAAAATATTGAGGAGAGATAGTTACACACGACGTAGCATAGTTTTAACTTACTGAAGACATGACCTTATACAAAGGGCGTAGAAGATAGTAACTAAGATAGAATGTTAATTAGTAGATAATATTGTCTTGTTGTTTAATCTTATTAGTTGTCATTATATTGCTCTTGTAAATTCTTGTTCTTTGATTTCTTTTGTCATGTGTTTTTCTGGTACCTTGATTAATTTATTATTTATTCGCATTTTTGGTATATACTAGCTTATTAGTTTTTTAGACTTCCATTATTATCTTTTAGAAAATAAATTGTGACAGATGGTTTTTGTTCACAAATAACTCCATATTTTAAGGTAAGAAATAATATGTTACCTTTATAGTCTCAAACCTCAATTCACGTAGTACTGATGAGTCTGTTGGCTAAGCTTAAAGCTGGGTAAAAACTGACTTAAAAGTGATTTGGTGATGTTAGTTAGGTGTTGTGGCACTACTGAAAAATTAACTATTTTAAGTTAAAAAAAAATTATTTGAAGCAAAAATTTAAAAGTTTGGGGAGGGGTGTTTTCTTTGTTTTAGGATATAATGCTATTTAAGGTGACAATACATTTGTATGTGTTTGCCCTTAATTTTTATACAAATCTCAAAATTACAACATAACCCTACCAATCTCTTCTTACCATTTTCACTTTTCACGTTTGGCATAGCAAATTCACGCACTTTTATCCAAACACATAAATGCTTATTTTTTTAAAAATAAAGTAGTTCAGCACTTTCAAAAGTACTTTTCTAAAGCTGATTTTATTAAGCCAATAAAAGTACGGACCCTATAGTATATGGATGTGTGTTGGATGTTATAACATTTTTATCATAAGATTATTTTTAGTAATATATTTGTTCTTCACATCGTTGGCATTAGGCATTGCAAAACATCATAAAACAATATAATCAATCTAAAATATTGTTTTAATCAAAACAATACAATACAATAATTATAAAATAATATGTAACAATTCTCCGGACACTCTCTTAGAAATTGGAAATTATATGACTTTAATACCCATTTTCTAAATAAGGAACTTTTTAACTTTAGTCTTCTATATCTTTTCGTATGTGTTTTTTTCCAGAAAATAAAAATTGAATGTGACAATTTAAGACAATATAAAAGAGAAAGAGTAGTGTTAGTAGTTTTATCTAACAAAAAAATGCATGACGCAATACTAAACTAAATTACAGATAATTCTATTTATTATTCTAGGAGACCAAATATTAAATAAGAATTCAAACAGTGTCACAAGAAAGAAGCTAAATACCGTTAGATATCAACGAATGCGAGTGCCTGCCAATATTCTTTGTAAGCAAAATTAGTTGATAAAGTAAATTTGTAAGCAAAATTAGGTGGTAAAAGTATATAATTTTTTTTAAGCTAAGAATTACCAAGTGATTAAACGTGTGAACTTATTCACAACTAAGCAAGTAAATAAAGTCCAAGCATGTGAGTTCCATAACTAAATATATATAATTAATACAAATCTAAAGAGGACAAATGATAAGACATGCAATTTATTAATATCAAATAAGTCTGTAGTGACCTCAATTTCATGTAAAAAAGTATTTTTAAAAAAAAAATTATAGCAAAAATGCCAACGATATAGCTAAAGTGTACCAAGTAAATCACCCCTTTAATGAGGAAGAGAGGAAGAGAAATTAGAAATACTATGTTGGGTAATCAAGTAAATTAGTTATCGTATATTATTCAAGCAATATTAATGCTATCCCTGCTTTGAACACGATATGTATTGATTTTTTTTTATGGTTAAATTTGAATAATAATACTCTATAGGACTCGAAAGTCGAAACGGTTGAAAAATGTTAACAAAATTTTAAAAACTGTAATATGATATTTTTTGTAAAATTAATATGATGAAATCACTATGAACCAAAGTAACGATTTTTTTGCCCTTTGAAAAAGTAAAATTCATACAATGCAACGATTTGTTTAAATTGTGACCCTTTTTTCTAAAAAAATAATAAACAAAATCGCCTCCCAGAAGGAGCATTATTCCAAACAAAATTTTCTATTTTTTAATAGTCGCTTGCTGAGGACTGGGACTGGAGGACGAAGTTTATTATTTGTTTAAAACTATTTTGCTTTTTTAAGGATTACGTCTAAATTTTATTTTTTTTAAAATAATAGTAAAGACAACGATTTTTAAGTAAATCTTGTTCTTTTTTATTACAACTCAAAATCGCTAAAAAAGTATTGTGATGTAAAATGCGTTGCCTTGCAGCGATTTAATTAATTTAAAAAACAATAAAAAATTTAATTAAAAACCGCCTTGCGATTAATTTTTTTAAAAAAAATATCAAAACTTTAAAAAAAAGAAGAAAGCAAAAATGTGAACTCAAAGTCGCAGCGATCATGTAACCAAAAATAATTAAAATCATATAGATATTTTGAACACACCTTCGGGAGCGATGTTTTTGTTTAATTTTTGTTAATAAATCAAATTTAACAATAAATCGCTGTTAGTCCTTAATCTCTTGGCAGCATTTTTTACTTTTTTGACGGACAAAAATCGCTGCTTAGTGAGCGATTTGCCGTTTGAGTTAAAAAAAAATCATAGATTACCGTGTTAGATTTTTGTTAACATTTTTCACCATGTAGACGCTAACTCTCTATTTATAGTAGACGTGTAAAAACAAAGGATTCCTTGTTAATATTTAATCGACAAAAAGAAAATTAAAACAATCAGTAATAGAAATATTCGTGATTAACGCAAACATATAATGAAATTAACAAAAGACAACAAAACAAAATAGATACGGAAATAAAATGCTTCAAATCATTACTCTAAAAAAATTAACATAAACTACTAATTCACAAATAACGAAGACTAAATAAGACAGTGAAATGGAAGCTAAAAAAATAATTCACTTGATCAACAAAAGTATGTACGTACGAATTAACACTATTATTATTATTATTATTACAATTTACCAACCCAAAATAAGAGGTATAGTTCATTATTTCTCATTGTACAATAAGCAAATATAAGAAAAAATTATAATAACTTTATACGATAACAAGATTAACTCTAAGAATTTATGAACTATATATATAAACGAGACAAAATCAAACATTTAGTTGGATAGCTAAAAATATAACTTGGAACGGTCATAAAATAAAAATATTAAAAGTTAAATAACTAAGAAAAAGAAAGAAAGAACGAGTACTAATGTTTTTCCTTTCAATTTTTCAATATTTAGGTAATCTCACGGAAAAAGGAATATATTTTGTAATTCTCAAAAGTAAAATGGTCAAAGTCATGAAGGTAAAGTTACTCAGGGATAGCGAACACATTTTCTTTTTATTAATTTTTTGATCTGAAAATCGTTATTTACAACAACAATTAAGTTTAATATGCCAAAAATTTAAAAACTAAAAGTACGTTAGTGAAATGTGAATTTTCTAACTAAACTAATTTATGCCTAAAGTCAAATATTGTGTTGTCAAGTTCATAGTAAAAGTTATGATATTTATTATTATTTATTTTTATAAAAAAACAACATATACACACAACACCTACCCAACATTAAAATAATCACTGAAGAAATATACTTACATAAAAAAGATATAATTTTAAGATACATAAATTTATATCAAAGCAATGTGTATTTTTTCTATTAAAAATTTAAACAATTTATACCTAAAAAGAGATGGACTCAAAATATCATATCTAAAATCAAATAACATCCTCAAACACTCTTTCTTTTCTTTATAGAAAATCATTTAACAAAATCAGTTCTTAATATCATGATTTCGAATTATAGGATATTTAAACAAAATAATCACGGAACAAAAACATCACTTATTTAAATTTTAAATCATGAAAATGGAAGAGTAAGTAAACACTTTTAAATACGGACAAGTCAATAAGGTTTTATCGGCTATCTAAAAAAGAATTCAACAAACAACTACCATACTGGAATCTGATTTAAAAAATCTTTGTCGTCAACATGCGGCTATTTCAAAAAAAGAGAGGAAGAGAGACTATAAATCTTTTGTGACAATGTCAATAAAAGAAAAATGAAACTCTAGAAAAGTAAAAAACTAAAAATAGAAAAAAATTAATTTTGAAGAATAAAAAAATATTTAATATGTACTCAAAATATAAGTAACAATTTTTTATCATTTTCTCGAACACTTTGACCTTTTTTCCTCCTTAAACATGATATAAAATCAAACACTATTATAAAATAAAAAATCAAATAATTCCGACCAAAATGACTGTAGATTTTATCCCTACCATTGCCATGCCAACACCAGCGTCGGTTGCACGTATGAAGAGTCACTCTCTCACGTGTGAACACACTCAACTCTCATTGGTTGAGCTACTTTTAATTACACAACACTCTTTTCCTCAAAATCTCTCAAATCTACCTTACATTGAATTCAAACAACAAAGATTTTTGTATTTTTTTTGTTATTTTTCTTACAGTAGAGAGCAGCCAAAATCAACACTCTGTCAATAGCCTTAAAGCTTTTCTATTTCCCTTGTCTGTTATTTTAGTTTCTCTTCTTTCTAGAGTGTTGGTTTTAGGTTTCTGAAGTTTCCAACTTTAACAGCCAAAGTTTCCATTTTTCTTCTATCTTGCTCTGTCTTGAAACTTTTTTTCTAATTTTTGGAGGAGTGTTAGCTGTGGAAATGAACTTTGGGTACTCACTTGCAGATCGAATCTAGCATTTTCAGGTACTGCTTTTATGTGGGTGTTTTAGTATGGTATAAAGGTTTAATTTTTATTTGTGGGTTTAGGATGACTCTTTTTTTAGAGCTTTTGAGTGGTTTTGGGGTTTTGGTTGTCTTAGTGCGTGCATAAAGCTTTGATCTTTGTTTGTTTATATATGCTCTTGTTTGGGAATTTGGTGGATTGTACTGAGTGCTTTAGTGGGTGTACACTGGTTCTGGGATTTGGTGACGGTGGGTTCATGTTTAGGATGACTCTTTTATATGAGCTTTAGTTGGATTGTACTGAGTGCTTAAATGGGGGTACTTGGTTTTGGCCTGAAGGGGTTTTGGTGGTTGTGGTTTTGTTAGTGTATGCATAAAGTCTTGATCTTTGTTTGTTTGTTTAGATGATGCCCTTGTTTGGAAATTTTGGTGGATTGTACTGAGTGCGTAGGGGGTTACAATTGTTTGGTATTGGTACGAGGGTTCATGTTGGGGTGTGCTCATTTTTTTTTGTTTTTTTTAGAGTTTTTTCTTTGGATTTGTACTGAGTGCTAATGGGGGGTACTTGGTTTTGGGCTTTTGGCATTTTGGTGATTGTGCTTGTGTTAGTGTATGCATAAAGCTTTGATCTTTGTTCGTTTGTTTTGTTTAGATGATTCTCTTCTTTTCTTTTGGAAATTTTGGTGGACTAAACCGAGTGCTTTGTACACTGGTTTGATGATGGTTCATGACTGCATGTTTGCATTTTCTGGTGTCTGATATTGGTTTTGTCTTTGTCGGTATGGTTTGATTTTCTTTCTGTTTATTTAGATGGATAATTTTCTGGATTGAACTCAAAACTGTGATTGGTGTACATTGATTTTGGGGTCTTGTGTATGTGTCTGCTTTTTGTGGAATTGCTGAAATGTGTAGTCTCGGTAGATGAATTTTTGGCTTAGAGGGTGAATGTGTTCCAGTGAAGTGGAAATGGTACTTTTGATGCTCTTATTTTTTGTTCATGATAGTTTGATTTCTGTTTTGGGTTTGAGCAGTTAAAGGTTATACATCTGCCACCATTAGGATTCTAGGAACTAGTAATTACATGTTAGGAGGAGGTTATGTTAGAAATTTCCTTGTCAAGCTATACATGAAACAGAATCCTGGCAGTCCATGGAAACACTATTGCTAATTGACTGAAGCGAGAAACACGTTGATCAGTTAATTTATTAAGATGTTAACTGTCACTAAATTTCACTGGCACCATGCAATTGAACAAATTCAAATGCTTATTTATTCAATGAGATCGGTGTTTAGTGAAACCACCATTATGAAATTGATTCTATTCACAAAAATGGTTCTTCAGTCTTTTTATGAACCGCCTTAAGGAAAGTGAATTGTTAGATGCAAATGGTTTCTTCAAGAATAAAGAAGTCATTCTGGGGGTTGATGCTGCAAGTAGTTGTGATTGGGTTGATTTTGTTGCGTCATGGTTATTCAAGGAGCATTTATGATCTAATTTGTGTACTTCTGAAAGTGGATGTCTATTCATTCTCTATTTGTTGCCGTATGTTGTTGACATGCTATTGCTGGTAAGGATTTGACGAAAATCCAATTTTGAAGTAGGAAATCGGAACAATTTACTGAGATGCAACGATTTTGGAACAACTTAAAAAAATTCCTTTATGTGGAATCAAAAGATGGTTGGGTTTGGCAGCCAGAGGTGTTATTTTTGACCTAGAAAAACAATTTAGGAGGCGTAGGGGAAGTTTTGATTCAAAGAGTGCTAAGCCAGTGAGTACATATTTTGCTGTTAGTTTTAGGTTGTCAGCTACCCAGTCACCCTAGTAAGAGGAAGAAGGTAGGCATATGCTACATGTATCCCTATCTAGTGTAGTCGGAAGTATTTTGTATGTATTGGTGTGCATATGTCCAGACATTCCACACCAATGAGTGCAGTAACTTGATATGTGGCTTGTTCTGGTTAAAATACATAGGGTGATTGACGAGCTTTGAAATGAATTTTCAGATACTTGAAGTACTTCAATCACATGTGCAGAGTTTGCAGAAAATACTAACACTTTGAGTCAAACCAACTTAAAAGCACATTTTGGTGTTTGAAAAATTAAAAGTAGCTTTGCTTGAATTTGATTAGTATTCATGAAAACTGATTTTGCCCATTAGGGATTTTGTGGGGAAGATGGAACTTATTTACTATATCATCCAAAACCAAAACTAAACCAAGGTGAAGATTTGTAACATGGCCTATTCTTAGTATTGTTGGATAATATTTGGCCAACAATTTAACACTGTTGGTCAATTATTGGCCACAATACTATAAGCCTTTTCTTGGAACAATCTCCACTCACTTTAGCACATTGTTTCAGCTAGAAGGGAAACTGAATAGATTTTATGGTCACTTTCTGAAGATAAAGACCTGAGAGTTAGACCTTTATTTTGATAGGAAGGGCATGATTATCTTTTGCTAACCAATTTGCATGCTGAAGTTGGATATAGCATGATCCTTCTCTGGAGTTTGTAGTTACTCTCTCAAGATAAAGAACTGAGGCTTCCTTTTCAAATAAAAAATAAACAAGAGTCTTCATTTGCATAGATGATATAGATCAGATTATACATTTGATAGGAAATCTGTAATTATCCCTTTTTGGAGGTAGCCAGCATATTCTTAATGCTGTAGAGAATTCAACCTTACCAGTTTCAGAAAAAAAAATACAGTCTTCATTTTCAAAAAAAGATAAAGGGCCGAGTCTTAGACTTTTAGTTGGAAAACTCTTGGATAGTAATCTTATATAACGAAGTTCAGGGCAATAAAAAAGATAAGAATGGCATGATTATCCTTGATCAACAAAGGTTTTACTATCTCCTTGGGGTGGGTATGCAGCATGATCCATGATCCAGGCAGCTAAGTAGCATTTTTCTGAAACTTGGTTCGGGTAGCAGGGACTATCCTTCTTAACAAAAGACTTGATAAATCAGTACTCTTCTTCCTTGATTCATACTGTTCATGCATATTTCTATCATTTTGCTGAATTTTACGGTGACAACCACATATCCAGCATAATCCCATAAGGGGTGTCTGAGAAGGATAAACCCTTACCCCTACCTTGTGGAGGTAGAGACTTCGTTTCCAATTTTTGCTGAACTTTCTCAACTAAATTTGTTCTTTGTGTTCTACTCATCAGAAAAAAAATGAGTTGTTCTCTTTATTCTTAAATAGATGTACTTGAAGTTATTTGGTTATCCAGTTTGGTCTTTGGTAGGATGTTTTAAAGAAAGTATTACATGTATTAGCTATGGTATTATTTAATACCTTGTTTGGAAGTGTTTTCAACATATGTATAATTAATACATGCATTGGTTATACATCCTATTCAGTATAATAGAGCTTCTAACTAATGCATATTAACCCATAGTATTAGCAATTCCAGGTTTATTTTTATTAATACATTGGTAAACATGTTTAAAGACATAATTCGTTGAATACACCAAACCAAATAGTGGATTAGAAATAATCTCATCATAACTAATCCTAACATGACTAATCCCATCATTATTGATACACACTATTCAATACTGTTCTTATACACCCTTCCAAACAATCTTTACGAGTCTTGGGCCACAAAAGAACAATGGAAGAATAGTAACTCTCTTGGTATGATCACCCACTCTATATTTGGGAAGTTATTTCTGGATTGCCAGATGTAGCCATCACATGACGTGTATGACTCCAGAGGATAATTCAATGTTTTCCGTGCACTTTTTGTAAGACAGAAGTGCCAACTACATATCAATTTAGTGTCAAACATTAGGAAATAATGTGCACCAATCTGTGAGAATTATCTGTACATTTTCTGTTCAAGTTTTCTTCATTCTTTCATTCATAATAGTTTACTTGATAGTTACATGATTCTTTCTAATATCTTTTGCTTTGGTTGTTCCTCCAGGGATCATTCTCTTTTCCATTGCTGGTTTTGTGGTGTCACATCCTGTTTACTGTATGTCCAAGGGAACCGTATAGCAACGGTAGTCCGCCTGATGTTGCAGAGCCTTTTCTTTATGCTTGATCAAACGCAAGATGGGCGGTAATTCTCTTTGAAAAGTAGGATGTTTGTGTTGTAAGAGTGGTTGTTGCTTATGCAGTTCCCAAGATCATTACAATAGCACTCAATTCCTGATGACGGCCGATGGCCACACCATGTATTCAGAATTCTCTGTGATTTGGTTATTAGTTAAAAGGACTGGCACTATGTGGATTTTAATTGATGCGAGTATGATAATATATTTAACATGCTTGATCCAGATGATATAACAAGTCTAGTTCCTTCGCCAGTTTCCTAAATCAAGGACTAGTACATTTCTGATATTTAGTTGGGATGATTGTGGGATGATATACCACTGAAGCTTGTTTGCCTCTAAATTGGATTTTTGCTAATTTCTGATGTTCTAATGCTGCTAAGTTTCTATTCAGTTGTTACTTCATACATTACCTGAATGTTATGCTAATACTACCTCACTTGATAATTGATTAATATCTGAAGTCTGTTCCATCTTGTAAGAGTTACACTTTAGTCCATGCTTTAGACATTTCTACATCTTTGCAGGTCAAGCGCTTGTCAATTTTAGGATTGCAATATCTGGTTCCGATGGTGTTCTTGAGCAGTGGAGACCAGAAGATTCTGACCCATGTGGCTGGAAAGGAGTACAATGTGACTCAAAATCAAAGAGAGTTACATCTTTGTGAGTATCTGTATTATTGTTAAAACATCTTGCCGGTGATGGCATTGTTATGGTTCTAGTTATTTTTGACATATTTATTTTGGGCTCCACAATTCTGAAATATCTGAAACGTTTTGATTTAAAATAACACTAAATGAATGCTGAGAATCCCTAAGAGTTGTGATATAGTAATTTATGGATCAATTTGGATCTTTGATCTTGTAGAACTGAATTACAGCTGATCTTGACTGTATACGGTAGTGGTTTTCGATTGCATTATGTTGCGTTTCTGTAGGGCTGATCCTCTAGCACCATTTTACTGGGCTACTTGTCAAATGGCCTGAATTTGATATCTTCATCCAAATATCCCTACAAAACATTATCTTTAAGTAGTTTTATATTTAAGATCTGAGTTGATTTCGCAATTTGTATTGAACTAAGAAGAGACTAGTTTTTCCTAACACTTCACACTTACCTATAATCTATATTAGAACACACTGATACTTTACTTCTAACATAGCCTATGTCATATTGGAGTCACTATTTGAACTACTACAATTGTTGTCTTTTGATCATCCAGAAGCCTCCCTAATCACAAACTGAGTGGATATATATCACCAGATATTGGGAAGCTAGACCAGTTGCAGTTTCTGTATGCTTCTTTTCCCTTTTATTTATTCTTGTTTCCAATTATTGTCTGTGTCACTATACTATGCTAACACAAATCTCATCTAATGCAGGGCTCTTCATGACAATAATTTCTATGGGGCAATACCTCCTGCATTGGGAAATTGTACAAACCTGAAATCTCTGTAAGTTTTGCAGTGAACTTCTTTGGTGTGGCCTGCATATTTAATTCTCTTCTATTATTGAGGCGCTTGAGTTTCTGCTATTAAGCACTTGTGAGAATCTGAAGAACTCCAACTACCTTACATGCTTTTTGAAGGAGTTCTTGGGGTCCCACCTCCCAGCTCTTATTTCTTCCCCTTAACCTCACTACCATCTGAATCGTACTAAGCCTGAACCACTCCATATTCTCATGACTCATTTTTCAGAAGAAACTCGCATTAATACCCTGGTTGGAATTTTGTGATTTCAGTAAAAGAATTTATGCATTATATCATGATTGGTCCTCTTTTTGCAAAGTAACAAGAATACTTGTACAAACTATAAAAGTAAAACTGACATTTCATTTTGTGGAGTTTGAGCAAAAAAAGTTGAGTGCAAAACTCAATATCCTTATGGAGAGTGGACTTATTTAACACTCTTTTCAGTGCATGTATAGATTAATCACTTCATCTTCGGTCATATTGCACAACCAGCATGTCATTGATAGATGTTGTAGTCCTTGCTATGCTACTAATCTTGATCTGTTAAATAGAACAAACTAAAGCTGTATTTTGGTTTTGATAAAATTCAAGAGAGGTTTGAGCAGCTTTTTTTCTTGGCGCTGCTTTAGAATTTGAAATTACGAAGTTAATGATGTACATGCTAACTAATTTGCTAGGAATTTTAATTCTTTTATGCAGGTTTCTTCAGAGTAATTATTTAAGCGGATGGATTCCTGATGAGTTGGGAAACCTTCCTGAGCTTGAGAATCTGTAAGACTTCCCGTCTCATATTTTGAGTCTCTTTTTCTTTCTCTTTTGTGCCTCAGTTTTCTGTGCTGCTGGTCGCAGGGTCGGCAAGCTTCCTTGATGGTCGTTCCACCTTAATTTTCTGCCGAAGGCAAAGCATGATATTCGGATAACATTTTGTTTTTTGTAAATGACTGTACCTATGGAACGAAAATATCTATCATTATATAGGCACTAGACAGTCCTCGAATAAAAGATACAACCTTTCCTTTTAAGAACTTGACAGTTTGCACTTTCTAATACTAATACCTTGGTGAATTTACACACCTACCAGCCCTTCATTAAGTTTTCTTTATCAATTCTTCCTATCCTTCTTCTCAATGCCATCATGCTTTTGCCTGTCCATTTCACACAAACTCCAATTTAACTATATGTTTGCCGTATAAGCTTTTGTTCTGTTTTACTTTTTAGGATAGGAAGCTGTGTTTTCTGTATGTTGATTGTTACCTCATACTACAGTACACTTTGTTGTCCTAAATGGACCAGCCTCTGCCCTGCTTATCCTGGCATCTTCCTTGCTAATTTGAACATCCTTCTTGTGCATTTTTCCTCCCTCTGAGCATGAAGAACCTTTGGAACGATAGGCATCTGGCGGTTCATTGTTCTATTGTCATTGCTCCGCTGTCTGGAGTTATTTGCATGTCTCATGGTGTGTCATTTCTCTACTGATGCAATAACTGGTGCTTCACACCCTAGCATCATTGTGGTCTGAGGTAGCTGGAAGATTTCTTGAATTAGCTGGAAGGATTTTACAGTGAAGAGGATGGACCATCATATCAACTGATTTCTTCTGCATGTGTCATATCTTAGGGATCTGGTTATTGGAGTCGTGAGTGTTTTTCTTGCTAGACTGTTGGAGTCATGAGTGTTTTTCTTGCTAGACTGGTGTAACCTGTCTTTTCCCATTAAAAGAGCTAAGGAAAGTCGTGCATACTCTACCTCTTTACTGTTCCAGGAAATGGAGAGAAACCTAATTGAGTAATAAAAAGGCTTTACATTGCAGTTTGTTGGAAAAAAAGATAAAGAGGCTTTAACAGAGGAAAAAGTGCCATTTTTTGCTTGTTAGTTTGATTTAGTTTGGGTAAAATTTTCTTATCCTTTTATAAGTATGTAACTACTAATGCAAATCTAATTGACCTGTCTCAATTCTACGCTTGTGATAGATTGGCTTAGTAATTACTTCTACAGTCAACCAATTGATGTTGGTTTATTACTTTTGCTAGAGATCTTTCAAGCAACTCTCTCAGTGGAAACATTCCACCATCCCTTGGCAAGCTGAACAATCTTGGCATTTTGTGAGTGCCCTAAAAGTTCTTTTGTCGTAACTAATAACTTAAATGTGTAAAATATTACTCGAGAGGTGAGGTTGGTTTGTGCTGCCGAATTAATATTTGTTGTTCAATGTTTACAGCAACGTGTCAACAAATTTCTTGGTTGGGCAGATACCTTCAGATGGACACCTTGCCAAGTTTGGAAATGATTCGTAAGTAACATCAATACAAAATCCTTCTTGTCAAGTGCATTTGAATTTTCAAAGCATCTATGGGATCTATAATCATTTCTTTACTCAGATTCTCTGTTTGGTTTACGTAATGTTGACATAACTAGTGTATGTCCATACGTTTGAAGCATCTTTATCAACTCCACATTATTTCTTTTTCAAATATCAGCGTCCTCGTGTGCCTAACTGTTTGTTTTCAGAAATCTACCAAAAAAGATTGTAATCAATTCTGGGATGACACTGAGGGTGTTGGCTGAATTGCCAATTGCATTTGAAATTAGGATTGAGGTCCTCAATTTTTTAAAGTCCTGAACCCCGCACTGTTTAGTAAATTGTGTATAAGTAAAAATGAAGGGTATGCAGTTGTAGCCTTTGATACTAGCATTTGCTTGAATCTTGAGTAGTACCCATCATTGGAAAAGGAGAAAGACTTGTATGGATGTGCACAGAATAGCTGCCTGATGTAATTTGACCTAAAACTTGTAATTTACAACTTGCCCTCTGGTTGGCTTGATTTACATGATTTCTGATTTTAAATTTATGACAGCTTTCTTGGAAATCGTAACTTGTGTGGCAAACAAGTTAGTCAGGACTGTAACAATGGAGGTCCTTCAATATCCCCGTCCCCGGATTCAGGTAAATGTTTACCCATTATCAACATAAAATAATAGTGAAATATCAAGTCCAATTTCTCTGTAAGGGTGAGTGCATATGACCATATTGACAGAATCATTTCTCATCTGCTCAAGGACCCCTAGTGACAGAATCATTTCTCATATGTTCAAGGACCCCTAGTGACAGAATCATTTGCCCTCAGTGCTTAGTTCAAGTGGCAAAAGTTGAGGGACTTGTGACTTGGGTCACAGGTTCGATCCATGCGACATGTGAAGTAAGCCTGGTATTTAAGTGGAAAAGGGGTATAGGGGTGGACCCCTTATCCTGGAGTTTTGAGGTTGGTCCTAAGGGTTGGCCCGACAGATTTGTCGGTCATAAAAAAAGGATACCTAGTGTTTCGGCTGCTTAAGATGACAACACATTATCTTTTTAGAATGTTGAATTCTAGATTTCGTTGTTTTTCTAAAAATTAAAAACCTAGTATATGTCTCTTTTTTCTTTTTTTTGGGTAAGTATCTTCATATTATTAATTTCTAATATATATATTAAGTTAATTCATGGTATTGCAATAGGTACAACTTCCTTTGGCTTTTGTGTAATGTATTGACTAGAATCTCATATGATATTTGTGAAGGATTTGTTCATCTGTCTGGCTTTAACAAGAAAACTTATTACGTCAAATGGCAGAATCATACAAGTATGCGGACTCATAGTTTTAAGTAGCGTCATGTACTGAGAACATGACCTGATGGAGTAGTTACTTGTCTGTGGATATGTAGCCTTTTCTGCTGCTTCTTTGTTTCTCTGTTTTTCTTTTCTTACAAGTATTTCACTTATTTCCTTTCTTGTTTCATGGTAATATCTCATATTTTCCATGTTTCTCAGCCCAAAGCCAAAATAAGAATGGTCGACTACTTATAAGTGCATCTGCCACTGTGGGTGCACTGCTTTTGGTGGCACTGATGTGTTTCTGGGGCTGTTTCCTCTACAAGAGACTGGGTAAAAATGATGGCAAAAGTCTTGCAATGGATATTTGTGCAGGTCGTTATCTAGAACCTATGTAGAAATTACCATTATAATGTTTTAATCTTTATTTGCTTTATGCTCTTAATTCCTTTTCTAAAAAATTTAACTATCCAATTGTTAAATTATCAGGTGCATCGATTGTGATGTTCCATGGAGATTTACCCTACTCTTCCAAGGACATCATTAAAAAACTGGAGACTCTGAATGAAGAGCACATTATTGGTTCTGGGGGCTTTGGAACTGTACTACAAACTTGCAATGGATGATGGCAATGTATTCGCCGTGAAGAGAATTATCAAGATGAATGAAGGCTTCGATAGATTCTTCGAAAGGGAGCTTGAAATTCTTGGAAGTATTAAGCACCGGTATCTAGTAAATCTGCGAGGATATTGCAATTCTCCGACATCAAAGTTGTTGATATATTTATGACTTTTATCAGGAGGGTTTTATCCCTGACAAGTTCTTCCCGTTGAGAAAAATACTTTTTCTAAGTAAAATATCTTTGTTGCTCTAACAAACAATTTGGTGAAATGTTTGTTAATATAATTTGTTTATTGAGCACATAAGCGTGTTTGGGTGAGAGTTGCTTTTTTCTGTGTTCTCTCTCCCTCTTTAAATTGGCAAATTATTTGAGATTTTAGCAGTCTTGATTCATAGCAAAATAAGGTTGTTTATCTTCCCTGTATAACACCTGATTGAAATTTGGGTTGTGTGGCTCAGTTGGGAGATAAAACGCGCAAGTTAATAATAGTAACAGTTAACAGAAACATAAGTTATATTGGATATATATGCTTTTATGGAAGCATGAAAGACCTGCTGTTCTTTAAATGCAAAATTCATATGCTGATAAGAGCAAACATACTGGACAGGGGTCTAGTAAGAAGGAGGATAATTTATGAACAGGGATCACTTTCTACTGCTATTTTTATTGATTCAACCAGTGAAGTATAGTCCCAAAAAGTCTGCCAGATTGTCACTGGGACAGAAGGGAATGCTGTAAAACCATTGTTCAATATGCAATTGATTGGAAAAATATTGTAGCCTTTGGAGAAAGTTTCTGAATGGATTGACTAAACTAGGTGACAATGTCCTAATGCAACTCTAAACTTACTTGGGTTAGTACCCATTGGCTTGATTGTATAAATTTCTTACCTTTTACTACAAATAAAAGTGGATAATGATTACATCTTTGGCTGGTGCAGATGGCACTCCGGAAATGTTTTCACGTCTAGATAGTTACGAAATAGTGGAGAGTAACTAGCTAACTAACAAAGACTCTAATGGCACCAAAGAATATCTTGGTGTATCATCGATGTTTCATGTGTGTGCTATATTTTGTGTAAATATTGCTATAGATTTTTATTATGATGATGACATGACTAGAGCTTAAATAGAAACATGGTCTGAGGATTCATATAGCTGATCCCAACTTGGTCGGGATTGAAGGCTTGTTTTTGTATGCCTGTCAACTTAAAATATGGACCGGTCGTTTTTCACGTAACTTTTGGTTTGACACATTTTACTTCCCCTTTGCTTCAGTTTAACCCATATTGGGGCTTAGCTTGCCGCAGCCCTTTTTCTGCGCCTTATACTTGCATGAGAACCACTTACAGACTTGGGGTAAATGACAGTACAATAGTAATGTGTAGCTAATTTTTATTTATAGATAGTACAATCAGTAGGAAAAAATGATGTTTGTCAAAATGGTCGAATATCTCAATGAGTCAGTGTTCTTCTATTCAATAGAGTAACAAAATGAGTGTTGTGTTTGGGAAGTGGACAGTGACATGATGTTTGCTTTCAGCATCTAGGGTGGAAAACAATGCATGTTAAATTGCTGTTGCTTTTTAGACATTTTCAGATCTTCAGGGTTGAGTTTTAGATTTGACTATTGTCTTTTGGGTCCATTTTTAACATCATTTTTGAAATATTTTATACAGAGAGATCTGAGCAGTTAGACTGGGGTGCACGCCTGACTGTAATCATGGGAGCTGCAACATGAAACTGGCAATATTTTTACATCCTATTTTTTCTCCGCGAGTAATACAAATACACCGGGAACAGAAAGGCCCTATCCAACATTTTCTTGATGGCACCTTGAGTGCTCGCTATCTTATTTTGACTGGCCAAATTTCCTCGGGGATTAGGAGTCCCTCACATCCACAAAAAAAAAACACAACAATGGGGGTAGCTTTTGCACATTTTGGGGTATTTAGCTCCAGGTACTCCCAATGATTAGACATTTGTCATCACATTTTACTTAGGAAGTTGCAAATATTAAACTATGCATGAAATGAATTTCTGCTGCTACTATAGATGAAACTGGGGAGAGAGTGATCTGGTTATCTCTTTCTGTAATCAGGTTTCACTACTTTTACAAACTGGTTACTGCTTGTCTTAGAAGTTGCACCTGTGATGTCTTTTTTTCTCATGCTTATTTTTCTTGATATTGACAAAAGATAATATGAGACCTAGTTCAATGACAAAAGGTGGGAGGGAGAGGAATTAGTTCCACAACGAAGGTTTCTCTTGAGGCATCGAACATAATGTTTTCTAGCATATTCATCTCTGCTGCATCAAGTTGTAACATGTGATGAGAGGTTATCTATGTACTTGAAAGAATTTAGTTCTCCTTGCTGTGCCATGTGGAAATCTGATTTTGTATGCTTTCACTTGGGGCAGGTGATTTCTGCTTCACTTGATATATTGCCTTTTGTTTTACGGCTTATGTGTTTCTCTTCTCTATCTTTTTTTTCAAGAATACATGCAGAGTTGTATGGCTCGAAAAAGACAGAATTTTTTTTAGCGTTTGGAGTTTCTGGTTTCTTTGAATCATAAGGGTGAAGCGGCGACAATGCCAATCATAATATGAGAAGGGTTTCAATATGTGGCTGGGGTATGTTGTGTGATTAATCGCATCTTACTTCTACTCAATATGTATTTCCTCTCTGGTTAAATTTCTTCTCCCTTTTTTGCGAGTAGCTACAATTATTTTTGAACCTCAAGGCCATCAGTGCTACTTGTTGGCATGATTAACCATTTTGCCCATTATCTCTAGTTATGCATATAATTTATCGTGGTCTCATTCTTTTTGGCTACCAGAGCCCAAACTGCAGAGATGCATGTGAGCTTCACTTGAGGTGTATATTGGAGCAAGGTTAAAATTATCTAAAGAAAAACTAAGTGGCTAATTCATCATACCATCATAAATAGTTGCACTGTAGTTTTATGTTTCCATATTTGCATCTCGTGAGATCCTAAACGGGTAAGGCTGGAAAGTTTATTTGCCACTTCTAGCTTTTGCCCCAACCCCGACTCCCTTCCAGTTCCTCTTCCCCCTGATTTTGCAACTACTGCCATGCTCCTATCCTTGTTTGGGGGTGGGGGTGAGAATGATATTACTAAGGGATAGATGTTAGAGGGAGGGCATTGCTTGTGGTCAAGTGCTTCCACTGTTTAGATTTTGAAGTTACACGTGTTTTAGGCCCCAACGAAGGTTGTTTTTCAACAAAAAAGAAGCAGGAAAAAGAGGTGGTTAGTTGAATATGCATAAGCGCTAAACTGAGTGTGGTACGAGCACAAAAATTAAATTAGGTAACTGTCTGTATAAACAATCAGGTAATGAATGGTTTGTACGATATAAAACAGTGTCAAGTCTTTGTGGCCATTAATTCATGAAGAATTATTTAGACAATAAGGAGAAATTTGAAGCAAAATGAGCCAAAGAGTGCAATAGGAGTATGAAAATAATGATGAGCTTTTTCCCTCAAGATAGGTAGGAATGGGTAAGAGCCTGAGGGAAAAGACTGTTTATGCACCAAAACAATGTTAAAATCTGCAAAAAATGATAGAAGAGTTTATAATCATTTTAAAAAGAAACGCATATTATTGATATATGCACCTGACTAAACTGAATATCGTTACTGATCAAATGAATTTTAAGAACAATCCAAAATTGGTCTAGTTTTATGGTTGTTTGATCAAACTATATGAAAACCCAAAACAAATTGGACCATTTGGTAGAAAATCATTCCATTTACCGTATTAATTTTTTGCAAAAGAATTTTTCCACTTGTTGTAGTGAAGTATCCTGCCCGAGTAGGATGAACAGATCATATGACTTGCATTGTACATTGTAGGTATTTTATTCATATCACTGATCTTCTAAACCCTTGCCATACTCATCATGCAGCTGAATTATTTAGCATCTGAGAATAGACGGACAGAGATAGTTGATCCGCTTTGTGAACGAGTGCAGACTGAAAGCCTTGATTCCCTGCTTTCAGTTGCCACTCAGTGTGTTTCTTCAAGCCCCGACGACAGGCCCACAATGCACAGGGTTGTTCAGATTCTCGAATCTGAAGTCATGACTCCATGTCCCAGTGACTTCTACGATTCAAGCTCGGATTGAAGGCTCTAGCTAGATGTGAAGAAAATTAATGATTTGAGTTTCCATCTGCAACTTCATGCAGTAAATTGAGGAGTGATGCAAGTTTATGGGGATTAAAAAGTCTGCAAAGATTCTTCTATTGTACTATAATTATCGATTCTTTCTGCAGATGAACAACGAAAAAAGATCAGTTCAACTGCCATCACTCCTCAAATTCAGAGTTGCTAGCTAGTTATCACGAGGTTCATCGTGCTTAATCCTGTTTTTGATTTCATCATTTTTGAGCTTTTCATTTCACCAGGGGAACGGAATGTGTACGAGTGGCATGAGCAATCAAATCTCTTTTGTATCTTTCATTTGCCTTTTGTTTGTAGGTTTTCTTGCTGTAATTGTATATGGAAATGATTGAATTGATTTGACACTTACCTTTTGCTAAGTTGATATCCTTTTTGTATATTATGATGCTTCCCACAATATCACTTGACTGCAAGTATTTTGCCTTTTCACTTTATTTCTGTTGATCTCTTTTGTAGTTTCTCTTCCACTTATGATGTCATGAACTGAAACACAGATATTGTGATAATTTAGTTGTTAAATTTAGTTTATATTGACTTATTCTTTAGTAAACAACACAGGCCTAGTAAAGTTGATATTTTGAACTTAAAAATGATGATAATTTTTTTTATTTATGTACCTTGTATCTTGAAGATCCGTACTTCCCCTTGTGGCTTCAACTGACCTATTTAACTTGTTAGTCTTGTGCCAGAAAGCAATAAAATAACACATGAGATAATAAGTAAATATACTACAAACTATTAGCAAAAAGATGTAGAGATCATGTGGGTGTATATTCAAATACTTCAAGTCTTTACTTACGTCAGGGTGAATGTTACGAATGGTCCTATTATAGATTGATGAGCTCATTGTTCGGAAAGGTTCACATATTCAGGGCGTTGTGTGTGTGTGCATAATTATAATATTATTTTTTTAAGGCAAAATGGGGGGAGGTTCAAGAGTCGTGGTTGTGTTATAGTAAATACAACATAAATGATAGGTTGCTAAATTTATGGATAAACTCAATGGACAATCCAATCAGTTCAATGGATTTTCAAATTGTTTAACTTTTATTCACAAACTCTTCAATTTTTTTAATTGTAATTTTTGAGTTTTTAGATTGTTATATTCTATTAAAGATTCTGTTTCATGGAAGTTAATTGGTCTAGCCAAAAAAAAGAAAGTAAAGTGGTATAACAATATCTTACCAATTGAGTATCAAATGTGACTATCCTCGGGTGGTGCATTATTTTTTTGTCTTATAAGATCGTTTTTTGTATATTCTTCTAATCGGGACTGTTCCAGATGGACAACCTTTACCATTTTGCCATATCCTCGACGATGACGAAGTAATGGATGAGTAGAGTTACCTGCATTTTGCTTTGTTCTAGCCAACGTAGGTTTCATCTGTGCATTTAAAATTTAAATTATGAATCACAAATTCACAATATCATATACGCATTTCCAAGAAAGCTCAACATGAAATGACATTTAAGAGACGTGCCTGGGGATGAAAATTATGATTCTTCTATAACGGATGGTCGAATGCAGGATGTTTATATAAATCCACAATCATACGTATCTCCATATATAGTCTGTGAACCAAAACTCATAAATTTATTTTTCACAGAAAGAAAGTAAGCACACAAATTTATAAAAATATACCTGAATTGTTTTGACGGACGATTTGTACAAAAGTTTAAGTTGTTTCTCCATCTCTACGTCTTCTAGTTTGAATAACTTTGTTTCTCCTTGAACCCCATTGTAACTCAGAAGAAAAAATAGCGATCCATCTATTTTTTGATGCCTCAACATTGCCTAAATTCATAAACTTATTTTATAAAGATGATTATGTTGATATATACCAAACTACTAAGCAACCAAATTAATTAACACAAAATAGCACCAAACAGAGAACTAACCTGAATTTTTAGATGTAGAAAAGTAGAAGAATGTGACGCACATGTATACCACCTTTGTTTAATATGATGCTTTATATAAAGAGTTGACGAATTTATTCTTCATAATTTCCACAACAAGAATTTATAGTACTATAAATGTTGATTGCTCATTTCCAAAAGACATGATTATGGATCAGGTTTAGGGATATACTAAAAGGAAAATTGATGAATCGAATTAAACTGAAAATATGAGTCAAACTGGAAAAAAAATTAATTAATTATTTCGTTTGACTGACTATTAATTGTAGTACCTAATTGAAAATTAGAGTCAAAACGAAAAAACATTAGTATTAATAAATAGATTGATTTGACTTGATAATTTATAAAATATATCCGTCATACATTGATTTAACTTTGATTTTAACTAACCCAAAATCAAATCAAACCCACCATGATGATTGTACTTAGAATTAGTAGTCAAATAAAGTCCCTTTATACTAATACCTAACCAAAGAACAAAACTGATTCCTACATGGCTAAAAGTTGAAATAAATCCATTCTTACTATAATTTATCTAAGGAAAATATACAATATATCCCAAAATATTTTGAACGGTATATAATACCTTCCTCATACGTTTCGTCATTAATGCTCTGACATCCAATAACCACGTGCACGCGGGTGTTGGGGGGGGGGGGGGGGTTGTGGGGGGGGGGGGGGTGGTTCCTGCCACTAAACGATGAAGCTTACTTGGTACGGCGTGGACACAATCCGACGGGCTCAACCGGTTTGACCATGGTAAAGCTAAAATTCATATCCGGGGTCTGCCCATTACCACCGTACCCCACTAAAATTTTACCAAAAATCAACTATCTAAAAAATAGAAACAGCCTATCCTAGGAGGTGGGGAGGGGGCCGCAAAGAACGACACTCTGAGGCCGAGGAGGGAGAGGGATAGGAGGAAGCCTCGTGGAACGACCCCTCGAGGTGGGAGAGGGCCTCGAGGCACGACACTTCGAGGGGGAGGAAGTGAGAGGTGGCATCGGGGCACGACGCCTCAAGGCGGGAGGAGGCCTCAAGGCATCGAGGGATGGAAGGGTGCCTCAGGGTACGACACCTTAAGTCCGGGGGTGGGAGGGCCCCTCAGGGCATGGCGCCTCGAGGCCAAGGGGTGGGAGGGGGCCTCGGGCGCGGCTCTTGAGAGGACGGAGGGTAGGGTGAGCCTCAAGGCATGGCGCCTCGAGGCTACGGAGGGGGTTAAAGCCTCGTAGCACGACTCCTCTCGGTCGTGGATAGGGTGGGGTCTCAGGCGCACACTCATGAGGCTGGATTTGGGTGTTCGGGCCTCCGAACGGACTCTCGAGTCTGGGTTGGGTTTAGGGCCTGGGGGACAAGTCTCGAGGTCGGGAGAGGGGGTAGGGGACTCGAGGCATGACACCTCGAGGCCTAAAGGGTGGGTGGGGGACTTGGGGCACGACGCCTCGAGGTCTAAAAGGTGGGTCTAGGCCTCGAGGCATGACGCCTCGAGGTCTAGAGGGTAGGAGAGAGCCTCAGGGAACGATGACTCGAGGTTGAGGGTGGGAAGAGGCCTCGGAGTGCGACATCTCGAGGTCAGGGTGGTACGACTGGGCCTCGTGGCATGGCTCATTGAGGCTAATGGGGTAGAAGAGGGCCTCAAGGGCTGGGGGTGGAGGGTAGGAGAGGGGAGGGCCTCAGGGCACAACTCCTCGAGGCTGGGGGCCTCGGGGCACAGTTCATTGAGGTCGGGGCAGGGGGTTGGGTTCATTGAGGCATAGTGCCTCGAGGCACGACGCCTCGAGGACGAGGGGTGAGTGTAGGCCTCAAGTGGTTAGGGGGGCAATCCGGAAAATGAACACCTCGAGGAGGGGAGGGGGGTAGGGGCTTTAGGTCCCCACCCCATTTTTTATTCAATTTTTACCCACACACTAACATGTTGGAACTTTTATTTAATACTCAATTTAGTCTGAACATGTGACTCAGAGAATGCACGAGTATCACACAAAATGCTAACAGAATGAACGTGTAGTGTATGAATATCACATGAAATGTACATTTGATGCACATAATGAATGTGTGATGCACAATTGCTACTGCCTTTGTCAATATGAAAATATGAACTAGCCTATTTATAGCTAGAGCTGATACATGTAAACATTTGGAACGGTTTTGTTCAAAACTTTATGAAAATCATCACAATCACTGCCAATAGGATGATGATCATGACCGGCAAACCATTGAGTTTATCTTCGGCTTCTCCTTCAGTCGCGATCACATGTAACAATGGAAGAAGAGGAAGTTAGTAATGCAATTATGAAGATTACATACATTAAAAATTCATAAACACTACTTACAAGTATTATTTGCATGATCATGGGTGGAGCTATAACCAATCAAGTGAAAACATTTGTTTGTCAACAAAGTTATGTCATTGTTATTTTAGAATAGAACACAAATATACATTATGCCAACAAAGCTTTTGGAGATCCATTGGCATGTGAGAAACTTGAAAATATTTCCTAACAAATAGATGAATCAAAGTATGTATGTTTTTATATTTTATAGGTTGGTACTAAAAAATTGTTCTAATTCTTATATATTATCTTACTTTTTGTAGTTATTGTGTCTATTTACTTGTGCATTTTCTGACTATGTTTGTCGAGGATATATAAACATATCAATGTCAATTTTGATTGTGAAAATGTTTGATTGAGATACCGAGCACTACTTTGGGACTACGGAAAGAGGAAAATTGATAAGTATTGTTAGTGAATGTGAATCAAGTACAAAAGGTCGTCAGTTACGCCAGAAGGGAAATGATTAAAAAGGAATTTCTACCTTGTAGATTTAATATTTCTTTTACATTTATTAATTAAATTAGAAGTAGTTGTTAAAGTTTGTTAAGGTAAGAACATTATTTTTGCTATTTTTTTTCTCTGTCAATAAATACTTATTGAAAAAAGAAATAAACAAAATGACAATTTTCTTTATATTCTTGCTTTCGTTTTCCAATACATCCTTTGAAATGAAAGAATGCCGTGTTCAAAATCTTACTTGTAGGCAATAATAGATACTTACAATTCTAAAAGTCACTATAATTCCGACGATAGTCGGGACAACTCATTATTTTACACTTCCATGTAAATATATATTAGTGGTGATAAATATAAAAACACGGTAAAACTTTAACTTCTTCGTTCACCTCAAACTTAGACAAACATATATGACATTCTCTAACGTCATCTTCTGACGCAACATTAAACTGCATGATTGGAAATGACCGAACCACTCTAGGGACCATGGTCTAAGCTCTAATAGCGATGAAGCAACGGTACAAGTATTGTATCACATGAGACAACATGATGAAAATCATCACAATCACTGCCAATAGGATAGTGATCACGACCGGGAATCCTTTGAATTTATCTGCATCTTCTCTTTCTGTCGCGACAAGACGTACAAATGGC
The DNA here is from genome assembly GCA_027704765.1 of Solanum habrochaites. Taxonomy (NCBI): domain Eukaryota; kingdom Viridiplantae; phylum Streptophyta; class Magnoliopsida; order Solanales; family Solanaceae; genus Solanum; species Solanum habrochaites. The sequence goes on from JAKWJA010002496.1 coordinate 55,542,412, forward strand.
AATATCGCCGTAAGCAGCTATATATAACAAAAGAAGAGGAAGTTATATAATAATGCAATTATATATGAACATTACATACATTCATAAACACTAGTACTTACGAGTATTATTTGTATGCAGTTCCTCATTTTCGAAAAAAAAAGGCAGGGATGGATTTAACTACACTTAAGGTATGTGACGTAGTAAAGCTTCGTCAGAAATTTTTACAGAGGGAATTACTGACAGAGACACGAAGTCACCATGCTTGCTTGGAATTTGGAGGGCAAATTTGCTTCGCTTCTTTATTAAATAATCCTTCGCTTGTGTCATTTTATGCATCAACCTTATCACTTTTTGTTTTCATTTTTGCTCCCACTGAACAAAAAACAATATTAAAAGGATATTGCTTAAAGAAATGCTTTTAGCCTAGATGGTAGAGACTAAGACTGGGCAATGGACCGGAACGGGACCACCGGATCAGAACAAACTGGTACCGGAATCTGGAACTGTACAGTTGATTCTGTTTCGTTTTATTGTTACCGGAAGGATTACCTGACCAGAATTATCAGAATGGATACTCGATTCCGTTCCGTCCCACTATATACCGGAACGGAATCGGAACGGATCGATATGGAACAGGATGGGATAAACGGGATGACAGTTATTTCAAAAAATTTTTAAAAAATTACGAAAATATGAATATTTTTTTTTATTTTTCTAAGTTTAAATTTAATAGTTTTTACATTATAAGTAATTTTTTACTTAAATTATTTAAAGAATATTTTTTTTATAAAAATTTACTTATTAAGTATCAAGTTAAAGTCGAATTAAGTTCAAATTAAATCTTTTGAAGTTTAAAGTTATTAACTACTTCTTATTTTTATATGTTATAATTATAAGTAATATTTTATAACTTTGGTAATTTAAATAAATTAAATATGTAATTTTTAAAATTAAATAAAAATAAAGATAAAACACTTACAGAAATTAAAAATATCAATTTAATTTAATTTAAAATTTGTATTAAAATTACAATTTCAATCTACAAACTCTAGTAGAGTGCATAGTTTTTTTTTCAACTACTGAGGAAGGGTCTGTTTCACTAAGTCTCCGAATTAATACGAACGAGGGGAATACTTTGTTACTTGGGTAGTATTTTTATTTAATATCAAATTTATTTATTATTTATAAATATATAATATAAATTATTATAATATAAATAAATAATTTATTAATAAATATTAATTAATCGGAACCGAACCGGAACTAGAACAGACCGGACCGGACCGGAATCAGAATAAACCGGTACCGGTACACCAGTACCAAACCTCGATTCCGTTCCGTTCCTTGTTCCGGTTCGGGATGTCCCGTTCCGTCCCGTAGACAACCGAACCGGGACGAACCGGAATAAACTAGAACGGTATCGAACCGGTACCGGTACATTCCACTCCGTTGCCCAAGCCTTAGTAGAGACGCCATATTCCGTGTGATATGTCCTGAGTTCGATTCCTCAAGGAGAATTGTAGTAATATACTTGAATTGATTTTTATTAATATGATTCTTATTATTTTTCGTATCCAACAAAATTAGTAATCTCCAAAACCCTTCTTAAATATGAGAAAGGACAAGTAAAAAGAGGCAGAGGGAGCATTACTCTCACAGACAAGTAGTGTGAACAATAATGTCCACTTTTTAAACTTGGAAGAAGAGTTAGTAAGGACTGTGGTCTGAATATACTTTTGACTTACTCTATAAATATGATGAAAATTTATTACTTTTAAGATATTTAATTTGCTAATTATTCTGTATTGACGAATATTGGTAGGGGGATATTCAGTGGTTTGTGGTTGGGATTAAGACAGAATATCATAATATTTATTAATTCGATTTAAATAATCCATTTTTTCCTGGTATCAAATTCCCCTCTCAACAAATAATGACTGATATAAGCTTTGATGCATTTACAACAAGGGGAAAAAAAGAAGCAAAATGAGAAACTCTTCAAACACCTATACAAAGTGGAAATTTACATAGAAAATACAGAAGTTTTATATGAAGGTAGCATGACTGATTGGTGTTTATCGAAGGTAGCATGACTGATTGGTGTTTATCTTATGGTGTGGTATCCATTTCCACCATTTTGCTTGCTGCTACTTCGTCTGACATTACAGCATATGCGGAGGGGAACCAACCTGACTTGCCGTTGCACTCTCCTTCAGACCATCCATTTGGAGCAACCTATAGTTACCACATTAAACAAGAACGATATGCAGTTCCATTAGAATGCAACTTATTTTGCTTGCTAAATGATTGTATCCGTTCTATCGCCTACATAAACATCTATTTGTTAACTAACAATATACCTCCGCAAAAGTTACCAAAAGAACTAATAGTTAACAAGGATTAAGCATACAGCATTGCAAAAGAATTGTAAGATAGCATTTGGGGCTTATGAACAGAAGTATTCAAGATTTGGATCCTAATCAGAAGTTCTTTAAGCTGATGTAAATACCACAAGGTACTTCAGAAAGTGTCAACTTACGCAACCAAAACATATAATATAATACATGTAGTTATTGCAAGCAACAGTCATAGAGGCAGTGTAATGTGTCTATTGCTTAACTAGGAAATGAAGATCAATACCTGCCGGACTACCACATAATTGCCAACCTCTAGACTTAGCTCGCCATCGGCTTGGGCATCAAAAGAGTGCATGACCTATCAAAGAATCGAGGAGATCAAGGAATATTGAGGCGAATACTGAAAGATCTAGATTTTGAGGAAAAAGGAGTATTATGTAGAAGTAAATATCCCGGCCCTTTAGGAGTCCTAACCTTCGCAATAAAATAGGTAGGACTTTTATCCTCAGCTTCTGGATGCTCAGTTCCGTTTGAAGTTGTGTCATGCAAAACTCTTGGTGAATTTGAAGATTGTGGAGGTGACTCACTTAATTGCTCTTCTACAAGCATCTAACCCCAAGAAAAAAAAGGTTAAATATTTGTGTCCCATCTTTTTTATCTCTATGTCTCAACGTTAATGTTTACGATTCCATCCCTTGTAGAAAACAGAAAATGCCCGATAGAATAGTTTTATTCTAATGACTTGAAGGAAATAAAATTTGTTTAAATCTACAGACCTCAGAATGCAACTTCTCCAAAAATTGTCAAACCACCTTTCTGATATATGATCTTCCTTCACAGCATCGACGCTTCAGCTAAAAGTCATTTTTTAGATAAAATAAATCACATAATCCAACAAAAAAACAATTAATGAATCCTGCTGAACAAAAATGGTGTTAACAAGAATTAGTTTTTAAACAGTAGCCCCCGGAAAAAATTGAACTTCACTGAAGTGTTCTAGACTTCTTGCACTAAGTAATAAAATGAAAAAGCAACTCTGCCATGATTTTATTTTTTTAAAACTTCTAATGGAAGAAGATCTTAGTATTAACATTTATTAATAAGGAAGAACAGAAAAAATAATCTAGGAGTTCTCAAGCTAAACAAAATAACTAAGAACATAGGGATCTCCAATCTCACAAATGATCAGTCAAGCGGATTAATGAAAAAGGCGCAAAACATTACATCCAGAATATTCATTTATTCAGAATTGAAGGGAAATTTTGATTATGACCCCATTATGCCTAGGTAATTCCAGATATTTGAGTTACTAGACCATTTGACCCACAGCTACTGGAATTTATAACTAAATAGAATTACTTTCTACATTTACAAGAACTAGCATTATGATCCTGTTATTCCAAATGCTGCATTAGCCAATTTAATATTTTCCCGTGCTACATTAACTTTGATATTACTGAATCAATCACTAACATGACTTCAATTCAATAGCTGCATTGTCATCACAATAGTCTAGGGGGTGCGCATCATTGAGTTAGATGGATCAGCCACTCCCATGACCTTACCTCCAAAAGATTTCCCGAAGATACTACCAGGTTTGAGACTTCTCCTGCAACTTCGGAGATGATGTAGGCTACTATTTATAGATGTGTTTCCTCCATCATGGTGAGATTACACTAGTATGTTGTTGTTGTTTCCTCCATCATGAGAAGCGTTTTTAACTATTATACTTTTGGTAGACTACGAAGTTTCTACGTACATGGTGTTCTTTTATTTCAAATGACTGAAGTTAGCAACTACAATCCAAAAGTTATATCAATTTAAGGTCATTTTGACTAAGCAGTTAAAGTTATAGTCTAACACAAATCGTAATATGTCAGAACAAGTTATGTCCTAAAAAGTGGTAAAATTCACTGTTCTGATTCTTCATAAAGTAAACCTCAAAAAGTGGAATTCTGTCACCATTTGTTTCCAATAAACCAGTTTGTCTTTTTTTAAGGACAAATCAAGATGTTTAACAACTTGATGTACAGATAATAGTTTTGAAATGTAACAATCTCCACTTGTACATCAGTGCAGTAAAGTTACTTGGAGAAACAAAATTTGCAAATAACTAAGCCAAATAGCCAATCAATACAACACCAAGACCAATCATGATACTTCTACAAGCATAACACACATAAAAATTGAATGATCAAAGAGAAACCAGCAATACCATGGTAAGAAGCTTTTGGAAAGTAATCTGTTGTTGCTCCTCCTCTACAGATAACATGGCATCAGTTGCTTCTTTGCCAAGAACCAACACTGAAGATTTGAGCTCCGACAATCTCGTTTCTGCATTTTTAAGCTTTGCCAAACTTTCAGTAGAAGCTTCTCTAAACTTTGATTGACGTCTTATTACTTCAGTAGCCTGAAAAGAGCAGGAATCTACTTAGAACTGCCAGGTATCTTGCATGACACGATGTAACCTGATATAGAATTAGATTACAACCTCCTTGAGAAGGGTGTAGAGATATGCTGATTGAAGGGGTACAGTCTCTTTGTTTTCTAACTATTACTTGCTTTATTTTCTTTTAATAAACAGCCTTTTACATGAGCCCAACCCCCAACAGACCCGTAAAGGGAAAAAATGGAAGCTTGAAAGATACCTGAGATTCGAACTCCTGGCGCATTCTGTCATAACTGTGAGTCAAATGGCGAGCATCTTCTAAAGGAGCACCATGTATTGATGCTCTCAACGGCTCACAAACCTACAGCTAAAAGGAAAAATGATCAAACACTATGTACTCTATGAACCAAGAAATGGCCAAAGCCACTATGTGTCTGTCACATCAGACTCATCAAATCAAGAAAGAAATACTCAACTGCACTAGGCATAATACTAGCAAAAGATTCATCAAGTTATACCATTTGCAAGTTTTAACCTGTCAAGAGTGAAATATCTCGCCCCAAATTCAACAGTTCAAAGAACCCAGATAAAATGCTCTCATCATAAGTAAATATATGTGCTTGACATACTTTAATGCATCATATGATATGTCAGGGAGTTCCAACTTACTCGTTTTGTGGTTATTTAGACATTCAGCAAACAGACCGAAATAAAACCAATGATTCGATAGTGAAAATTGGTTTAACACGCGAAATGATAATCCAGAAGATTAAGGCCAAACATCAGGAGGATATCAAGAGTTGGAGATACCCAGTTTCTAGCCAACAAAAGGAGAATGGGTTATCAAAATTATTCAAGAGCTAACAATCACTCTTTACCAGGCACCGCCATATGGAGCGACTATTCACAAGATCCACTTAATGATATATGAAATTCAAGAGAAATAGACAAGCAGAGTATGAAGAAGTCCAGAATGATTGCCCTGTAAAAACCAGAAGCATAGGCCAACACACGAAGCGATTTAAAGCAGGATTTCAATCCGAGAACTGCTGAATCAGATATGGCAAGCTAGTTGGACACAAATACCCGGATCATATATTGCTCAAAATGTAACCAAGGGATGACACAATCCTGATGTAATTTTAGATTAAAAAAAAAAAAAAAATATTATTTTGTTTTGGGTCGGTGAATATCAGCCATAATGTATACAAAGAATGTTTTGTCGTGTGTGTGTCGGCTGTAAAAAGCCAATTATTAAAAAAGTGTAAAGGAAATAGTAAGAGTCAAGAACTGTTGTTCAATAGTAAAAGGCCATAGTCTTATAGTAAGGATGCCAGGTCATTATGTATGTGTATATAAGAGGGCATTTGCCCTCATAAAATAAAGCACAGCCTCTTCAAAGTTTTTCTTCACAAAACTTATACCCAATCCGCCCACCCCAAAAAAATTGGTTATCAGTAACTTGACTCTATATTGTACTTACGACTTGTATTAAATTGGCCTTTTACAGCCGAACAACACGACAACAACTATTATTTTTTACATATGGCTGATATTCAGCCGACCACAAAAAACAAAATACTTTTTTTTTTTGATTCGAAAATTAATCAGGGATTGTGTCATCGACCTTGGTTACATTTTGAGCAATAGGCTGGGATTGGTCCAACTCGCTGCAATATTGATTAGCAGTTCTTCGGATATGAATCTGCTTATCGCTCTAGTTGTTTGCCTAGTTCTGGTTTAACCGGGACAAAATCCCATTCTGGACTTCTTCCCATATCTGCTTGTCTATTCTTCTTGACTGCATATATCATTAAGTGATCTCGGAATTAGTAGCTCCATATGGCGTTGGCATGTAAATAGATATTTGCAGCTCTGAATACTAGTTGATAACCCATTATCCTTTGTTGGCATAGAAACTGGGTATTCATACTCTTGATTATCTCTGGCTGTTGGCCTATATTTTGGGATTATCCCCTTTTCGTGTTTTTAAACCAATTTGCACTATCTGAATCAATTGGTTTTATTTCGTATCGAGTATCTCTGATGGTGATTTGTAAAAATTTATAAAAAATAGATTCCTTCGGTTTCTTTTTATATATTTAAAAAAGCTTTGGGACCTCTGGGAGTCACTTATTCTTCAAGTTAGGTATAAACAGTATTTAATAATTTGCCTATTATAATAAGTTACTAAGTTGGGTTGTTTTTGGTTTCGGGCCCATAACTTGTTATACTTGGCTGTTTTCGGGTTAGGGTAATCTTGGGTTTTTTCTGATGTCGTAGTGGATTTCGGTTTTTGGTTTAGAAGTCGTATCTGTATAAATTTTCAATTATGCGGATATATGGTGTATGTCTTGTGTCTCTATGCAGGTCGGGGTGCAGAGGTAGATGTTTGTGGTGCTGTGCGAGGTTTCTATTGTCTGATTTGCAGTAAATGTTTGTAAATATGCTATTTAGATTTGGATTTTTTGGTGTAGTTTCTCATAACTACTGCTGGTAGTGCAAAGCAACATTAGTAGTCTACGGGTTTTAAGGAGGTTCCCCGTTCCGTTGAGTTCTGGTGTTTGTCGTCTTGCCGCACGACGTTAGTCCGCCTGTTTTTGGTCGTGCTGCTGACCGTTAGCTTGCAGCCTCTTTGACTTTGGTTCTATCTTTACTTTCAGGATAGATTGTCTCATTGCCAATTAGGATCTTTTCAACATACTTTTCGTGAGAGGAGTCTGCAATTAGATTTTCGCAGTTTTATTAACTTCAATTGTAAATGTTAAAATTCAATTTAGATTTAATATCCATCTTCTTATTCCTTGTTGTAATGAATCATCATCTTTTTAGTTATCCACATTTTACCGTGTGATTATCTGTTATAACAATGAATTATATAAAAACATAATGGCCGAATGTAGTAAACATTATATAGTGCAAATAGTTCTTTCTCTTATCTCCATTTTGCCTGTGCTTTCAGTATAGGATCCTGAGCATATCTACAATGGTGTTTATTTTTCTTTGTGTATATTTATTATTTTAGTACTCCCATAACTCTGATCTTGAATCGTTTCGACTTATATGATGACGTCGTACTTTCATTCAGGGAAAATAGAATTGTAATTTTTGCATTAATTTGGAATTTTGTATATGTTTCTGCTCTTTTATGTCAAAGTAATATCAACATCTTTTTAAGTTTGTTATATTTAAGGGGTTTAAAATGTTTTGCTAGTTTGGCATGTATCTCTATGATATTCACTAATCCTAAAAATGATTGTAACTTATTTGTACTAGATTTTCATCAAGGTAATATTTTTGTTTACGATATGAGTTTGCATTTTATTCCGTTTTTATCCTATTTGTATTCCTAAAAATTCTATCTGTGGTTTCATTATTCTGCTTTACTTGTATTTAAGGCTATACCTGAGTTTTTTCTTATAGTATAAATTTTTCTAATAGTTTTATATGTTCTTCTTGTGTTCGAGAATATAATAATTATGTGCGTCTATGTATACAATGCAATTGTCTAATTGGTTAAATAGTTGGATCCATACAAAGTTGATATCTACCGGGTGCATGTTATATCCAAACGGTAATACATTCCATTCATAGAAACCTTGCCTTGGTACTGATGAATGCTGTTAATTGTGTTCTTCTTCTAAGTTTAAATGATAAAATCCTGATTTAAAGTCACCATTTTGCTTTAAACAGTTATATCATGTATTATCGTATTTAGAGTCTTTTATTAGTGTATGGGTAGTTGTATGTTAGTTTTGGATTAGATTTCCATAACAGTCTACTTTACCTCTTTTTTGTTCACTCTGTTTTATAACTATAAATGGCTGGCTGTGGTTTGCATTACTTCTTGTATATAATTTCTTTCTAATTAATTTCATTTATATGTATTTTCTAAATTATTGGTAGTCATCAAAGTTGACTTTAATGGTTTTTTGTGTAATTATACTTATTTTCGTCTATTGTTCAATTTTTACTTTTGTTTATGGTTGCTCCCATCCTAGGTAATGGGTCATCATTGTCTAGTTGTCTAATGTTCATAAGTATTGACTTTGTCTATATTAAATATAATTAATTTCTAGTTGTGTTTCTGTTCTTTACTTTATCCTAATTATTCATTTCTTGGTTTTATTTGTCGCTGCCTTTTATCCATTCATAGCCTTCTTGTTTATTTTTACTCTTTTGCTCCTATTTTGTTCCACAAGGTGTTTTGTAGTAAACCACCAATGGTTTTGTGTTATTATATGGGGGTAAACTTGTCTAAAAACTGGCATTCCTAATTAACATATCTTTGAGGTAATTCGAAAATGAAGATTTCTTCATTGTTAATATTTTTCCCCTTATTTGTATCTTTATATTTTTTGCTTTATATTTATCATACTTCCTTCATATAAATCCTTGTTACTACCATGGTGTTTTTAATTTTTCCCATTTATCTTATGGTAACAATAATATTACATATGTGGATGTATGCTCCTGTATCTATCATAGGGGTGGTTAGTATATGTAGCTTGTGATAATCCTTCTATGATAAATTTTGCATAGTACATATATTTTCATTATTCATAATTGGTCCTCTTTATAATAGGTTTTGTTTGACATGTTATGTCAACTGTTCGTTTTCTTATTATATGGTTAAACTTTCTATAGGCCATTTTATACTAACATAATATTATAGTTTCAGGGCTAATCTTAAATTGTATTTTTAATGGATTCCACCTAAATTATTTTTTTTCGGTTTCTTCACTTGTATTATTATCTCACTAGGGTAATCCAGGGAAATGGTGTCCTGAGTTTATTATTTCTTCTCTACTAGTTCTCTTGTTATATGATTTTCTCTTGTCCTGTATTTATTAAAATTTTCATCTTTCTTTGATCCATTATTCCTGTTATAAAAAGAATAAAATTTGGTGTATTCTCCTAATTTATTCGTGTGGTATTTCATATTTCTTTAGATGTACTCATCTGATGATGTAGCTTTGTTATGTAGTCTGGGGGTGTGACTCGTACTTGTATGACTAGGGGACTAATCTTTCTTTTACTATTCTAAATTCTTCTCAGTGTCAATTTTTTGTTAACTGTAAGCCTTATTATCTATGACGGTACTTATTCTGTCAGAGGGTTTCTATTTTTCTTTTATCAATTTTGTTTTTTGCCATTATTTAGTTTGGTTGTAGTCATATAAAGTTTACATCTGCCTGTGAATATTTACTTCATGGTGCTAGTTTGATTCCTGATATTTTCCAATACAATACTCTAGTGATTTTATCATATTTGTATCTGCTTAATGATACTTGTAGAGTTAGCACTATTATTAATTAAATTTGTGATATACTAGATTTCCTTAACGTGCACTAATACGCTCTTTTTTCTATAGGTGTATTTCTTCTACGTCTGCTAAATATATTTCATAGGTGTGTTGTACTCCGATCCCTCTTGAAAATGATTTTATTAATATTCTGGTGCTCCCTAAAATGTTACATATTTTATTAGCTGCTTATGTTTTATGTTTTGTATTTACTTATTTATACGTTTGCTATTTTAGGGTATGTAGCTTGCCAATGTATAGTTTGCAGTCTATAACATGTCTTTTTGACTAACTACATATATCTTCTTTTTGTAGTCAAACCAGTTTTTTATTTTAGGTATCTCGAGTGATCTTTTCAACACTTAAATTAATTCTTTTTCCTTTATTTGTTCAAAAAAAATGTATTGTCAAATAGTTACTTTTGTGTGATATTTCTTCATTTTATGATGTTTCTGCAGTTATTAGTCTGTATTCACTTGCAGTCATTGTATTTCCGCGTCGGTTCATCACGATCTGGGTTAAATATTTCTCTTCATTGTCGATATCGATACTTATATATGCTATCATTTTCATTTTAATTCATAAGCTATATATTCCATTGGATGTATTGTTCGTCATCTTTATTAATTCTGCAATGTGTTTTCTTTTTATATTTTGGTGGTATAGTTACAATCTTAGCTATGGGCCCGATTTTCCACAATTGTACATGATACATTGGGATATTTTCTTTTTGGTCTAATGGTCTTGTTGTTTTTATAATTTTTATATAATATATTCTTCTTGGTGTTTATATTATGACTTAGTTCTTTATGTTTTGTATACTTTTTAGATTCTTTGGTTTTTGTTTTGTGCATACGATGTGGTGCATCTTATGTTTGACAAACATGATAAATTTTTAATTAGTACTTTTCCGAATTGAAGAGAGAGGACTTTTCTTTTGGTTTCAATAATTGTGTAACCATTGGGATAAAAAGTTATTCTAGATCCTAAAGTTCCATAAGCCTTCATTCCCAAATCTTTAATCGTTGTACCAATGGTTCTGGTATCGAAGGTAATTTTGTAAAGTATGGTGTTCTTACTTCCTTTGCTTCATAAGATGATAGTTTGCTTTGTAATAATGATCTTGGAAGCACAAGGGTATTCTTCTATATAACACATTGTACATTAGTAACTTGTCATTAATTGTCTGTTGTATTATTTATTTCGTTATTGTGTTCTGTCTTATATCTGTGGTCATATCTCCAAAGTCACTTCTTATCGCTGATTCGTATTATGCTAATATTCTATATTTGTTGCTGAGGGAGATCCATCCATGTTTTTTTTTTCATTCTAAGTACTATAGACTTTCGGGCTGTAAGTTTTGTTCTATCATTTAATTTAATGTTCCTACAATAAATGTTCTTGCAAGTTATATCGGGTTGTTTATGTGTTTTATTTGTTACTATCAATGTTTAGAATATTCCATGTTCCAATTAATATATGCTTATTTATATCGTGACACCATCTAAATCTAAGAAAGTATATTGTTCGGACTGGGTTTTGGCGATCCAATTGGTATTTAGTCTAGTTCCAAGTGCATATTGCTCTATCGGATGTGATTACTTTTCTGTGAATAAGTTGGTGAGTTTGTCCTTGGTTTAGCTCTAGAACACGTTGGGACTTATCGGTTTTAACTCCTGATGTATAGGTTAGTTTTTGCGTGTCTCTGTTGTTTATTCGATATTTAGTTTTTTATTTTTCTGTTCTAACATTCATGGTACTGATTTCACTTATGTCAATTATTTAGGATTTGGTCATTTCATTGTTCATCATATTCATTTAATTCAAGATATCTTTTAATTTTGTTCCATTTATTTATGCATTTTCTAGCTCATTCTTTTGTAGTTCTTTTTTTTCTTTTTCTAGCTGTTTGCTTTTTGTTTAATGCTCTGTATAGTTAATTTTAATTCTGGTTAATTCTTTTTAGTTATATATTCGTTGTGTTTGTAGTTCTATCTATATGTTGTACCTTCTTGTTTAGCTCTCTATTTTTATTCTTTCTATTTCTTTTAATTTGTCTATTTCTTCATGTTCTTTTGTTATTCTACCTTAGTTGTAAAGCTATCTTCTAATTGTTTACTGTTTCTTTTCAACATTAAAGATAGGTTCTTTCCTATTTTCTTATATCTCTTCCGAAATGTTGAAGAAAATTTATTTTTTATCATTCCGTCCTTGATTTTCATATGTTTTTTCAATCTACTGCAAATCTATTTATTCATTATGATTATGCTCTAATTATGTTGTAAGTTCATATTCAGACAATCTAATTCTAATCCTAACCCATAAAATAACTTTTCTTTGTGCTAGTATGATTTATTACATTTTCTGCTAATATATTTTCTTCAACCTCTTTTCTATGTTTGTAAGTTTGTTCCGTTTTCAGTATTTTTCCCTATTTTTTCTATTAATTGTTGTTTATTATTTTTCTTTGTTCATACTGTTTTCAAAAACAAACATTTACTTAGTTGTTGTGAAATTTATATTAACTTCTTTTTTATCATTATGGTTTAGTTAGTTGTGACATTCCCTTCCTCTATAATATAGGGATTTAATTTTTTCCATATTTTTCTAACCTTTTTATCTAGCTTGGTTCTTTTGATTTTATTCCTTTCCTTTTGTTTATTATTTTTTTTGTAAAATTTAAAAAGCTACTTAATTTTGTTGGATATTTGTATAGTGTTTAACGTGTAAATTTCTACCATATCGTTCTTCGCCACACTGTGTCGGTCATATAGTATCTTCCAAAATAAGCAATCATATACAATCAAACAGTCATAATAAAGTTATCATCTTGAAAACTTTGTTGGTTAATTCAGTCCAATTGAGTGTTATTTCTATTATCTCGTCATGTACTAATTTATCATAATTTACTGTTTTTAATCAGTTTATTAAGATCTGTAAGAGATAAGTAGAATATCTATATGTAATTATCATCACTTAGATAGGTACGTCATCTTATTCATTTTGCTCAAAGTTTTATTCCTTCCAACTTAAGTAAATTATTATATTATTATGTAATAATAAAGATTTAATAATAATTCGTCTAGGCATACTACAGCTTTCTTCTTACTTAGTTACCAAAGCGCCTCAACTTGTTGTACTCCCCTGAACGGCATTCTTTGCTACGGTTTCAACCTTAGGGATGGCAAGTCTTGGGCAACTTTGTTAAAGAGTCTTTCTGTAGCAAACCTTCTAAAGATGCTATGATTAACTATTAAAACATGATAAACAACTCTAATTAAACAAGGATTATTCAGGAATAAATTGATTTTTAGAACTCAGAAATTAAGGGAGTATATACCTGATTTTGTAGATTTGAGGTAGCCTTGCGCTTGACAGATCAAAATTCTGCCACAGCACATAATGCGTAAGGTTTTTCAAAAATGATTAATTAGAAGTTAGATCTTACTGATGCATTGTTTTTTAATCGTACAAATAGTGAGAAGGTCACTGTTTTGGACCTTATGCATGTCTGTTTGTTTTATGTTGCCTGTTGGTCTCTAGTCATTTTTTCTTCTAAACTATCAAGCATTATTTTATGTATCTTAAAATCAGAAAGCATTTTGTCTCCCACAAAATAGGTAAGACCACACTTTTCATAAATTAGGCAAGACTTCTGATCATCACAATCCCTCTGCAATCAGCAGCACATCACAAATCCCGTTGCAAGAAATGGAGCAAAATAGGCAAAATGCTAAGGTAAAGACATACAATAATGACCTTCATCAGGTGACCTTCAATCTCCATAATGTAAATATCCTTTTTTTGTGGTATACCATTGGAAATGCATGTGACTGAAAGCCTAAAACAAGCATAGATCTAACCTGTGATCCAAGAACTCCTAGCATAATTTCCCTTTGATCTTCCATTGCAGCATGTGAAGTACCAAATTCCACGGCAACCTTTGGCAAGGTAGAAGGACCATTTTGAATCTCGCTCCCATATTTATAACAATTGTCCACCAACTTTCTAGCTGCAAGATCAAGTTGAAAGCTGACACTTCCATATACATGCTAAATAACTGAAGCAACATAAGGTATGAATGGAAATCCACAGACCTATTTCCACTTGTTTTTTACTGGTTGATATATATCCTTCTACACCACGAACAATATCTCTCTGGAAATGCTGTTAAACACAATGCAGCAAGTTAGATTTTTCCTTGCAAGAAAGATCCATATGCTGTTAACAAAAGGACATTCTTAATAGAATTGTTTTAATAAGTGTTCAAAATCCTCTTACTAACTGGAATCAAAGAATTAGTAGATCTGCTCCACGTAAAATTGGGAATGGCCAAGGTTATGAACTTCTAATCCGATGATCAAGTCGATTCTATATTGAACCACGCCAAATAGGGTTATATGCATTCTCATTATAGTCATTCAGTCCTATCGAAATTGATACTATATATACATATGGATCTCTACCTACATTGAATTTAGGATTAGGAATAGCATAATGGGGCCTAGTTTTAGCAAATCTCTATTGGATCCAATTCACTTCTTTGAGTTTGAGGACTCTCCTACTAGACAGAAAATTGTTAACAAAGTTGTATTGGTGTTATACCTTTGCAGCCCTTGTAGACATATATAATTCTTGAAGTCGCTGATGAATCTCCAGTTCTGCTTCATCGACCATCACAGATTCATGGCCCAAGTGCCCCAGTTGTCTCAAAATAGCCTAATAACAAAAAGAATATGAGCTCTTCCAGATAGAAGTCAAGAACCTTCATAAAATATCTTCATTGATGATTGAACTCATGTTTTAATGATTACCATACAAGTTTGACCCAAGTATATGATCTGTCAAGTTTTGGATTTACTCCTTTAGTGTTGACCTTGAGTCACCTATTAGGGTCAGCTACTTATGGAATAACATTACTAGTCAAAGTCATTTTAGTCATCTCCATTTTAGCCCTTCTTTATTTATCGTCCAACTCAATTTCTTCAAAACTCTAGAAATTACAAGACCAGACAGATGATCCAGGAGTAAGGTTCCCTGTTTACCTTGGAAGATTGTCTGAAGAAGAGCATCTTTCTACTTGCATCTAACAATTACAGTACACTGACTTTCACATTTCATTATTGTTTCAGTTGTGATTTGAAAATTTTGGGGAAAATTGTTTCAGATTTTATCATGAAAAACACATTCATAGACTAGATCAGCAGGAACAGGAATTAGAACTCACAAGTAACTCTTTTCCCGACTGAAACATTACAGAAAAGAGAAATACGAGATACAGAAACTCATAAATATAATATTTCAAATTATTACAATGAAATATTGTATTATAAATTAAGTTGACAGCATGATGCTGGAAAGTAGCTGAGAACAGCGTCTTGTTGCATTCTCATACCAGCCAGAGGTTAAATTCGCAGGCATGAACCACTAATTAAATTCAACTGTCGTGAGCTGTGACACCTAAAGATGCACCTAGGAGAACTGGATAGACATGTACTATAACTTACAGTGGAAGTTGAATTAATGGTGCCGATACAGTAACAATCAGACCATTTGTCATGTTCAGGCCATCTCCTCAGATTCACTGATGAGTCAAGAAAGATAGATTGCTAACAGCAACCAGCACAAGATTTCTAGTAACACTACCTTCATGTAATAAACCCATTTCTGCATAGGGTTCTATCTATTTCATTACTTAACCTTTGTCAAATAAAAACTTATTGTTGTATAATTGCGCAATTTCATTTAGTATATAATCAAGGTCACATGCTCCAACTTAAAATGGAAATCAACAAATTGTTATCGAAATTACATATACATCTAATGTGCATACAAAAAAATGATTTATTCCCCTTTCCAAGTGTAGGATCTTTGCTTGGTCTGCCTTTTCCCCCCCTTTCTTTGTAGAATATTAGCCTCTGGACACCTATACCAAAAGCTCAATGGCCAATTTGCAGGAAATTGAGGGACTCTTCTTTATTATTTCCTCTTAATTTAAGGGGAAAATCAAATTTACATCTTTAGAACATGCTCTAGGGATTGGTTCACAACATAGCTCCAAAGTTTGTCAGGAGAATCACCCTTTTTATATAGGTGAACCTCCACCCCTGATAACAATGGCCCTTTCCTACTTTACTCCCTTGTTGGCTTGAACCCCCAAACTTATGGTTCGAGATTGCGGTTCCTCACCACTAGGCTAAACCTTAGTTAAATTTACTTTTCTCCAGTTCTACTGACTTGTTATTTCATTGGTAGCAGAAGATTGTTATTGCCTTGCTACATGCATCACGCAACTTTTCTAATTGATGGTAGACTTGCCATCCATCCCAAGGACAAAGGAACACAAAGCTCAATAAATCCTCCCAGGGCTACTTTACGTCCCATTATTCAAACCACTGCTCAAAGTCCAAAACTACTGTAGAACAAATTCCAAGAGACTCCAAATAAACTTCAAACCCCAATAATCAAACAATACAGTAACTCACAATAAGCAATAATATTAATAAAAATGCAATCTTTATCCAATTAAACAAGTAAAAACTATGCTAATTGATTAAAACTTATCTCAACTTTGTCTCTAATCCCAAAAAAATAATTGGTAACTTGTCACTTCTCCTACCAAATACTTAAAAAAACAAATACAACACTATATAAATGAGCAAAGTACATAAAAACCAAACCTGCTGTTGCTTAGCCACTTGCTCCCTCAATTTAGTTGCTTGTTTCTTTATAGCCTCCATATTAGGTCCTTCACAGTTTTTCCCCAAAGTATCACTTCAAAATCTTGACTCAGACCCACTTAAAAACAAGTAAAAGGTAACCAAAGAAAGGTGCTTTACATACATGGAGTTTGCCCTTTTTCTTGGAGAAAAAGAATCTTTTTTTTTTGTTACAGGTAATGTTAGGAACAGGAACAAAACATACCAGGAGAGCAAGAACCAATAAGAAAATAAAAAGTGGGGTTGGAAAGAAATATAAAAAGGCTATGGGACATAGGAGAAAAATTGTCGGTTACTGTTTCTGCACAAATTGAAACGGCAGAGGAAGAAGAATAGTGGATGTGTAAAAAGATAGTGGAAAACAGAGAGAAAAACAAGTTTTCTTTGTTTTTTTAAGTACAGGGCTGACTGTATTAGAGTGTGAATGTGTGACCAACATAATTTCTATTGTTGGGGTGAACTGTTTGATTTTTAATTAAAATCTTGATTTAAATTTTAGATATGTTAAAAATTTTATTCGAATGTTATTTCGAATTAATCTACGAGAATTTCTATAAAAATTAAGAATATTAAGTGAGTTTTTCTTTGTTTTTTTAGTACAAGGTTGACTCTATGTGTGATTAATATAGATTGTGTTATTGTGATGAATTGTTTCATCCTTAATTAAGATCTCAATTTTAATCTCAGGTATGAAGAAAATTTATTAAAATGTCATTTTAAATGAGTCCTGCAATTTACGAGGATATCAAGTGAGAATTTTTTTAAAAAAAAGGTAATGTGTGACTTTTTTTTTTCTTCTTTCTTTTAAATTTGGATCATTTCTTGAATTATTGATTTATTCGTGCAATGTCTCTAACATTCTAGTTATATGGATTTGCTTTTGGGAACAATGTGAGAGTGTGTAACTTATTTGCACCTTTCTAGTCTAGGATATGACATATAACACTTCATTTTATTTTTCTCCTTTACATTTTCTTTATTGTATCTTGGTGGATAGTTTAAGGTGGTTGTTTGATTTTGTCCTTTTTGTTGTTTTTACAAAAGTCTCAATTAAGGTTTTATGAAGATACTTTGGAGGTTAAATGAGTATTTGTAGTATTTACTATGGCAATTAAACACATATATGATGGAATATGGACAATTATGTTATCTGCGAATGACATAGTTTTGATTGACGAGATCTACATTAAAGCTAACATTAAGTCAAAATTTTGAAAACAGACCCTAAAGGTTAAATATTTTTAAATTGAATAAATCGACACAAAGACAAAATAATTAAAATGCAAATTCAATAATGTAATGTATGAAGCTGTTGGGAAAGTGAGGCTTTATATAAGGTTGCATTTGTTAGAAATATTGCATTTGACTTTGACTAATTGACACAATACACATCTTAATCTAATTAGATATCTAAAACAATCATAATAATAGTATTTTCATAATATTAGAGATTTAATTTACATAAAAAAAAATAGTTCAATATTTCATCATTGAAGAGCTCATAATGTTAAATATTCATGTTCACTTAAAAGATGGATTAATTCATAACTAAAGTGTTTCATAGTTTAAATATTAAGAGTGAATAATATATTAAAGACTTCAAACATCGAGAGAAGATGATATCATATCTAAATTTTGAAATCATTTAGAGGAGATTTGAATTGTTCGATATTGAAAAAAAATCAATTCGTTAAGAAAAATATATTTTGTTGTAGTTGTGTAAATACTGTATAAGTAGATATGATTGTATACACTTGTGATATATATTTATACCTCATATATGCATATAATTATATATTATTTACACAATATTAATACAATACATAACTATTTATACAATATGATATATTGCATATATCTACGATCAATTTATATTTGAAAGCATTTGTTGTCACTGTACTGTTACTTAAGAAGCCCAAAATTAAAGAGCATCCATTTTAGGGTATTTATGCGAAGGAAAAACTACGTAACAAAAAAACATAGTTGTTATATATTCATAATCTAGCGATATTTTCAAAAAAATAATATAAGATTTTGTAGAAAATATCCCCCCTCTTGCCCTCCGCCGCATCAAAGATTTACCTGAATTATTTCTATATATGTTTTGGTTTTAATCTTCATTATATTCTGAATGACTATATATTGATTGTTGATTCATTTTGTTGTTGAATTAGTGTTGATATATCAAAATTCTCCATCATGTATTCTTGATTTGATGTTCAGTGTTTAAATCTTTTCTTCTTCTTGGATTAATACGATCAAATATATTTAAAAAATATATTTGTATGTAAAATTGATACACACATCATCAAACTATATCGTTTTCGATTGATACAATCAAATATGCTTATTAATAAGAAAAATAATGTTTGTATGATACAAAAAAAGAACCAGTATTAAAAAAACGAATACAACTATTATTTGAAATAACTCTATTTGCATATTTATTTCAAGTTTGATACAATATTTTAGGATTGTATCAATATTTCTTTAATTTGTCTATCATTAAAATGATACATATTGTATTTATCGTTTCAATTTGAAACGGTACAATATGTTTTTGTGTATCTATTTTCAATATCAAAGCTAATATATGAATTTTCATGCAAGACTGAGAGAAATAGGTGGAAGACGATCGTAATTTAAGATAGAAAGGAAAGATTGTGTAAATGTGTATATATGTATCTTAATTTTAATTAAGATACAACATATTCACCTCTTTGCTCTATCTCTATATCTCGATCATCTCTGTCTTCTATCTCTTTCGATTTTGCTCATCTTTCCTCTCTTTAAAACTGTTGCTATGAATCGTAAATATTTTTTTTGGTATAATTGTATATAATAGCAAACTAATAACCTAAAATAAATGGAGTAGCTACAGTTTGATTTATTGGCCCCATATCCAAAACGTTTGTCCAAGTTTGTCAGTCGCCTCTCTCCCAAACTCCTCTCTCGCCACCTCCTCTTCTTGTTCTTTTGCCTCTCTAAACAGCCTTATGCAACGCGAAACGTATAAATTGTGTGTCTGTTTTGTTAAAGCGAGAGAAAATTGTATATACACATGCAAAACATTATCTCGTGTTATACCCTTAATTATACAATGTACAAAACATTTTACCTTCGATTCCAATTGTATACAAATGCAAATTTTTATACAATATTGCAGTCAAAAATTAGCAATTGCGAATTATCATTGCAGTGAAAGATAATTTTCTCATCATGCTTTATACAACCAGAAGTGTATAAATTGTGTTCCTTTTTTGTATGCAAGTGAAGAAAAACATCTACTTCTCGATAACCTTTAGAATTATACAATATACCACATTTTTACTTCGCTTCAATTATATGCAAAGCAAATTTTATACAATATTGCCTGCAGCAAATAAGGCTAGGAATTATACCCTTGCAAAGCGAATAAGGCCAGCAAATTATACAATGCAGCGAACTATGCCAGCGAATCATACAATTTATTCCAAAGATCATACTGGTATATGGTATAGCGAGGCAACCGAATTATAACATTTAGCCTAGCGATTACATACGTTATAATGTATAGCGAATTAATACAGTTATAATTTTTGCTATGGAGTACAATTGATGCAAACTTTTGCTATAACATACAAATATGATTTTTTTTGTTGGGAAAAATTACATAAACAAAGACCTTTTATTTTAAAAATTACTATTTTAAAGTATACTTTTTAATTTATTACCATTGTCAAAACTTTAGCTATATTAACTTAAAACAATTTTTAAACCCATTTTATCCCTTTTTTTATACAATTTTTTAAACAAAGTAAAACGTATCCGCTCAAGTCATATCCTCTCTCAAACGCTCTTTTTTCTTTTTCCTTTTCTCTCCTTCTCCTCGTCTGTTCAAAATTATGGTTTTTGTTTTTTTCTCTCCATTTTCCGCACGAATTTTAATGGAAGAAGGTCTTAGAAGAAGGTCCGGCCGGTAGCTGAGATATTGATACTTCGAATCCGAAAGTTATCGAAGAAGTCAAAAGAAGTTTTCAAGTTTCGTCTCCTACTTCTATGATGAAGTTCCCAGTTTTAGTTTGGGAATCTCACAAATATTGGGGGGAAGTAAATGGAGGAACAGAACAAGAAGCAAAAAAAAAGGTAAAAACGAGTTAAAAAGAGGTTAAAACAATGAGAATCAAAAAAAATATGTGTTACTTTGGGCATCTTCTACGTCGAAGAAACCTCGTTGACAGTGATATATTTTGAGGATTTACCCTCCCCTCCTCAATTTCAATCAAAAAGTTTGAAAAATAAAATGGATTGGAGGAAGAAAAAGTCGTTGAATGATGGAAAAACACGAAATCGTTTACACCCCCAAAGTGTCATTTTACCAGAGAGTAGATATCTGGTATGTGCTAGTACTTCTTAGTTATTTGTTGTTTAGCAATGGTTGTATGTTGATTGTTGATTGTTTTTTAGATGTAGTATGTGAAATTCATCTTTATTTCAACTTTAGTATGACACAAGAAGTGAATGTATGATGTGTTGGTGTTGCAATTCATTTAGGATAACAAACTCAAGATCAAACATGCTCCATCTCACTGCCTTAGTATCCCTCTTAAACTTTTCAAGGGGCATGAACACGATATGAGTTGAAGCCTTTAACTATATCATTGTTTAGATTGCTTGTGTTGAAGTTGATAAGTTGTTTCTTGATTTCAAATCAGAAGTGATCATTGTTGTAATTCAACTTTAATTCAAGTGATTACTACCTTTCTCCAACAATTGTATGTGAAATTCATCTTCAATTCATCCTTTAGTATGTTAGTAACAACATTTTTTAATTCATGTTTAATGCATATGCAAGGATCGTAAATCTGGAAACATCCCTGATGTGTGTATATTTCGAGTAGGTGGTCATTTTACACTAATCATAGTGGTCATTCAACCAATCAAACTTATCTTATCTGATAAACAACTTGAGTTGGTTAGGATACTGTTTTGGGTATTTCTTGACCTTCCAAAATCGAGCACAAACAACACAACTTTATTCATTTGTCTTATAAAGAGATAGTTAAAACACACACCGGGATTATGTGTTTTGCTATTGAAAATAAATACCCAAAAGTTTATTTTTTGGTCTTAAGAATTTGAGATTGTTACGGGGCTTAAATTGTTTGGTTGTGATATGTGGGCACTCTATCAATATCCCAATTCTATATGTATTTGATGATGTAGTTGATTTATTTCGAAAAAATGACAGTTCCAAGAGTCTCTACGTGCACCGTTTTTTTAGCTAAAAATTCATAAATGATGAAACCCTCTGTTCATATTGGTTGTTCTAATCTATACTTCATTAATGATTTTTTATTTTCAAATAGGACAACCGAAACCAAATTAGCATAGAAATTTGTACCTGTGGAAGTGGAAATTCAATTCATATCCGTTGGTTTAGATGTCCGTAGTCTACAAAGTTGTCTGAAAATTCTGTGAGAACTGAGCTTAGTTCAACACATAAGTACTATACGATTGGTGGCTTGCCGCTTGCTCTCTCAAATTTGGATATTGAGTTGTTGTTCACAGGTTGATGAGATATAGCTATTCGGTTGCCTGACTCTATTGGGCAAGAATTCTTGCATTGGAAGACAATTGCAAAAGTCAGGTTTTAAAGTAATATTTGAGAAATGTCTCTTCATGTCTACAAAAAATAAGTAGTTGTACAAATTAATTACAATTTTATTACATTGTTTTATTTGCAAAAAACTCAAGTTTACTATATCTATGTTCTTTTGTTGTATTTGGTTTTGTTTTTGCAATTTGAGAACAATTGGCCTAGTGAAGATGAAGTATCCCAAAGTTCAGCTTTCCTGAAACTCCGTGATTACCAATGCTGAAATTTTGAAATTGTAGCCTAAAGGAGAATCATGGTCAGACATTTTGACCAATGGTGCGAGTGTGCGTAGAATTGAAAAATAGCTTTAAAAGTATACACAAACTAAACTTTAGGCTTTTTTATTTTAAAAATGTTATTTTTTTTTTAATATTTGCATTATGAATTTAATAGCGATTAGGTGATGGAAAATAACAAAGCGCTTGAAGAGAAGATTGATTGAGGATTCAATCAAATTACAAAGAATTTGTGGTGAACTCAAACACACAATTTATTGGAGATATTTCTTTGTTGTGTTTGCTAAGAGCTGGTGGTAGCACTCTGTTTATTCGAGTAGTCAAGGAACCACTAATAAGCATGCTGGCGATACAATTTTCGGGTGGATTAGATTTTAATGGAGGTTCCGTTTAATATTTTTCAGTACATTTTTCTGTTATATTCATATAGAATTTAATATATGTCTCGTAGTTTCTTCCAGTAATCTGATATGACACGAATTTGATATTCATTTTCCAGTTAACTTTGATATGTTTTGTTTTATAATATGTTAATTGCATATCATCATTTTCTCACTGTTAATGCATCTGTAAATGAATCGAGCGGGAACGATGCCTCATTTTCTGGTTCAAATCAAAATGAGAATCATCTCAAGTGCTTAAAACTCAAACTTCAGTTAGATTTGTTGATGTGTGAAAATTTAAAAGAGTAGCCAAGTCAAAATAGGTAATGAAAGAATTTTATATACAGATATATTACATATTTTCATATATTTTAATTCATGCTATTATTTTAAATGTTCTTGTTATGTACAATGAAGATTGTTTGCAAATGTAATTGCTATTGAAAAATTTTTGCTGTCAGAGGTGTTGCTGATATAAAGGGTATTCCTTTTCTTAACTTCAACTAACTTCTTTCCGTTTTATTTTGATAACATTATTAACAATATTTATTTTGCTTAACAATCCAAAGACAGCTGATGTGAATAAAGTTTTGGGGTGAAACCTGTGGTAATGTAGTCAAAAAAATCAACATAAATAAGTGATGCAACAAGGATTGTCAAAAACCTTGCTACTTTTGATGACTTTATTTTTACTTTATAAATTATCTTTCCTCACTCAGATCATTAAGACTGAAGAATCTTATCTAAAAAAAAGAGCCCATGTTGATCAAAACAAAAAGAAAAGTGTACCGAGGGAGAACGTGGTAGAAAGAAAATCCTGAAAGTTTAATAAATCTCCCTTCCATTTCACACAACCATTGTGAATCTGGAGGAACTTTATTGTGTTACACGTCAGGTTTTTGAGACAAAACATCCTTTTTTACATCACCCTGTGTAGCTGATGAATCTGCTTTGATCGATTCCTTCACTAAGTGGCGTTATACGGGTCAAACAAGAGGTACTTTATTTTGATGTTTTGGATAATTTCCTATTCATAATATAGTACAAAGCTTTAATTCACTTGTGGAACGCTCTGTACCTCTTTCTTTAGTTTCGTATTTGCCTCTTTTTTAGCTTTGTTTCCTGTCGTCGATTTTGAGTATTTTTTTAATTTTGTTCTATTTTTGCTAGGGGAGATAGAAACCTAATACAGATGCTCTAATGTTATCATCCAGCATTTGAATTGGGGCACCTGTACGGTAGAAATAAAAAGACTCTGGTTTTTCAAGTTTGCACACATCTGTACAACAATGGTGTGATGCGGTTTGTTAATAAATGTACGTGGACGGTATAATGCGGTGGAGGCGGTCTTGCGTGTCGGAAGCGGGGGGGGGGGAGGGGCGGGGGCGCAACTAAAAGGGCGGCTGTTTAGTTGGTGAGAGATAGATGGGGAGTGTTCTTCTGGGAAGCGCGTGAGGGGGGGGGACTGGTAAAGGCTACTGATAGCTTGCAAGTCAGGGGTCGTTCTGTTTCGGTGCCCGTGCTCTGTCTTTCAAGAGGGACAAAAGCTCAGGATATGCAAAAATGAGGACATTGTAATCAATTTTGTCATTTCTAAAATCTAGCTTCAACTCTTTTTTCTTTTGAGGTTCATTGTATATTAAGACCCACAATAATCATATACAGGAGCCCTAGAATATTATATAAAATCTGTGAGCTTCAGTAAGTTACTGTTGTCCTCTAAGTTTTTTTCTGGTAGAAATTGAACATCTTCATAAGTTTATCACACTATTCTGTTTCACCATATGTGAGGAATGAGCCCACACTTGGGGAGAAAACAAGTTTTTCCGTTAACTGAGTTTAAGTTTCTGCACTTATCGCCTATTACTTTGTAATTTAAGAGCGAAATGTTGAACCATGTTTTCTTGTAAAAAAGGCCTCCATTATTATCCTCTTTTTTATAGGTATATATATTTTTAGTAGTCAATTTAGTCCATAAAAATTATAATAAAGAAATTACCTTTTTGCATTATGTAGTTTTAGCACAAGACCTTCTGATAGTTTTTAGCCAAAAAGAATTTCCTCGATTTTTATGACGATGATTTTGTGTTACTCAAAACGTATTCCTTCCTGGGTAATTGAATTGTTTGTTTTTTTGAGACTCGTTTCTTCTTACCATTTCAATCTTGTTTTTTTTTGCAGCATATTGGATGTCATTTTCATTTCCTAAGAAAGAAAGGAAAATATGAAACCAACAGTAATGTTCATTTTAACGACGACTGATTTGTGTTTTCAAGACAAAGATTACCAAGTCTTTCTTTAAAAAACTTTGTGAATGCTCATTAGGAACGAAAAATTTTAAAGTTTTAGATTCCTTGATGATATTTGCCCGGTATAATCAGTGGACGTCGTTTGTTGGCAGTACCCGACCCCCTCGTGGATAAAGTGAATTTTTGTTCTATTCCACCTAACAATTAAAAGAGAATCGTCACTGAATTTTTTGTGGTGTTTTGATATTGAGCAAAGGCTTTGGAGGTGGAGGATCATTTCCGGCTAGGGGTGTGGTGAATTTAGAGGTAAAAAGATTTGTTGGAGATGCTTTCGGTTGTTTTAAACCATATTCATTTAAAAGTTGTGGTTTAAGTTCTATGATAAGCATCCTGAATTGAATGCAACAACCAAAATACAGTGAGATAAATGAGTTCGAGAAAAATTGTGAGTTTCATTTCATAACTACCTTGTTTCCCAGACAACCAAAGGATTCGCTGTAAGTAATTATCAAATATTTGTTTTTTTTGTATTAAATTGATTTTTTGATAATAATTTTATATTGAATTTTGTAGGGGATTGTGGAGTTTTTCGTTGCTGCTTTGCGGATTTTGTAAGTTAATGGCCAACATATTCTACATCAACAAGTAAAGGCCATACATTCTCCGAAAGAGATTTGGAGCTATATTATGGGAATATGCAAAAGAAAGCAAGCGAGTGACCTTCAAAGTGAAGACGAAAGACCAGTTCATAAAAGGAATATAGTTATTTTAGTCGTAATGACTATGCCAAACATATATAATGTAAAACAATTTGTAGTTACTATGGCTAATGAACACCTTATTGGTCTATTTTGTAAGTCTTGAATTATATACCTAACTGGGTTGTTTATTGTAAGTCTTTCTATTTTGAAGTTGTTCCTTCTTCGTGTCCCTTATTGATGTTGTCATGGAATTGGTGTCAGGATTTTTTCAAGTGACAGGCATACTCAACACTACCTTAAATTTTCACAAGTGGAAATTAACTTGCATTAAATCTAATATTACACAATGGTAAACAAGTGATTCAACCTAAGCTAAAGTGTGTATACACCAATACTAACAAGTGAATAAACTTTTTAATTAAAGCTATATTAAACAAATACTAACAAATGCAAAAACATACCAAGCACACCAAATTTTCCCACTGACAATAGACTCGGCAAGACCATTTCCACCTCAAGCTCAACTGGGGTATTCCAGTAAAACTATATCAATTTCATCTATAATATCTATCAAATGTAACTATACACATAGAAACCTTCCGTAACCTGAATAACATAACTGAGATTGCAAAACAACTAGAAGCAATTCTATTAACTGATAACACGAGATTACAGAACTAAAAATATAAACATATAACTGAACATGATCCAAATTCGTAGAGCAATGAGCTTCTACAACAAACTACTAAAACAATTATTTTTTCATTCTTGATCAAATAAGGCCTGACATTTTGCAAGTCTTCCTGTTGTGATCATGTTGGTCGCAACAATTGGCTGCATGTAATTTTCGCCTTCTGAATCCATCCTTCTCTCAGTTTGAGTAGTCTTTTAGTTTTTGGCCTCCACCGGAGGTCTCTTTCCATGATTGGAAGTACACATCTTTAAGACATGTGTTGGTGGGTTGTTTCCATGTACTTTATATTTGGCATTGGATCCATTGAAAACTGATATGTCAACAATAAATTTTTTCTTGTATATAAGCCGAACAATATTTCTCATAACCAGTGTGTTTTATTGTTAAACGGCCAAGCATGTGGACAATGGTAAACTCATGCCAATTGAAATCTCTCCCACATGTGCATGTACTTGTGAAGACAATACTGTGAATTGTGGAATACCATCAAGTAAGGTATACACATATTTATTTGTCTCTCAACCTATGAAAAAAATTATATTCAAGATAGAATGTTAGATCTGAATATTCCGAATAAAAATACTAGCAAACAGATTAGGCATAACCTTTAAAATTTCTCTGATGCAATTTATTGCGCCGCAATATATTTTCATACTTTTTTCCAAGGTTAAAACCCGATGAAATGTCGCCTTTTGAGCTGTTATTGTTATTCCATTCTGTACAAAGTTGTCTCACATTAATTTCAGAGTTACAAGACTGTAAGACTCTTGGGCATGTCTTCTTCGTGAATTGACTGATTCTGCTAGAATTTGATGTCACACCAAGGTCTGTTTCTTTCAGCATGCGCACGCGACCATTTATGTACCAATGTTTCAACAAGTACTCTTGATCCTCTTATCTATCTTCTCAAAACGCATTGTCATACATTGATTAAATCTGTCATGGTGTATGTTTTTGCACATAAGTAGAACACGCAGTTACCTTTTTTGACTTCTTCTTAAATTTTTTCATTAGTGATTTGTAGTAAGTGCCACATACATGCAAAATGAGGTGACTTCATCATAAACTGTTGAAACTGCCTTAACATGCTTGCAGGCTATCAGAACGATACACCTCTCTGGTCTTGACCGACAATGCTCTCTATTGCTAAAAAAAATCAACCCCAATATGATCATTCTCTGAATCGACAATAGCATAAGCAAATTGGCAATATACTTCCCATGCACCAATTTACACTTTGTTTGATACAATTTTAAAATATATTTTTACTTACTGTCAATTCTACATCAATTTTAATACATATTCAAAAAGTCAATATAGAAAACACTGTATCATATTCGAAGTCCTAACCTGCCTGCATCTAAGGCGTTAGCGGTTATCAGTGTCTCTTTGTATGCTCCTTTTAAGAAAGTTCCTCAACACACAATTGGTCTACAATGATTCCCATCCTTTTTTTTTTTATCCGAGATGAACAAGCTATCAAACCATATAAAAGCGATCATCCTCTGACTTTTGTGAAATCTTATATGCAGAACCAGGGTAAGTTACCTGTCTATTAAATGTGAAAGTAGGCTTGGAAACTTTGCCATATGAAATTGAATTGGATCACCCCGGATTAATTCAAGGAGCTGCTTCTTTACCTCTTCCAAGCTGCATAATATGTGAGGTCGTACACCATATTCAACTAACATGGTCCACTGTAATTCGTTTTGGTGTGTAAAAAACATCTGGTTCAACATATGTACCCACAATAATATACTCCAACAACACTCTTAGTTTGCTAGCCTTCCGATAATGATATGTAGCCAACAACAAGTGTGTTCGCTTTCAAATTCTCTAATCTTGAACATTCAGATTTGTTTCAAGCTTGAGGCTCGTAACTCAACTGCACGCTTTTTTTTTTCTCCAGGGGACACTGTAATCGAATAGCTTTAGAAAAAATATTCAATACTTGAATTAGTCTTACTTATTGCGCTTGATCTTGTTTGTCCTTGAATTGAAAATGATTAAGAATGGCCTGTCCTTTTTAGGTGCACTAGTGAGGACATATTTATTCCTTATACACTGATCCTTTTTTCAAATAAGAGTGATTGGGTTAATAATGATGCATGATGCTAATTCTTCTAGGCTCATCAACTTCACTCACATGATTCCGAAGCCAATTAACCCTGTTGCTTCAATCAATACCATTAATGTATTAGAAGAAGTAATAATTAATTTCTAACTCTCATTCTTCCTGAAGTGTCTGAACACAAAAGTGGAATGAGTGCAAAACATTATCCCTCCAAGTTGGACTGGTTCAGTTGTTGTGACACATAAAGGGTATCTTGTCTATCTTCGATGTTTCCTTTTAGTTTTCAAATATCTTTAACCTAACCTACCCCCATAGCATTATGATTTTGGAAATTGGGTGAGACCTTTCTCAATATATTTGTTGCGAGGATCCCAATGTCATGAAGTAAAGCATCACCGCTATATTAGTTTATATTTTTTTTCTAGCACCTATTAAAGAGTGTATTACATATTAAAAGACTAGAAGAGCGCATATTATTTAATCTGCTAGAAGAGCATCACTTTGCTAACAACTGAATTAAATTTTAATAAAACCTAATGAAAATTTTTACACAATCTAATAGGTGAATTAAATCTGTATCTATTGTGATCATGGCTTGCATATAAATAATTCATAATTGAATTACACACATGCTAACAAGTGGAATCAAACATGAAAGAAGTTGTATTACAATAGATGCTAACAATGACCTCAAAACTGAATGAAGTGATTACACATATGCTAACCGTGAATTAAACCTGAATTAAAGTTTTATACACAGATGCTAACAAGTGACTAAACCTGAATTGAATTTGAATTACAACAGTGCTACAAGTGATTTACACATTAATTAAAGTTGTATTATACAAATGCTAACAAGTGAATTAACCCTGATTAAAGTTGTATTACACAGAGCTCACAAGTGAACTAAACCTGAATCGAAGTTGAATTACACGATCTACAAAGTGAATTCACATTAATTAAATTTGTATTAATACAAATGCCCTAACAAGTGAATTAACCGAAATTAAAGTTGGTTACACAGCTCTAACCAAGTGAACTAAAACTGAATTGAAGTTTGTATTCCCACAAAGGCAAAAAGTGAATTAAACATGAATTAAAGCTGTATTACACAAATGCTAACAAGTGAATTAAACTGATTAAAATGTATTAGGCGGACAGGATGGGCTAACAGTGAACTAACTAATTAAAGTTTGTATTACACAATGCTAACAAGTGAATTAAACTGAATTAAAGTTTGTATTACACAAATTTGCTAACAAGTTATTAAATCGGAATAAAGTTTTATTACAACACGGATCAACAATTGAACTAAACTTAATTTGAAGTTTGTATTACCAAATGCTAACAAGTGAATTAAACAATGAATTAAAGCTTTATTACACAATGCTAACAAGTGAATTAAAACTGAATTCAGTTGTATTACACGGATGCTAACAAGTGCACTAAAACTGATTGAAGTTTGTATTTAAACCAATGCTAACAAGTGAATTAAACATTAATTAAAGCTGATTACACAAATGCTAACAAGTGAACTAAAACTGAAAATTGAAGTTGTATTACACAAATGCTAACACGTATTAAACATGAATTTAAAGCTGTATTACACAAATGCGAACAAGTGAATTTAAACTGATTCAGTTGTATGACACAATGCTAACATCAAAGAGTGAATTAACCTGAATTAAAGCTGTATTACATCAGATGCTAACAAGAGATCATACTAGTTAGAGAGAGAAATTTAAAATACCGACAGGGCTCCACAGGAACTTGAAATCAAACGAAATCCTCCTCACCATAATCATCAAACCTAAAGGCACACAGTTAACCTAAACATAAATGAGACGAAATTTTCAACATAAAATACACACAAAAGAAAAAATTAAAACTTTTAAGACCAAATTGCAACAAGCTCACATTAAAGGATCATTTAAGTGCAAAGGAGACCAAACAAAAATCGCAATGGCAGTGCAGTAACTAAACTAACAGAGCTTACTCAACACTACCTTTAAATTGCAATGACGAGAGAAAATTTGAAGTCCGACACCCTAAACGAATAGATCTTACTCAACAGCTAATCTTTAAATTGCAATGGTGATAGAAAATGAAGTCTGGCCAATCCAAACGAACAAGTTTACTCAACACTAACCTTTAAATTGGCAATGCCGGAGAAAATGAAGTCGCACGGAAAAAAAATTGGCAGATCGCGAGAGAGGAAAAAAAATGGCAATCACACGGGCGTGAAAAATTTTGGGCGAGAGAAAAACTATGAATTGAATATTCAATTAAATTGACATTTATTGTTAGAAAAATAATACTTGACTAAATCCTGGTAATTATATTTTTTTTAAAAATAGACACACAAATTATTTTCCCTTTTTTCTTTGCTATTATATACAATTTTTTATTTTTTTTACTGAGCAACTGACTCATCAAAGTAGGCCTTTTGCAATTACAGAAGCCCAGCCCAATCTCCTCCACCGACCTTTTTTTTCCTCTCTATTTGTATCCCAAAAGTACCCCTATAGTTTTGTTTCTCATCAGAAAATAGAAAACAAAACCCTAATACGAAATTTCTCTCTGTTTTAGCGGCTTATCGGAAAATAACAATGGCGGTAGAAACTGGAAACCAACCAAAAATTCGATGGGGAGAGCTAGAAGATGATGCTGAGGACTTGGATTTTCTGTTGCCGCCCAAGCAAGTAATTGGGCCAGACCGTAATGGATTGAAGAAAATAGTGGAATACAAGTTTAATGAGGAAGGTAACAAGGTGAGAATCACTACTACTGCACGTGTCTGCAAGCTTGCGAATGCTAGGCTTAGTAAAGGCGCTGTTGAGCGCCGTTCTTGGCCTAAGTTTGGTGATGCTGTTCATGAGGATGTTGGTGCTCGTCTCACCATGGTTTCTACGGAGGAGATTATTCTTGAGCGCCCTAGAGCTCCTGGTATGGATCTTTTCTTCTTGTGCTTGGTTGATCTGAATTGGGTTTTTATTTTGATTTGAATTTGTTTTTATTTAATCACAATCAACCATTGTTTCTGTCGTGGCTTAAATATTGTGCAATTGGTCGTTGCATAGCTGTAATAATGGGTAGGTTGTGAATTTATTTGTAATAAACTTGGTAGATGTATGATCTCTGATCTGGAAAGAAGGAACGTGTTTTGATTTTGATGTATTAATAAGCCATGTGCATTGTGAACTCGGTTGGAGTTCCTTTTGTGCCCTGGAGGATTAGAAAAATGGTGAACTTTGGGTGATAAAGTTGATGATTCTAAAGGATCTTTTAGATGAAGTTCTTGTTCTCTTGAGTTCTAGCTTAGCTTCTAGGGTAGAAGGAGAAAGATAGAATGCACGGCTTTTAACTTTGTTGTATGAAATTATCTCATAGATTAGTCCATTCCATGAACTTAGACAAAGATTGTTGGTTTATTTTTCTTTTGCCTACATCTCTGATCTTCTATTTGAGTATAAATGTTGTTTGCTAAAAACAATTGATCCAGCATCTCATGGATTGCATATTATATATAGTTTATAGAGTTGTGCAATTACATGTCGCCTGTATAGATTCAAGTTCACATATTATTGGTTACTCAATCAAGTAGTTCACATATTATTGGTTACTCAATCCAAGTAGTGAGGCAGGGAGTTTCCATCAAGTGTATGCGTTTGTCACCATTGGTTTCAGCTATATGGTGATCAAGAAAAAGTTTGGGAGTATTTCTCTTTCACCACTTCACTAGACGTCAATTTCTACTTTTACTTGTCCACTTTATCATATCAAGTGATTTTTTTGTGGTATTTAGATGCTGTCTATGCGTGTACGATTCAAGTTTCAACGGACGCCCAGTCTCTGGCTTGAGTTTAATTTGAAGGTTACCTAACTCTTGTTGTTGTGCTTGTGGATTCTTGTAAATAGGTTCGAAGCAGGACGAATCTAAATCTGGTGGAGACTCTTTGAATCAAATTGCGAAAGCAGGGGCTGTTCTTATGGTGTGTAGGACCTGTGGCAAGAAAGGTGATCATTGGACATCAAAATGCCCCTTCAAGGATCTTGCACAGCCAAGTGAGACCTTTGTGGATAGGCCACCATCAAGGGGGGAAGCACCTGCTGCTGGTGCTGGTTCTCAAAAGAGTGCTTATGTTCCTCCCAGCATGAGAGGTGGTGCTGCAGAGAGAGGAAGTGGTGGGGGGACTGAGATGAGAAGAAGGAATGAAGAAAACTCTGTTAGGGTCACCAATCTTTCGGAGGACACTCGGGAGGCTGATTTGTTGGAGCTGTTCCGTCCATTTGGTCACGTCAGCAGAGTGTATGTTGCTATTGATCAAAAGACGGGAATGAGCAGAGGATTTGGTTTTGTCAACTTTGTCAACAGAGAAGATGCTGAGAGGGCCATAAACAAGCTCAATGGTTATGGTTATGACAATCTCATCCTTCGAGTTGAATGGGCTGCTCCCAGAGCTACTTAGTGTGTGCTTTCCTTGACAATACCATGTTTATTTTAAACCAATTTTTCTTTTGCTTTGCGTCTGGGGCCTTGCGCTCTCTTGAACATTGTTTTTATCTTAAGAAGTTATTGAATGAAGAAATATTGCTTATGAGAAGGAGTTTTGGAATATATAGTTTACCAATTTTCTTACAGCTAAATACTGACACTGTAATACTCTTCGATTGTAGAGGCCAGTAGTGTTTATTATTTAAACAATTTCAGTACATTTGAAGGCAGTGTAATTTGTCCTTAGTATATTGAGAGATGAAGTTTGTATAGATGTGTACACAGGTCAATGTACTAGGAATACAGACACTTGGAATTAATTCCTGGAAAAATAAGCTAATACAAGAACATAAATTCCTGGAAAAATAAGCTAATACAAGAACATGAACTCAAAACCATCTCATTTCTCTCCTTGTTAGAGGTAACCTTCCCTTCTTGTTGGTTGCTCTGAAGTGAAACTATAAAAAATATGTGTTAACAATGAGATTCGAATCTTGGTGACACAACTTAAAAAGTTCTTAAGTTCTATCCTAACCATTGGTCACTATATGATTTATTCATTGGGTGCTCTATGTTAATTTTATACAAATATCTATCGATTTCTACATAGATATATATATCGTAACGAAGTTAATGGGTGCTCGAGCACCCGGCGGACACCATGTGGGTCCGCCCCTGTGAAGATTCCGATAGCATCAATATTACCTTAGCTCAAATATGAGCTCTAACCTAAACTTATAAAAAAAAACAATGAGAAAGGACGCTTCAGATGCATTAATATTATCTTAGCTTAAATATGAGCTCTAAGCTAAACCTAAAATAAAAATTAGTGAAAAAGACTTCATAACTAAATTTAAACCCGGGTCTCACATGTGATTCTTCTGGCTTGTATCAATGGCACAAAGGCACTCATATACACCTCGTAAGTACACTATTAATTATATCATTGTTTCTATCAATTTCTCAAATCTCTAATTACTTATTTGCTTTTGACTTGATATGCTTATTAAAGACAGTTATAAACATATAAATTTAAATCATTTAACCTATTAGTGTTATGTGTGAGAGATTTTTTTTAAAATATTTTTTTTTCAAGGCAATTAATTAAGGATATTAGGGACAAGTAAAAAGAATATTTAATGGTGAAGTAATTAGAGACAAGAGTAATGACTCATTTATCAATTATTTTTTATTATAAAAGGGTTCAAATAAACCCCAGTTCGTCCTGCATTTGGGTATTGCCTCTGGCTTTCATCACTCTCACTACTCACTAGTAAGCATCTTCTATAAACTTTGATTATTGGCTCTGAAATTGTCTCTGTGATCTTCATCAACCCATCAGGTTAGGTTTTCTTTGGGATTTTTTTTATTAATTCCGGATTCTTTTTGAAATCACTTGGTGAATAGTGGGCTCACTTAAATATTAGGTTAGGGTTCGAAGCTATTGCATGTAAGAATTAGAGATGGATATTGGTAAAGACAATTAGCAATTTGCCTATTAGGTCATGTTCTTCCCGTGCTCAATCATGTATCATTCTCTAATGACGTTGAACCACTAGTTATTTTCAATACTTTACTGAAATGTATTTGGATATTGCCTTCATCCCTGATTTTAATTTTCAGAGTTGCTGTCAAACATGTTTTGCTAGACCATGAGGAATGCTTCGACTTCTGGTGTAGATGCAATTGGTAATTTGCCTTGAAATGTTATCGATGTTATTCTCAGGTGCTTGCCTTGGAAAGATGCAGTGAAGACTAGTATCTTGTCAAAAGACTGGAGGTACAAATGGGTAACACGTCAAAAACTTGATTTTAATGATGAGTTCTTCAAGTCTTTCAAACATAATGAAGAAGCCAAGAGAATCATTTACCAAGTCCTATTAGTCCATAAAGGACCAATACTAAAGTTTAGACTCTGTAGGATTACGAGTTGTCCTGATATTGATCATTGGATACACTTCTTGTCGAAGAAAAATGTCCAGGAATTCACCCTTATTGTACGCATTGGAAACAAATATCAATCACCTCATCATCTTTTTACATTCCAGCAGCTAAGGTATTTGGAACTTCAAGATTGCTTGTTCCACCCTCCACTCGGTTTCAAAGGGTTTGAGAAGCTTATTAATCTCGATCTTGTGCGTGTCACTTTTGATCCATCAATATTTACTAATCTCATCTCTAAAAGCCCGTTGCTTGAACGATTGAGGTTGCGTTGCTGCACAAACATTGACATCCTTGAAATTGATGCCGCTAATCTCAAATTCTGTGAGTTTATTGGAAAAACAAAATCCATTTCCTTCAAAAACGCTCCTATGCTTGAAAAAGTTACTGTGGCGATCCTTGGACGACGACACATCTCCTGTTTGCTCTAATTTCCCAAAGTTCTTCCATTACATGCCTTCACTGCTGGAACTGGATACATGTGGTGCAATATTAGAGGTAATGTACATTTGTGATATTACTATCATAACTAAATGATGAATCTGACTGGTGTGTTAAAGTAATTTTTGACTTTCTTGTAGTACTTGATCAAGGGAGGTTTACCAGAGAGTCCCCCAACTGCGCTGAACAATATCAAATCTCTCAATATTTCATCCATGTCTTTAAGAAACGCCGAGGTGGTTTCAAGTGCAGTTTACTTGATTACAAGCTGTCCTAAATTACAAGATCTTACACTTGAATTTGTAAGCACACTCTTGTTTTTTTTTCATTAAGGTGATTGAATATGGTTTCTTATTCATCTGAACTCGCTTAACTAACGGTTCCTCAAATATTCTTTAGTACCAAGTGTCGGTGGGGGATATTGTTGAACCTGTTGTAGAGTTGCTACGAGCACAATCATCCTCAAGCGGTGCTGTGGAACTTCAAAGAGTCAAAGTGAACATGTTTACTGGTCTCGAGATGGAAATGGAGTTTATGAAGTTTATATTGGCATCTGCACCGGTACTTGAGGAGATCTTCATTTGGAATTGTACACTTTACCTTTTTTGTTCGTGTAAGCAAATGATCGATGAGATGAAAGAATTCCGCAGAGCATCACCCAATATTAAATTCACATTTGAGGAAATCGATATGGAAGGTGGATATGAACATGAAGAAGACATGTAAGTGCCATGATTTTGCTAACATATTATTTTTGTTGTAGCACCTAGTTTGCCTGTTATGCCCTGTTTTGTCTGTCTAATATTATGTAGTATATATGTGCTTGGCTTATAAGTAAGTTTTATCATTTCAAGAACTATGACTCTACTTGTAATGGTCACTATATTATTATGTTATCACCATTTTGGCCCCCGTGTAATATAATTATGCATATTAATCTTTTAATAACTTAAATGTGTAGTTTTGTCTATATAATTGAATAAATGGGTAATCTTTTCTCAAGGTTTTTAAATAGGGAGTAATAAAAAAAGTTTTTAAAGTGGATACATGAAACTTGGAGGTCCGAATAGGGGGATAATGGGTAGGGGTGTGCAAAAACCGAACCGACCAATAAACCGAACCGATATAAAAGTTATTGGGTTAGTGTTATTGGGTTATTGGATTATTGGCGTTTTATGGGTTTAAGAACACATACTTATTGGGTTATTGGGTCGGTTCGGGTTTCCTCTTGGGTTATTGGGGAAACCGATTCTAACCCAATCAAGACTATCAGTTATTATACTTTAACCCTTCTCAATGAGTAAATAGAACATAATTTATAATTACATAAATAGATTCAATATTAGCTTTTCAGGCTATGTGAATTTTTTGGTTAGAGAAATTTGTGAGAAACTTTGTTGATTATCTGGTGGACTCACGCAACTGTTCAAGATTGTCATATTGAAATATTTTATTTTAGTTTTTAATTCTAGTCGTAATTGTAGGCGATAGCTTTTGCAAGTTTGTAATGTTAGTTAATGTGATTAACATTCTAAGTGTTCGATTAGGTTTGGCGGTTAAGTTGGTAACATGTATTCTAACATACGTACTATTATATATTATTGATCGACATTTTCTTATTGGGTTAACCGAACAGAAACCGATAACATTAAAAAATCGATTAAACCGAATAACCAATAAAATTTTCTGATTGGTTTGGTATTGGGTTAGATATTTTAAAACGAAAAAAAACCGATTTTAAAACCGAACCGAGTATATGTAAAAGCGAACCGAACCCGACCCGTGCACACCGCCACCCCAGCACACACCACATTGCTGGTTTTGAGCATCAGTTTTGCTAACCCCTGATGTGGGAATGTGTGTTTGTGCCTATTTTTAATAGTTTCACGGGTATTATTTGCCAAAAATTAGAATGGAGAATTTTTTTTCCCATTTTAAATAGTTTTTAGACTTTGTGGTCATTTTTTATTTTTTTGATTTCATGATAATTTTGTTTATCACTTAACTTCAGTACACATAATAAACTGAAATCTGTACTCTTATATACATACCCCTTTGTTATAAATAGCCCGATTGCACAATGAAAAAGTGTTTAACATTTGTGATTCGTCTCATATACACCTTTCGTCAATTATCAATTCATAGATTTATACAACAAATTCTGTGAAAATTACATAAATTTCATAGTTTTAATACGAAATTATAATTTATTCCTAATAAGTTTCTGATTACATAAATTTCTTAAAATTTTGAAAAATCAGATACAATAATTGAAGCACGGATACATTAATATGTATCTCGGACACAATAAATACCGTTTGGATACATTTAATATGTAGCTCGGATTGAAAAATGGAAAAATAACTTAAATACACAACTATATGTTTAGTATTCTCTAATTTTCCCTTCTTTTTTTTAAATATTACATAATTCCTTATTCTTTTTGTTTTTTTAATTTTAATGTAGATTTTCAGAGATACAGTAGCCTTCTCTCTTCCATAACACACCTTTCCCAATATCATTGCCTATTTTTCAACACATAAAACACCTCAATCTTATGAATCACTTTGAATTTTGAATTAACTTTTAGTAAATATGTTTCAGAACATTAATATGCAATTTGAATTTAAAAATTTCAAAAATTTGAAATTTCTGAAAATTGGAGAAACATACCATTGTTCTCGGGGTTTTTCTTCTCTTTCTTACTCCATCATCCGTCCGCTAGGGTGCCGTATGCGACTTAACGTATGGATATACGAAGTGCATCCCAGTTAAAATTTCTGAAATTGCTGTGAAAGAACGAAATGGTCATTCCCAAGAAGTGACAATGGAGCGTGTGTCTGAATAAAGCTGAAAGTTTAAAAAGGCTATTGTCTAAATTTTTGAAAGAGGTAAAACTGAATCAATTTTTACTATTAGGCACATAAACTATTCAAGTTTTGTCTAGGAATAGTCGTTATTATGTCTTGTGATACATAGTGATCTGTCTTAATTATTTAAGTGTTGTATTGTATTAACATTTAAATTATTTTATTGGTGTTGAACATTTAGAATGCACGTTTCAAACATTGTCCAAACAACGAGGAAATTGAAGTTTTGACCTAGTGAAGTTAAACATGCTCCTTCTTCTTCACCACCCTTAGTACGCCCAAAATGAGGAAGATCGATTGTGATAATTTGCTCCAACCAAACCCTCACGAACAGTTTGAGATTTCTTTTTAGGGGGGGAGTGTTTGATACATCTCTCCACCACGTCAAAAAAAAAGGAAAAAAAATGGTTATACATAAAAAAAGTTTCAGAACCGAGTAGCCTGATCAATCAAATGTGTCTCCGACACGGAGATGATGTACATGGTTCTATTTCAGATCTGCATCCCAAATTCGACTGACTGATGATGTAAACATATCGGTCCAGATGTGTATTCGAACCGGCCTGCCTATGTACATGGTTCGGTTGTCAACGTGTCTCTGAACCCGACTGTTACTGAGGTACAGCTTCTGCAGATCTCAGAAAGTCAAACTAGTAATTCCATATATTGAGAGTTGCAAATGACATTGAAAAAACTTAGTAAGTTTAATTATTTTGGTATTTTTAATCAAATGTAATTTATTTTTATCCTAAAATCTATTTAAAAAAAAAATTTTTTTTCTATAATTATAGGTGACAAGAAATGGAGGATTGATTATATTGAGAAAAGAAAAATGCACTGTCCCAG
The DNA here is from genome assembly GCA_027704765.1 of Solanum habrochaites. Taxonomy (NCBI): domain Eukaryota; kingdom Viridiplantae; phylum Streptophyta; class Magnoliopsida; order Solanales; family Solanaceae; genus Solanum; species Solanum habrochaites. Next base: position 55,581,732 of record JAKWJA010002496.1, read on the forward strand.
TTGTGCAATTTCGAGGCAAGGAAAACATCAATGTTGATGCTAATACAAGCACATTTCAGCTGAGAAACAAACATCTCCGCAAATACGAATTGATCTTTCTGATATGGGTGGATAGCTGGATGGTGTTGGTGTTATGGGTAATTATGGTGAACAGTCAAGTCATGCGATGCGGGGATGTCGCTGAGGATGGTGTTTGTGTTTCGATGTAAACGAGGGTGGACAACAAGTAAATGATACTCCAAAGGTTAATGTTTATGATACATTGTATATTGATTTTTCATTTAGTTGATATCATGTATCATGCACATATACTAATGTATTATCATGTAGATATCAAGGGTACGTATCAGCCACAAATTAATTAACAATTTGATTTAAAAATGCATATTTAGATGGTGTCAGGAGCAAGATGTTCGATGACAATGTTCAAATATAACATCCCTCACGTTTTGCCCGATAAAACAACAATGGATGCATCGGTAGATTTTTTTAATTTTGCTTTATGACACAAAAAAATTGTATTTAAAAATAATTACATCATATTATATAGGGAATCTTCACTTCAACAGAAACAATATCACCATCAACTCAGCAGCAATAGATGCACTATCAAAGATTTGGGGAAGATCCCTACTAATGCTAGACCATTATATTCTTACAATACACAAATAAAATAGCAGGCCAGTACTTGTGATCGACAATTCAATTACCCATTGACATTCCAATAACTGAGATTGAAAGTTGAAACGATTCAGTCACTCTTGCGCATAGAAACAGGAAATTGCCGACCGAGCTAAAATATTCAATCTCCATAGTTGTACTCTTGGGTCAAGCGGAGAAGGGAAAAGAGAAATTGAAGGATATGGCTCGACTCCATTCCGTTTGAAGACGTGGCATTACAAATCCAGTTCGCTGAAACTTATTGAGGATTATATGAATTGGTTGTCAAGGGGGTCCTAACAAAATCATTAACAATAAGTCAGTTTTATAATTATTTTGCAAGGGTTTGGGGTAATATTTTTCCATATAACTAATTCATGATACTTTGTTTACCAAATTGTATTAAGTCACTGTTATGTATCATGTAATATACTCAACTTATGTATCATAGATGCAGGATCCTCAGGCGATAAATACAGATCAAAATTCTTCTTCTTTTGTTTTACGATTGATGAATTTGTTGTTGCTTTTTCATAAAACAAGAATGATTTTATGCCATGTCACAGCCAAACAAAGTTGGACTGATGAGGTCAAAATCTTAAACTAATTATCAAGGTGTACCAGGTCACACTTATATATTATATAACACTATACATTCGGTATGAAGTATCATATATTTAAATTAGCCAAATTTATGATCAATAGTTTAATAATTCTATTGTTCTATATTGTAAAGATGTATATAATTTCTTATTATGTTTTAATTTTGTTATAGCACTCGATGTGATTTTCCTACCGTCGTAAAAATATCAATAACTTTGTAGCATGGATCAATTACCGTTCACAACACCCACTGCTGTCATGTCACATGTAAAAAATTGTTATGATAGGTATTACATGGACAATAATGATGATATGTTAGTATTTACAAGAACTGTTGATCGCGCTTAAGTTGTATCGGGTATATGAGAGGTCATAATTAACATCATCAAAGGTTTGGAATCCAGCTGGCTTTACCATGACATCTTGTCGATGAGGTCTACATTTGCGATTATCTCGATCAAGAATTCTATTGGTTGCTGACAGTTGTTGAGTGAAAATTTAGGGTGTACGATTTTTGACTCATCAATATGCACAAGGTAAAAAAATAATGCCCCATGAGATAAAAATGTTGTCTAAAATGCTCCATCTTACCTACTGACATGGATTCTTTGAGAAATCTGAGCGCACAAAATTTGGTGATTGTCAGCATTACAAAGACAACATTGCTGGTTCACTTTTGGAACCTCAAGTTCCTTTCATGATTGTAAAGTACACAGTAACCTCAATAAGTGTTTTTTTATTAAGTGCAGAAGATACATTGGGTAAAGCACATGATACATGTGTACTACGTTTGGGTACATACGTGTTTTACCCAATGTATCGTCTTCTTTTGATTAAAAAAAACACTTATTGAGGTTACTGTGTACTTTACAATCATTGACCAAGGAACTTGAGGCTCCAAAAGTGAACCAGTACTGTTGTCTTTGTATGCCTGACCAATCACAAAATTGGGGTTGTGGCGCTCAGTTTCTTTCAAAGAATTCACAATGTCAGTAGGTAAGGAAGGACGCATTTTAGGACAACATTTTTTATCTCATTAGGATTACTTTTTTCCTGTGCATATTAATGAGTCAAAAACCTTTATGTCACCCTATTTTTCAACTCAACAACTGTCAGCATCCAATAGAATTCATTTTTGATCGCAGTTAATCACAATGTAGACCTCATCTACAAGATGTCAGGGTAAAGCAGCTGGAGATTCCAAAACCTTGATGATGTTAATTATTGACCTCTCATATACAGATACACCTTAAGCGCGATCAAATTTCTGTACCTACTAAAACTATATCATTCTTGTCATGTATACCTATCATAACAATTTTTTTACATGTGACGATGAACAAGCAGTGTGGTTGTGGGTACTGTATGATCCAGCTACAAAGTTTTGATATTTTTACGAGGGGTAGGGAAAAATCACATCGATGCTGCTATAAACAAAAATGAAAACATAAGAAGAAATTATATACATCTTTACAATACTAGGAACAATATAATATAAATATTGATCATAAATTTGCTAATGAAAATTAGTGATACGTCTACAGAATGTATAGTTTTATATTTAATAATATATAGTGTGACTGGTAACATGTGATAATAGTTGAAGATTTTACCTCATCAGTCCAACATGTTTGGCATGTTATTTTTTGTGACAGACATAGAACCCAATTTTGTTTATGAAAAACAGGGCGAAACAAACAAAGTCCATCATCGTAACTGCCAAAAGAAAGAAGATTTGCATCTGTATATGCCTGTGGGAATCCTGCACATACGATACATAAGTTGAGTAATGTAAATGATACATAACAGTGACTAATTACAATTTTTGTAAACAAAAGGTATCATTGAATTAGTTATGATAAAAAAATAATTACCCAAAACACTTGCAAAAAATAATGTATATAAAAATTACTTATTGTTATGATTTGTTAGGGAGCCACCTTGACAACCCAATTCATATAATCCTCATAAGTTTCACGAAACCTTGATTTGTAATGCCCCGTCCTTCAAAAGGGAAATGGAGTCGAGGGCCCCAATAGCCTTCAATTTCTCTTTTCCTTCTCGCTTGACCAAAAAGAAATACAATATCGAGATTGAATATTTCTCGAAGGCATTCTGTTTCTATTGCGCAGGAGTGAATGAATCGGGTTCAACTTCAATCTTCAGTTATTGGAATGTCAGTGGGTAATGACTGTCGATCAACAAGTACTGGTGCTAGTTAATTACAAAAAAAATTTTTATTGTTGGGGGGGGGGAATTGTAAGAAATAATGGTCTAGCAATAGTAGGATCTTTCCCCAAATCTTGGAAGTGATCTATGCTGCTTGAGTTGATGGTGAGATTGTTGTTGAAGTGGAAGATTCCTAGTATATAATATGAGTAATGATTTTTAAAATAAATTGTATGTTCCTAAAGCAAAATTTAAAAAATCTACCGATATGACATCATTGTGTTTTATCGGGCACAAACGTGAGGATGTTATATTTGAACATTGTCATCAAAATCTTGCTCCATGACACCATCCTAAAGATGCAGTTTTAAATAAAAATTGTTAATATAAATTTGTTTGGGGGCTGATACGTAAACAATGATTTATACTTACATAGATACCTAAACATGAGGATATGTGCATGATAAATGAATCAAACTAAATTAAAAAATCATATACAATGTATTATAAAAACATACCTTTGGAGTATATTGACTGTTGTCCACCTCGTTTACAGGAAACACTATCCTCAGCGACATCCCCGACAACGTCGATGACTTGATGTTCACCATAATTACCATAAAAACCAAAACACCATTCTCAGCTTACACCCACCCATATTAGGAAGATCAATCGCGTATTTGCAAAGCGTTGTTTCTCAGACTGAAATGTGCGGTATTAAGCCTCAACATTGATGTTTCCTCCTCGAGATTGCTAGCACTGAGTGATATTTTCCTTTATCAAATATAAATCAATTCCTCAAATTCTTGTCAACCTATCAAAATAGAAATAGATTTAGGATAAAAATAAATTACATTTGATTAAAGTATCCAATAATTAATTACGTAAATTTCAAATGTCCTTCAACTCTTCAATATATGGAATACATAGTTGACTTTCTGAGAATATGCAGAAAGCATGTACACAGCAGAAGGGGGTGGGTTCGGGAAACGCTGAAACAGAAAATGTACATCAGCAGCCGGGTTCGAAGACACATCTGGAACAGAACCATGTACATCATCAGCAGTCGAATTGGGATGCAGATCTGAAATAGAAACATGTACATCATCATCTGGTGTCGGAGACACATTTGATTGATCAGGCTGACTCGGTTCTGAAACTTTTTTTTATGTATAACCATTTTTTTCTTCTTTTTGACGGTGGTGGAGGAGATGTACCAGACACTCTAGAAGATCTCCTCAATAACTGTTCGAGAGGTTTGGTGGAGAAATTATCAAAATCATCTTCCTCATTTGGTCGTACTAAGGGTGGGTGACGAAGAAGGAGCATGTTTTAACTTTCAACTAGGTCAAAAAACTTCCAATTTCTCTGTTGTTGGGACAATGTTTGAACATGCATTTTGAAGGTAGCACAACACTAAAAATAATTTAAATGTATACAGTTACAAACACATTAAAATAATTAAGACGATTCACAAGTATACAAGGACATAAATAACGATTTAAATAGAACAAACTTGAAAATTGTTTATTCTAAATAGTAAAAAATTGATTCAATGTTACATCTTGGAAAAAAATGGTTAGATAGACATAAGCATTTCAAACTTTGCTTTATCAACACAACTCTCCAATTGCACATTCTTGGCGATGACATTCGTTCTTTCACAGCCAAATTCAGAATTTAATTGGGATGCACATTCGTATATCAATACGTTAAGTGCATACGGCAGCCCATTACAATCGTACAATTTTTTGCTAACATCAAAATCCTGTCAAGTGAACGATGAGTTTTGAGAATGAAGCTGACCCAAAGGATAACTGATTTACCATCTTCAATCATTAAAAAAATCCACCAATGTGATGATATTTATTATCAAGGTAGCCAATACGAATGTATGAATAAACAAACAATATAGAATGGGAGTGCATCCTGATCGGTCTCCCAAGTTACCCAATCTTAAACGTCTAAAACTAATTGAACTGGTAAAACTATTGACGAACCAGGGAAAAATACTTTTGGAAAAGCATACACATTTAGTTGATTCTGGGTATTGGGGGGAAATCATTGGTATTGCCTTTGACTTTAAGTCCAGTTCATATTGCAATTCATCTCATACAAATTTTAGTATACCACCCGTTTGAAGTTCTATATGCAACAAATTAGGGTCAGTTTTGTCCAACTGTAACAACAACAAGACTTAGGGATTTGGCCATGAAAAATTACATTTAGAAATGTCTAAAAAGGGTCAAAATTTGTATCCCTAAAACAAGTTGGATAAATTTCCCTATATATTTTTCCAAAGTAAGTATGTTAAAATGGACAGCAAAAACTTTTGGGGATGTGTTGGTATCTTTTTATTCTTGACTTGAGTGGCGGAATTGCAATTTGAAAAAAAAAAACAAATTTTAAAATATTGAATTTAAAGACTAAATAAACACTAATACCTTACTGATACCATGATAGTAGTTTTCCAAAAATTCTTATAGCTAAAAAACTGTTAATATGATACACATCTTAATTCAGTATCAATGCATCCACTAAACATTATAAACAACTGATTTGAATCGATATATATTAAACTTATGGTCTGAATACAGATAAATATTTTCAAAAAATACTCATGATATCTAAAATCATCTGGACACGCCATTATTAATGTACTTCAATGCATTCTATACAACACTATAACACACTGAGTCGATATATATTAAACTATGTATGTACATGAAACAATTTTCAAATACTCGTGATAACTAGAAAGGCATCTGGACACGTATAATTCATTGTATCATTAAAATTAAATAAAACACTATAACACAACTATAAAGATTTATTTTACAATTCTATAATTTTAAAAAACAATTTAAAATAGTATAAAAAACACATAACCGAAGCAATGCGGCCACCTGCACAATAATATTGCTGATGCTTTTCTCTTTTTTGGTTGTTTGGATTTTAGCAACCGTGGATTTAGATGATTCCCAATATCTTTGTTTGAATCCGTACGAAACATTCAGAGGGATACATGCAAAGACTTTTTCTTTTTTCTTTTCCAAATTTTATCGTCGCGTCATAAAATCTTCCTATTCGTAAAAGGATCCCATTAATATGATGTAATAAAACGATGAACAAGAAGAAAGAAGAGAAGAAAAGAAGAAATGATGATGGAGAGTAGAAGAAGAAGGAAGAAAACCAAGAGACGGATGATGGAGTAAGAAGAAGAAGAAGAAACAGAGACAAAATGATGGAGTAAGAAGAAGAAGTGAACCAGAGAATAATGGTAGTTCCCAATTTTCATGAAAAGAAAGAAGGGAAAATTTCAAATTTTGAATTCTGAAATTCAAAATGCATATTAAATGTGTGAAACGGTTTTTAATTAAAGTAATAATTCAAAATTCAAAAAGGATTAAGAAGATTGAGGTGTTAGTGGATGAAAAATTGACATGATAATTGGGGAAGTGTTGGTTATAGGAGAGAGAAGGCTATGTATACTTCTAAACTTTATTAAAATTAAAAAAGAAGAGAAACTTATATAAGATTAATTTTAAAAAAAGGAAAAAAATTAGAGGAATACTAAACTTATAGTATGTATGCAAATTTTTTTTTCATGTATTATCCTATGGATTTCTGAAATGAATAAATGAATAATTTCAGTATGTATATACTTGAAAGAAAAACATTCTATGGTACATATTTGAGCAACAATAAAAAGGTTCAATTACACTTTTTTTTGTGATTGCATATTTAAACTTTTAGTTTATTTTAAAGTATATTTAAGATTAAAAAAAAAAGGTTTAGTATATGTAGATTAATGAAGGATATTTATATACTAGAAAATTTTAAATTAACTGATTTTATTGGTTGGTTAATTTGTATCTTGAATTGATATTAATCTAAATACAGTAATATATAAATTCTATTTGACTTAAGAAAATGCTATAACAAGTTAATTTTTTTAAAAAATATACGCTTTATAGTGAGGACTAAATATGCCCCAATCTTTTTTTTGGGTATTTTATACTGTATAATCAAAATCAATTTTTCTAAACCACTACATTTATATTGTTTTTTTTCAATATCGGTATGATTGGATTAATTTTAAATACAGTAATATATAAATTTTATTTGACTTTAAGAAAATGCTATAACAAGTTAATTTTTTTTACAAAAATATGCTTTATAGCGAGGACAAAATATGCCCCAATCTTTTTTGGGTATTTTCTATATAATCAAAATCAATTTTTTAAACCACTCCATTTATATTTCAATATCGGTATGATTGAATTAATTTTTGGAATTTTTACCTTTTAAATTATTACTTTAAAACATACTATTATTCGAAAGAACATGTTCTTGAAGAAGCACTTTAATTTTTACCAAAAAATCAAGAACGTTAAACCTTTTTAGTGTTGTATTTTTTTTATCTTAAACATTTAATAGAAGTGTTTGTCATAAATTTTGCCATAAAATTATATTTATATTTGAAAAATGTTATAAAATATATTTATATATGAAATTTAACGTGTTGTATTGTATGTAAACAAATTTTAACGTGTTGTGTTGTTGTTAACAAACAAAATTTGTTTATTTACATGTTAGAATATTCGGTTCGATTTGAATTTTTTTTTTTAAAATTAAAGGGCCATCAATTTTATGAGATGATTATACATTTAGATAAAATTCACGATTTTATTTAAAAAATATAAATCAATTTGGTATAATTAAATGTTATCAATTTCGTCAAATTTTATATTCTTTTTACACTTTACATGAACTATAAACTCGAATGCCTAATTAACACTAAATAGAATTAGCTCGTGCAAGCATTATTTATCCTTATCAAATTTATAAAATTTGTATATAAAACCATAATGGATAAGACATAAGAAGATTTTTCTAAACTTGAAAGAGTATAGCTAACCTCAAAATTTATGAGATAAAACTAGCTAAAAAGAGTGTGTGAAACAAAAAAAAAGTTTACTAGAAAAAATAAGAGAAAATAAAAAGAGCTCTATGAGGTGGCTTTAGTTAACAGAGATAAAGCCACGTAGCTAATGTAACGGCAATTGAAGAAAAAAACACGTGAACTTCTTTAGAAGCTTAGAACTTAAAAATGACAAATATACCCATACTTTTGAGACCAAAACAAAATCTGTTGAATTACAAACATTAGAAGCATTTTTGTACAAATAAAAAAGTAGGAAAATATAAATAGATTTCAACCTCTCTATCCTGCATTTGGGGTAAAATCTTACTGCCTCCTGCTTTCGATCTCTCTCTGAGTCTCACTACTGGTAAGTAAGCATCTTTGATTATTTGCTCTTAAATTTTAGTTATTTGTTGAATAATCAAACTTATCAAGCTACGTTTTTTTTTTTTTTTTTTTTTTTTTTTTATTGATAATCAGTACAGACTAATTTACCAGTACCATGGGTTGTACAAATATTTTGTGTTTTGTGGCTGCTGGAATTTGAATCTTAGATATCGTAATTTTAAACGCACTTTATTGATCTACCCACCCGAAATGGTGTGGTAATATCACCAGAAAATTAATTTCCGATTCTTTTTGAATCGGAGAAATCACGAGTACTTGGTGGATAATACTCACTCCTTTATGATTTAGGTGAACAGTGAGGAGAATCTCGTTGAATTTGCGAACTTGGATGCGATTTCAGCAAAATGAAATTTACTTAAAGGTGAACTGTGAGTTCAATTGGAAAGAAAAAGTAAACCGATTGATTTTTCCTCAAGCTCAAATATTGAATGTGAGGAAGAAAATTCATATATAAGTTTTCAATTGATTAGATGGGTGGAATGATTAATGAAACCTTTGTAGGAATGGGCTACTGGTGTTTTAGTTCGCTGTCATCCATCTTTTGCCCCATATTTATCGAAGGGGTTCAACTAAATACCGTTTTGCCAAAAGATTACACATATTGTGTATATAGGTTAAATATTATTTTATATGTTTGTTGAATCCTCTGCATGCAAGAGAACATTTCTGAATCCCTTCACAAAAATTTTGCCTTCACCACTAGTCTTCAAATCTATGTTTTTTCGTGCTCAATCATGTATCGTTATTTTCTCTCTATGATAAAATTTATGCAGTTGCAGACGTCGAACCACTAGTTATTTTCAATACATTACTGAAAGGCATTTGGATATTGCCTTTGACCCTACCCTGATTTTAATTTTCAAAGTTGCTGACAAACTTGTTTTGTTAGACTATGAGGAATGCTTCGACTTCTGGTGTAGATACAATTAGCAATTTGCCTTGTAATGTTCTCGATGTTATTCTTGGGTGCTTGCCTTGGAAAGATGCAGTGAAAACCAGTATCTTGTCAAAAGACTGGAGATACAAATGGGTAACACGTCAAGAACTTGATTTTAATGATGAGTTTTACAAGTCTTTCAAACGATAAGGAGCCAAGAAATTATTTACCATTCCTATTGTAGTCTAGGACCCATATTTGAAGTTTAGACTCCGTAATTTTACGAGTTGTCCTGATATTGATCATTGGATGCACTTCTTGTCAAAGAAAAATGTCCAGGAATTCACCCTTATTGTACGCATAGGAAACAAGTATCATTCACCTCATCATCTTTTTACATTCCAGCAGCTAAGGTATTTGGAACTTCAAGATTGCTTGTTCCACCCTCCACTCGGTTTCAAAGGGTTTGAGAAGCTTATTAAGCTCGATCTTATGCATGTCACTTTTGATTCATCAATATTAACAAATCTCATATCTAAAAGCCCGTTGCTTGAATGGTTGAGGTTGCGTTCTATCACAAACTTTGACATCCTTGAAATTGATGCTGCTAATCTCAAATTCCTCGAGTTCATTGGGAAAACAAAATCCATTTCCTTCAAAAATGCTCCTATGCTTGAAAAAGTTACTGTGGGTTTCCTTGGACGACGACTTTTGACTGATACATCTCCTGTTTGCTCTAATTTCCCGAAGTTCTTCCATTACATGCCTTCATTGCTGGAGCTGGATATATGTGGTACAACATTAGAGGTAATGTACATTTGTGATATTACTGTCATAATTAAATGATTGAATCTAATTGGTGTCTTAAAAGTAATTTTTGACTTTCTTGTAGTACTTGATCAAGGGAGGTTTACCAGAGAATCCCCCAACTGCTCTGAACAATATCAGAACTCTCACTATATCATCCATGTCTTTAAGAGACACCGAGGTGGTTTCAAGTGCAGTTTACTTGATTACAAGCTGTCCTAAATTACAAGATCTTACAATTGAATTTGTAAGCAGTTTCTTATTTTTTTTCATTAAGGTGATTGAATATGGTTTCTAATTTATCTGAACTCGCCTAATTAACCGTTTGTCAAAAATTCTTTAGTACCCTGTTGGGGATATTGTTGAACCTGCTGTACAGTTGCTACGACCCCGATCATCCTCTTATGGTGCTATGAAGCTGCTTCATAAGGTCCAAGTGAACATGTTTACTGGTCTTGAGATGGAAATGGAGTTTATGAAGTTTATATTGGCATCTGCACCTGTACTTGAGGAGGTCTCCATTTGGAATTTCACACGTTTCCTTTTTCGTTCGTGTAAACAAATGATCGATGAGATGAAAGAATTTCGCAGAGCATCAGCTAATGTTGAATTCACATTTGAAGAAATCGATATGGAAGGTGGATATGAACATGAAGAAGTCATGGAAGTGGCATGATTTTTGCGTGGATATGAACATGAAGAAGTCATGGAAGTGGCATGATTTTGCTAACTTATTGCTTTTTGTAGCACTTGAAGAAATTGATATGGAAGGTGGATATGAAACATGAAGAAGTCATGGAAGTAGCACGATTTTGCTAACATATTGCTTTTGTAGCACTTAGTTTGCCTGTTATGCCCTGTTTTGTCTGTCTAATAATTATGCAGTATGTAACTCTGCCTGTTGGGGCCAAGTTTTTGAACTGTGACTCTCTTGTAATGACCAGTATTTGTTTGTCTTCCCATAAATTTTGGTCCTCCGTTTCTCCATTAATGTTATTTTTAACTTTATATAAACTTAAATGTGTAGTATTTGTCTATAAAATTGAGTAGATGGGGTAATCTTTTGTCAAGGTGAAGTCCGTCTAAATTAATAATAAAAAGGTTTACAAAGTGGGATACATGAGATTTGGAGTTCCGAATGATGATTGAATCAGTTTGGTAACATCAAGGGCATTTTGTCCTATTTTTGATAGTGTAAAAGGTATTGTTGGACCAAAAATTAAATTGGATATTTTGTTTCATTTGAATAATCTCTCCCTAGGAAAATTAACAGAATATAGCAAACATCAATTTATATTCAAAATAAATAGCTATAGTTATTTATTTATAATATAAGGAATTAACTGCAGCACAATAATAACAATTGTAATTATATACATCAACAGAAGTTCTTAAATATAATAGGCAAATTTATATCACCGAAGCATAATTACATGATGTCTAGGCATATTTTATTTGATCAGTTTTCCATTTTTACCTGCATTAAATACTTTTCGCTTTGTATCAATATTTCTGTATCAATAATATCCATTATTTTCTTTCCATATTTGTTTCAATTTAATAGAATTACCCTTCAATGAATCTAAGAGTATTTTTTTTTTTTGAATGTCATCAACTATATATAGTCTGTATTTCCAATCACACTTTTTTTTTATACATATGAAAATTATATTTATATTCATCCATATTTTTTATTTAGGCTTATAGGATTTTTTGGTTAAGCATTATGTGTTTTGTCTTATTCACAAAACGCTATCGTTTATTAAAAACATAGTATCAACACGAAGAACATGACAAAGAGATGGAGATTTGTGTAAGTTGTCAATTTGTATATATTATAGTAGAATACTTATATACATAGATCTTGATTATTTATATTAACACTAGTTTGAAATGGTGAATTTGCAAATCCAAGTATACTGGGATACATAAGTAATCTATCCAATTTACAAGATGTGATTAGGGCATACAATAGTACAAATTGAATACATTTAAGCTACTATCATTTTTTTTAAAAAAATACCTGAGTTAAACACCAAAATTTATGTATTACAGGAAAACTTACCAAAAAGAGATTGGCGTTTGTTATTTATCAATTTTTTATACAGGCGAATTCTTACACACTTTGATACCTACACATTCTATTATTTTCTATTTTTCTTATTTCTATGTTGTCCAATTTATCCATCTTTGGTTTTTAATACCAATGGTTTCATATGTCTACTATATTGCATTCATTTTTTGAACAACATGCTACTCATTTTGTTTGCAAATAGGCCTGGTTTCATGATGCTAAGAGTCATACTTTATCTTGGTTTGATATCTAATTGCTACATTTCAATTTCTTACCCAACCTTGTATTTTTATATCTATCTCTCTATCTCTATATATAACTCTCTCTATGGGTCTCATATATCTATACATATCCGCGACGAAAGAGAGAGAGAGAGAGAGCTATTAATTTGGTAATTTTAAAAGTATTCATAATCCCACTGTACACAGTAATTCCATTTTTCTTATTCAGTTTAATTGTAATTAAAATTATATTAGTATCTAAATAGAAAAATAAAAATAAGTGAAAGAATTATACAGGCTAGAAAAAGATATAAATTATAATCATTTTTTATAAATAATATACTTATAGCTATTGAATTTTAATAAACCCTATAAATATAGTCATTTTTGTAAGTTGCTCATCTCCTTATCTATTTTATGACAATTTTGTTAAGCACTAAACTTCAGTCATTTTTAAGTACCAATTATACACATAAAGATTATATTAGATTAGCTAAAGCCTAAAGGTTAATGTGTTTATTGGCTGAGTATTAGAAGGGTCAAAATTTAGCATGGGGTTATATTAGTTTTTTTCTACCGTGACCTAATATAAAATGTTATATTATTGTTTAGTCGTCAAAACTTGAACAATCTGTTAGTAATTGTTTAGATGACAATAAGTCTTCCTATGAAACTCACAAAATCCGTTAATTGATTAGGATAGCTTTTTTCTATTTGTATTCAAACTCTATCATTACATCAATCACATATATAATATATATATATTAGGGCAGCCTTGGTCACCTAGAGCATTGACCAGTTTCCTGTCTTCTGCTTCCTTACGTTTTCACTTTTGGTATCAAGAGCCAACTTTTTTTTTCTTTCTTTCCGCCATCCCACATGGACAACTCCAACCAGTCCATTGCCGCTCGCCACTGGCGTTCAGCACGTCATCCCTTCCACACAACCTCTCTCATAACTACTCCAACTCCCAACATTGCTCTTCCCGGGGCCTTCCGATAAAACTTGATCGCGAAAATTATTACCGTTTGGGCAATCCAACCGTATTTCTTTTCCTTGAGCCTTTGATTTGGAGGGTCCATCTTGATGGAATCTAATGCCCATCCGCCACTATCTTAACCACTACTCGGACCCCTCTGCATCCCACAACAATCCAGCCTCACGGCTTGGAACAGCGGCCAATCCTTCTTCTTTGGCTCAAAACGTACCATGAGCCATTCTATCCTACTTACGTAAGCACATTCGTACCACTCGTGAAGCTTGGTCATATCTTTCCAACTTTATCAATCTCAATCCACGAGCTCCTCGTCTGCAACTTCGCCACCAACTCCAAACACCACTAGAGGTCTTCAACCCTTATGGACTATGTTGACAAGAAACGAACTATATCCCATAGTCTAGCCTTGCTGCCCGTCCGCATAACAGACAAGAACTTAATGAGTGCTAGTTTGTTCGTACTAGAGACTCTTCCTATGGACCTTTTCCGCTTGCCCTTACCCTCACCTTGATAACCTCACCACTGAATCACTTCTTGGTTTACTTCTCCAAGAAAGGAAACCATGGCTGAGGAAAACCAAATCCTTCCACTCACGTTCAAGGCCAATGCATATCTCGTCAATACTCCCAACCGCTCCCCCATCACTGGATATCCTAAGCACAATGTTTACACCACCCTCATCCTTAACTTGTTCTCTACATCATTTCCAAGCTTTTCTCCACTCTGCTGCCTCACCTTAACTCCATTCACTGGCAGAATTCTCCTTCCTCATCCTCCCTACCCACTCGAGTCCTACCAGTACTCATTCACCACCACAATATCTCACCACACAATCATATCCGCCACCTCGCGTCTCTCTTCAAGCCATATCAGAATGCTCCCACAATATTTCCGCCTGCTACTTCTTTCAATCATCATATGACCACACAGCTTCAAACACATTCCCTCAAGCCTAAAACAGTGTGTTGTATCTCGCCATCCTACCCAGTTTCATGCCGTTATATCCCAGTGGAACCAAAACCCTATAAGCAAGCTGCATCCTCTCCTGAAGTGGTGGGCGCCATGGAAGCTGAATATCAAGCATTGCGTCGTAACTGCACTGGGACACTTGTTCCTGCCCTCGCCACATGCAAATTGGTGGGTTGCAAAATGGGTATACCCGTTTAATGCGACGAGGTCGGATGGTTCAATGCGAAAGGTACAAAGCTCTCGCTTCAGTTGCCAAGTTTTCAATCAAGAAAGGGGGTGATTTTCATTATACCTCAACCCAGTTGTCAAAAAACCTTCAACCATGCACTTGTTTTAATCTATGCAGTGACTAATTGGGCTCTTAAGCAATTAGACTTAACACGGCATTCCTTCTGGTCACCTTAAACGGAGGTTGTTTTACAGTCTCAACCCACCAGGCTTTATTTATGACAAGTCTCACCCATTTTGTGTGGTCGCTTGTCGAAAGCGTTATAGTGACTAAGCAAGCTCCCGCGCTGGTTTCTCAAGCTCAAAACATTTCTCCTATCGAGGTTATACTTGTGGTTACTACCTGACTCATCCTTTTTGTCCGTCATACTTCCTTCCTCCACTACCTACCCTCTTAGTTATGGGACGACATCATCATAACGCGATTGATCCCTCTTATATATCCTCTTCACCCAGATCTCTTGATCGTGGGGATCTCTTTAAAAGACCCCTGGTAATCTCTCATTTTTCTTGGGTATTGAAGTTAGTCGTGTCGGATCTGGGATTATCTCTCTCAAACTAGCTACACTACCGTCGAGATTTACTCACATCGAACAAAATGACAGATTGCCGCCTTCTGCCTTCTCCACTGACAGACCACACCTTTCATTGTCAAACATTGTGAAACCTTTAATATCCTCATTATTTTCGGAGCAATGTTGGCGCCATTCTCAGTATGCGACCATGACGCGACCAGAGATCTCCGTCTCAGTTAGTGCGGTTTGCCAATACATGCGAATCCTCCTTTAAATATCCTTGGAAAAGCCGTGAATTTACTGATCCTTCCGCTATCTCAAGGCTCCCTTACACATAGGTAATCTCCATCACTCCATCCAACTTCATCTAGTATACATGTCTATTGTGATGCAGGGTGGGTCTGCGATCTGATTGATCGTCGTTCTCATCATGGCTTTGCTGTTCTGTCATGGTCCTAATCTAATCATTGGTCCTCACGGAAGCAAAAGGTAGTAGCGGTATCCCACAGCACTGTCAGCTAATATCGTGCCATTTCACATTTGTGCCCCGCATCAGAACGTATCTTGGATATCTTTATTGATCAAGAACTCCGATTGCCCTTGTCTTGTCCTCCTCATGATATTCTGTGATAACTCAGTGCCATTTATCTCACTCTTGCCATCCGTCTTTCATCAAGGTCGAAGCATATGGAAATTGATTATCACTTTTGTTCTCGAAAGGTTGCGCGTGGGCCAGCTTGTGTTTAAGTACATTCCTTCCACTGATCAAACTGCTGATGTGTTCACTAAAGCTTCTACTCCCCTCGTTTTGCTCATCTTACGATCCAGCTCACTGTCTCCAACCCTACATGTGCTTGCCGGAGGTTTAGATGACAATAAGTCTTCTATGTAAACTCAACATCCTTTATTGATTAGGATAGCTCTTTTCTATTTGTATTCAAACTCTATCATGTACATCATCAACATATATAATATATATATATATTATGGCAGCCTTGGTCACTTAGAGCAGTGACCAAGTTTCTGTCCTCTTCCTTACGTTTCAATTGTAAGTAAAATATGATAATACATAAGTGATTTTTTTCCGTGAAGAAAAAGGATGAAAAGAAGATTTTAGTATATAAATTTAATAATCTAATACTAATTAATTGACCATCTGAACAATAAAGTTTAATTTTCAGATAGAAGACTCGATAACTTGTTTGCTTAATCATTAAGTACCTACTTTTGTATACCTTGTGAAGACAAATAAATAATACTGTAATTTTTAAAAAAAAATTCGTCAAACTTCAATAACATGTAAATCAATTTTACCAATGATTATTAAAGTGGAGTGGCAAACATTTGACCTTTATGTATAAAATTGCTTTTAATGTCCACATTATTTTATATTTCAATCATCCCAACGTTTCTAATATAAATTTAAATTTAATTAAACTTTAAATTATTTTATTAAATATCAATGAAGAAAACAATAAAAAAGGTAAAATTTAAAATTATATATACTAAAAATGAATTTCAATTGTACAACATTTCAAAATTTAAATAATAATTAAAATACATAATATTTAAACTGATAACACCATACGTCCATACCGTAGAATGACAACAACCATTCAATTTTAGTTTTGTTACCTACTACTGGACCGATGACATGAATTAATTATGTCACTGTGTTACATTTGGTGGAATCCGTAAATTAGGTTAAAAAATTTATTCATGTATATAACGTCCTTCTCATATTAGTTGGTCATTATACTAAAAAGATTGTCTCATATTAGTTGATCACCTTACTGAATCAACAAAACATTAATTACATTAGATGCTATTAATTTATTTTAAAGTGTTCACATTTTTTTTTGAAAAATTCCAATAAATTTTTTAAGAAGTTAATTAATATAATTATCTTAAATGTGTAGTTTTTGTCTATAATATTATTGTTTAGTCGTTGACACTTTGAACAAAATCTAGTTAGTAAGTGAAATATGCGTATTGATCACAAGTGTTTTTTTTTTTTTGGCTTAAAAGAAATGATGAAAAGACGACTTTATTACATAATTTTTAGTACTTTGATTGACTACTTAAATAATGACCTTTATTTTCCAATAGAAAACTTGATTATTTGTTTACTTAATCATTAAGTACCTACTTTTATATAATTTATGAAGATAAATAAATAGAACTATAATTTTAAAATCTTTTTCATCGACTTTAATAACATATAAATCAATTTTACCAATGATGATTAAGGTAGAGTGATAAGCATTTGATCTTTAATTAGGTATAAAATCGCTTTTATTATTTTTTTTAATTTCCAATATATTAAACTTCTTGATACAAATTCATATTTAATCAGATTTGCTAAATAGTATATGAATAAATGATAAAATGAAAAAGGTAAGAGAAAGAATAAAATAAAATAATTAAATAATAAGAAAAAGATATTAAAATAACACACAATTACATTAAATCAATCGTTACGTAAAATGAAATTTTAGTTATTTTTTATTGATAAATTGATCGACACTATTCAATAAAATTTAAATAGTAATTAAAATAAATGATATTTAAACGGACGAACACCATACAATAGAACGACAACAACCATCCATACAAGGTGTTGAAGGTTAAAGTGGGATTTAATCCTAATTTTGTCACCTACTACTGAGTACCGATGGCATGAATTAATTATCATTGAGAACCCGGTAAATTACATAAAAGTTTTACTACAAATTAGTTTTTTTAATTATGTTTGTAATATTTTGTCTATCTCATATCAGTTGATCATTATATCAAAAAAATAGTTATCTCATATTAATTGATCGTCTTACAAGAGAACATTAATTAAATTATTCTACATATACCTTTCCTATTAATTCTTTTCAAAAGTGTTTTATATTTGTTTGCAAAATTATAAATAAGTTTTTAAGCAATAAATTGATAAAATCTATTCGGGTCATGTATGATTTTAACGTTTATATAAAATAAAAGGAACAATGAAAGGAATGAGTATAGGTGTCCAAGTTCATCGCACCAATTATTTTTTTTAACTAATATTTATACAGCACCAACCATCAACATATTTCTACATTGAAGAACTTAGGGTATATTTTGTTCTCTCCATCACTTATTCTTCTTTACATTTTGTGAAGACTTTTACTGATGAATCTTGAATAATCATTTTCTTGAGAATAATATCAATCTCTTATTCTTAGTTTTTGAGAGATCTAAATATGGGTTTCAATTATAGCTACAGATCTTTTCATAGATCTACTCAATTTATTTTTCGGTAGACGTTGTGAATAATTGATAAATACAGGTATACAGAGGTCTTGATATAGTCAAATCTAGAAATATGTATGACTAGATTCAGACCTTTGTACACTTGTATTTTATTGCTATTCACACTCTCTGCTGAAAAATAATTGACTAGATCTACGAATAATCTAGATTATTAATGCCTGTTGCATCCATAACTATCACCGCCTTATCCTTTGATCAGATAGGGAATATACGAAGGAATCCATAGTTAGATTCTCTCAAAAACTAGTAAGTGGTTGATCTTGTTTGCTAGAAACAAATGATGCAATATTCATTATGTTAAAATTGCAAATTTGTAAAGAAGAAGAAAAATTGATGAAACAAAGACTGTTAAATTGTTCCCATTATCCCTAATCACAAATCAACTATAAACGATAAAGATCTACCTCCTGATGGTAGAAGGCGTATTTATGATTTAAATTTTATGGATTTAACTTAATTTTTTAGGTTATTAATATTGTGTCATTATATCTTTTATACTATGATTCAGATCTAGTATTTCTTTCAATTTTCTATCGTTTTATAACATAAAATCAGTATGGAACTCTTTGATCTTTAAACCAATGATTGATCAGATCTACTGTTATCAAACATGATTTGTATTACTTCATAAGTTAATATTGTGTTGATCATAAACCTAATACATTTAATCAATGAACTTATGATATTTGTTCTTTGCATATATGCTTTATGATAAATCATAACTAGTTAACATATATTTTAATCTCATTTAATGATTTATTATACAATAAATCCATACCTAATTTGGTGTGAACATGGAATGTTGATAATTGTTAAACATAATAAAAGAAATTAAAGGCATTAATTAGGGAAGTTCCTTTCTTTCTAAAAGTGAAGCCCTAAATTTCAAAGTGGGACCCTATCTTGCATGGAAAAATAGTTCCTCTTTCTACAAAAGTTTGTTGTCTTTCATTTTCCCACGCCACATCAAACACCGTTTATTTTCATATATTAATCTTCCTTTGAATTAATTAATGTTATACATTTAATTTTTAAGAGTTAAATAGTTTAACTTTTAATAGAAAATTTGCTTATGAATTATCATTGTTATTTTGTAATGATTCTATTTTTAGAGTAAATTATAAAATTTTAACTAATATTTTAAGATGAATTTTTATTTAATCATCTATTACTAGGCAAAAATGTATAATTATAGTACTTTCATATAATTTTAGAATATTTAACGTTTTTTTGTTTAAAATATCAAATTAATGTGATCTAATTTACCTTTGAAAATTAATCAAATTGACTGTCGATAAGAGCAACATGATAAACATTTCTGAACGGAGAAAATATTTTAATGGTGAGTTTTTCGCGTGTTTCGAAGACAAGCAAATAGCCAAGTCAATCATTTACCAAATCCTACTACTCGTTTATGACCAATTGTCGAGGAATTCAACCTTCATATATGCACATTCATCAAATATCATTTACATTCTCAGTTTTTTACATTCTAGCAATTAAGACATCTCGAACTTGATACGTGCTTGTTCTATCCCCACCTGATTTCAAAGGGTTCGAGAAGCTTATTAATCTTGATTTTCAAAGTGTCAGTTTCGATCTAGCAATATTTATGAATCTCATTTCCAAATGCCCATTGCTTGAATGATTCAGGTTGTATTACCTGTTTGTTGTAATGTTACAAAGTTCTTCCATTACATGCCTTCCCTGCAGGAACTCGAACTATATGGTTCAATAAGAGGTAATGTGTGATAATATTAATTATAGTCTACTTGTGATAATGTACAATACATGTCATAACCAATTTTGACTTGCTTATAGTACTTGCTCACATACCAGAGAGTCCTCCGACTGCTCTAAACAATGTCAAATCGCTCTGTATTTTGGACATGTGTTTACGAAATGTCAAGGAGTTTTCTAGTGTTGTTTATTTGATTACAAGCTGCCCTAAATTACGAGAGCTTAGAATCAAATGTTGTGTAAGCACTCTTGTATTTTCTCATTAAACTGATTGAATACAGTTTCTTCATCAGAACCCGCCTAACTGTTTAGCAAAAATCTTTTAGGAAATAGTAGGCGATGATGTGGAACCTGATATACAATTGTTACAAGCTCAATCAATATTGTGTGGCGTTATAAAGATGCTTCAGAGAGTGGAGATGCTGGGTTTTACTGGTTTTGAGATGGAAATGGAATTTATGAAGATTATATTGGCATCTGCACCTGTACTAGAGGAGATATTTGTTTGGAATATGGCGCATTATATCCATCGGGATACAAAGATGATGGATGAGATGAAACAATTTTCGCGAGTATCATCCCATGTTAGATTCATATTTGAAGAAGGTTATGCAGATCCAAAATTTGAGGTTTTAACCAAACTAAGCCATTATATAAAGACATTCACCAAAATAATATGTTTTTTAAAAATTTTACAAAACTAGTATAAAACCGTATTCTACGGTAACGTTGTAGGTAATAGTTTATTTTTAAAAGTTGATGGCGTCAGATGAGATCGTTATTAGTAACGTGTTAGGAGATAAAAACGTTAATGAAAATAACGTTGTGGAGTAAAACGTTATTCCAGTAACGTTATCAACCTTAATGCTGTTAGTTTAAAACAATTAACACTATACCCTAAAACGTTACCGTGAAATCCGTATACTAGTTTTTGTAAAATTTTCAAAAATGTAGTACTTGGTAAATGTTTAATAATGACTATGTTGGTTAAAAAATTCCCAAAATTTCCATGACTTTGCTTATTGCTTATTCAAAGTTTATATTTGCTCCTTTCATGAACCTTGTCTTTTTCCATGGCACTGCAAGTAATGTATATTTTAGTGTTTAATGTTTCAAGTTGTGAAATTCAAATTGTTTTTGCTGGCCCTCAGATTTGGCATTTGGTTCGATGTGGGGTTTATCATTAGGCTCTTTTGAACGGAAGCTTTCAATTCACGTATTGCAGATTCACATTGGTAGATATCATAACCAACTGATATTTTGAACAACTTAATTGCCATGGTAGTTTCAAATGTTATTCAAAAACATTGATGATAACATATGTTGCCCAAATTAGAAGAGATTGATTGAATATTGTTTCTTCAGCTTAACTCGCCTAACGTTAATCAGCGTGCAACTTTGTGGATCCTATGACTAATTCAGACGATGTATTAAAGGTGGGAGATTTTGATTACACTTCTAACATTCCCGGTGAGTTTTAGCTTGCATTTTTAATTCTCTTAGATTAGGTGACCGAAAAAGTTGTTCTCTTGTTTGTTGTTGCTTGCTCTGTATCAAAGAGCACAGTCGCGATTCCTTTGATTTTTCTTCAGTTTGATTCAGGATGAAAATCATTGTGAATTGGGGATGAAACTTTTATGATGGGGAGGTCTGCTGCAGATGGAATTAGCAATTTGCGTCACAATGTTGGCGAGCAGATTCCAGTATCCTTCCTTCACGCGGCACAAGAAGAACAAGTATTTTGTCAAGGGAATGGAGGTACACAATGGGTTTACAAGTAACCGATAGAATATGGCCTTCACTTAACACGTAAGGGACAGGTCACTTACTTCACCAGAAAAATTACAGAAGTGAAATGCAGTAAAATCAACACACTGATTTTACGTGGAAACCTTCCTTGCTAAGGAGAAAACCGACCTGTATCACAGGATTTTAAGCGTTTTCACTAATCTTCAAAAAGCAAAGCGAAAACACGATTAACACCAAAGTAGAACGAGGATCAATCTTACCGTTAGCAATAGTCATCTATGCCAACAAAGCTCTAAGTAGAAAAACCAATATAACCCACTAAGCTATCCCACCTGGACACACTTAGATTCTAACACAACACACCAATTCCTTTATAGATTTAGGACGTGGTTTACAATTAAGAAACACGAGAATAAATCCTAAAAAACTAGACGAAACGCTCCAGATGTGGCTGTTGTCCTTGGAATAATTTGCCTTGCTTGTGTAGCCTTGCAAGAGTCTTGAAAAGTTTCTTATCAAGTTGCAAAACCAAAAAAAGCAAAATGTTTGGGAAAGGTGCCTTTATGGGGCAAGTCACTGTTCTAAAACTACTTTGCACATTTGCTAAAAAGGGTCACAATTTTCTGACGCAAGCGGGAAGTTGCACCACTTTCTGTACCATCTCAAGCTGGCAGTCGACGAATCATTTTTCTATGAGAGGCCTACGGTACCTCTACTAGCGTCACTTGTTTTGTTTCTTCTGCAAATACCTCAAACAAACCGATACCTGCAAACACAATTAAGAAAACCTGATACCTTTATGAGGTCCCATGTTTGTCAAATCATCAAAACTACAAATAACATTTTTCCCCCTTTTGATGAGGACAACAAATGATATGATCTGAGGTCTTTCACCGAATTGTGCCCCTGGAATTGTACTTCTCCCGTAATGTATATTCCCCATTATTTATGTACTAACAGTTTTACTTCCCCTTATTTAGACTAAACAGTTTACTTCCCCCTTTGGCATCATACAAGGAGATGCCAGTTAAACCATTGGTCAATCATAAATACTGAGCAAGATCAGAGCTAAAAGCACTCCAAACAGTTAGAGGAAGAGCAGTCGCAAAAGAAAGACAGGAGGAAGAACAACAAAGGAATAAAGTCAACCCAAACATGCCATCTAACACTCAAATACATTAAAGGACAAACTAAAATTCATCAACACGAAGAGCAGCCAAACAAAAAAAAATGACACAGGGAGAGATTGATTGACAAGTAGGAAGAGGGGGTCTTTTTGGAGAGGGCTGGATAACAAAGAGTGAGTCGGGCCATATGGCAGGCATCATTATCTTGATGGCCTTTTCTTGCAAGGCAGTTATCCTTCGCCTTCAAACTCGCGGGGTTCTCTTTCTCCAGAGCTTGTACACTAAAGAACCAGGTCCCTTTCACTTTGTGAAGTGAGAAGCTCGCTTTGAGTACGGCAATTTCAGCCTCTTTACTTACTCACAGCCACAGTGAGTTCTTCAGTATCATATTTAAGCTATCAGGTCTCAAGAGGGGAAAAGTTGAGCATCTTGCTTTTGGTAAGCACTCTGGCTTCAATACATTCACATTCAAAAAAGGTATGCTCAGAGATAGTTTGTTTAACTGTCCCCACCTTTCCACTACCAAGAGGAATCTGAAAGTGCTTGAATACTTCAGTGAGAAATATCCATACCCCATTCCATGTAATCCTTCCTCTCAATAACTGTTTTGTGAATGTGTTCAAGCAGGAGACTAGAAGGCTCAAGAGCCTCAAAGCTGCAAAGCCTCTCCATTGCTACAAGTAGAAGCAGTAGTATAGCAAGAGTTCTCTTTCTGTGCGAGGAAGAACAAATTGTGACAAACTCGAGAAGACAGCGGATACTCATCTTATACATTTCCTATAGATCCCAGCAACCTTAGTTGTGGGGTAGTCTTAGAAATCAGGGATGCAAATCTGAAGAGCAATGTGTGTTCAGAAAGACCGGGTCCCTCTGTAGGCACTTTGAGATTCTGCCAACACCTCTCATCAAAGGAAATAAGGAAATATTGTTCACAGTGTGACGGAGGCTCCCAGCTTCAGGAATTTAAATCGTAATTAGAATTCACGAACGTTCTTCATGAGGATGGGGATTTCCCGTGTCGAACAGGTGCAGCCAAGATTGGATCTCCACAATGTCATGCAGTGATGAATCCATGCCCGGAAGAGAATATCCCCATATACAAACACTCTTCAGCGAGGACTGCTTGTTTCCTCAGACTGATCAACTATTCCTGCAATTTGACATTCTCAACTTTCATGGCTTGAGGAAGGTCCTGTCGTGTGTCAGCCTTTTCTCCTTTTTCTCAGATTCTTCCTTTTGACGTGGGGGGGGGGGGGGGGGACTTTTCAACCTTCTTTGTAACCCTTTCCCGTTCTTTCAGGACCCTTTTCTTGTTATTTTTCTTTTCAACTCATCTCCAGAACAAAATCAAAACCAGTTTTTCTTAGGATCTGAAATGTGATTACCTTGAAGGTCTAGTGCACTTCTGACTGCAGCAGCCAGATTGGTGCGCTGCCTTCAAGCATTGTCCATCAAGTTTTGTGCCAGAAGACCTTTGTATTAGGTCTTCTCTTAGGAGTCTTCTCACGACTTTTCCTTACCGTTTTACTTGTTTTAAACTTTCCCATTTTAATGGTTCTTCCTCACTTGCAGAAGATTCAGAGGAAGAGGAAGAAGTGTACCGCCCTAAGCGGGGGTTTTATCGAAAATGGGTTGAGAATGTCTTGCCTCTTCTCTTACCAGTGCAAATCAGTTGTTCTGCGCTGGTTTCTTCTCGCATAATTGCTAGGCTTTGCTTGAATCACGAGTCTCACTTGCTGCCAGTATATTAGACTCGGAAGCCCAATTTGTGGTAAATCTCCTCAAACCATGTTGTCAGGACCAACAGTCTTCAAATGGAACACAGGTCCAGAGGTAACTTGCAGAAGTGTTTAGATCTATGGAGAAGAAGGGTATCGGAGTATTTTGTGGAGGACTGGGTGGGGGGAGGAAGGCTGGCGTGAGTAGGTGTTTTGGAGAATACGAAAGCAAGGGGCGCAATTTCACTAAGTGCTATCCAACATTGCTTTAGAAGAAGATGGAAAAGGAAGACATAGTTGTGATACTGGAAGGGTTCTTGAAAGAAAAACAAAGAAACCAGAGATGCATTTGAAGGTGGAAGCCTTGTGATACTGAGGAGAGATAAAGGTTAAGAGACGCATGAGAGTTTCAAGGAAGAAAAGACCCCTTTAAAAAGAAGGTGAAAGGGTGCCAGGTCCCTGATTAGATGGCGTCGTTTGAGCGACTTGAGAAACAGATGGAGCTGATCGGTAGAGTAAACGCATGACTGGACACGTGGCATTTCAACGGTCAAATTTTTAGTGTAAAATTAATGTAAAATGCTAACCTGGACAGCTACCAGGTTACTATGATAGAGTTTAACTAATTCCTTAATTTTCTAGTCTCTTCTTTTGATGAGACAGGTCCCTATTGAGAGTATACCTACGAAAGAAGATTACAAAAGTGGATCTTGTTAACTATTTAAGATTCACACAAAGGATACCTGCACTGCAATTTTAACCATAAGGGAGGTTACTGTTGGATGCTAAAGCAGTACTTGGAGATCAACATTCCCAACTTAAACGATTTCTCTCAATGATCCTTGCTGAGAGCCTGTGGTAAAGATGTCTGCCAGATGTCTGCGATCTGTTCCTCGGTGGACAGATTGTGAGCACAATAGTACCCTTCTCAACATGGTCTCTCAAAAATAATGTTTGACATCATGTGCTTTGTTCTCTTATGATGGAACGGGTTCTTTCCCATACTGACAGCACTAGTGGTCCCACCTGAGAGGAATTGCTTAATGTGGATTCCAAAGTCTTCTAAGTGTTGCCTGATCCACAGCAATTGAGAAAAACAAGTGCAGCAGGTACATATTCGCTTCAGCCTGTTGATTGAATAGAGCCACAGAAGTTCGCTTTTGGTGCCCCAAGAGATGAGTGATGAATGATCCTAGAAATGAGCCATTCCAGAGGTACCTTCCTAGTCAAACTTGATAACCGCAAAATCAGCATCTGCAAAACCAACCAGATCAAAAGTATCCACGCGGATAAAAGAGACACCAGGTCCCCTGTTTTCTCAAGTTCTAAGTAACGTTTTGCAGGCCTTTAGGGTGACCTGATGAATCCATGAGGACATGCTTGAAACCTAGCACACATTCACGTATACAAATATCAGGCCTGCTAGCAGTCAGATATAGCAAGGAGACAATATTCCTCTGTACTACATGGTCGGATTCAACAGGGGATCAGATTCTTCTACTATCATCTTGGAATTTGTTCCCATAGGAGTGTTCAATAGGTTTGGAATCAAACATTATCGAATTTTCAGCACGCTCTTTGATGTACTTATCCTGGCATATTGAAGTTCCATTTGCTATTGCTGATTGGACAGTTCCAGAAAGAATGTTCAAACTCGGCCCATCATACTCATTTCAAACTCCTTTCCCCTCAATGATGAGAATTCTTCAAAGAGATGTTCCGAAGTAGCCAAAAATTATGTCATCCACATAACCTTGAATGATAAAAGCAATTCTTGTCTCTTTTTAGTAAGAACAAGGATTGTTTCTTGCCTTTTGAAACAACCATTCTGCAACGAAGAAACTTGACAATCTTGCATACCAAGATTGGAGCTTGTTCTAAGGACCATATAATGCTTATTCAATCTGAACACATGGACAGGTTGGGGATTTGCGTAGCCATGAATTTACAAAACCAGGAGGTTGCTTGACATTTTACACTCCTTTCGAGATCTCCAGTCGAAAGCACTCTTTCACATCCATGATAAAGCTTAAATCCCAGTAAAAGCAACAAAAGCTATTAGGATTCTAATAGCTTCCATTCTGGCAACAGGTGCAAAAGTCTCATCATAGTTCAAATCTCTTCATTCATGTGATTGTATCCTTGCACCACAGCCTGGATTTATTTATCAGTAATAACCCATTTTCATCAAGTTTGTTTCGAATTACCCCACCGGTTCCTATTATTGTTCTGCATTCAAGGGCGAGGAACAGGTACCAACCTTACTTTCTTTAAAACTGATGAAGTTTCTTGCATAGAATGAATCAAGTCTGCATTCACATAATGCTTCTTTAAATCTTTAGGCTCAATGGATGATATGCAATGAGAGAATGCAAACTAGATTTTAGTTTTTGATCTAGTTCGGAAATCCAGACTTCAAAGGAGAAATGAGATTATCAAGGAGGATTGTGGATTGAAACTATCTTCAAATTCCTGACCTTGCAGCAGGCTGATTTGACGATCATCATGATCTTCTTTTAGGAGTGACCTAATATTTGGGCGTCGGAGTCTGATGGACTCTGGCTGGGAGGTTTTGAATAGACCAGGTACTCTATCATCCTGTTCAAACCTCAGCATCCCTCTTCAGGTAGACCTGTGATTCTGAACAACACAATCATTATTCAGTTGTTGATCTGCTCAGTTTCGCACCTTCAATCTTCCTGGATGGGAGCATCTTGAGTACATCATCATAATCATCTGATCCATCATCTTTCAAGCTTCCATTTTCATCAAAAACAACATGGAAGTTTCTTCAATGCATGTGGTTCGTTTGTTGAATATTTGTCAGGAGTTGCTTGAATGAAGAATATCCAACAAATATTCCTTTCATCACTTCTTGCTGGATCAAATTTCCCAGATCATACTTCCATTATTTAGCACAAAACATAGCATCCAAAAGCTATAAGATAGTCAGCATTGGCTTTCTGTTATTGAGAAGTTATATGGATTCTTATTCCCAACACAGCTCTTATTAGACACCCGATTGGCTAAAATGACATGCTGTGTTCAACAACTTCCCAGCCCAGAAAACCTGTTGAGGAAGATTTGGGAAGATTTGATTAATAATCATATCTGGCAATGTTCCCAAGGTTCTGTCTTTCATTTTCAAAATACTCCATTTTGTTGCGGAGTTCTTGGAGAAGACAGTTGTGAACTTGTACCATTTTCATTACAGAATTTATCCAGTGTTGAGTTTCAAACTGTACCATGATCAGATTCTATGCTAGCAAACAACTTGATTTAATTTGGTTGAATCATTTTAAAGAATATCACAGCTCTCAGCTGTATTTGCCTTTGATCTCAAAATCTCGTCCAGGTGTATCTGAATAATCACTACAATCACCAAAATGTACTCTTGCCATTTCTGCTTTGAACCTTCAAGGGTCCCAAAGGTCAATATGAAGCGCTCTAAGGTTCTTGATGAGGGTTACCTGATTCTTGGGGCTTGAAGATGATCCTGATGTGCTTAACTCACCAAAAAGGCTTCACACATGTATATCAGGAACTTCATTTTGGGCAAACCTCGGACCAGGTCCTTTGACATAGATTATTTAATAAAAGATGAAACTCACATGTCAAGCACTACGGATGCCAAAGATCAGCATTTTCATTTTGAGCCCTGAGACAGGTTAAGTCAATCTACATGAGGAGATTTCCAAGTTTGCCACTAATATTGTTTACTTCTGTGTGTAGTGAGATTACAGTGTTTGTAGTTAAAACTCACCACAGGCATTTCTCAGAAGTAAACTGACCTAATTTCCTTTTGTCAAACGATTTGTGACCAATTAGCAAAGCTGTACTTAACCACATCAACCTGATAAACATTATCAATAGAATCTTCAAGAGATCTTCCTACTTTGCCAACTCCAAATGTATCACCTTCTGACCATCACCCAAATGAGAACACATCCTCCTGGAGGGTCTGAGTGAGAGGAGTTCTTTACATCACCAGTCTATGTTTAGAGAAGACCACTATCATCACCAGCATTGACGCGTCCTCTAATCACCGGCACCAAAAATCACTTGTTTACGCTTGCGGAACCAATTTCAGCTTGCGTCCCAGTAGGCAGACAAAGGGACGTGCTCAGATTGTTATTGGTCCAGTATGGTATAGACTTTGAAGCTTTATAGCAAAGAATAGGAGCAGGAACTAGATTTTTTCAAATTGGAGTTGAGAACAGGCTCTGTAGGACCAGGTCTCTCTGTTGGTAATTTTGTCTTTCAGACAGAATAGAGGATCTTTCACACGATTTTCTCAAGCTAACACACTCATTCTTCAATGTCCTTCTTACCACCCAAAATGAAGACACAACAGATTGTCAGACACAAAAAAACTTATTGTGAGGGTTATTAAGGGGACTTATGTTCCAAACTTCCTAGTCCTTTCTTATTGAAATTACTATGATTTGTCACATTTGACAACAACTTTGAGGATTGGTCCACTTAAGAGAATTCTCAAGCTCTTTTAAGTTTCACAATATCTGTTCTAATTTGTACTCTTTCCAAAGTGACAAAAATAAGATTTTTTTCGAGTTTTCAATTTTACTTGTTTCAGCTGCAGACATTTGGTTTTTCCATTAGCTTTTCTGCTCTTCAGTAATCTGCACACAACTGGTTCTTAAGTTCAGGATTTTTAACTCTAGAGACACCATTCTTGACCATTGTGTCTTCAAATTGACCTTTCCTTGTTTTCAGTTAAAATTTCAAAGTCAGCAATCAGGTATCTCTTTCAGATGTTAACTTCTATCCACAGAATCTAACATGGCCTTGTGCCAAGGTTCTAATTTTTTAAGAGAATATTTATCCAAGTCCTCTTTTATGTCAAGAGAGTTACCTTGATTGTCTTCTTCTTCATTGTTGTGTGTGCCATGAGAGCAACATTTAATTGAGACGTTTCCTCTCCATGCACAACAAACCATCGTTTGACAATCTTTTTTGGCTCATCAGGATCTTCATGAGTCACTAGAAGAATCCCCCAGGTCAGAAAAGAGCACTTTTGACAACCTATCAGCCAGCAAACTTTTCGATCTCTGTACCAGGTTACCAGGTCCCTCTATTTTATTTGTCACCTCTATGTTTTGATGTCCTTGTTTTCATTATTGAGTAAAGGACCTCTCTGAATGATGCCCCGATTTCCCACAACTTGTAGCAAGTAGCACCTGAGCAGCATTTCGAGTCCCATTGTTCATCTTTTATACATTTGTTTTTGGTACGAATCTTTGAAATCTTACTGATGAGATATTTGCCATATCATCATCATCACTTGAATCTTCATCAGAGATTTATACTTCAAAATCAATGACGTTGTCCTTATTGACTCCCTTTTTGACAAACTGGTTTCGATTCATCTCATGTGTTTAGATTTCCATCAAGGCATCCAATGGTCAGTTACTTCAAAGTCTTGGGCTTGGAATGGCATCAACTTGATATCCCAAGAACTTTGGAAAGAATTCGAAGCCCACTCTGCACCTGACTTGTTTGGTCATGCTATAGGTTCACCCAGACTTTCAGGGCTATTTGTAACTGGAGGACAACTTGTGTACATGTCAGGTATGGTTTCTCCTTCTTCATTTGACAGTTCTCATTATGGTGAGGTAAGCAGTCAATCTTGGGATTCTTTGACTTGTTCAGTTCATTCATGTGCAGTCACAAGCAATCCAAAAATTTCGTTAGAGACTCGCCGGCTGAGCCAGGATGACACTCTGTGTACTCATCAGTTATCCCACAGAGTAGAAGGAGTTTTAGCTTTGAAACGCTTTTCAATCTTTTTTCCTATCCAGCATCATCATATTTCTTGCCTGGCTTGGGACAGTAGTGGTCTTTTATCCATCCTTTACTTCTCATTGAAACAAAAGGTCATCTAGTATAATATCCCATAACTCGGCTATCTTCAGCCATGAGATAGGCGTGCATTTAACTTTCCACCAACTGTAGAGAAATGTCATTTGAAACGAGGAGGTTGGTGTTGACTGACTTATTCGAGGTTAAGTGGAGCTGCCATGCGAGACACAAAATCACTTCCTTGGTGTTTAACAAATGAGATAGTGCCTGCTATGATACCACTGATAGAATATGTGCCTTCACTAAAAAGTAATGGACCAGTCCCTTACTTCATGAGAAAATTACCGAAGTTAAATGAAGTAAAAATCAACACAATGATTTTACGTGGACTCCTGCTTAAGGGAGTAAAAAAACCACGACCTGTCTACAGATTTTCAATCCACCCCGTTTCACTAATCTTCAAACGGCAAAAGAGAAAAACGATTACACCAAAAGTAAGACGAACGAGTTTATCAATCTTACCGTTAAGCATAGTCCTCTATTGCTCAACAGCCTAGTAGAAACAACAACCTACCCACTAAGCTATCCCACCTGGACCACTCTTCTAGGACTTCTAACACAACACACCAATTCCTGATATGATTTAGGAGGGGTTTACAATTGAAGAACACTGAGAATAAATGCCTAAAACAACTAGACGAAAAGCTCCGGATGTTGCTGTGGTCCTGGACTAATTCTGGCATTTGCTTGTGAGCCTTTGCAAGGTTCTTGTGAAAAGTTTTTAATCAAGTGGCAAAAACCAAAAAGCAAATGTTTGGGAAGTGCCTTTTATGTGGCAAGTAACTTTCCAAACTCCTTTTGCCATTTGCTAAAAGGTCACACTGTTCTGACGCCCATGGGAAGTGTGCACCTACTTTCTGTACCATCTCAGCATGGAAGTCGACTCTGACTCATTTTCATGAGAGCCTGGGTACCTCTCTAGGTCCCCTGGTTTTGTCTTCTCGGCAATACCTCAAACACAGATAACTGCAATACACAAATTAGAAAACTGTATACCTGTATGAGGTCCCATGGTTTGTCCCAAATCATCAAAACTCTACAAATAACAAGACACTCATAATTGGGCCTAGCTGTTTGGCCGCTAACAATGTTGACACACGACTCGTGAAAACAATTATTTACCAAGCTTTGTTGATGACCATCTATGCAAATTTAGCCTCCAGGTCCCTGACTTTGAGCTTTTACTGATATGGTGAAGCCACAAGGTTCACAAGTGCCTTATTTGATGATCAAGCCCACTTTGAGGAAACCACAAGCAGTTGCTCCTCCACCGTCAAGGGAAGCGCCTGCAGATGGTTCTCAAAAGAGTGCTTAGTTCGTCCGATCATGAGAGATGGTGCTGCAGAGAGCGGAAGTGGTGAGGGAGCTGAGATGAGAAGAAGAAAAATGAGAGACACTCTGTTGGGGTCAACCAAACTAAGCTGTCTCTTTTTAGAACACTCGTCCTCGATTTAGACGGACGGCGTCGGGCGAGCCTAGAGGGGTTATACTTCGTTCGCTCACTTTCATTCTCTACTCGTCTTACCATGGCATGCCCCACCCCCCCTTCACTCACACCATCCTGTGTCTCCCTTTTCCGAACACCCCCCCCACCCACTCCCACCTCGCTCACCCCAAGTATCCCACTCCGCACCCCCCCCCCCCCCCTCCCCTCCCTTCCCTCCCCTCAGCCATCCTACATCCCACTCCTTTTTCCTCCTCCTTCTTCTCCGTTATTCCTACCCCCCCCCGCCCATCTTACACCCCCTACTACTTGTATATCCCATACTATCACACTCAGTCCTTTGGTCCAGGGTCAGCTGAGTTAGGGTGCGATGATCAATATAGAGGAATGATCAGAGGTTTGGTTTTGTCAACTTTGTTAACAGAGAAGATGCTGAGAAGGCCATAAACAAGCTCAACGGTTATGGTTATGACAATCTCATCCTTAGAGTTGAGGTTTTGAAACAATTTCAGTTAGCACTAAGACATTTGAAGGACGGTACATGTCTTCTTTAGTATATCGAGAGCTGAAGCAAGTGCAGATATGGTAGATGTGTACACAGGTCAATGTACTAGGAATCCAGAAGGCTCCACTTTATGATTTGGTATAGTGTCCATGACGAGACAATAGAAAGCACATTGAGGACTACATGGTACGTAACAGCTCTATGAACCTTGCCCTAAAATCCGGTCCATTGTCCTCCCAAACCCGGGACTCTAACATCAAATATATCCCAAACAATTAAAAAGGTCCAAATATTCCCTTCACACTAATGCTATCGGAAGTGCCAAATAAGAGTATACTTGCTCTTTTTAATTGTTAAGAGTATATTTGAACCTTTTTCAGTTTTCAATTGCTTAGATCATGCTTCAAAACATAACAAAGTTGAAATTATTCATTTTAAAAAATAAAGCAGAAAAAATAGTTTTATCTGAAGATTGAAAACAGAACAATTCACTTGTTGAGTAAATACGTAAATGATAGACGACAGTATTAGCTCATTAAAAGACCAACAAACTAATCTTGCCTATGAAACAACAAATTTAACTAGAAGGCAAACAAAGCTTATCAATGTGTCGATAACTTTGTTAATGTGTATATTTATTGCGGCTAAAAGCTACTTTTGTTGGAATGATATCAATCACTGGATGCCCTTTTTGTCAAAGAAAAATGTCGAGGAATTCAGCTTTCACATATGCGCACATTCATCAAATATCATTTAAGTTCTCAGGTTCTTACATTCCAGCAACTTAGACATCTGGAACTTGATATGGTAGTAGTATTAAATTGCAAGTCATTATAATTCAAATTATTTTGTGGCCCATTTGAATCAAAGCATTTGATGGTGGAATATCCCATTAATTGTTAACAACATGAATCCATGACATTATCCCATCTACTAGTAATGAACAATAATCTAGACAAGTACTCTAAGTCAATGTCTATAACTAGGTTATCAAGCATGATTCCGTCTTTGTGTGCAGCAGATTCCACGTGGTCGTCATGGTTGATTCTGTTGTCCAAAGGTGGAATTGGGACACCGGAAGAGTCGTCTTCTAATGGCGGATGTGAATTCACCATCATATCAGTAAAACTTTCCGAAAATAGATCCAAATATACGCCGAATAAGATTTTATTACTCTAACTAGAGAAGAGATCATGTTTTTATGTTAGAAATTAAGCAAGTACACTCCAATTTAATTACTTTCCAAAGATGCTCTTAGAAGTTGTTTGGTTCATGAGATTAAGATATCTCCTCTGTCATTTAATTTGTACTAATAAATACTTATAAATAACAGTACTTTTGCAAAAATAAACAACAAAGGTAGAAACATGTATTCAACAATAGAAATAGAAATTTATTATTAACATAAACAGAAACTAATGGCTGTAAAAACATATCAAGATCTGTAACTCGTTGGAAAAGTTAAAACTGTTTGAAAAGGTCACAACCTTTCATAAAAGTCACAACTCTTCATAAAAGTCACAATTTTTCATAAAAATCGCAACTCTTCACAAAAGTCGCAACTCTTCATAAAAATCGCAACTTTTCATAAGAGTCACAACTCTTCATATTTCAATCGCACCTTTTAAAACCCAACAATCCCACTATATAACATATCTAAACCCCACCAGCCCCAACACAAAACCCTCTCTTCTCTGTGAGTAACAACATCTCATTTAAATATACAATTCAATTTAATTTGTTGCAAGAAAGTTTTACTGAACTGATGGAGAATTCAGATAAACCATTGGAAAATGACTCTTCGGGTGTCCAATTCCACCTCCAAACAGTGTTAATCAATAATGACAGCAATGTGGAATCTGCTGCACAAAAAGACGAAGTCATGCTTGAAGATGTTCAAACAGAGATCGACTTATCCATTGTGATGTCTTCCCACCTCCTAATGTTGCATACCTGAATGTATCACCAGATTCATCTAATCACAAGGCTTCCATGGAGTCTGGAAATGGCTACAAGGGTTTGGATGATTCAATAGATTTGAACTTCCCTTCATTAGAGTATCAACGTTCTGGAAATTGTGGCATGAATAATTTGGTAAGTTCCTCTTCTAATGTTGTGAATAATTCAATGGAATGTGGAGTAGTGGCTGATCAGCAAATTAGATTAAAGGACTTGAAGAAAAAAAAAGTGAGTGATGATTCAAAAAATGCATTCAAACACGGAAAATCTGATTTTGTGAATGACGGTAGCAATGTTTTAGAAATTGTTAGTAGTATGAAAACAGGCTGAAAGAGGACAATCAAAAATTGGAGGGGAACAGGGTTAACTTCTCCGGTTCTTTAGGAATAGGAAAAAACATTACGTTGAGGAGTTAGAGGATAATGTGACGATAATGCAATCAAATATCCATGAATTGAATCGTATGATATCACATTTAACATTGGAGAATGCGACTTTAAAGTCACAAATGGGCAGCACTTCCCAGATACTACCACCCCCGGGATGAATCCACATCATCCAATCAGGTCTCCTTGGATGTTTGATGCTCCGCCTTATATGGCAAGGCCACAACGAACCACAAGGCCTCATTGGGAATCAAGAACATTCGAGGGACAATCACAAAGCAGGGCTCCTCCAGTCAAGGGAATAGAGCATGCTGTGGGGGGGTTCTTGAAAGAGTGCTTACTTTCCTCCGATCATGACAGGTGGTGCTTCAACGAGCGGAAGTGGTGAAGGAACTGAGATGAGAAGAAGAAATGACGAAAACTCTGTTAGGGTCACCAACATTTCTGAGAACACTCGTGAGGCTGATTTGTTGGAGTTGTTCTGTCCCTTAGGTCATGTCAGCGAGTGTATGTTGGGATTGATCAAAATACAGGAACAAGCAGAGGATTTGGTTTTGTCAACTTTGTGAACAGAGAAGATGCCGAGAGGGACATAAACAATCTCAATG
The DNA here is from genome assembly GCA_027704765.1 of Solanum habrochaites. Taxonomy (NCBI): domain Eukaryota; kingdom Viridiplantae; phylum Streptophyta; class Magnoliopsida; order Solanales; family Solanaceae; genus Solanum; species Solanum habrochaites. Next base: position 55,617,606 of record JAKWJA010002496.1, read on the forward strand.
GTTATTCTATCAAAATCTCATCCTTAGAGTTGAATAGGCTGCTCCAAGTGTCTTCTTTCCATGACCAATGCCATCCTTATTTTCTCCGCGTCTGTAGCCTTGTTCTCTCTTCGACATTGTATTTATTCTAAGTTGTTATTGAATGATCAATATTGCTTGTGAACAAGTTTTGGAGCCAGTTTTTTTTTTCCAATTTTCTGTCGGCTATACTTAAGTTGAGAGGTTCTAAAACAATTTTAGTTAGCTCGCCCCTAGTACATTTGAAGGACAGTACATGTTGTCCATAGTATATCCAGAGATGAAGCAAGTGCAATTTGGTAGATGTGTACACAACTTAATGCACTACGAATCCAGAAGGTTTCACTTTACGATTTCAATAGGAAGATTATTTTAGGGAAAGAAAATGAGGCAGTCCCAAGAAGTAAGCAATTATTTGGAAAATTGATTTAGAAAAAAAAAATTAAAATCATCAGAGTTGTGTTTTATTGTCTTGTAATTAATCATTTCCTCTTGTTTATTAGGGGAAGTTTGTAAATATTTCTAATATTTTCTCCATAAAGAACTCTCATGTTCAGAAGATATATGTTGCGGAAATAAGGATACACTGTTATTAGAATGAAAATGATGGAAGAATGTAGAATTTATCCTTAATAATTTAAGTACCCAATCCTCGGTCACTTATCTTATGCAAGTGATGTATATTCTACTTGTCATTTCCGATTCACGTACAATATGATTGCCAAGAAGAAATTGGTACTAGGGAAAAAACAAAAATAATGGAAGAAAATGGTTGATGTTGGATACCAGCAGAATCGCACCGGCAAAATAGAAAAACTATGAAAAATGGGGAAACCAGCAGTCATTTTCTTCCATAAGAATTACTTTGAAACTTTAGCTTTGGATTGGAAATTCACTATTGGAGAACTTGTATGACATGTATGACAGGTGATGATGTCTCCAAAGATATCTATGTAATAGCTCTAATGCTTTGCTAGAAAAATAACAATTTTGTTACCTTGTTTACCAGCTCTCTAGGCTTGTTGACAGGACCCTCCCGGTCATTTTTGCCTTAATGTCTCCTTTCCATCGTTTATAGGTTCTCTATAGCGATCCCAAATCATTTATAGTCTGTTGACAATGACTGTTCGATTGATTGGTCGTTCGTTTGGGTTTTATGCCCATTTCCTTGTTTTGGAGCTGTTTTATCGAAAAATATGATTTCGAAAAGAATTTATTTTATTGAAGATGTATTTTTGACTTTTTAGGAGTCGCCACTTAATTTTTAAGAAAAATTAAGAAAAAAAAAAAACTTTATTTCCAAAACAACTTAAACAGAAAAATTATTTTGAAAATATTTAGGGGGTTCGGAATTCCTATTAATATCTTAGGAAGGTGTTTAAGGCACCTAAGATACTCCGTTAAATACGGTTTTCCAACGACTAACTTATTTGACTATTTTAACTTTTACAAATCTTTAAGTTGAACTATTAGAATTTTACCTGGACACATTTACAAGTTTTAGAATATTTAATTTATCTTACAATTTGCGAATCTTTACTTAGCCTAACTTAAATCTAGACAAATATTACAAGTTTTTGAAATTTTTGCCGATTTTCATTTTGTAAGGTTAAAGCATTTATATTCACAAACCTTGTTAGAATTTCGAAATTTTGAACTTATTAGAAAACTTAGACAAAATTACAAGTGGAATTCATTTTAACACTTTGAGATTCCGTTTTAGACGTGACTCCACACAAATAGAAAGGTCTCGAACCGCGCCCGGACCCTTTAGATTCCAATCTAAACATAACAGCGCACAACTCCATCAAACAAAAGACACATACACAGTAATAAAGAGAGAGAGAGAGGAGAGGAGAGGGGACCGCGACCCCCCGCAAGAGACATTTGGGTAAAACCCCCCCCCACATCTCGGTTCACCCCGTTAGTATTGACCAGCCATTGTTGGCCACTGTTTTTGGGTTTTAAACCGTTTGTTTTGTACCATGTCATAATCTTAAGCATACGAAAATAAACTCAACAAATACACCCAAACTACAAGGGCTTATGCCCATTACAAATAAAAACACAAAGTAAAGAAAATTAAAGAATCTTCTAATCCCTTTCTTCAAGCTCTTCAATCTTCTCTACACTTGATGGGTTGACTCGAAGGGGTTTACAAGTCTTTAATACTCTCCGTTAACGAAAGGGAGCGTGAGTTCATGAAGAAACTCGAACGGGTTTACATGCAAAACGATGACAAGAGTTAATATATGTATACTTCAACCAACATGTTTGTGGAAAGAAAAGAAACCAACTAAGAAAAACACTATTATCCAAGAGAGATGCACAATAGCGAACCATCCCATATGATATTGAAACGAAACCGTAAGTCATACTCATGCATATGGAGAAAGACATTCTGCTGAAGAAGCAGTTGACAAACTTGGGTCCAAACTAATAAACCAAAACTAGCATGAAGTCACCTTATCGAAACCCCGACAACTTGGACTATCGCTAGCTTCAAGATAAGTATTGATATCAAACTCAAAGCAGATTGAAGAATGGTATTACAGTCTATAAATGAGTCACTGCCATCTCCTCCAGTATTATAAGCATTGACGTAATCATAACTATAAGCTCAATCTCGAAGTAGCATGTTTAAAGATTGCGAAAACAAACAATATATTTGAAAGAAAAATCGCAGCATAACTGAGTAATTGCCATTCCCAAGAAACAAGATCAGCGAGAGTTGACATATTACAAGATTGAAACAACACAGCCATGAAGAAAACTCGAACCATTGACTAAAGAGATACACGACCAAACTATACGATCAACGTTTAGATATTTTAACGCATTTGATTTTTCAGCACAAAACGAGAGACCAGTAACGATGGTTAACAGCAACAACAGAACACAGTAACTAAAAAAAACATTCAAAACCAGAAGAATGGGAAGATGTAAGAGGCAGGGGGAGTTACCTTTTCGAGAGCAGCGAATCGGCGGAGCGGAGCAGACAGACGAACTCCACACGCGAACCAGAACAGCGCATGACTTCAAACGGATGTCACCCCCGAAATTGGATTCGGAAGCAACTCCGACAGCAACCCAAGCGACAGCCAAAACGGGAATGCAAATGGGAACGTAGACGAAATTCACTGATGTCTGTGGAATCTCTTTCAGACGAGTGGAGAAGAAAACGGAACACTCTCTCCTAAATCTCTCGACAGTAAACAGAGAGCCAAAAAAAAACTTGAAAAAAAAATCCCAACTAAGCTTTCAGACACAAAAATCTTCTTGTTCTCTCACCAGCAGAAACGATACAAAGAGCTCCTCGCAAATTTTTTTTTGTGCGGAAACTTCAATACTCCAAAATTCTCACCCACCAAAATCTAACCCCTTCTTTGGAGAGGGGTGGGGGGTTTATATAAGAGAACAAATTAGGGTTTCGAAGAGAGAGGCGGGAAAACGAATTCGAAAATTTGAAATTTCTTTCCATAAACTGAGCAGCATCCTTTTTCTGAAAAATTCGCCCCATTCCGGAAACGGAAAGGAGGAAGAGACGGTCGAGATGGAATGGTTGTCCTTGCGATGCGGAAGTTGTCCTATCTCTGTCCAAGGACGAAAACGCGGGTGCAAGGACGATTTGCAGTTGGCTGGCAAAGCTGAGCACTCCAGCCTGCTCTGCTGCGAACGTACAGGCGAGGGAGAGGGGAACGCGAGGAGGGAGAGAGCGTGGGGAGAGACGCGGCTATGTTGGCGTTTTCTGGGTTTTCGTCGCGTCTGAGGGAGATTTTTCGTGGGGTCGCGCGTCTGGGAGGGGGTTTCCGATTATGGGTTCTGTTTTCGCGTTTCTTTTTTTTTCTTTTTGGGTTTCTGTTTGTTTTCTGAAAATGGTGTGATGAAGGGACAAGGAAGGGAGAAAGGGGGAAAGGGGGGTCTGGGTCGGGTCAAAAGGGGGTTGGCCGGGTTAAATGGGTTGCGAATTTTAATGTTTTGGGCCGCTGAGGAATTGGGTTGGGTTTAAAAAATAAAAGGGGGTGTTGGGCTGCTGGGAATTGAGGGGAAAAGGGGTTGAAGGGGGGGGAGGATTAGGTGGCCTGGAAAATTTAGGAATAAGGTGAGAGGCCCAAATTTGGCTCTTCCAAATTAAATTGGTGAAAAAGAGTGCAACTGGACAATAGCCAAATGATTTAAAAATGATTGGTATAATTATTAACGAGCCTATTTATTTGAGTAATATAATTATGAATATAAAAATAATGATTCAAAATTAGTTGTGGATTTAGTAACTAGTTTAATAAAAATACTTTCTTAAACTTAAGAGATAAATATATAATAATACGTTTACATTATACGTATATTCTATATATATTTTTTTTTATTTTTATTTTTCGCAAGATTTGATAAAAATAAGTAATTAAATAAGTTAAAAACTCACGAGCTTCGTAATTAATTTATATCGACGGGGTTCAGAAATTGGGTGTAACAGGAGGCTTTTGAACTGACACTAATTGGACTAGGTCAAAAACGTCAGGTAAACGACCTCAGAATGAAATTCTAACAGTTCCATCAGCTCTGTAATGACCAAATAAGACTAGTAGCATGGTTGACATGAGTATCGAGGCCTTTAGTGCGAGTTTGGACCATTAGGCGTTTTAGCCTTTGAAATTTGGCCTAAGGTTGACTTTGGTCAACATTCTTGGAAAATGCGTCGTTAGCCCCAGAATGTCGAGTTTGGTCAAGAACGACCTTTTTGTGTGACTCGCAAGGCCTCCGGACTCAATCCGAGCCCCTCGATGGATTTTGGTTAGAATGACCTTTGGGAGTGGGACACACTTTTTATCGAGATGATCTCTGCTGAAAATTCTGATTACGCCATTGAGTCTATAATGTAGAATTTGGCAAGGTAGGATATCTATTTAATTTTTATCGGGTTCCGAGTGAATTCCAAGCACCCCATCGGAGACTTTAAAAAATAGCTAAAACTAAAATTTTGTGTAACCCTTTTAGATCAGATTTTGAGCTTTTAACGACCAATTTTTGGTCTATTTAGAGACCAGTTTTGCTTTAAAAGACCCATATCAGCCTCATTTCTCAACTTCAAACCTTCACTACTCTCTTATTTCAAGTCCGATTCTAGTAATTCGTGGGGCTATCTTGAGTGTATTTTTAGGAGAACGTGTTGGCATGATTGGAATTTATATTTGAAGCTTTGTTGGAGGTAAGAATTATCATTTAGCTGCTGCCATAACTCATTTTTTAGCTCAATTTTTGGGAAATTTTGGAAGATTATTTTTCATTTCTTGGCCATTTTAGGTCCGAATTTGGTGATTCAAGAGCCTAGATTGTGGAGTTTTTTTTGTGAGGATTGTCGTGGTATGGTTGGTTTCAATAGTTGGACCCTTGTTTGTGGTAATTTCTCGTAAATAGTTGTTGTCATTGTTATCCCTTTTAGTGTAACTTTGAGTTTTTTGTTGCATGTTCTTTGTGACTGTTGTGAGCCCTGAATTGTGTTCAGGGAGATATTTATGACCTATTTTTTGGGTTAATTCTGGAATTTCCAGCGCAGGTTCCACTTTTCCATTTGGCATAATACATAAATATGCCCTTTAACTTGGATTCGAATCACATTTATGCCTTTCAACTTTGGGTGTGCACAAGTAGGACACTTAAACTTGTTTTTTTGAAAGTTGAAAAATAAAACACCACATGTCTATATGTTTTCATTCCTAATGTCATTTTTCGTCCTACGTGGTGTCCTACATTTATTTTGCCATGTAGGACTCATGTGTTTATTTATTTAAAAGTTCGATAGTTAAAGTGCCTGTTTGTGCATTATGAAAGTTGGAGGTCAAAGTTAAAATTTGAAACCAAGTTTAGGGTCTAATATATGTATTATGCCTTTCCATTTTGACCCCAACATTGGTCCATCTCTTTTTTTGCGATGTTACTGTCTAAATGACCGTGATAATTTTGTTACTCTATTTTTGATAATGTGGCAGCGTTTCGTGGCCGTTCGGAAAGGAAAGACTCCGGAGAAGTGATTTTAGAGCACGCGTGATCGGCTTACAGGTAAGCTACAACTTTCCTCTCTTCAATTGGGCTTGAGCATGTGAATGCATGCTGATTAGTTGAGATTTGGGTTGGGTAGTATTTAAATCATGCATAGGTGTCAGAAATTATGTTTTCAGCCTATTTCAGGAAATATTGAGTAACTGTGAGCATGCTATGTGTTATCAATCGATCCTCCTTGCTATGTGGAGTACTTGTATGCTTGATTATTATTTATTTGAAGTATGTTGGGCCTTAATTTAGGTTTGACTAGGGCTTGTCTTAGAAATGCATGATTTAGAACCGATATGCCTTAGTTTTGCCTCGATGTTGCTTGGCCTAGTTAGATCCCTGTCGACTGTGTAGCAGGCTTGAGTATGATAGTTTGGATCTTATCTAGGTGATACGTTTGTTCTGACGATAGTTATCCATATCTCTTCGATGCTATAACTTCACGAGTTATGTCGGTGACACTGAGTTTCACTTTGTGATTTGAAGTTGCTTTTCTATTTGGTTCCAAGGACTTTACATTGATTGGCTAATTAGTGTGGACGACGTTGCACCTAAATTTATGATCATAGATCGATTAGGACTCTTTCAACAACTATATCGGCACCTTTGTCGGGCATCTGGATTCGAGCTCTGGCCTTGACCTTATTGATATTTTTGAAGAGCATCCGGTTCAAGGTCCAGCCTCGATTACCCGAATAATTACTTAGAGCATCCGGTTAGAGGCCCGACCTCAGTTACTCAATATTTGTGATTGGTTACTTGGGCACTTCTTGTGAGCATTCGGTTCGATGTCCAGCCTCCGTACTGTTAGATTGTACTAATTGGGGTTGAGGTTCTGGTTCGATGTTCTCGTCTTGGGTTTCATGTAGTTATCTTTAGTTATAGTTATTTTGTGTACTTGTCGGGCTTATAGGGGTCCATTCGGATTTTTATTTAAATTTGTGCACTAGTGAACCTTCTGAGCTTATGGAGCTCCAGTTAGGTGTAATTAGCTTATAAATTTCTTTAGTTAGTTCTTTATACACTCGTGTGCATTCTATTGTTAGTTAGACTTTCGTTCTTAACCTCTGCTTAAGTTATTCCTTTTTTTCATATTGCTTTTACTTTTCAAGTTCAGTCGGCCTATGATGCCTACTGGGTACCTGCTGTTTTGGTACTCATACTACGATCTACATTTGTTTTCGTGATGGAGGTCCGAGCACTAGTGGCGAGCGTTGATCTAGTTTGGAGTAGTCTGATCCAAAATGAGGGTGAGCACTCAGTGTTTTGTACTATTTTAGTCTCCATCTATATATTTAGACTTGTCTTTTACCTTTCGAGACAGTCCAGTCTTTTTGGTCCACTTTTACGACTTGAACTCGTTTTGTTAGTAGCTCTGTACTAGTGACTTTCAGGTTCTCGGAGGGATCTTTATTTGTATATATGTTTTGGTTTGCTTCCGCCTGTTTATATTGTTATCTTAAATTTTTCTACTTTTGTTTAGTTTCTATCTTCAGACCTATTACTTGTTGTTCTGGGTTACGGGTTGACTTATCTACTGGTGGGTTACAGTAAGTGCCATCATGACTCGAGTAATCGGGTCGTGGAAAATTATTTTGCGGCCCATTTGAATTCAAGCATTTGATGTGAATATCATAATTTTGTAAAACAATGAATCAATTACATTATTACCATTTACTAATAATGAGATGCGTTTAGACAGGATGCGAATTACATAGGATTTATTTCTTAAATTTTTAAAATTTTGAAATGGCTAAGATCATCATTTTCCTGATTGCAAGAGTTTTAACAATCAATCCTGATGTATTTATGTGAATATCAGAAATATCATGAATTAATGTCAAAGGAATATCATGGATTGATGACATTTATTACTACCATTTACTACATAATGAAATATATTTAGACAAGTACTCTCAGCGATTTATGAGATCATTTTTGGACAAGATCTCAAAAGAACATTGTAAGCAGATAAAAAATATATTGGGTCTAATCCATACTAAATTTGGATCAAGTCTTGAACTTATTTGGATTGATAATTAATTTGGACATGGACAAATTAATTAAGTCTCATTTTTATTATTTTCAACCCAACATCCATTTCAATTTACGGCCCAAACTTTAACTCGTGTCATGTATTCAATGATGTGACATTTCAGTCAAATCCAAGGCCAACAAAATGATGTCACGTGTTCAAATAATGTGGCAACTCTTAGTCAAAACAAGAGTGAATCAAAAGTTGCCAAGTGTTCAAATAACGTGTCTTGGCCTATTACAAGCAAAATTTTCATTGTATATATAGATATACACCCATGATAAAATGGCATTGCTTCTTTGGAAAAAGAATGAAACAGAGCACTCAAAACTTGAGTTGTCTTTCCAATTATCTCAGTTGAAGATCTATCATTCCTTCTTGTTTACAATTTGATAACATTTTTCCTCAATGAATATTGCATCAAGTCTCTTCTTACAACAAAGTTTAGTCTCCTAATTATTAGTTTCTAAGAGATCTACCTCTATATATGGTTACTTTCATAATTTTTCCTGTCGATAAATGAAAAGGCGGTGATTGTTATGGATCCAACAAGACAGGTATGTCTATCCTTTCCAAAGATCTAGCAAATTCATTTTCAAATTAGTTGTGAATAATTGCAAGTACAAGCTAAGTTGTTCGGACTCCAATGCAGGTGTCCGATACAGATGCAGATCAAGATGTCGGATCCTACATAATCGAAATTTAAAGTTTTGGAGGTACAGATCCAAGTACGGAGTCTAGTAAGGTGTTCTAGCATGGATGCAGGTACCGGTGGTGATTGTTATGGATTCAACATGACATGTAAGTCTAGCCTTTCCATATAGATCTAGTCGATTATTTTTTTATAGTGGTTATAAATAGTTGAGAAATACAAGCTAAGTTGCTCGGACTCTGGTGCATGAACCCGATATAGATGCAGATTTAGAGATTAGATCCTTAATGACCTAAATTTTAAGATTTAGGTGTACAAATCTAGGTAGAAACTCTGGTGCGGGTGTCCAAGTATTGATACGGGTACGGGTGGTGATTGTTATGGATCCAACTAGACAGGTAAGTCTAGCCTTTCCATAAATCTAGTCAATTCATTTTCAGTATAGGTTGTGAATAATTGACAAATACAAGCTAAGTTGCCCGGACTCCGGTGTAGGTGTTCGATACATGTACAAATCTAGAGATCAAATCCTTAATAATCTAAAGTGGAGGTACCTTATGATCTTTCTCAGTTAAGCCTATGGACTCAGTTATTAGATCCGCAATATATATAGTGGTATTTTTTCATGTTAATTTTTTGTTTGTTTTTATTTTTGGTAACTAAACACCTAGTATTACCAAAGTGGCAAAGTACAACTTGTTGGAATTCTGATCCCCAAATTTGCCTAAGGAACACATATATTCTATATGTTCCTTTGCAGATTATAGCAGTTACATTTGTAAAACAAATAAAATAATGACACAATATTTTATCGTGGGAAAACCCAACTCATAAGGGTAAAAACTACGACCTACACCTATGTAGGATTTAACCACTTCATTAAACTTTTAACCTCAACAAAAGATTACAAGTATATGCAACCTAAGGAATTATAAACTCGAATTCCTAGCTACCCAACACAAAACCCCCCAGGTTTAAGTCTTCTACTGTCCGTCAAGTTTCTCAAACTTGTTAGACGAATACACACACTCGATTGCAATCAAAACTCTTAATTACAATCTTACAACTTTTTTCTCACAAATTGGCAAAACTCCCAAGTAACTCTCAGAACTCTCTCAAACCTCTTGATCGTGTTGATCTTCTCTCTATGTATGTGCGCCAATCTTTCTGATGAAAATAGCCTCTATTTATAGATCAGAACTTCAAAAACTCCGTGTTTGATTCAACTTCGTCTTTGCCTCTACAAAACCTTGTTGAACTCAACTTGAACTCATTTTTGTCTTTGCTGCAACAAAAACTTACGCTTCTTTCCTTTTAAACTACGCCGCCTCAAACTATTTCCTTAAACAAGTAGGAAATAGTTTTCTTTCTTTGTCTTCACTGCCTCAAACTATTTCCTTAACTAAGTAGGAAATAGTTTTTCCTTCTCTAAATGAATTATTCCTTAAAGCTTATCCCATTCAAATTTTGATTCTGTTGGAACGTGTTATTACCTATTCTATGCAACTTTTCCATATTTCAAAATAACTTCACAAATTCCCCCTTCTAATAATGGCAAATATTATCTGCTTGCATTGAATAGGTAAGTCAATACGTTAAGTCATATGTAGATATTTTCCCTCTGTTGACATTAGCAAAAACATATCCAATAGTTCCATTCACAGAAAGCATAATAACTGCCTTTGGGAGAATCTGAAAAAATACTTCTTCTTTCACTTGACAATTCTGAGCACGCAACTTCTCAAGTTCCTCCGCATCTGTACGAAGAAGTTGATCCAACTCTGCAGAGTGAGCCTCCTTTAAGATGTCTATCTCCTGATCCTTTGCAGTCAGGCATGATTTCAATCTTTGCACAGGCACATTAGTCAATCTCTTAGTGTCAGGCATAGTAACAAGATCCACATCTCCTAAAATATCTCTGATATTCTGAATCTGCCACTCATGAATCGGAATATTATAATACTCAACCACCATACCTAACCAGAACCCATATGCCAATCCACACTCCTTTTTATCAAGCACACACAAGCTATATATATGACTAAGAATCAAAGCGGACAAATTGATTTGGATCTTAGATAGTAACAAATCAGTAAGATCCAAGTAATTTGCTTGTGTCCTCTTTTGCTTTCTAGGTAAAATTATTTTATGCACCACATCAAACAACAATTTATGCAATGCACTTAACAAATTCCCCGTTTGATGATGACAAACCATTGCTTCTTGTGTGAACATATTAATCTGTGTTTGTCAGTTTCTTAAAACTCAATGCACAAAATAAACACATTAAAGGATCAAGTTAGACCACAAAGCAAACACATAGACCAATTGGGTTTATAAATATCATACAAGTATGCACTTCCCCCTTTTGACATCATAAAAATACTATAAAGGGGTACACCACACTAAGAGAAACAAATTCGATACTCATGGCACTGAGGTTATCACTTACACAAACACTTAAAAATCAAGAACTCAGATAGCTATATCAAAGCATTTGCACAAACATAAAAGATAGACATGAACCTGAAACTCAAACCCAACATTAGCATTAATCAAAAAGCATATACACCACAAATGTAATCAAAATTAAAGATAGAATCAAGCACTTGTGATGAGAAAAAATTGGGAAGTCAAAGGCTAGAATGGCTAGGTAATATCAAAAGATCGGAAATGAGAGGATAAATAAAAGTCATTTTTCAGTAGCAAAAGAATATCTTTTGGATTGACAAAATTAGTAGCCTTCTCAATTTCAAAGATACTTGGTCTATGCAAGATCAATTTTTTTTATATCACCTTTAAGGAACTTGTTCAATCAATTGTGTGCCCTCTACAACAACAATAGTTCACTCATCTTTAATTTCAATAGAGTCAGTAATAGGAACAAATTTTCTTGAACATCTTTGTAGAAGAACATGTTCTCTCAATCTTTCCCTGGACATGGTACTATCAGTTTCAACATCAACTATAATAATTGTTGACGTCAATCCTATATCCCACTTTATATGGTTCCCAATAGAAGAACTAGGTTCAGACATATGGGTCTCCCATTGGTTCCCCCTCATTAGATGCATCCAAGTTGAGCCTAACAACTGAACTTTGTTCAAGTGTAGAGTCCCCAAAATATTCCCCCTTACAAGATAAATCCTCCAAGACTTTCTAAGTAATTTTAGACATACCCAATACAAATGATTCCCCCTAACAAATATCACAATGTACTTTCTACACCACAATCCATATTTTATAAGGCACCAAAGTAGAGGTGTCCTTCACCGAAGTCAACTAAACCATAGACCATCTGATTTGGGTAGGGCTTTTTAAGAAGGTATTTGTTTAGTAGTATTGAGGGCATTAATATACTTGGGACAAGTGAGGAATAGTTCAACTCCCATGATTTGATATTTAATTAGGAATTAATTGTAGTGCACCTAACTAAGACTTGGATCAGCTGAATTTAGCTTCAATTTTCTAACCTCTCTTCCCATACCAGCATGGAAAATACAATGTTATAATGAATGAGTAGTATTGACTTTTTAAAAGTGGTAAGGAATATACCAACTAAATGTACAAAACTAAGACATAAAATTCAAGATTAGAGGCCAAGTATGCGCAAGATCATTAGCCATAAGGGATACTCAGTGACCTTCATCATCCCCAAGTTCCAAAATGTTCCTTTTGAAAGTGTTTTCCTTGGATTATCCTATTTTGACTTGAGGGGACTCGTAAGGTTAACATACTCTGTCATCTGGTGCGGTATAAATGTAGATTATGCATGGTTGGACTATGCTTTCAACATATTCTACAGGTCTTCCCTTTTTTTTCAACCTTTATTTTTCACTGTCACCTTTATTCATCCATTCTTTTCTTTTGAAAGTGAGAGGAATTTCTTCTTGTTTCAATCATGCATCTGGAGCAACATGTTCTTCGGTGAATGTTGCCTGTCTTCTCTAACTTTTTCTACAAATTCAAAGGTTAGATTTAGGAATCCAGACTAGCTTGGGTCCTTTGTATTGATAAAAAGGATGAATAAGATCTCCATGAGCAGACTTGGGCAGATTAGTTTTCCTTTGAGTATACATGTTCCTTTGGACATTTTTACAAGTTCCTTTTGTTTTATTTTCTGCAGTAAACCTATATTTCAGACAATTTTCCTCAGAGTGGCCTGAGTTACCACATATAATACATAACAAAGAATTCCCAATAATAGGGCTGCTCATACCCTATTCAGTTCTTAGTCGAGCATTGTTACCTATATATTTAATATTATGCGAAGATTTGTCCATTTATTAGCTCTTTCAGATCAGTTTTTATCTGAGACAATTCAAAGATTCATAAGTTTTTTCCCCTTAGAATTTCCCTTTCAGAAGATAGTCATTGTTAAAACTCATAGATCTTGTCACATCTGATTTGGTCACCACTAATTTTTTCTTTTCCATTCCCAGTAACACTTTGTTTCGAAATTTCAGACTTGAGAGCCAAAGTGCAGGAATCAAGTTGTTGTACCTATTCCTTTAGGAGTTGATTTTCTTTATTGAGATCACAATTAAGTAGTTCGTGAATTATAGCTATAGATGTGAGAGTCAAAAAAGCTAATTTTTTCTTAGAGAATATTATTAACTTATCTTTGAGATCAAAAAGGTTTACCTCACTTCTTCAGAGTCTAAATAAGGTTCGGTTTTGATTCTTCCATGGCCATCAAGCCTATGTCATTAGCATCGTCTTCATACATCTCTGAACATGTTCCCCAGGCAGCATACATCGCTTGCTCCTTCTCTTTATTGTTTCTTTTGTTTAAAAGTTCTCTCTTTCGTTTTCATCTCTTTATTTTATCCATTATACCTCCCACATAGGACAATCATTAATTTGATGATCAGTTTTTTCACACTTGAAGCATCCTTCACTTTGTGGTTTCTCTGTATTCTTTTCTTTAGTGTGTGGTACCCTTTTTCTAGAATTTAGGCCCTTTTTGAAGAGTTTCTTAAAGTTTCTGATGATCAGTTCCAAATCATCATTATCTATTTCTAATTCATCACTTTCTGAAGCTTTAAGTCCAAGATTTTTCTCTTTGTTTCCTTCACTTCTTTTGTCAACATTCATCTCGTAAGTTTTGAGATTTCGTATTAATTCATCTAAAGTCATATTGGTTAGATCCTTGGCTTCTCTGATTGCAGTGACTTTCATTTCCCATGATCTAGGGGGAGTCCTTAGTAATTTGTCAATATGTTCCTCAGTAGAGTATACTTTACCCAAGGATATTAATTCGTTTACCATAGTGGTGAATCCGATAATTATGTCTTGAAGTGATTCTCTAGATTTCATCTTGAATGCTTCATATTCAGAGCAAAGTCTGGCAATTCTGAATTTACGAACTTGAGTTGTACCTTCATGTGCATTTTGTAAAGTATCCCATACTTGTTTTACAGAGGTACAACTTGAGATGCGGTTAAACTCATCAGGTTCTAGTCCACGTACGAGAATACACTTAGCTTTTATATTCTTTCCTAACATCTTGTAGTCAGCTTCTTCGTATTTTTCTGTAGGTTTAGGTACTTTATTCCCTTCACTATTAGTAATAGTAGGACTTAGTGGTCCATTACTAATTCTAACCCATAACTCATAGTCTTCAGCTTGAATGAGTCTCACAATCACTGGTTTATTACATGAAGTAGTATTGTACATGTGTTGTCCGAGTGGAGGTGCAGAACTCATAATGATATTTATCTTGAGTTGTTAGACTCTTGATTAAGATAATCTGCTCTGATACCAATTGTTGGAATTCTGACCCCATATTTGCTGAAGGCAAACGTATATTCTATATGTTCCTTGCAATTTCAACAATACTTTTGTAAAGTAAAGAAAATAATGACACAATATTTTATCGCGGAAAACCCCAAAACTTATAAGGTAAAAAGCCACGACTTCACACGATCTGTAGGATTTAACTCCAATCATTAAACTTTCTAACCCAACAAAAGATTACAAGCTTATGTAACCTAAGGAATTATAACTCTAATCCCAGCTAAGAGATTATAAAATTAATAATTACTAGATCACCCAAATAACAACCCCCAGGGTACGTCTTCTACCGTCGTCAAGTTTTTAATAATGTTAGACGAATCATACACACACTCGATTGTAATCAAAAACTCTAATTTAATCTTAAAACTTTTTCCTCACAAATTGGCAACACTCACGAGTAAACTCCAGACAACTATCTCAAACCTCATTGGATGGTTTTATCTCTCTCATGTACGTGCGCCAATTTTATGATGAAAAATAGCCTCTATTTACGGATCATACACTTCAACAATTCCTGGTTTGACTAACTTCGTTCTTTGCCTCTACAAAAAAACTTGTCTAAAATCAACTTGGACTTCTTTGTCTTTGCTCACAAAAAGGTTAGCTTTCTTCCTTTTAAACTATGTCGCCTTAAACTACTTCATTAAACAAGTAGGGTTTTCTTTCTTTGTCTTGACCGCCTCAAACTATTTCCTTAACCCAGTAGGAAATAGTTTTTCTATCTCTGAATGAATTATTTCTGGAAGCTTATCTCATTCAAATTTGGATTCTGTTGGAACATGTTGTTACCTGTTCTACGCAACTTTACTATATTTCAAAATAACATCTTTCACACAGCTCAAAAAAGAAAAAACAACGTCGACCTTACTCCAACTCGCGGACATGCCTAGTAAATTACTATGCGTAATTTCTCTATCTCCTAACCACAATTTGCTAAGTTGGATAGTAATTCAACTGATTCAAGCACCTAGCTAGCTAGATTCCTTGTCGATGTATCCTTGCCAAGGCAATACTCTTCTCGACACATAGGAAGCTACAGAACACTCAAAAAATAAGTGTTCAATAGTTTCTGATTCGAAATCACAGAGAGGATATAGTGGGCAGACTTGCATTCCCATTTTAGCATCCTATCAAAAAATAAGTGTTCAATATTTTCAGATTTGTTTCTTTTTTCTATACATGTTCCCCTTTTAAAGTATAACTAGTTTCAGAATACACGTGTTGCATGTTTATTACATATCTATGAATAAGTTTTTAAGGATCGCATAAATTTTACGTTTATTAAAATTGTGTTAAGAGCCACAACTTGAAGTACTTTATTATTTGAAGACCAAATGTAGAGCTTGTAAATCTTACTATCTTAGAGCTCTTCTTTCTTCTTGTTCTTACTCTCGACCTTGCCGTTATCTACGATAAAGTTTTTGTAGAATGAATATTTAGATCCATACGTTAATGGAGTATTTTTCATCTTCCTTGTATGCACATATGAGGGATCCATAAGCCACTATTTTCCTCTAACTCCACAACGTAAAATTACAACTTTCCTTATTCCTCATTCTTCTTAATTTGCTTTTTTCATCTCCTTCACTATTAACCACAAAATTAGAGATATCGTTCTTCAAAACAGGGGATCCACTAAAACCATGATTTCAAGGGCTATGACCTGCCTCGAGTGTAGTACCATATCAATGAAATCATGATGTAATTTTGATGAGGACTTGATAACGCGGGTCTCAATCAGCTGACTCCTGGATTGACCGAATCCATTTGGGTTTGGGTTAATCTGACTCGGTTTTAAAACATTGAGAGATTTTGGGTTGAGAATGTAGAGAATAGCAGAAGAAAAGTATACTTGGGGAACTTTCTGCTAGTCCAAGATCGTTAACTAAGATCAGAGGATTGAAGAAGATTCTAGAAAGGAGAACTTGATTATGGTAGAATACTCTTTTATTAGGTGGTTCTTGGTTTGCTTGGGTTCATTACAAGATCTAGACTATTCTATCATTTACTACAAAAATATCTTCAAGAAAGTTCTAGTGAACTTATCTTGTAGCACCTTCTCTAGAATATCAAGAATAATTTATGATATTTTAAAAATCAACTTTATCATTTTTCACACTCCCCCTTAAAGTGATTTTTGGAAACTACCCCACACTTGTTGTGGAAGAACTCAAACGAAGCTTTGAGCTTCTCTTGGTGAAAATCTCAGCTTTTTCTTTCAGACTCCTCTTCCTTCTTCAAATGATAAAGATTTTTCACCGACAATTGATCCATGTAGATTATCTCCTTGTTGAGTTCTCAAACTTCCCCTTTATCTCAACTTCTCAACAATTATATTACCTACAGAAGCACTCTATCAATTTTTTGTGAAGTCTCAACTCCAACTACTTCAACTCCAACATAGGATCTACTGTCATATTCTCTTATCATATCCTTGATATATTTTTTGGTAGCTTCAGAGCTTTCAAAGAGCATATCGTTTGACTCCAAGACTTTAATATCTACTTCTTCCTCTATTTGATCTCTACTTTCTCTATATGCTTTCAAAAATTGCTTCATGCCATTAATTGTCCTTGATATTGCAGATGATTGACCAAATACTTTCGTTTCCAATACATCTCTATCGATGCTTTCTCTGTAAAGGTCGCCACTAGCACATGTAGTTTTAGATATTGCCTGTTCGGAATCTTCTTTTTCTATTTCTTTAATGGAAGCTACCATATCACCACTTGGAACATCCTCAAAAATTTCTTGCTTAATGTCGACAACATCAGTTTCTTTCTTCTCCAAGTTATCCGCTATATTATATTCTGAATCCTCGATCTAATCTCTTTCAAGTTTGATAAAAATCATGGCATATATTGCTCGAACCTTAGCTACAAAACAATTTCCCCTTTCTTCTTCTTCTTCGACAACTTTTTGAGTGATATTGCTCTCCTTGGCTTGGCAATATTTCTTTATGTGCCCCACTTCGCCACAACAATAAAATATGAGAGGCTTCTTACCATAATAGTTAGAAGGCTCTTCCTTCTCTGAGCATGATCCACCTGAGGATCGATAATGTATCATATCTCTTATTTTTCCTTTAAAGTTCCTCTTGCTGGCTACAAGAGCATTTTTTTCTCCTTTGACAAATACACTAGCCAACTTCTTTGCTAGTAGTTCCTGTGACGACAACAAATTTTCAAACTCCTCCAAGGATGACTGTTGAGCCCATCCTTGATCAACGTCAAAAATAGAATATATTTAGGTTTTAACCCACGAATGACTATTCTTCTTTTTCGTGCTTCAGAAATAGCTTCTTCTGGATTCAACAAAGATATCTCAGAACATAAGTTCTTAATCTTTAATACTCGGAGATAGAATGATTACCTTAAGTGATGTTAGCCAATTCATTCTCCAATATCTGCAGCTGAGCTTCATTCTTCTTGTTGAACAAGCGATCGATGGTTCTACATATCTCGTGAGCTGATTTACACTTAACAATGTGATTTAACAAACCGGAGGATATTGTCCTCTTAAGAATGAACTCCGCTTTCGCATTAACCTTCTTCCACTTCTTGTATGCACTGCTATTTTGCAATCCGTCAGCCAATGGACTTGTGTCATTCCCATTAACAATATCCCACAAATCCTCTCCCACAAGATATTATTCCATACATGTCTTCCATAACTAGTAATTGGAATGATTCAACAATTCCATCCCCACTCCATTAACACAACCGTTAAAATAAATCTATGCAAACAAGTTGAATCTACCACCAACTAGATCTTTAAATAACACCCACAAGCTAATCCACAGCTATGGTTCGTGGTAGATTCAACTAGTTTGCATAGATGGATTTTAACGGTTGTGTTAATGGACCGGGGATTGAATTGTTGAATCAGTCAAATTACAAGGTATGGAAGACATGTATGGAATCATACCTTGTGGGAGAGGATTTGCGGGATGTGGTTAATGGGTATGACACAAGTCCTTCTGCTGACGGATCGTAAAATAGCAGTGCATACAAAAAGTGGAAGCAGATTAATGCGAAGGCAGAGTTCATTCTGAAGAGGACAATCTCCTCCGATTTATTTGATCACATTATAAACTGTAAATCATCTCATGAATATGGGATACCCTCGATTGCTTGTTCAACAAAAAAAATGAAGCTCGACTGCAGATTTTGGAAAATGAATTGGCTAATACTACTCAAGGTAAGCTTTCTATCTTCGATACTTTTTGAAGATCAAGAACTTATGTTCCGAGATATCTTGTTGAATTCGGAAGAGGCTATTTCCAAAGAACGAATGATAAGAATAGTCATTCGTGGGTTGAAGCCTGAATATATTCCATCTGTGACATCAATTCAAGGATGGGCTCAACAACCATCCTTGAAGGAGTTTGAATATTTGTTGTCATCACAGGAATTACTAGCCAATCAGTTGGCTAGTGTATTTGTCAAAGGAGAAAATACTCTTGTAGCCAAAAGGAACTTTAAAGGAGAAACAAGAGATATGCTACACTCTCGATCATCAGGTGGATCACGAAGAGTATTCTAACTATTATGGTAAGAAGCCTCCAGATGTTATCATTGTGGAGAAATAAGGCATATAAAAAGATATTGTCGAGCCAAAGAGAGCAATAGTCAAAAAGTTGTTGAAGAAGAAGAAGATTGGGAAAATTGTTTAGTAGCTGAGGCTCGAGCAATAGGTGTTATGGTTTCCATCAACCTTAAAGAAGACTTTCTCGAGGATTCGAATATAATGCAGTCGATTATGTAGAGAAGCAAGACAATGATGTCATCGATATGAAGTAACAAAATATTGAAGATGTTCATACCGGTGATATGGTAGCTTTTATCGAAAAAATCAAGGAAATAGATTCCAAACAAATGTCTGGAGCTATGTGTGTCGATAGTGACCTTTATAGAGAAAGTACTAAAAAGATGTATGGGAAGTTGAAGTTTCTGATCAATCGTCAGCCATATCAAGGTCACTCATTGGGTTAGATCAAATATTGGAAGCAAATGGAGAAAATGTTGATTAAATAGATGGGGAATCCGACCTTAAAGGCCAAATTTCAGGCAAAGCGATAAATGGTATAACTTTCAAAACTTCTAAAGTTGATAAACAAGTAATGGAAGAGATCAAAAGGAAATCAGATGGTGTATCCTATTATGGTGTTGAGGCTTAACAAGAAATAGATGACAATATCATCACTGACTCAGATGAAGAGGCTAATACTAATGAAATCTTTCAATATTATGGAGTTGCATCGGAAGAAGCGTGTTCTAAAATTTTGAGCATCGGAGTTCCAAACTTGTCCATCGTAGATATCTCTCCAAATAGTACAACTGCAGTGGCGGATCTAGGAATTTAAGGTTGTGGGTGCTCTAAAGTGAAAATTAAAATATGTGTTACAATTAGATTCGAACCGTGGTAGCAACAACACTAAAAAAATCTTAAGTATCCATCCAGGACCCTTGGCCAACTAAATCCTTATTCATTGGGTGGCGCTATGTTAAATTTTATACAAATACCCTCAATTTCTACATATATAATAATTATATATATATATATATATATTATATATATATATATATATATATATATATATATATATATATTATATATATTGATTATTCTGAACGAAGTTAAATGGGTGCTCGAGCACCCGACGGACACCATGTGGGTCCGCCTCTGTACAACTGCAAGGAAATTAAAGAAAGAGGGAGTC
This sequence comes from Solanum habrochaites, assembly GCA_027704765.1. Lineage (NCBI taxonomy): Eukaryota > Viridiplantae > Streptophyta > Magnoliopsida > Solanales > Solanaceae > Solanum > Solanum habrochaites. Next base: position 55,637,880 of record JAKWJA010002496.1, read on the forward strand.
TAGGAACTCAGCGACGAGATAATTCACATGGCTCCTTCGTGTGAAAAATAAAGATGAATTTTTCTAACTACAAAAATCCTAAATGGCATAATACATATATGGACCCTAAACTTGGCTTCAAATTTTAACTTTGACCTCAAACATTCATAGTGCAAAATAAGACACTTAACTATCCCCACTTCAATAAATAAACATGGCGATACCTACCTGGAAAAATGGCATGAAATGCACGCATTCTACGCGATGATGGGTAATTTGCGAGGCCGCACAAAGGTAAAAAAATGCTTAAATGACAATTCTACCCTTTAATGATCTCTTTTATATATTAAAATTAATTTTTAATTTTTTGTTTAGTTTCAAATTGACATGTAAGATATTTTTAAACACCAAAAAAAAAGACATGTACAATGTTTAGTTAGTTGCAGCCACTGATTTACTCACTATACACGTGGGAGCGTTTGGCATTTCAGACAACACGAGTTGGTCTCCAAACATCGCGTGTTTATTTATTGAAAGTGATAGTTAAAGTGCCTATTTGTGCACTTGAAAGTTTGAGTATTGATTGTTAAAATTTTGAAATGCCAAGTTAGGGTCCAATATATGTATTATGCCACCTAAATCTTTAGGAAGTTTTTTTAAATATCCTAGTGCACGTCCCATAGATAAGTATCTGTTCGAAATATCTATCTAATTGAGCACAGATATGTGACTATTTCTTGTAGATGTACTAGAGAAATTAGATATTTGTAGATAGTCATGGAACAGTCTAGATTTTGTATTATCTAGAACCATTCATAGGTTAGTATAAATAGGGGTGGCCATTGTCATTTGTATGTAAACCCAAGTACCTCAAAATAACCCAAATCAAATAGTCTTCTTCTATAACAAAGTTCTTATATTCAAAATACTCTTTCTCCCTTCTAGATTTCTCTTCCTTAGTTGAATCTTGCGATCTTAGTTAATGATCTTGGGCTAGCAGAAGGTTTACCGATTATACTTTTCTTCTGCTATTCTCTACACTTTGATAATAGAAAATTTTTATCATTTGATGAAGCAAGAGGAGTTCGGAAAAAACTGCCGAGATTTTAACCAAGACATGGCTCAAAGCTTCTTTTGAGTTCTTCCACGACAAGTGTCGGGTAGTTTTCAAAAAATCACTTTAAGAGGGAGTGTGAAAAATAAAGATGACTTTTTGGAGGTATAAATAATCCTAGATATTTAATAGAACTTTCTAGAGTTATAAAGAGTAGTTACTTAAGTACTTGATGTATCTAGGCTAGAGAAGTAGATATTTATAGTGGATTATAGAAAAATCTAGATTGTTGTTAGATAGTTAGAAGATAAGGTCATCTAGATTATTTTGTAGATCAATCTAGAAAAACTTCTAGAAGCATCCCTACTCTAGTATAAATAAGGGTGCTCATAGTCATTTGTAATCAACCCAAATCAAGTAGTCTTCTTCTATACTAAAGTTTTCTTCTTCAAAATATTCCCTCTCCTTTCTAGCTTCCTCTTCTTTAGTTGAATCTTCCGATCTTAGTTAACAATCTTGGGATAGCAGAAGGTTTCCTAATTTTATACTTTTCTTCTGCTATTCTCTACACAGCAAAGGTTCTTCGAAGGCGTTGCTGGTAAGTGCTGATAAGTTACCTTCCAATTTTCCACTTCCCTATTTTTTTAATTAATGTTTACGTAGGTGCAGGGCCTATGTTGAGCTCAGACATGTGTACTGAAGTCTTCCAGCTCGATGTGTCTTCGTTTTCGGGAGTCAACGTTCCTGCTGCCGCTGTTAGTAATATTTCTACTGAACAGAGGCAGAATGCTACACGCACCAACAAGCGAAGAAATATAAGGATCCATGATAGTCTTTATATTCCTGTTCCGGGAGTTTCTCACAACGACATATCTGAAGAACATGAGGGAAGATGTGAAATAAAATGACCTTGCTAGAAATAGTTCGAATTTTTCAATAGTCGTGTCTGTGCTAGTTGATCCAATAGAGGCAGGTGATGGCTATACTGATGGTATGCTAGTTGATCCAATAGAGGCAGGTTTCTATACTGATGGTATGATTGGACAAAAGTCCACGTCTCCGATTTATGTTGTTGTATTGATAGAAAGTGTGAAGTATGTGACCTATTCTTGCATTCTTCCTTTTAAAGGAATTGTTCCTCTAGTGTTGTAAATGCATCTTTACTATCCCTAAACAATTTTGTATATTCATGTGAAATATAGTGTTTACACCTCAGATAGTTTCCATTTGTAGATTCATACATTGCAACATGTCTCTTTTGTTCGTTCAGACCAGATAACATCTAAATTTACTCCTCGAGATGAAGAAACGTAATAAAGTAGGATGGAATTGATGTTTAGGAATTACACCTGATAACAAATAACATTTCTTAGGGGTAAAACCAAGATTTGCACAACGCTACTGACATCCAAGCTGAGATAACCACTGATTAAGAATTGAATGATCTTTTGGTTGTTAACATTTAGTCACTCGAACCACCAAATAATAAATTGATAGCATGCATGTTGGGTTTAATTTGCCCTGATTTCTTACCAACCTAAATAGGTTTTTATTTGAAAAAGGTTTTTGGATTACTAATCCCGATTTCTAGTAGGAAAAAGTTTGGGATCCTATAAATAGAGACATTTCTTCTAACTAATCAACATTCCATGTAGTCTTAAGGTCTTTGAGAGTTTTGGTTGGGGGAGTAATTTATGGGTCCAAGCTGGATACGTTATCACTTAGGTGAACCCTCCCATGTATTCCGAGTGAATTGTTGATGTTGTTTTTCTTTTATTTTGTACTCTCATATTATGTGAAGTTCTCATCTGCCATTTTTGGATGTAGGTCGATTGACCGAACCCGTTAAATCTTTGTGTCTTTGGTGTATTTCCGTTTTTCTTCTTACTTGTGGTCTTTCGAAGTTTGTTTTTGCTAGCTTTTCTTTTACACCTGCTTATTTTTCGATCCCCAACAAGTGGTATCAGAGTCGATTCAATGATGAAATCATGTTCAATGTTCGATATCGAATTATTGACGACAGGTAGAACGAGAATGTTCATACTTGTCGGTGTAGTTCTTATGCCGCAATCTTTTTTGACAGTAGTGAAAAGTTTGTTTGGAGAAAATTGTTTCCAGCGAGGTCTCTGTGTTGAGACATAAATTTTGCAAGGATAATATGGAGAGGAGAAGCAATTTTTTGCAAGATAAGTCAAGAAGGTGCACACTTTTATTTTGTTAGAAATCTCAGCCAAGGGAGGTTTGTTGGGTTTATTTGCTTGTTCTTTTGCCATAAAGAGGTTTCTTTTAGGAAAAGTTTTGAATTGACGAATCATTTTTCCTAGTAGAAAAGTTTAGGACACTATCAATAGAGACATGCTCCTTCTATCTAATCAGCAATCATACGTAGTCTTAGGCTTGAGAGTTTTGGTTCGGGGAGATTTAGGGTCACAAGCTTGATAAGTTATTCACTTGTGTGTGAACCTCCCTGATGTATTCTGAGTAAATTGGTTGAGGTTGTTTCTCTCTGTATTGTGTACTCTCATATTTATAGTGGATTTCTCATCTCCTTTGTGACGTAGGTCAATTGACCGAACCACATTAAATTTGTGTCTTTTGGGTATTTCTCGTTTGTCTTCTTACTCGTGGTCTTTCGAGGTTTGCTTCCACGTTTACACCTGCTTATTTTCGGTCCCAACAATGCCTTCATGAAATTTGGTTTGTTATGCATCAATGCTTGCTTGTGGAATTCGCTAATGTCTGAAGTTATTGTGAACTGTCGAAAAGCACCAGTTTTGAGGACCTACAACTCTGCATTTCTCTTACACTCTATATTGATTGCTATTAAGAAATGAATTCTTAGATTTCAATGAAATCGTGCGGAATGCAGTAAGAATTTCATCCTTGTGTAAATTTCTTCTCTAAAATTAGAATTTTATCAAGTTGGATTTTTGAAATACTTTGAATTCAGCATAACAGCAAAATTCATTTGCTTCTAAGTTCTAACAGAGTGGCTTTGGGTATTTTGGATGCAATGGCCATCATCGAGAAACCTACTAAATGTATTATTGGACTTGCCTTGTAATTTTTAGCTAATTTATCGCACTTTAATTTAGACGATAACAGCTAGTCTACCAGAGCATTAGGTACAACATCAAAGTTTTGAACTTCAACAAGGCTGCTTTTTCTTCGGACAATTAATACTAACTTCTCCTTTTTATTACTTTCTCAAGCGTAATGCCTGAAAAAGGATCCTTTGGAACGTGTGATATATTTCATTCTCTCCCAAGGAATGCAACATAGTGTACTGAAGCAGCCCAAAAGGTTGTGTATAAACACAGGTGGATGCAATTTCTAATGCTTTGCTAGCAAATTTACAATTTTGTTACCATGGTTTCACCAAAAAAGTTGTTCTCTTGTTTGTTGTCGCTTGCTCTGTGTCAAAGATCAGAGTCTCAATTCTTTTGATTTTTCTTCAGTTTGATTCGGGATGAAAATCATTCTGAATTGAGGATGACACTACTATGATGAGTCGGATGGAGGATCATATTAGATGGGGAGGTCTGCCGCAGATAGAATTTGCAATTTGCCTCACAATGTTGTTGAGCAGATTCTAGGATCCTTGGCTTTGCGTGACACAATAAGAACAAGTATTTTGTCAAGGGAATGGAGGTACAAATGAGTACAAGTGCATTCATAATTAGTGTTTGATGCTAACAACGTTGACACACAACTCTTGAAAACAATTATTTACCAAGTTTTGTTAATGCGCAGATTTCGCCGCCAGGTCCTTGACTTTGAGATTCTATCTGATATGGTGAAGCCACAAGGATCACAAGCGCCTTATTTAGTGATCACGCCCATTCCGAGGAAACCACAAGCAGTGGCTCCTCCAACGTCAAGAAAATGCCATTGAATGGGCTGCTCCTCTTTTCATCTTTTTCACTATTAACATTTCTAACATTATTACAGTCAACTACAAAATCAGATTTTTTGTATTAGTATACATTGTCTGAATCATGACTCACTTTTTTTTTTTAATTTTAAAGTCCTCTAATCTAATTTTATGTTCTACTAATCAACAACATTAGGAGTGGAAGTTACCAAATTATTCATGACATTGGCGCCACAATTACCAGACCTTGAGACTCCGGTGAAAGGAACCCTTGTAGTCATTTACAGACTCCATGGGAAACTCGTGATTAGATTTCTCCGGCGACACATTCAGGTCAGCATCGTGAGGTGGGAAGACATCATCAATGGATAAGTCAATGTCTATTACGAGGTAATCAAGCATGATTCCGTCTTTGTGTGCAGCAGATTCCACGTTGTCGTCATTGTTGATTCTGTTGTCCAGAGGTTGAATTGGGACACCAGAGAGTGGTCTTCTGATGGCGGATGTGAATTCACAATCAGATCAGTAAAACTTCCCAGAAATAGATCCAAATATACGCAAATAAGATTTATCACTCTAACTAGAAAAGAGATTGGGTTTTTATGTTAGAAATTAAGTAAGTACACTCCAATTTAATTGCTTTCCAAAGATGCTCTTAGAAGTTGTTGGTTCATGATTTAAGTCTCATCTTTTTTTAAATCTTACTACACATTGCTAAAAACCTACCTTTTGGCCAAGAAAAAAAGCCCAAAATAACACAAAGCTTAAAACATGTATTCAACAATAGAGATTAATAACATAAACAGAAGCTAATGGCTTTAAAAACATATCAAGATTTGTAACTTTTTGGAAAAGTTACAACTCTTTGAAAAGGTCACAACCTTTTATAAAAGTCGCAATTATTCATAAAAGTCACAACTCTTCATAAAAAACTCAACTTTTTGTAAAAGACGCAACTTTTCATAAGAGTCGCAACAGTTCGTAAAAAACTCAACTTTTCATAAAAGTCGCAACTTTTCATTAGAGTCGCAACACTTCATATTTCATTCACACCTTTTAAAACCCAACAATCCCACTATATAACAGATCTAAACCCCACCTACCCCAACACAATACCCTCTCTTCTCTGTGAGTAACAACATCTCATTTGAATATACAATTTAATTCAATTTGTTGCAAGAAAGTTTTACTGAACTGATGGAGAATTCAGATAAACCATTGGAAAATGACTCTTCGGGTGTCCCAGTTCCACCTCCAGACGATGGAATCAATAATGACAGCAACGTGGAATCTGCTGGACAAAAAGACGAAGTCATGCTTGATGATGTCGAAACAGAGATCGACTTATCCATCGATGATGTCTTCCCACCTCCTGATGTTGAATACCTGAATGAATCGCCAGAGTCATCTAATCGCAAGGCTTCCATGGAGTCTGGAAACGGTTATTCAATAAATTTGAACTACCCTTCATTAGAGTATCAACATTATGGAAATTGTGGCATGAATAATTTGGTAAATTCTTCTCCTAATGTTGTGAATAATTCAGTGAAATGTGGGGTAGTAGCTGAACAGGAAATTAGATTAAAGGACTTGAAGAGAAAAAAAGTGAGTGATGATTCAAACAATGCATTCAAACACGAAAAATCTGAGTTTGTGGTTGACGGTAGCAATATTAGAAATGTTAGTAGTGAAAAAGATGAAAATAAGAAAACAAAATTGGAGAGAGACAGGGTAAATTCTCGGGCATATAGGAATAGGAGGAAACATTACGTTGAGAAGTTAGAGGATAATGTGAGGACAATGCAATCAACAATCCAAGAGTTGAATCGTATGATATCACATTTCAGGGAAATGGGGTGTTTGGCACCCCAAAGTGTTTTGGAGAGGGAGGGGTGGGGGGGTACATTGATAATGCGACTTTAAAGACACAGATGGGCAGCACCTCCCAGATACCACCACCCCCCGGGATGAATCCACATCATACAATCAGGTCTCCTTGGATGTTTGATGCTCCGCCTTATATGGTAAGGCCACAAGGATCACAAGCGCCTCATATAGTGATCAAGCCCATTCCGAGGAAACCACAAGCAATGGCTCCTCCAACATCAAGGGTAACGCCTGCTGCTGGGGCTGATTCTCATAAAAGTGCTTACTTTCCTCCGATCATGACAGGTGGTGCTTCAACGAGTAGAAGTGGTGAGGGAACTGAGATGAGAAGAAGAAATGACGAAAACTCTGTTAGGGTCACCAACATTTCTGAGAACACTCGTGAGGCTGATTTGTTGGAGCTGTTCTGTCCCTTTGGTCATGTCAACGGAGTGTATGTTGCGATTGATCAAAATACAGGAATGAGCAGAGGATTTGGTTTTGTCAACTTTGTGAACAGAGAAGACGCTGAGAGGGCCATAAACAAGCTCAATGGTCATTCTTATCACAATTTCATACTTAGAGTTGAATGGGCTGCTCCAAGTGTCTTCTTTCCATGACCAATACCATCCTTATTTTTTCTGTGTCGTTCTCTTCAACGTTGTATTTTTTCTAAGTTGTTATTGAATGAACAATATTGCTTGTGAACAAGTTTTGGAGCCAGTTTCTTTTTTTTTTTCAATTTTCTTTCGGCTAAACTCGAGTTGAGAGGTTTTAAAACAATTTCAGTTTTAGTACATTTGAAGGACAGTACATGTTGTCCTTAGTATATCGAGAGATGAAGCAAGTGCAGTTTGGTAGATGTGTACATAGCTCAATGTACTACGAATCCAGAAGGTTCCACTTTACGATTTGTACTTGTTGAGTAAATATGTAATTAAAAGACCAACAAACTTCCCTGGGAACAAACAAATTTAAATTTTCAAATTGTTACTTCCTTCATCAATAGGAAAAGCAATTATTTGGAAAATTATTTTAAAATCATCAGACCTTGTGTTTTATTGTCTTGTAATTAATCACTTCCTCTTGTTTATTAGGGGAAGTTTGTAAATATTTCCAATATTTTCATAAACAACTCTCATGTTCAGAAGATATATGTATGTTGCGGAAATGAGGATACACTATTATTAGATTGAAAATGGAGGAATGTAGAATTTATATACTAATTCAGGTACTGCAATTCGTAGGTCATCATTAATCTTATGCAAGTGATGTATATTCTACTTGTCATTGCAATTCACATTACTTATGATTGCAAGAAGATATGATACTCATAATTAGAAACATACTATGGCAAAAATACAATTCTGTTACCTTGTTCACTAGCTCTCTAGGCTTGTTGATGGTCTCCTCGCATTAAATTTCAAGTAGTTGTAATTCAAATTATTTTGAATCCAAGCATTTGATGTGAATATCATAATTTTATAGAACAATGAATCGATGACATTTATTACCATTTACTACTAATGAAATGTTTTTAGACAGGATGCGCTTTACATAAGATTTATTTCTTAAATTTTTAGATTTTTGAAATGGCTAAGATCATCATCTTCCTAATTGCAGTAGTTTTAACAATCAATCCTGATGTATTGATGTGAATATCATGAATTGATGTCAAGGTAATATCATGAATTAATGACATTTATTACTATTTACTACATAATGAAATATGTTTAGACAAGTTCTCTCAACGATTTATGAGATATTTTTTTTGGGTAAGATCTCAACAGAACGTTGTAAGCACATACAAAAATTAGGGGTGGTTCGACGGTGTTAAAAAAAGACATGTGTCTTAGGCCTTCCAAATTTAAGGGGCCTCATTTTTTAATAATAATTGGTTATAAATTATTGTTTATTAACAAATATTGAATACCATTTGTAGAAAAAGTAAACATTTCATGAAAAATGAAGGAAATTATTAAAAGAAATTTAACATATTTGGAGTATTATAATTCATGAAAAATAATTAAAAATAAGAATTGTTATATTGTCAGATGAGAACTAGAAGAAATCAATTATATAAATGTTATCAACAATTTAATTTTAAGGCCCCATTTAATTTTTGCTTTAGGCCACTTATACGCTTAAATCGCTACTGACAAAAATAATTGGGTTAATTTAATCCACACTAGATTTGGATCAAGTCTTGAACTTATTTGGATTGATAATTAATTTGGACTTAGACATATAAACCAAGTCTCATTTTTTTTAATTTCAAGCCCAAGATCCATTTCAATTTACGGCCCAAATGTTAACTGTGCCACGTATTCAATGACGTGACATTTCAGCCAAGTTCAAAGCCAATAAAATGATGTCATGTGTTCAAATAATGTGGCAACTCTCAGTCAAAATAAGAGTGAATCAAAAGTTGCCAAGTGTTCAAAATAACGTGTCTTGGCCGCTTACCAGATTTTTTTTTAATTATATATATATAGAGTTACACCCATGATAAAACGGCATTGCTTCTTTAGAAAAAGAATGAAATATTCTATCATTCCTTCTTGTTTACAATTTGATAACATTTTCCCTCAATGTATATTGCATCAGTCTCTTCTTACAAAAAAAGTTTAGTCTCCTAATTATTAATTTCTAAGAGATCTACCTATATATGGTTACTTTCATATATTCTCCTGTCGATAAATGATAAAGGCGGTGATTGTTATGGATCCAAAAAGACAGATAATTCTAGCCTTTCTAAAGATCTAGTCAATTCATTTTCTGTATAAGTGTAAAATAATTGCAAGTACAAGCTAAGTTGTTCGGACTCCAATGCTGGCAGATCAAGATGTCGGATCCAACATAATCAAAATTTAAAGAATTTGGAGGTACAGATCCAAGTACGGAGTCTAGTGAGGGTGTTCTAGCACGAATGCAGGTAACGGTGGTGATTGTTATGGATTCAATATGACATGTAAGTCTAGCCTTTCAATATAGATCTGGCGATTTATTTTTATAGACGTTATAACTTATAAATAGTTGACAGATACAAGCTAAGTTGCTCGGACTCTAGTGCAGGTGTTTGATACAGATGCAGATGTAGAGATCAGATCCTTAATGACCTAAATTTTAAGATTTGGGTGTATGAATCCAGGTAGGAACTCTAGTGTGGGTATCCAAGTATGGATACATGTACGGGTGATGATTGTTATGGATCCAGATAGACAGGTAAGTCTAGCCTTTCCATAATTCTAGTTTATTCATTTTCAGTAGAGGTTGTGAACAATTTAAAATACAAACTAAGTTGTTCGTACTCCAGTGCAAGTACGGATCTAGAGATCAGATCCAGGGACAACTGTCTTCAGAACAGGGGATCCACTTGAACTATGATTTCCAGGGCTATGACCTGCCTCGGGTGTAGTACCCATATAGATGAAATCATGATATAATTTGACTGAATCTATTTGGGTTTGAGTCAGAGAGATTTTTGGTTGAGAATGGTCGCAGCAGCACCATCTGCAGATGGAAAAAGATTCTCGTTAGTGTTAAGTGGTTGCGAGATCAAATATCGAGGTAAGCGGTGCGATTGAGGGATTGTGAATTCTCCATCATACCAGTGAAACTTTCAGGTGACATCGCTTGAAATGTTCACTGGTAAGATGTCAAATTTACATCCTCCATCGTTGGACGATCTCGGTCTTGATCTGGATACCAACTTAACCTCAGATGACATTTTACCACGTGGCGATGTTATGCGAGGCCTACCCTTTGTCTTTTTTTGTTTTTAACAACTATTCTCAACCCAAAATCTCTCGGTGTTTCAAAACAGAGTCAGATTGACCCAAATGGATTTGGTCAATCCGGGAGTCAGTACACATACAAACATGATAAGTATATATACAAATTCTATATTTATGCACTTAGGAAATTTTCAAAATTCTATATATTTCACTTATCAGTATACAAACAAAATGATTTATTATGATTTTTTTAAAAAAACAATAGGATTAACATATACAAATTCTAGATTAATATAATCAGGAACCAAGTTATACATATTTCAGAGTTAACAAAATTTCAAGAAACTACAGTAAAAAAATTGGTGACTATAAATAAAAGAATATATGTATATATATATATATATATGTATATATACACAATTCACCTTTCCTCACTCTTTCCCCTCCCCCCTCTCTCCCTCTCGCCTCTCTCCTCTCTCTCTCAGTCTCGCTCGTCTCTCTCCTCCATATATCATATAGCTGTGAATTGTAATTATCAAACTATAGTTATGGAGAGTAATTAAACTATTTTTAAGTGGCTATATGATAAGGTTTCCCTTTGTTATTTCATACAATTTTTCCTTTTCTAAATAGAGGTTTTGGGCCCATAATCATTTTCCCTTGGGAAAATTTCATATATGGCAAACGGATGTTATGAAATTACATTCATAGGTTATAGTTTACATAATTACATTTCATTGGGTCTAGTTTCGTTTTTAGGAGGTGACTCTGAATTTGTATAAAACGGTTTTTTATAAATTTATACAAACAAAATTATTTTTCAATAAATGGTAACAAGTAAGCACAAGATGCTAAAAATAAATTTACATATCCATAATTTAAGCAAAACAGTTCAAAATCAATATTCTTACCAAAAAAAAATTTCTAAAGCTTAGAAAGACATACGCAGTTCAAAATGAAATATTTTTTCTAATTTTTTTGAGATAATCTATAACACACACACACACAGAATATATTTATATATAATTATTAGATTGTATATATTGGGAAATTGTATATAATTTTTATATATATTGTGTGTATTCTTGTGTTTTAAACTGTATATGACCATCATATATTCTTTAATTTTTTGGATAATCTTTTTGTATAAAGATATTTTATTATTTTCCTATTTATTCTTTTTGTATAATTCTCGAAATTTGTATAATTATCATAGTTCTGGTATATATATTATAGTTCATATGTGCATCTGTGATTTCATTTTTAAAAAAAAAAACTATAAATGATTAACTAATTGTTTGATAATATCATTTGTTACTTTTAAGTAGCTTGAATACTGTTTCTATCTTTGAGGGTGTACGTTTATATATACAAAATATTTTATTCTATGTTCATCATTTTGTATACATCGACGATTTGTATAATGTATATAATATTATAGGAGTATTTACAAATTTCTTTATACAAATTACATAATTGTAACAAATAGCGATTGCCTCATACGACTTTGTATTGTTACCTGAATATACAACCACTATATACCTAATTTAGTATTGGTATACAACTAATAAATATACAATTAAGGATTGTTTCAGTATCTTTGTATAGATTAACTTATATTCAATCACTATATACATAACTTTGTAATTTGTATATAAAATTACACTTCCTGATGTTCCCGTTGATATTCTTCAGATTTGTTCAGTCCTGATAACGCAGATTCAATCTCTTCTGAATCAATGTTCATAGCTTCTCTTATTCCACTTCAACAATCTTAATTCCGCTAGATGTTCCCGTTTGTTAATGGCTTTATATATGTCAGTGGGTCCATTTTCTCATGGATCTCAATTCTTTCAATAGATTGTTCAACTTAAAACTTGTTTATGCCAGAATCATGAGTTAACTCAATTGAAACGAAGGTGATTATCAATAACATTGACATGCAATGACATACCTCTCGTCATCCTCATCACATGGATAGAACTCATCTTTTCTGATTTTGAAAGACTTGTAAATTAATAAGTACTAAAGATTTTAAAAAAATATATAATGAAAAACCTAACAATCATACTACAGACAATTGTTGTAGAGAATCAAGAAAAAAATATGACGCCCTGAATTTAGCAGTTACCTACGAAAAGTTATAAAGAACATCGGATGAAGAAGGTCACAATTGTTCCCAGATTTAACATTCCCATTAGAAGGGAAGAGTAATTTTTAAAGGAAAAGTGTGAAATGAGAATAGGAGAGATAAGTTGATTTTGAATAAAATTATATAAAAAATCTTTGTATGACATTTTTATTCTGTGTACAAATAGATAGTGGGCCCATTAATTAATGGAAAAAAATTAAAACTGTAGTGAACTGACCGTAAATAAGTAATTATAACCCTTATTAACGAATTACATAGAAATGTTTGTCATCCGATGGAAATTGTTCCCTTTTCGCCTTTCTAAATCGAGATTTAGAAAATGGCTAACCACGTGACTGGGCTAACAGTAGCAAATGGGCTGTTTGGTCGAATGACAAAGTCTTAATGAGCCAAGATAGAACTGTGTCAGACCCAATCATTTTGTTGAAATTACTTAATTATACAATCTTTTCTTTTCTCTAAAAAACTACATATATGACAAACTTCATATATATTTAATATTATAGATATAATTTATTTTTTTATGTTATATACTATAATTATCCATAAATAGCAATTTACTTGTATATGCAATAATCAATTTTTTATGTTGAATATAAAGAATAATAAATAGAAAAATTGTTTTAACTCATAATTAATGTATCATACCTTCTGTTTCCATCAATATCCTTATATTTACAGATTTTTTTTGTATTCCCCCCCCCCCCGCCATTCCTTCCAATTCAAGATCCTTTGGTATGATTATAGGAGTGCTTTTGAGGTTCAATTCATTATACTTATGTTGTGTGTTCAATCAAAGTCAAATGTTAATTTCATGTAAGTGATACTTATATACAATAGTATCATTGTATTTGTAATCCTAATAAAAATGGTGATTTGTGAATACAAATATATTGTATACATAAGTAATTTATTCGCAATTTGATTAGCCATCACAATATAGTTGGAATCACATCAATACTATTTTTTTTAAATTAAATACCTAAGTCACGTCCATCCTCAAGTATTATATAAACTTCAACAACAAAAAATAGATCTACTTTTGTAGGGTTTTTTAAATTTTTATATATCAAATACTTACACACTTTGATACATATAATTCTCTTGTTTTTCATTTTCTTATTAACTAACATTGTATCATATTATAGTATTTGGTATGTTCATTTTTTTGGTTAAGACTAGTGTAGCTATTTTTCAAATTGTTGTATTCATTATGACTAAAATGTACTACTATTACCTTGTTTGATATATTAATATCATTAATTTATATATACTTGTATCCTTTGCGATATTAATAGTTTCTTTAAAGTTTGTAAATTAAACACAATTTGAATTTAAAGTATTCAATATGGCTAATTGCTACCAGTGATATAGTTTCTTATTCTAGTTAATTGTCATTACAATTGTATTAATTATAAAAAACAACAAAAACCAATGCAAAAATACAACGAGAAAAGACAGAATAAACTTTTATATTCAAAAATTTATGAATACCATTATGATTAGTTTTAGTGAATATATGTAATTTAGAATATAAATACCCCTTTTTTATTATCTGACTCGATCATCTTTGCAACAATATGTATTATTATTGGTAATTAATAAAGAAAATTTTGTTATTTAAGGAACATAATAAATGGTTGGTACTTGGAATTATGGAACATATCATACCTTATTTAGTCTGTATAAATATAATAATAATAACGACTAAAATAAAATCAATTTAATACAACATGCAGCTAAAATGACATAAAATGTAAGTCATTTTGCTATAAATACATATTATCGCTTTTAAACTTCAATAATCATAAAATTAGTCATTTTTGTAACTTGCTCTTCTTTTTCCATAATTTCTAAAATTCCTACCTTTCAATATTTCAAAATTCCTTTTATCTTCTTTTCTCCCTCATTTTCAGATAATTATTCACATCCTCATCATCCAATGATTGTTCCCCTATTTTTACGAAATTAATTCCCTAAAATCACCCTCATATATCAACTGTTACATCAAATCCTCAATTTTTTGTAATTTCAAATATATTCTCTCTCAAGTCATGCAATTTCAAGTTCCTAAGAGATAGAACTATTGTTTCTTCAAGTTTTCTTCACTCACGTGCTTCAATTTCGTTTTGTTATTAAAAAATTATTGTTTTATTTATAATTTTCCTGATACATATGAATTTTGCTCTCTCTTTTTAGTATGGTACCTTGTGTATTTGATTTTGATGATGAAAAGTTTCATTAAAAAGATTTAATCAATTCCTTACAATCCGATAGGATGATGAGTTGAAAATAAATTCAGAGGTTGTAGGTCCATTACAATGACGAATCAATAATTTAGAATACGAAATCGAAGAAAAAAAAAACTCATCTTTTAAAAGCAATATTGAAGAACTTCATGCCCTCGTGGATTTATTTTTTAAAAATTGAATTGTTTGACAACAATGATACATTAGCATATTATATTGTTGCGCTGCTTAGTCTTACGAAATTATATCTAAATCGTAATTTGGATTCTTTTTATGTTTGTATATTGTCACTATCTACGCAACTATATAGTAGAAATTATTTTGCTGAGATTTGTATTTTAGTATGATCTATCTTGTAAAATATCTTCACCCGATACCTAAATAACAATACTGAATATAATATGTTTCATTTAGTATCAGAAACAATATCATCACATGGTCTTGTATGTATCTTTACTATTATTATCATTACGTACAACTAAACAATAACTGTTTTTTGTTAGTTGCTATATCATGTAATTAACTTTTGTACTCAACAAATTTAATTTATTGTTAGAAATGTCTCTGGGCGATGATATTTATAATTAGGTTGAATGTTTGTAGTTGCCTTTGTTGAATTCTTTAGTGATAGTCAACATCCATCTAATGGTTTCTGAAGCTGACTACCTTCGCACAAGTAATGCAACACTATTATAGAAGTATGATCTCGATAAGGTCAAGGCAGGACTATGTTAGGCGATTAGTCGCTGATTCACTAAAGCTGAAGAGCTATTTCAACTTTCACACAATAAGGCACACTGTGATCATAATAGAGTGATTATTTACAATCACGAAACCACGTTTAATGTCTATTTTGTGTAGACACTAAGTAATATTTTGAATGGTATTATCTTTCAGAAATATTTTCTCAAGTTTTACGTTTTTTGTAACAAAATTGTTTTATTTTGAATATGATATTTGTTATTGTTAGTATGCTTGGTTACGTTTGTTTATTATAAGTATTTTATCATCATATGATTTCTGATACAAATATCAAAATTATGTATATGATACCCGATTCTAAGTATTTTATATATCTATATTTTATACTTTATATATATTGAATATAGATTATATTCCATTAATATATACTTGACACTAATATTAGAAGATACAAATTTTTCAAGACTACAATGATGTATATATGCACAATTATTTTTTATAACAAAATTTGTATGTATCAACACACCTGATACTAATAAATTTTTTTTTATTTGTAAATTAGGTATTAGTATTTTATATTGTAATATTCTCAAGTTATGCTTAGAATTTGAATTTCAGTGTATAAGGCATTTTATATCTCAATCTAATAGGCATTTATTAATAAATATAATGTTTATTATAATTTCTTAAAATGGAATTACTTTTGGGTACCAATTTAATGTATTGGTATAAGGGTATTGCAGAGTAAATAGAGATTTAGAAAATGGGCTAAACACGTGACTGGGCTTAAAAGTAGCAAATGGCTGTTGGCTCGAATGACAAGTCTTAATGAGCCAAGATAATAAATGGGTCAAGACCCAATTCAATTTTGTTGAAAAATTACTTAATTATACAATCTTTCTCTAAAAAACTACATAATATGACAAACTTCAATATATATTTAACTATTATCGCATATAATTTAATTTTTTAGTTATATGACTATAATTATACAATAAATAGCAAATGTAATTGTATATTCAATAACATTTTTTATTTAATATAAAACATAATCAATGAAAAATTGTTATTAAACGCATAATTAATATGTATTCATCCTTCTTTTTCAATCATATCCTTTATTACAAGATTTTTTTTTTGTATTCCCCCCCCCCCCCCATTCCTTCCATTCAAGATCCTTTTGTATTATTATAGGATGCTTTTGAGGTTCACTTCATTATACTTATGTTGTGGTTCAATCAATGTTCAAATGTTTATATTTAATGATACTGATATACATCGATAATTGTATTGGTAATACTAATAAAATGTGATTTGGTGAATACAATATATTTGTATACATAATAATTTTATCCAATTTGATTAGGCAATACAAGTAGATTTGGATACATCAATACTATATTTTTATAATAAATACCTAATCAACGTCAAGCCTCAAGTATTATAGAAAACTTCACAAAAAATAGATCGACGTTTGTTGGTTTTTAAAATTTTAATATATCAAATACTTACACACTTTATAATAACATTCTATTGTTTTTTTTTCATTTTCTCTTTTACAACATGTAATTCATATTATAGGTAATTGGTATTTCATTTTTTGGTTAAGAATAGTGATCTATTTTTCAAATTGTTGTATTCCTATGCTATAAATTGTACTACTTTACCTTGTTTTATATATTCATACATTAAATTTATATAAATACTTGTATCCTTGATATATTCATAATATCAGTTTATAATGAACACCAATTTGAATTAAAATTATTCATATGCTACTTGTACAAGTGGATATATTCTGTATTTAGTCTTGTAATTACAATTGTATTCATTATAACACAAAAAAACAAACAAACAAATGCACAAATACCACGAGAAAAACATGAATAAACTTTTATATTCAAAAAACAATTTTATGAATACCAGTTTATGATTAGTATTTGTGAATATAATTGGTCTTTGAATATAAATGCAACCTTTTGTATTATATGAATCGATCATATTTGCATACAATATTAATTATTAGTTGGTAATTTAATAAAGAAAAATTTTGTTATTTAGAGAACAATAAATTGATGTCCTTGGAAGTATGTTAACATCTCATCTTATTTAGTTCATTTGTATAAATAATAATACTATAACAATAAAATAAAATAAAATGTAATCAAACATGCACTAGAAATGGCGCTGCGAATTAGTCATTTCTATTAATACATATTGATAGCTTTAAACTTCAATAATCATATAAATGTAGTCATTTTTGTAACTTGCTCTTCTTTTTTCCATAATTTCTAAAATTCCCTACCTTTTCAAAATATTTCAAAAATTCCTTTTATCTTCTTTTTCTCTCATTTTCAGATAAATTATTCACATCCCATCAATCCAATGATTTTTCCCCTATTTTTACGCCTAAAATCACCCTCATATATCAACTGTTACATCAATCACTCAATTTTTTAATTTCAAATATATTCTCTCTCAAGTTCATCAATTTCAAGTTCCTAAAGAGATAGAACTATTTTTTCTTCAATTTTTTATTTTCACTGCTTCAGATTTCGTTTTGTTATAAAATTATTGTTTTTATTGATAAATTCTTATACAATGAATTTTTGCTCCCCCCCCTCCCCTTTTTTTTTTTTTTAATATGGTACCTTGTGTAAATTTGATTTTGATGATGAAATTTTCATGAAAAATAGATTTTAATCATTCCTTACAATTCCGATGATGCTGATTGGTTGGAAAATAAATTCAAGAGTTGTAGGATCCATTAACAATGACGATCATAATTTTAGAAGACGAAATCGAAAAAAATAAAACTGCATCTTTTCAAGGCAAATATTGAAGAACTTCATCCCTAGTGAGTATTTTTTACAAATTAGATATGTTACCACATGTATATCATATCATATTATATTGGGCCTTGCTTTAAGTCTTACGAAATTAATATAAAATCGTAATTGTTGATTCTTTTTATTTTTTGATATATTGTCACTAACTACCAAACTTTAGTAGAATTATTTTGATGAGAGATTGTCTTTAGTAATATATAGTAAAATATCTTCACCCGATACCTAAATAACATATAATGAATATATGAGAGTTTCAGTGTAGTAATCAAACAAATATTCATCACATGGTAGGATATCAGTTACTATTATTATCATTACTATCACAAACAATAAATTTTTTTTGAGTTGCTATATCATGTAATTAACTTGTTTGTACAAATTTATTTATTGTTATAATGTATCTGGGCAGATATTTATAATGATGGTGATGTTTGTGTTCCTTTGTTGAATTCTTTAGTGATGAAGCAACTCCCATCAATGGTTTCTGAGCGACGACCTTCGCACACAGATATGCAACCTATTATGAAGTATGATCTCGATAAGGTCAAGGCGGACTATGTTAGCGATTACGATGATCACTAAAGCTGAAGAGGCTATTTCACTCACAACATAATGACTTGGATCACTATATTAGTTATTATGTAGGTCGGTCAATTCACAAACAACTTTAACTGTCTATTTGTTTGTAAGACACATTAATTAATATTTTGCAGGTTTTTATCGTCAGAATATTTTCGTGTTTCCTCAGTTTTACAGTTTTTTTTGTAACAAAATTGTTTATTTTGAATATGATATTTGTTAGGTTATATCTTGTTACTTTTTGGTTTATTATAAGTATTTTATACATCATATATTATCTGATACAAAATTCAAAATTACTGTATCTGATACACGATTATAAGTATTTTTTATAGAGCATATATTTTATACTTTATATTAATTGTAATAGAGAGTATATTACAATTAATATCTAATTGACACTATATTTTAGAAGATACTAAGATTTTTCAAGACCTACTTATGTATATATACAACAATTATTTTTTATCATAACAAAATTTGTATGTATCACAACACCTGATACTATATTTTTAGTGTAAATTAGGTATATAGTATTTTATATTGTAATATTCTCAGTTATAGCATTATCATTTGAATTTTCAGTGTATAGCATTAATATCGCAATCTATAGTAAAAAAATTTTATTATAAATATAATGTTTATTAGAATTTCTTAAAAGAGTTGTTATTAACAATTAATAAAAAAAAAGCGATAAACTATAATGGATAATTACTATCGGAAGTGGGTATATGGGGTTGGAATACAGGGAGTGACCTCACTTAACCACAGCGGCTACACACTAATAATGAATGAATACTTTATTAATTACACTAATGTAGTTAGCACTTTTGAAACTGTATACTAGTCACGTTTTAAAGGATTTTATTAAAATTTATCTTAATAAACGTTTTTAGGGATATCAAAAAAATTCATATTATGGAATCACTGCCTTAAATATCTCTATTTAGTTAAATTATATATTTTTTTTGATTTAATTCCATAAAAAATTTTTTATCAAATTTAATGATTTTTTCAGATTGGGCATTTTGAAACCATTGCATCGTCGTTGCATTCATCTTTTTCTCAAATTTTCACAATTATTTTATATTGGCATCAACAGTAGAAGTCATTTTTTCCAAAAATTTCAGTCTATTATGTTTCTATTTACATAGTTTTAGTTCATTTTTATTACGTGATAATGTTTTTGGCGTTTGAAACAATTTGATTTGTCTTATGGAGACAGTTATGTCATATTAATTAAATAGGTGAAAAGTGAAATGTATCAGGTTTATTTTTAATTATGATTTGGTTTCTTTAATTATGAATTGATTGGTTTTTAATTAATTTGATGTTTTTAGCATGTAGAATAGTGTTTGATTTTGCTTATAACTGTATTATTCTGAAAATACAATTTGTATATTTTTTTTTGAATGAACGTTATGCAGCATATAGCGTATTTAAGCTGGAGAAAAGAGTTTGTATTATTAGTGTATGAAAATATACGAAACTTGTTCAATTCGTGTATGAAAGTACTTTTAAAAAAAAAGAATATTATAAACTAAGTTCTATTGAATTAAATAATGTTGTTTGTATTAATTTTGTATGAAATTGTATTGTGTTTTTTATTGTAGTAGTTTTGTAGGGATAGTGAATGATATATTAAATGTGTATGAAGCGTGTATGAATTATATGACTGATTATACATCATCTTCTTCCCAAGTTTTCCATTTAAACTTGTGGCTAAAAATTGTACTTGGGGACTTTTCAAAGTCTCTGAAATTTGCTGCAATTAATTATTTGGAAAAAAAAAAGGAAGGGTGTGTGGGCATACAACATTGATGGCTCAGAAACAAATCAGAATTGGTCTAGATTTTAACTGGTTACAACAATCAACTCTGTAAGTCAAAATATAATTTTGTACCACTTAAGGTGATAATGAAGCTGCATTCCTGCCATGTTCGATGTTGAAGAGGAAAGTATACGCAACCATTGACATTGAATTTTTACGTTATGTAAATCGCTAAAAAAATCCAACGGGGTTTTTTGTAAAAATTGCTGAAACTTATCTTTGACCAGAAAGGTCAACAAATCAGCGAACACAACAGTTTGATACAGGAAGATAAATGTGTTGAAACTTGTTCTTTCCTATGAAAATTTGAAAACTAAATTAAGGGGGGAATGTGGACGGAGTGGATAGGGGGGTTATGATAACGGAGGAGGGAGGGACGAAATAGGGTATTAGGGAGAATACGCAGATGGGGGGGGAAGAGCTTGGGGAGGGGAGAGTGTGTAAAGCAGTACAAGTTAAATAGGGCAAGGACGGGAGAGGGGTATGAAATGTATTTTACTTTTTATAGACTATAAACTTCCATAAAAAATCTATATACAATGTTAAATGAAATGGACATTCAATTAATCATACACAAATCATACAAGTATATACAAATTCATACAATATTTAATACATATTCGATGGACATTATTCAATTCATACAGAAATCTAAAATTGATGGCCCATTCATACACAATTCAATACAATATTAATACATATGCGTTTTAAAAAAAAAAATTAATCTATACTTTTGTTGAACTACAAACTAATCTCATTTAGTATGAATAACGTCAATATCAACATCAAAAAAATCAAAAAATAAAATATACAGTTGCAATCTTCTTATAAAGTCCAAAATTTGGATACACAACTCAATACATTATTCATACCATATATTTTACTGGACCAGAATATTTCAATATATATATAATATAAAGGTAATACATAATGCATACATCCTGTATCAATAATGCCAATAATTTCATACACAAAATCAATACAATTACTACATTGATTATGTATCAATCATATCCTGATATATTCAAATTATATCATCTACAAAACATACACACTAAATCATTCAATATTCAATATACAATTATCGTGTAATAATACTAAAAACTCAACTCATACATAAAATCACAAATTTCATGTAGTATCCTATTAACATATAACATCAAAACTTAAATACACTAACAACAACACATTGTAATCCAAATTTGAAATAATCTTTTTTACTGACTTAGCAACTTTTTGGGTTTATATTTGTAGCTTGTATCTCTAATGTTTTTTTTAAAAACTTTTTTTGTTGATCGATCAATTCAATGCCTTTATTTTTTTTGATTTTTATATTTTTAATCCTCAGCAAAGTTCAGAACCGGATTCACGATGTCTAATTTCTTTTCCTTTGCTTCTTGTTTTGCCTCTTTTCCTTTGCCCTTTGATTTTGTGTTTTTTTTTTCATTTTCGAAGTACTACTAACACTCTCTTTTTCCTTTGATTTCTGTGTTTTGAGTTTGTAAACATATATCGAATGAAGGAAATGACAGTCATCACATCAGACTCATCGACTAATCTTTTACTTTACTTTGGGGTTTCACTACCTTTCCTAGACATTCTATATAAACTTAATGTGGAACTGATCTGAGAGGGATATTTGGATTTTGGGATGAACTTATCGGAGAGGGATAATGGGGTTGTTGTGATGACTGATCTGAGAGGGATATTTTGGTTTTTGGGAGTTGGAACTGATCTGAGAGGGATAAGGGGGAAGATGAGTGAGGCGGGCATTTTGGGTAAGAAACAAAAATTTTGCGTGTTGGTAAGATGACGATTAGTTTGGCAGGATTTGGGGAATTCAAATATCTTCGCTTGTTGGGGAGAGATGGAGTGTATTGGGGGAAGATGTATGTGTATGTATTGGTCGAGATGGGGGTGGATAGTTATTGGGCAACCGTATAATAGGAAATTAATTAAAATCAAATCCCTATTATTTAGATTTTCTTTTTTAAAAGGTAACTATATAATGTGAAATTTAATTAATAATAATTTATTATTTATATTAAAAGCTTTAACATGTGATAAAGAAAAAAAAGGAAAAAAATCATGTTTTAATTTGATTTAAACTAATTTAAGCATTTTAAGGAAAACTAAATAATTTAAAGACTTTTTGATTCCGTAATATGTGCTATTTGTTAATTATCCATTATTAATTAAAATTATGTCAAATACCACATTAGTGCTACTACCAATTATTACATAAACGTATTTTTTTTCTTTTTTATTTTTTAAAAAATAAAATAAAACAGTTAATTGTAAAAAAAAAAATATTTAAAAAAACATATTAAGTATATTTAAAATAATTATTATGGTTTATTTTTAATTAAATATATTTTTAATTGATATACTATAGAACTCTTAATAATATTCTATAATTAATTTATTTTAAAAGTATGTTATAACTCTATATATAACCTTAAATGTGTATCCGAGGGTGTATTTTTATATTTGGAAAACTTTGATACAAATCAGTTAAGTTCCAATATATTTAGGTACCTTTTAACATTATGTCTTTTATAAATTTGGTATAAATGAACATAGTTTGATACTATGTTATAAGTTGACACATTTGTCAAATATATTTTATGTTATGAATATAATTATTATTTTTATGCTTTCAGTAGTACAAATTTGGTGTGTAAAGTTGAGAGATAATTTGCCAAAAATATATTAAGTATAGGATACACAATTTTATTATTTGCTTGTCAAACATCACAATTGATGTGTCTCACAAAATTAAACCTGATCTATTATTTACAATTGTTCTAATCTTCTAAATTTTAATATATTATCCTTTTAACATTGGTCTCTTATTCTATACACATGCAACACTTATTTCGGTATCATTTACAACCCCTTGATCACACATTATCTGATACAAAAAAAATTAAAGAATTAAGTATCAATTCATTTGTTTAAACAATCAAGACAATGTAATACTTATGAACAATTACATATACATTAATTACTTAACCAATACGACATATATTTGAAAGCAACTTTATATCAAACACAAAACAATACACAATATTTATATCGTATTCACTTTATAAGAAATTAACAATAAAAAAATTTAGGCAGAACTAAAAAACGTAGCATTACAATTTATTGGATCAGAAATTAGTAAGCTAAAAGCACTTTTTAATGTAAACATTTGTAAATAAGAAAGAAATATTATAATTTGAAAATTATTAGATCTGAAAGAACAAAGTACTCCAAAAAAATATTGATCAAGATTCGTTTGGAAGAAAGTACAAGTTCTTCGATTGTGGTCCTCTTATTCATATCACCTATCACAATTCATGTTTGATGTTAGTTTTTTCATTTGGATTTTTTTTCTTTTTTTTTCTTGATATACTGGACATTCTGTTTGTTATCTGTACAAGACAACTCTTCAAAACATAATTCAAACTGTCAATCACTTTGTCGACATTGATTCCATTGAATTACATAACACCTATACATAGATGCAATTGTACCAAATATAAAATAATAATCTCTCTTGACACCAAAGGTTCAAGAAGCCAAAACAACATCCCAAACCAAAAGAAAATAAAAAGAAAAAACCGTCATAAAAAAGAATCAAACTTTTACGGTGTTTTCGAAGAAAAATGAGAAGGTTTCACAATTTGAAATTCGAAAATGCTTAATTCAGTTAGAGGTTTATGAAGATTGATTAGTAGAATTGTTAAACGTCTGCGTGATTCGTGGGGTTATTATAATTTCCTTTTTAATCCTTTTTTTAAGCAATAAATTGATAACAACAATTTAAAAATTTAAGTCCGTCCTTTTTAATTAAAGTATTGGTCTGCAATATTATGTATCCGAAATAATATAATTTTTTTTTGATAATTAGTGAAAGAGTAGGGATAAAAAGTAATTTCTATCTTAGACCGTGTGATTTTCCTAATTTTACATCTAAATTACTAGGATCAAATGGGTTATGGCATGGATTATCAAATATATTAAAAAAATTCAATCCAAACTCAATTTTTCTAATTTTTTATTTTTATTTGTTCTTTAAAAATATTTAGTACCTAATAACCTTATTTTATTTTCTTTATAATAGTTATATATAACACATCAAATAAAAAATAGTTCTTTAAAAAAATTTTGATAAAAAAAGATTGAGTCAATTTGGGCAATATATCAACCTAATTTTTAGTTAATTGGGTCACTTAAATGGGCAGGGTAGATTGAATTTGTTTGTTACCCCTTTAACTGGGCCAAAGCCTAAAATTTTCAGCATTAATCTTAATGGGCTCAAATTCAATGAACATTAGGAGCCTATGTCATTGGCTCAAAATTCAAATTCAGTAGATATTTCTTTGTAGAAAATAATGTACTTTATTGAATTTGCTTACTTCAGAATGTTCAAGTTATAAAATAGTTGGCATGAGCCTAGATTTTAACTTATTACACATTAAATTATTTCCATAATTTTATTTTACATAAGTATTGTTTGTCAAATGCCTTTGTATATTATAGGTGTATATTCACATATCATAGGTGTATATTTTGTATATCATAGGTGTATATTACGTATATCTTGTATATATTATTTTAAAGGGAGCTCTATCATTACCGTCATAATTTACTAAGAATATATAAAAAGAACGCCATATAATTAAGGACACAATATTATTGTATATTGATGATATTAGATCAACTATTACAACATTACAAAAACTTAATAAATAAAATTACTCAACCGCGACTTCACTGTAATCATGGCAACAAATGGTACATGTTATCTTCCGATCCATCCAAGTTGATATACAACTCTTGTGATAGATGTGGTTGCATGGGAGTACACATGCACGTTTGGTTTTCCTAAACTCCGGGAGGCAAATTTGACATGTATTGTCATTGAAACAAATAAGGATAATCCCACCCCAAGCTTCTAAGATTAGAGATGCTGGATCTCTTCCATTAAGATTTATGATTGGAGGTGGTATTTGCCTGGTTGACATGATAAGCAAGTTTTTAGAGGAAGTTGATTGAATATTGTAGTAGCTAGGGAGAAATTAAAGATGATTTAATTTGAAAGTGTTTTATAACTAAGTTAATAATTAGCTAGTGCCATTTTATAGGCAAAAGAAGAGAAAGGAAAAAAGAAGAAGAGTGAACTCTTACTACACATACAAAATCTAACCAATTAGTTTTTAAAGGAAGTTCTACCATTTCTCTCATTATTTACTAAGAATATAAACAAATAACACAATGTTTATTGAAATTAACGGTATTAAAGCAACTATCATAATATTCAACCATGCACGCACCCACGCACACGCACACTATAACAAAAACAACTTTTAGCGGCATTAAATATTGACATTAATAAAGAGGGCTAAAGTCTTTACCCGCATTAGTTAAGTGTCATTAGAACCAATATCGCTAAAGGCTTTAGGGACATATACAAAGAGTGACAATTGCCAATAAAAATACATATTTAGCGGTAATTAAAAATTAATTGCCACTAATGATATTTTTATTGTAGTGACGGATGCACGCACGCATTGATGCACACACGGAGATGCACGCACGCACGGATGCACAAAAAAAATTAGATAGATAGAACAAGGTGCATATTACCAAAAAAAAAATACATACATAAGGGTGCAAATTGTAAAGTAATCAGAAATTGTTAGTTAGGTTTACTAGAAATTCTCAATTTTCTTTAGACATTGGAAATAAGTATCATCAATATATAATAGTAATTAACAAAGCTTAGATTTGTGATTTCTCACCAGGTCCCCCGTAAAGAAGAAAAAGGTAAGACTCTTTATCACTCTCAAGTCGTTCAAAAATAGCCTGATAGATATTGAGATTATCAATATGTATGGTCACTTTGTCCACTTGATTCACCATTCCTGTCTCGTTTAGAACTATAATACTTCTACAAAATGCGTCATAAAGATTGTCTCCGATTGGAAAATAACTTGATCCCATAGGAGGTTTAGGTACACCTGGTGGACTATACACGACTCCTCCCCATTCAACATTGGTAGCAAAGCTTGCCAAGCCAGTAAAGATTTCTTGCGGCCAAAATCCAACTTGTTCATAGTTGTCTGACAATAAAAGCCACCAATTTCCACTGTCCAAATCCTTATTTTCATAAAAAAAATAAAAAATGTTGATGTCAAATAATGTTTGTGTGCTTATCCAAATAAACAACCTTTTACTTATAAAAACTTTGATATAAATTCTAAATATATAAGACAAAAAAAAAACCTGTTCAATGTACATTCTTCCCTCAAATGTAGTGCCTCCACGGTGTGCAACACTATCCATGAGTGACATATCAAGAGGTATCCCAGTGTTTACTTGTACGAATCCAGAGCAAAACGTATTGAAACAATTTGTTTTATCAACCTAAAAATAGAAATATATAACGAATCCACAAACTTTTTTTTAGTTTGAAGTTTATAGTTAAATGAAAAGACGTGTCACTTTCAAGCACTCACGATAAAAAAAAAGCATAGAGGTTCATAAGATAAGTTACCTGAGTATGTATATATAACCTAGTTTTGGTATCTCCGTATAATGTTGGGTCTACCTAAAGTACAAAATATATACATTAAAATATACAATCAAAAATGGTTAATTTTTTCTAAAATAAAAGATATAAGTTTCATCTTAGAGGTTCAATATTTAATCATTATCACATCTCATTCTAATGAAACAATTAAATTACATATGTAAATGGACATGTTAAACTTACTCTCCAACCAACTTGTATGATTTCTGAGCCTTGTTGAATTTTTAGTCGACATGCACTATGTTGACGACCATTAACTTCAGGATTGTAAAAATTAGTTACCATGCCAGCGCCCTTAAACTTGTTATTTGCATCATATGGAGTTCGCGCTATTGCAACCTAAATATGATAAATACATAATTTTATTAACTCATATAAGATATCCAAACCTAAGAAGCCCCTTGTTGTAAATTAGACTAACAAGATTAAAAAATGTTGTTTTCTTAGAGTACATTA
Organism: Solanum habrochaites; assembly: GCA_027704765.1. NCBI lineage: Eukaryota > Viridiplantae > Streptophyta > Magnoliopsida > Solanales > Solanaceae > Solanum > Solanum habrochaites. The sequence continues at coordinate 55,665,791 of JAKWJA010002496.1, forward strand.
GATCAACATATTAGAAACTTTTCAAATGAAAATTGAAACTGAAAGATAAAAAGTATGATAAAATCTTCACAGTCATGTAATGTACCTTATATCCAGATATGTATCTTTCTTTTGGCCCACTATTGTTGTTGCTCTGCATTAGACAACATTGCAATATATGAGTTTTTCCATGATGATTATTGTAAACTTTTTATGTTTGTGTATCAAAAAATTTTCTTATTCTACATAATACATGGACTCTTAAGTAATGAATTATTCAAGTAAAAGCACTAAGTTGTTCACAAATTATCTTACTACATCAAATTGAGCATCAAATGTGACATCTTCTGGTGGTGGTGGCAGATGTCTTTGTCTTAAAATGTCATCTTTCGTAATTCTCTTAACAGGAACAGTCCCAAAAGGACAACCTCCATCCTTTGACCATATTGTCGATGACCAGCTACTTGTTGAGTCACTTGCATTTTTCTTTGTACTTGATAAAGCCGGTTTCATCTGTCCCATCGAATGTGCAGTTATATGTCAACAATATCCTATTCTTGTTTAATAAAACAAAGGGAATACGGAATGAGTGTAAATATATACCTTAGGATGAAAATTGTGGTCCTTCAACAACGGGTGATCAAATGCATGTTGTTTGTAGAAATCTACACAGTCATATATATCCCCATACTTAGTCTGCAAACAAAAACTTCGGTTCAAATCCTTTGTTCAACTTTATCTACATCCATGTAGTAACTATGGGGATACCATTAGTTTAGTTCCATGCATATATGATTTGCCTATTTAAAAAAAATTTAATTAGTAAAGTACATATAATCCTAATATAAGGGTTCTACGGTCACGAAAGTGTTAACTTATTACAATAAGAAATTTCAAAGGATTTGAGTGATAATAATAACAAATTAATTTTAATTTTTTTGAGTAGTCTTTTCTTGAGGGGATAATTTTGATTCGACTCCTCTTCATTTTCCCTAAATTTTTATTTGGATGAGATAAACACACGTTATAGATTTAAATTAATGATTAAGATTTGATAAATTAAAGATGAGTATTAACTATGATTAAGATAATTAATCACTTTCAAATATTTATTTCTTAAATATTTTTTAATCCTACAATTTTAGCCACTAAATTTATTCTTTCTTTTTTCCTTAAAAGCGACCCAATCATAGAGCTTTAAAAGGTTTTAAGTATGTAATCTTCAATTATCTTTATTATATCCAAAGAGGATAATGTCCAAGTACCCCCCACCGCCCCCCCCCCTAACCGAATGCCCGAAATCTCAGAGACACACTTATCTATATAGTCCTAGGACCAGCCCCCCCTGAACTATTTATAAAATTTTTTTCCCCTTTTCCGAGCCTACATACACTATCTTGTGGGCGTCCTATGGTTGACTTTTTTAAAAAAAAATTAGTGTCACGTAGGTTAAAAAGGGGCAGAAATTTACTTATAAAATAAGTTCATGGGACAATAGGACCTTAGTATAGTATAAGTGTGTCTCTGGAATTTCAGGCATAGGTTAAGGGGTACTTATGCATTTTGTCTTTATTTTTTCAAATATTTGATCGCTACATATGTGTAATGTAATTATACATATATTTTTGATGTGAGAGGTTCCAAATTTATTTCTCTTTAAACATTGAACATTTTTTTTACTAAAGGCAAATAAGAATTTAAAAAAATATATATTTAGGAGTGATATCATATACAACTAAAGTTGTGGGATTAAAAATATTTTTAAAATAAATATATGGAAGTAATTAATTATCTTAATCATAGTTAAAACTTATCTACAATTTATTAGATCTCAACCATTGATTTAAATCTATGATATGTGTCTCTCATTTAAATAAGAATTTGGGGAAAATGAAAGAAAAATAAATAAATAGAGAGAAGCCAAATCCAAATATTTTGATGGTAAAAAATTGAATTTTATGGCCGGGTCGTTTTAATTGTGTTCGTATTTATTAAACTAAAAATAAATATATATAAAAAAAATCACACATTGAGATTATATGTGATCGTTGTGTTAGCAAGAATTTTTCTTTTTTATGATTTATGTGTTACAACACATAATAATTAAGTTATTTTGATGGAAAAAACTCAATAGTTATATGACTATTTATTTATGAAATTTACCCCTCTAATATTTGACCATGAAAAGTTGACTAGGTGTTTGTGTATAGGTAAAAAGTACAATAATGTAGAGGGTTGACAATTTTCAAGTATCAACAAACAATTCTAAAAAGGGAAAAGAATGTAAGATTTTTTTTCCAGAAACTATGTGAGAAAAAAAATCTACTTCGAAATCAATATTATCAATCAAAAATAATAATGCTTGAAGAGATTTACGAGCACAATAAATTTAAAAAGATTAGAATATTACCTGAACAATTTTGATTGCTGGCTTATTTAAGAGTTTTAGTTGTCTTTCTAATCCGCGTCGCGTTTTTTGATTTGGACAAAATCCTCTCTCCTTGTACTCCGTCATAACTCAAAAGAAAATATAGTATCAACAAAATTTTTTGATGCATCATGAATTTATTTATTTTTATAGGCATGAGTGTAAGGTGTTTTTGGAAAATCAAACTTCAATTAGGAAGACCCTCATAAAGAACTAAGTTGACTATTATATAAGATATTGAATTTAAGCATGAATACATAATTTAAAAAGATTTTTATTTAGTAAATGTCTATTGCTCATTAAGTAAGTTTCAACTAATATCTAAAATAACAGTCTAACATAGATTTTAATAAAATTAATTCATGAAGTTTGATGATTTCACATTTATGTAATATCAAAAAGAACATTTGACCAAATGACTATGATATATCAACCAGTATCAAATTTTTTTTGGGAAAAATTGTCTATAAAGCAAAACTAATAATCTAAAACTAAGTGGATAGTAGGGTTTGATTTTAATTGTGCTCCATAGCAAACGTTAGCTAAATTTGCCAAACGTATTCCTCCCAGAAATCTCGTTCGCCATTTTCCATCTCGCTCGCCCTCTATCGCTTTAGTACACAGGTGTATATTTGTTCGTTTTTATAAGCGAAGGAGAAAATTGGATATACACATGCAAAAAATATTCTTCGTGTTCTACACTTAATTATACAATGACAAACATTTTACTTCAAATATGCAGAGAAAAAGGTCCCAAGGAATTATACAATTGCCGTGAAATTACCAAATTTTCTCAGCTTTATACAACGAAAGTGATATATTGTGTTTCTGTTTTGTATAAAGCGAAGAGAAAAACATTATCTTGCTTTACACTAATATTGCAGCGACATAGGCAGTGGACATTATACAATTGTGCATCTACAATTGAGTGAATGAAATAGGATAGCGAATTATAACAATTGCAGCGCAATAGGCCATGGAATTATTACAATTCCGGCCAGCGATTATACACTTTATATGTATAGTGAATTATACAGTTAGTTTGCAATGGGAGTTATTATGCAAAGTTATATAAATACACAGATAATTTTTTGTTTGCTATATGTGAAAGTTTGCCCATTGAGTATTTTTTACATATGATTGGTCATATTTAAAATGTTCACAATTTATATAAAATTAAATCAAATAATTTAATCGAACTAAAAAGATTTTTATTTAGTAAATGATATTGCTCATTAATAAGTTTTTAACTAACATCCAAAATAGCAGTCTAACATAGATGTGAATAGAATTAATTCATGAGGCTCGGTGATTTCACATTTATGTAATATCCAAAAAAAAAAAAAAACATTTGACTATATGACTATATATATGATATATCCACCTAATATCCAGTTTTTAAAACCATATCAGTTATATCTAAAATGTTCATGATTTAAATAAAAAATCGAGCTAAATAAAATAATCAAACATATATTTTTCTTATTGATACTTGCTTGATTTCCTTATTTACTTCATTGGTACTTGGTTCATGTTAATTGGTCATGCCTGATTTTCTTTACTCTTGTTTTTCATCTAATAAAAGTGATTTTAAAAAATTCATGTAGGTATATTTGATCCTTTTGCAAAGTTAGGGGATATATTTAATGTGTTCCACACATGTTTTTTTCTTTCTTTTTTTAGCATTCTTTATTTTAACGGATACTCCTTCCGTCCGGAATTGTTTGTCATGGTTTCTATTTTTAGAGTCAAAACTATACAACACTTTGACAACATTTTAAAGATATAATTTTATCATATTAATATACAAAAATTGCAATATTATGTACTTTCGGATAGTTTTAGAATATCCTAAAAAAAGTTTTAATATCGAATCATATAAATCTACTTTAACTTTGAAAATTAGTCAAATTGACTTTTGAAAGCGCAACATCAACATGACAAACAATTCTGAACGGAGAAAGTAATTTGATTATCTTAATGATTACATTAATTTTTTTTCTCATCTTCTTGTAAAAGTTATTTCGTTGGTAGAAAAATAAATTACTATATAGCTACAAAAAAGTTAGTCTTAAATTTTTTTCTTACTTTTTCTTTTTGTTTTTTTTTTAATTCACATTTCTTACTTTTTATTTCTCTTATTTTCACACTTTAAATCAAATAAGAATAGAAAACATAAATAATAATAAATAAATATATATTTAAGGGAAATATTAAAACACAAATTAACCACTGAATCAAAGAACTGAAAAAAGTTCATGTGTGACAAAGATCAATATGACCCTGAACTTTACTAGAATGATATAATATGGATCCACATGATTTTTTTAATCAAAAAAATAATTTAAAATTATTTCTTCCTTTTCATTAGACAAAAAAGACATATCTGGCATTTGTGTAATAGTAAAAGTATACATAGACCATTTGTGTTATGATAATTGATAAAAATATATGTGAATCACTTTTATAAGAGAATTTTTAATTTTAAATCACAAAATTGAAAGATATATAAACTCTTTTCCTTGTTTATGTGAGATTTTTTTTTTCCTTTTAAATTTCCTTATATGCTTTGTTTAACCTCTTCAGAAAAGAAAAGAAAAAGAACATATTTTTGGGATGAATGTTCCTCAAAATTGAGTTGTTCAATGCATTAAAGGGAAACAAAGAGTTTTTAGTTTTGAAATTGTTAGTTTTTAATCCTTAAAGATGTCACAAAAATAATGTCCTTATCTTTGGTGAATTGTCTCCAATTATAATTCGGTAATTAAGCTTGATCAATCTTTCTAGCAACAACATTAACTTTTAATCGTATAAAATAATTGTTCCAAATTCTTCATTATAGTTTACTTTTAATAAATGGAAAATTTAGTACACTGTATTTCTTATAATTGAGGGGTAAATTTAAATTACTCCACTATTCCCTCCATTTCATATTAGATGGACATTTTATCAAAAGTAATTATTTAATTATATTTGATCACTTACCGAAACCATGATAGAATTAATTAACTTTTTGCTATTTTAACCTTACAATTAATATGATTTTTGGAATGTGAACAATTCCTAATACTCTCTCTCTGTATATATATTTCCTATACCATATACTTTCTTTGCTCCTACTTAATTACTTTGTTTAATTTTTTTTAATTGTTAATTTTGACAAATCAAGAAAAATAATTTTTTTTACTATTATATTCTCAATTAATTAATTTTTAAAAAAGGTGAAACTTCTTAAATTTTTAATTCATCCATTTTATAACTAATAATTGTATCAATTCAAAAATAAATAAGTAATTAAGAACAGAGGATATATATATTATTTTATTTTATTTTATTTTTCTAACTTATTTTTATGTGCATTGATATAACAAAAGGACAACATTATGAAACTAATTAATTCGTTAGTAATTCTTAATCATGGTGTACAATAGAAAGAGTAATCAAGGAGATATTTAAGATCAAATTCGAATAGTAGGACAAACTTACTCTATTTTCCCGGGGACATTTTTGGTCTTTTGCCCATTATTCAAATTAATGTATGTGGTACGTTTTGGTAACGTTACATATGAAACGTCACCAACTTTAATGAAAATTATAACTTATTAAACATATATTATATACCCTATGAGGCAGTTTTCAATTTCTCTCTCGTTTAATCTACACGAAAACACTTTTCTCTCTCTGAGGACATTGCTACATGTAAGTAAACGTATGAACTCAATTATGATTTTATTTTCACTTTCTCTTATCAAGTTAATATTATTGAACTATTAACCATATAAGACTCTGAAATATGTACTTGTTTTAATTTGCTTACTGCATTTTTGTTAGGGCGGGACATAAACATCGGAAACTTAAAACATCGAATCGAATCGATTTTTTTTTGTATTTCGGTTTTCAATTCGGTATACGTTTTTATATTTTTCGGTTCGGTTTGATATGTAATTTTGTATTATTCGATATTATATTATAATATATATTTATATTATATTAATTATTAATGTTAAATAATTATTATTATAATTTAAAATAAAAAAGTAAAAAGTAAAAGATACTTTTTTGGTGTAGCTATTTTTAGTCCATTAAGTTGAAAAATCAAACAAAGAATTTGTAAATTTTTAAAAGTCCACCAAGCAGGTCCTTTGAAAAAATCGAAATAATAATATAAATCGAACCGAATCGAATTATTTTTATGGTGTTCAGTACACGTTGTACAAGAACTAAAAACCGAAAACCCCCCCGAAAACGAATCGAATTACCGAATGTGAGATTCAGATGAGAATGTTGAATACTTTGAAAGTCGAAAAGTGGCATTTGCTTAGTACTATTAGTTAACTTTCTGAATTTTAACGTTCAGAAATACCAGTAAACTCGTGTGTACTGGATGATGAAGAGTGCTAGGAGATATGATGTAGATACAATTTGCCTCGTGATATTCTGGATGGAATTCTAGGGCGCTTGCCTTTGAATGATGCAGTGAAGAGTAGTATCTTGTCGAAAGATTGGAGGTATAAATGGGCCACACGTAAAGAGCTTGAGTTTGATTATCACTTTCTCGAGTCGTTTGCACATTTTCAAGAAGCTAAAACAATTCATTTATCAAGTACTCTTACTCCATAAAGGACCAATACTGAAGTTTAGACTTGGAGGGTCTAACTTGATAAGATTTCGTGATATTGATCATTGGATACTTTTCTTCTCAAAGAAAAATGTCGAGGAATTCACCCTTCGTGTAAGATCAGACAACGATTATCATTTACCTTCTAACCTTTTTACATTCGAGAAACTAAGGCTTTTGGAAGTTGAAAATTACTTATTCCACCCTCCACCGGATTTCAAAGGGTTTAAGAAGCTTGTTAATCTTGGTCTTCATTGTGTCACTTTTCTTCCGACAGTATTAAGGAATCTTATCTCTCAATGCTCATTTCTTTGAAATATTGAAGTTGAATTACTGCACAAACTTTGACACCCTTGGAATTGATGCTGCTAATCTCAAATGCTTTGAATTTAGAGGGAAGTCAAGGTCCATTTGCTTCAAGAATGCCCCTATGCTTAAGGAAGTTACTATATGGCTCGATTCACAAGTTTCGACAGATCTATCTCCTGTTTGTTCTAATCTTATAAACTTCTTCCATTACATGCCTTGCCTAATGGAACTGGATATAAGAGGTGTTTCATTAAAGGTAATGGACATTATTTGTGTTATTATATTTATTGGATTATAGTCTAGTGAATTGAAGTTTGGTACTTCTCAAAACCAAATTATGTATCTTGAACTAATTTTTGACATGCTTCTAGGATTTGACAATGGGAAGTCTGTCAGGGAATTCGACTGTTTTGAGCAACGTCAAATCTCTCAGAATTCGGAGAATGTTATTTGAAAACAGTGAGGAGGTTTTAGGTGCTGTGTACTTGATTGCAAGTTGCCCCAAATTACAAGAGCTGACTATTGAATGTGTACCTACTCTCTCCTCTGTAAAGGAAATTTGATAAAAATTTGTCCTCAGTATCCAGCCTGACCACTTCCTGAATTTTTTTAGGAAATAATGAACGATGTTATGGAACCTGTTGCAGTTGTACAATACTTACGAAACCATCAAAGCTTGTATGATTCTGTGAAGCTGCTTCGGAGAGTGCATATGAATACGTTTAGTGGTTTTGAGATAGAAATGGAATTTGTGAGGCTTATATTAGAATCTGCGTAGACAACTGATGGACAAGATGAAGCAATTTCATCAAGCATCACCTAATGTTGAATTCACATTTGAAGAAGTTGTTGAAGAAGATCTTAGACCAAATGAACCCCTAGAAGTCATGGAAGTACCATGACTTTGATCAGTGATTTAGTATTAGGTTCGTTGATCTCGTATATATTACAAATTGTGCATCGAGACAGTAATGGTGACAAGAGAGGGTTTATCTTTTGTTATTTTATTTGTTTTTTTTTCGTATGAGTTTGAGTTTACCTGTCCGTGTTGCCTAATACATTTTGTATGAACTTATTAAACGGAAAAGGGTCATGTTTGCGCCTTTACTATCTCTATTGTTTAAGTTGTCAACTATATATAAGCCTACTGTTACACAATGAATTTGTATGTTAACAGTCACGAGCAACTTGTGTAATAGTCCTCATGAATCGATCATGGAAGCAAACCCGAACATAACCAGTGCCAACTATTTTACAAGCTACATCATTGCCCATTACTACAGTTCCTCCACTTTTCTCATAGCTGCTAAACATGTCTCTTTGAAACTCCATATGCAGAGTACAACCAACTCTTTTGTTACTATTATCGAGAAATATATTAGATGTATTACTGGTCTTGCCATGTAAGCTAAACTAATTTTGTTCACATTCTGTTTTTGACCATGACATCTGGTCTACCAAAGCCTCAGGGTGCACAACATCAAAGTTTTGAATTTCATTAATACATACTGCTTTTTTTTCTGACAATTAATTATAACTTTTTTTTACTTTCTCAAACTAAGCGTCACTCGTGATCCAGTCCAATCTTTATTTGAAACTAGATATTCAAGACTCGAGATCCAAGCCCAGACAAAAAAGGATGTGTAATTAGATAATTTTTCCTTTAAAATTGGGTTATGTTTGATTGGACTAAAATCAGCCCAATATGAAATTATCTGATGCCCAAGTCCCAACCTATAAAATTTTGGGTCTTTCTCAGCGGACTCTGCTATGGGTAAGCCTCTGAACTCAATTCTGTAAATGGGAAATCCCAACGGTGACACAAATTTCGAAACTCGAACTCAACTCTGTAAATGGGAAATCCGAACAGTGACACAAGTTTCGAAACTCAATGGATAACCGGTCTGGCCGTTTTTCTGATATTAATGTCAATTGATTTCTTCAACAGAATCTAGGTTGACTTTCTAGCTTATTTGATGCTGATATGCTTTTGTATTTGAAAAAAAAGTAGCAAAACAATCTCGATCGATAATCGATCGAGACTGTTTACAGAAATTGTGAATTCTAATTGATTAGCTTCTTCCTTGGCGCAAGCTATGGTCTAAACCCCTTTGTAGTTTTTCATTTTGTGAGTAACAAAGCCTTTTACATTAAGGACTGAGTGAAATGAAAAGTCATATGTATTACAAAAAGTGCTGAATTTTCAGTTTGTGAAAAAGTTTAATCTCATGTTCTGTAGTACAACTCTCTATTGAATTCTCAACTCTAAAAGATAATATATATTATATATATATATATATATATATTATATAATATATATATAATCTATAATATATATATATATATATATGGGAAAAGGGTCTGATAAAGTCTTCAACTTGTCATTGGAGCTGATATATCTCTCGTATGAAAGTGACTCATATTGCTCTACCATTATACAAACGGTTACATATCCCTGGTCGTTACACAAAATGGCTCAACATATACCCTTATTTAACTGAAGTTAAAAAAAATTAGTTTAAATTTATATTGTTATCAATTTTATTATTTTTTTTTAAATTATTTAGGGATATAATATGTTCTTCTATCAAAGTTCAAGATATATTTTAATTTTTTTTATACATAATTATTTTTTAAACTTTCTTTTTATTATAATTATGTGAGTTTTTTATTCTTATCTATTTTTTCTTTCATTCCTTTTTTAAAGAAAAAATTAAACTATTTTTTTTGTCATATTGTATTTGCTTTTTGTATCGAAAGAAAAAAATTTGGTAACTACAATAAGTTTTACAAGATTATACGGAAACATAAATAAATTTGATTATCCAAAATAATAATTCTACATTAGTCATTGAAACAAAAAAAAAAGTCAAAAAAAGATGTTGACGAGGGATTAAAATTATCATATTTGATTATATATTCTAGAAAAAAATAGTAAAAAGTTAGTTAAAATTTCGTTTTTTATTTGTCGTTAGAGGAGCAAGGGGTAAATGTGAGAGCCATTTTGTTATAAGTAGGGAAATATATGAGCCAATTTCATAACAAGGGGTATTTCTATCAGCTCCAAATGACAAAGTTGAGGGGTATATTGAGAAGATATTAGGATGCTTGCTTTGGAATTATGTGAAAATGGAGGTATAAGTGGGTAATACTTTTTTGAACTAGTGTTTGATGATAACGTTGGCAAAGGACTCCGGTCTCCTGAAAACTTGAATGGAATTTTTGAAGCATGTATTGTCATTGCAACTGCATTTGAGAAAACAGGTATTGTGACAAGTGCAGATTTCAGTCACGGGGGAATGAAAATGATGGACGACATGAAGCAGTTCCTCGAGCATCACCCAATGTAGAGTTTATTTACCAAGAAGTTGATATTCATTTTTGAAATTTCTAGGTAAACGGCTCACCACTGAGATTGTTCGATCCTTTTAGTTTCTTTGTGTGCTTTGTTTGATCTCTTCAGAAACGAAAAAAATATTTTTCTTAAAAGGGGTAAAAGATGCACATTAGCGATCTTTTATTATTTTAAAAAATATACATTTCAATAAAAAATCAATAAATAGTTAAATTGCGCATCTTTTTTTTTTTTTAAATTAGTTTAAAATGAAATTGTGTTTAAACAAAAGTCCTTGAAGAAATTATTTAAATTAATTGGATGACTTTTAAGTAATAAATCATTAGTTGAGTGACTTTCTAAGTGAAATATCAATAGTTGGGTGACTTTTGAGTGATGAAACAAAATTGAGTGACTTTCTAAGTAAACTACTCAAAGTTGAGTGACTTTCAAAGTAAACTAGTCAAAGTAGAGTAACCATCTGAGATATTAACTCTAATCAATTAGTTGTGTAATAATAACTTTTCTGATTATTTGTATATAATTAACTTTACTATTTATGGTGTAGTTATATCGATATAACATAAAATAATAATAATAAGGCTAAACCCATCGGTGACCTCCTAAACTTTGCAACAAGTTTCACTTAGATACCTCAACTAAGCGATGTTCATTTTAGACACCTCATTTAGGGTCCCGTTATGTTATTTTGACATTTTTCTGATGATAAACAAAAAATGACATATTACATAAATGTGTCCTTCAACTTGACCTCATTTTACGTTTATGTCCTCCAACTTTGGATATGCACAAGAAGACACTTAAACTTGTATGAAATAGATCAAGTAAACACACGAGTCCTACATAGCGCTATACACGTAGGACATCACATAGGACAAAAATGACATGTAGGACATGTGCATCTTTTTTTCACCTTTAAACAAGTTTAAGTGCCTACTTGTGCAAATCCAAAGTTGAAGGACATAGTTGTGATTTAGAGCAAAATTAAATGACATATTTATTTATTAAGCCAACAAAAGACTGAAAGAGAGTGTAATACACTCGTTGATGATGTGACAAATATTAATTAAATGATTACATGTGTTATTTTCAATTAAAATTTTATTTTAAAATCTATTTAGTAAATAAGATAGAAATATTATTCTAACAAAAATCTCTTTCATACACTCAAAATCTCTTTTGTGCTTATTAAAAAAATATTCTTTCCCTTTTACTATTTTTCATACTTATTTTTCTTCTTTCTTTTTAGTGTTGTTTTTTGGAAAGAAGAGAGAGAGAGGAAACAAAGGCAAGGAGAATAAATATGAAATATGGGTTTTAGTACCCATTTTTTCTGGTAAAAAGTGGAGGGAGGTGATGGTAGATTTAGAAAAATAATACAATGAATAAGAAGAAAAATTACTTACAAAAGAACGTGAATAAAAATTTGACCTTCATCGTGTAACATCCCACAAATTGAGATAGCTAGGAAGAAGCTTAAAGGTGGAAATAGTCAGTTTTGGAAAGAATTAAAATCTAGAAATTTTCCTAAGTTGGGGAAAAATGAGTTTTTTGGTCAACTTAAAATGTCCATAACTCCTAGTTCAAGATGAGTTAGAGTAGTATTGATATGGCTGGAAAGCCCTTGGAGATATCTTTCCAACGCCGCCGAGTTTGCGCGATTTCGATTTCGTATGAGTGAGTTATGCCTTTCAAAAATTAGGTTGTTGAATTAAGGATAGTCAAATACGAATATGGGAAGTGCAAAGTTATCTTTTTCTTAACCAATTATTCTATTTAATTTTTGGTAATAAATTGGGGTCTAAACTGATCCTATTAACTTTACGCTTTTAGAAAAGATGTTAGGGTTTTGGGAGAAGAGAAAAGAAAAGGAGAAAAGAGAATCAAAAGCAAGAACGTTCAAGATCATCGAAGTTCGGCATGCGAAATTCGTCGGGGATATTATTTAAAAAGGTATGTGAGACTCTCATAACGTTCGAATCGTTCTCCCACGTGCTAAGCATATTATTTCAGTTTGGATTTGTCCTATAATCATTAGAATATTGATATCTTGATACCTTTTTCTTGAATTCATATGTTGTTCCTAAATTGCCTGAGTTATGAAGTTTTTGAATTCATTACGTCGCATTATGGGGTCAATTCGATTAGGTTCTTAGGTACATTTGTTGGGTATCTGTATCTAAAAGAAATTTTAAAAAAAGAACCGAGTTTTGGTGAATTAGGAAAGAAAAACGAAGAAGAAACTTCGACGAGCGAAATCTGGACATGGAACGCGTCGCGCCACCTGTTAACACAATCAAAAGTTTTTCTCTACGTACACGAGGTGTTAGGTGTTCTACCACAAATGACGTCTTCGGAACCAAAATTAAATCATGTCTCCGCGTCGTGGACCCACCTTGAAATCTTGTTTTTCAGTCTTTTCTCATGTTTAGCCATCTAAAATCATTTCTAAACAACATGAGATCCTTCCAAACACAAATCTTAATCTTTGAATCCATAATTCAATTCAAGGATCAGTTAATAGTCAAGTCAAGATTAGTGAAGAGTCAAGTTAAGATAAGTTAAGAGCCAAGTCAAGATCAGTAAAGAGTCAAATCATAAGTAGTTAAGATCAAAGACAAGAAAAATCAAAAGTCAAGTAAGAGAAGTTCATTTCAAGTTTTCATAAGTCTTTTACAAAAGTTTTAACTTTGATTTAAGACTTAAGTTTGAGTTCAGTAAAGAGTACAGTTGAAGTTCTTTCTTCAAAAGAAGTATATGGGACTATGTTTTCCGAAAAGAGATTTAATATGTTTTAACATTAAATAAGAACGAAAATTTGATGTTGAACGAGATCTTTGGGCTGGTTTATAAAGAGTAATAGTTTTTAGTTTATAAACTGAAGCAAGCTGGCAAACTAAGATTCAAGATAGCATTTGAGCTAACTTTTTGAGCCAAAATCTCACAATACGGAAAATTGTTTTAAACAATGAGTTAAGTATATTTTGGAGAGTAGTATTGAGCACCGATATGGGGATGCGAGTTTCAAATTAACTCAAGTCTGCATGAAAACCATGTAGCCATCACGGGTAGAAAAGGGTCATACTTTTTAGATGAATTTTTTCCACAGTTTACTAGTGGATTCATTAGGCAGTTCAGGTCCTATACTTTTGCAAGGTTAGGATGGGCCGAACAGCGTGGATCGAGTAACGTTATATCATTACTATAACTAATAAGTGATAACTGTCAGTTAGAGAAACCCCCACAACAATAGTTGCATGATTCCTCAAGAGCATATGCTTAGTATGAATGGAGGTATGTGACTTTATTAATGCATTGCACGAGTAGACTTTGAGAGGAAGCATGACATGTATTTTATTATGATTATGAATTGACATCAGATTATTTTGTACTTTTACATATATCTCAGTGTTATTATGTATCTTTGTATACAACAGAGTTTACATCATATTTTAAAACAGTTTTTCATTATTATGCACTTACTTTTAGATTGCTTAATATTGAAATGAGTTTAGTAAATATTCATGAGTTGAGAAGAGTCAAAGTAAGTGTTTCTTTCAGGATCTCCTTCACGGCCTATGTTGTTAGCACTCCCCCAAAGCGCATACTCGTACATTTCCAATGTACTAATGCAGGTGGCCGTGCATCTTTTTATGATGCAGACGAAGGTAACTAGGATCGACATCCAGAAACGTTACCTTGATCCAGTGAGCAGTTCAGAGTCCGTTGGTTAGCCTCCCTGCTTTTCGGAGGATCCATCTTCATTGATTTCTAGTTTAGTTCATTAGGATGTTTGGGGGGGGGGGGGGGTGGGTTCCCAAATATCCATCTCAGTTATTAGAGGCTTCATAGATAGTCAGTCAGATGTTAGTTCTTTCGTCAAAGTTTTTTATTAACTTATTATCATATTTGAGTTGCCATTTTCGCTAAGGTAAATGTTTATTTTCAAAACATTTTTATTTCAGTTTTAGTTGAGTTATTTAGCATCTTAATCCTTGTATTAATGTTTTAAGTCTTCCGCTGAGTAAGTAACCTAGGCCAAAGGTTCACTTGAGGCCAGTAATGGTCTCCGAGTGTCGGCTATGTTCAGGGTATAGGCTCGGGGCGTGACACATTGAAGGAGTTTAAACTTGAAAAAAAGGTGTATGTTTGGGGGAAGTCTTGAAAAATGGAGGAAAAGAAGAGAAAATAAAATTAAAATGGCTAGATTGAGTCTTTCACGCGCTATTGTTGAGTTTATCACACCCACTTTTACATGTTAGTAAAATGTGTCAAAATGACACAACAGAACCCTACATGAGGTGTCTAAATGAACATCGTCTAGTTGAGGTGTCTAAGTGAAACTTTGTGCTAACTTTAGAGGTCACCGATGAGTTTGGACATAAATTAACCGTAGCTATTTACTCAATTTGTGCCTATTTACTTGTCCCTATTTATTCTTTTCGTTGTTCCTACTTGTCCATTTTGACAAATCAAGAAAACAATTTCTCCCTATTATACCCTCATTAAACTTCTTAAAAATTTCTAAGTTTTAATTCACGCTTTTTGAAATCATAATTAATAAGGATAAAATTGTAACTTCACTATGCTAATTATTGTTATCTTAATATGTGTCATTTCTAAAGTGGACAAAATAGGGACGGAGGGAGTATATTAGGCAAATTACAAAAAACACATACTTTTAAATTAAAATTACAATTTATCCCTTAAAAAAATCATAATTGCAAAATCTCTCAAACGAAATGATAATATAAGTGACGATACATTAAAAACAGGGACTAATACATTAATAACCCAAAAATCAAAGTGTTGATACATTAAAAAGAGTGAGGATACAGTAATGGAGGGTCTGAATACATTATGGTCAAAAAACCAAAGTACTGATACATTAAAAAGAGGGTGGATACATTAATGATATTTTTTACTTAAGAAAAAAATGAAAGATTTCGGATATTTGTAAAACTTATAGGGGATAATGGTAATAGCTAAACTAAAAGTTGAAAATTTCTGTATTCTTATTGTAAATGTATATAAATGTTTGTCAGATGCTGTAGTTTTATCCAACTTTTAAAATTGGGCTATGTTTGATTGGACTAAAATAAGCCCAATATGAAATTTTGGACGATTGGACAAGTTATCATGTTTGAGCCAGTTTCTGCTAAAGCATTAAGCAAGGAGTTAAAACACAAAACATCACCCTAGAGAAAATAGAGGGAAAAATTCAATTTCTCTCAACGGATTCTCCTATGGGTAAGCCTCTGAGTTCAACTTTCTGACGGTGAAATACCAACATTGACATAAAGTTCGAAACTCGGTAGATAATGGATCTGGCCGTTTTTCTGGTATGAATGCTTATTGATTTCTTCAACAGAATCTAGGTTGAAATTTCTAGCTTAATTGAATTTGATATGCTTTTGTATTTGAAAAAAAGTAGCAAACAGTCTCGATCTATTAGGGATCGAGACTGTTTACGAAAACTGTGAATTCTGATTGATTACCTTCTTCCTTTGCGCAAGCTATGGTCTAAAACCCTTTGTTGTGTTCCATTTTGTGAGTAACAAAGCCTTTTACATTAGGGACAGAGTGAAATAGTCATATGTATGTTTACAACTCTCTATTGAATTGATATCTTTCTCCTTTCTCTATCTCTAAACCATACATATGTATCTTAAATTGGAAGAAGAAATTTGTGGGGGGGGGGGGGGGGGGGGCATAAAAAAAATTGTGATATAGGAATATGATGATGAAAGATGAAAGTCATTAATGAAGTAGACATGGGGAACCAAAATACCAATCACCTACTTAAAATATTTCTAGGACATAACAATTAGTGTGTAATAGAACTGTTCCTAGGGAATATTAATAACGTTTATGCTTATTTGGATTATAATTACTTTGTATTTATTTTGTTAGTTATATCTCTATAATATACAAAAAATAATAAGGCTAAAACTCTCGGTCACCTTCTAAAGTTGACAACTAATTTCATGACTTGGTAAATAAATAGAAATATATTCTAAAAAATCTATTTTTCATACACTCAAATTCTGTTTTGTGCTTTTTTTTTTAAAAATTTTCTTCCTTTTAATATTTTCATCTTATTCTTATTCTTTCTTTTAGTGTTGGGTTTTTGGGAAGAATAGAGGGAGAGGAAGAAACAGATAGAATAAATATGAAATATGAGTGTAGGTGTCCATTTTTCCGGCAAAAAGTGGAGTGAGGTGATGGTAGATTTAGATAATTAATCAAATGAATAAGAAAAATGACTTAGAAACGAATATGAATAAAAAATTTAACCTCCATTGAAAGAGTTTAAGCTTGAAAAAAAGGGGTGTAGGGGGGGGGGGAGAGGGAGGGGGGTCTAAACTGAACATCGTCTAGTTGAGTTGTCTAAGTGAAACTTTGTGCTAACTTTAGAAGCTTATCAATGAGTTTGGACAAAAAATAATTGTAGCTTTTTACTCCCCTTTGTTCGTATTTACTTGTCTGTATTTCTTCTTTTAGTTGTTCCTATTTACTTGTCCATTTTGACAAATCAATAAATGATAACTTTTTTTCCTATTATACCCTTATTTAAACTTCTTGAAAATTTCTAAGTTTTAATTACGCTTTTCGACATCATAATTAATAAGGATAAATATAAATGTTAATTATTGTATTTAGATATGTCGTTATTTCTAAAGGGGACAACTAAATAGGGAATGTAAGTTAGTATTTTGGGCAAATTACAGAAATCACATACTTTTAAAGCAAAATTATAATTTATCCCTTAAAAATTTATAAACACAGAAATCTCTCAAACGGAACAATAATATAAACGCTGATACATTAAAAAGAGGGTCAAATACATATATGACCAAAAAATCAAAGCGTTGATACATTAAAAAAAGGGAGGATACAGTATTGGAGGGTCCGAATACATTAATGGCCAAAAACCAAAGTGCTGATACTTTAAAAAGATGGTCGGATACATTAATAAAGGGTCGGATAAATTAATGATATTTTTTATTTAAGAAAAAAAATGAAAATTTTTGGAGATTTGTAAAACTTATAAGGGATAATGGTAATTATTAAACTAAAAGTATTTCTATAGTTATTGCCTATATAGGAATAAGTGATTGAAGATAGTATTAATGAAGATAGACAGGGGAACAAAATCCAATCACATAAAAATATGCTAGACATAAAATAGGTTGTGTAATATAACTTTCTATTAACTCATTAATAACTGTTCTGATTATTTGTATATAATTAACTTTGTTATTTATTTTGTAGTTATATCTATATAATATACAAAAAATAATACGGCTAAACTCATCGGTAACCTTCTAAAGTTGACAACTAATTTCATGACTTGGTAAATAAAATAGAAATATTATTCTAAAAAAATCTCTTTTTCATTACACTCAAAATCTTTTTTGTGCTCTTTTTTTTAAAATATTCTTTCCTTTTACTATTTTTCATATTTATTCTTCTTCTTTCTTTTTAGTGTTGTTTTTTTGGGAAGAATAGAGGGAGAGGAAGAAAGACAGATAGAATAAATATGAAATATGAGTGTAGGTGTCCATTTTTCCGGCAAAAAGTGGAGTGAGGTGATGGTAGATTGATGGTTTTAGATTTAGATAATTAATCAAGATGATAAGAAAAATACCTTAGACAAACATCGGAATATGAATAAAAAATTTAACTCCATTGAAAGAGTTAAGCTTGTGAAAAAAGGGGTGTAGGGGGGGGGGGGGAGAGGGAGGGGGGTCTAAAATGCATCGTCTAGTTGAGTGTCTAGTGAAAACGTGTGCTAAATTAGCAGCTTATCAATGAGTTTGGACAAAAAAATAATTTGTGCTTTTACTTCCCCTTTGTTCGGATTACTGGATCTGTATTTCTTCTTTTAGTTGTTCCTATTTACTTGTCCATTTTGACAAATCAAGAAATGATAACTTTTTTTCCTATTATACCCTTATTTAAACTTCTTGAAAATTTCTAAGTTTTAATTCACGCTTTTCGAAATCATAATTAATAAGGATAAAATAACTTCACAATGTTAATTATTGTTATCTTAATATGTCTGTTATTTCTAAAGTGGACAACTAAATAGGGATGTAGTTAGTATTTTGGGCAAATTACAGAAATCACATACTTTTTAAACAAAATTATAATTTATCCCGTAAAAATTATAAACACAGAAATCTCTCAAACGGAAAATATATAAACGTGTGAGACATTAAAAAGAGGGTCAAATACATATATGACCAAAAAATCAAGCTGGATACATTAAACAAAAAGGCGAGGGATACAGTATTGGAGGAGTTCCCCGGGGAGCCGAAAATACATTTATGCAAAAACCAAAGTGCTGATACTTAAAAGATGTAGGATACTTAATAAAGGTGGATAAATTAATGATATTTTTTATTTAAGAAAAAAATGAAAATTTTGGAGAGTTTGTAAAACTTATAAGGGGATAATGTGTAATTATTTAAACATTAAAGGTATTTCTATATTATTGCTATAGGAATATTGATGAAAGATAAAGTATTAATGAAGATAGACATGGGGAACAAAATACCAATCACATAAAATATTTCTAGACATAATCAATTAGTTGTGTAATAATAACTTTCCTATTTAATATTAATAACTTTTCTGATTATTTGTATATAATTAACTTTGTTATTTATTTTGTAGTTATATCTATATAATATACAAAAAATAATACGCTAAAATATCGGTAACCTTCTAAAGTTGACAAACGAATTCATGAATTGGTAAATAAAATAGAAATATTATTCTAAAAAAATCTCTTTTTTTCTATTTACAACTCAAAATCTTTTTTGTGCTTTTTTTTTTTTAAAAATATTCTTTCCTTTTACTATTTTTCATATTTATTCTTCTTCTTTCTTTTTAGTGTTGTTTTTTTGGGAGAGAATAGAGGGAGAGAGGCAGAAAGACAAGATAGAAATAAATATGAAATAGGAGTTAGTTGTCCATTTTTCCGGACACAAAAAAAAAAAGTGGACCTCAGTTGAGGTGACTGGTAGGTTAGTAGATTTAGAAATTAATCCAATGAATAAGGAGACAAAAATGACTTAGAAAACGAAAATATGAATAAAAAATTTAACCTCAACATTGAAAGAGTTTAAGCTTGGAAAAAAAGGGGGTAGGGGGGGGGGGAGAGGGAGGGGGGGTACTCTAAATGAACATCGTCTAGTTGAGTTGTTAAGTGAAACTGTGGCTAACTTTAGAAAGCTATCCAATGGTTTGGACACAATAATGAATTGTTGTTAGCCTTGTAATCCCCTTTGTTCGGATTGCAATTTGTCTGTATTTCTTCTGTGAGTTGTTCCTATTACTTGTAAATTTTGACAATCAAATAAATGATAACTTTTTTTCCTATTATACCCTTATTTAAACTTCTTGAAAATTTCTAAGTTTTAATTCACGCTTTTCGAAATCATAATTAATAAGGATAAAATAACTTCACAATGTTAATTATTGTTATCTTAATATGTCTGTTATTTCTAAAGTGGACAACTAAATAGGGATGTAGTTAGTATTTTGGGCAAATTACAGAAATCACATACTTTTAAAGCAAAATTATAATTTATCCCTTAAAAATTTATAAACACAGAAATCTCTCAAACGGAACAATAATATAAACGCTGATACATTAAAAAGAGGGTCAAATACATATATGACCAAAAAATCAAAGCGTTGATACATTCTAAAAAAATAGGCGATACATCTCCGACACATCATACCCCAATCCCATCTTCCACAAACTCCCACCCCCAACCCTACCCACAACCGCAGCCGCGGACCTTTCGGGATGCAGCCGCCCAGGCCCGTCGATATTCCTTGCCCCAAGACTCTGACCCCAGAGACCATCCCCCCACGGGGTCAGCGCCACACAGTGCGCCCCGCGCCACTCACTCATGATCACCAACCTCCACCCCCCATCGCCCCCCCCTCATTTATTTAACCCCACACCTCTACACCCTCTACAACAGTAGATCCATCTCCACCCAACCCGCGTTTACCCCTCATCACACCACCCCACCCGAGATGCACGAGAAAAGTGGAGAAGGGAGCGTAACACGAGTCTCCAACCACAACTAAGAATCGGACCCAGACCGAGATATGGGAAAAAAAACAAAAGGACACCGATCTCGAGAAGGGAAAAAGACTAGTCGGGACCACGGGAAGCGGGACTGAAGGATCAGAAAGCGGGAGGCAGTGACCCATGAACCGGGGATAAGAGATAGGCAAGAGGGGAGAGGGAAGAAAAAAAAATTGAAATGGCCAAAACCAAGGTGCGCGGAGAGGTGTAAAAAATGATCAAGGGATAATGGAATTATTAAACTAAAAGTATTTCTATAGTTATTGCTATTGTAAATCTATATAAAAATGTTTGTCAGATTTTGTAGTTTTTTCCAGCTTTTAAAATTGGGCTATGTTTGAATGGACTAAAATAAGCCCAATATGAAATTTTGGACGGATTGGATAGGTTATAAAGTTTTGAAGCATTAAGCAAGGAGTTGAAACACAAAACATCACCCTAGAGAAAATAGAGGGCAGCTTTGATCTCTCTCAGCGGACTCTCCTATGGGTAAGCCTCTGAGTTCAACTCTCTGACGGTGAAATCCCAACATTGATAAAGTTCGACACTCGGTAGATAACGGATCTGGCCGTTTTTCTGGTACGAATGCTTATTGATTTCTTCAACAGAATCTATATATGATTTTGATATGCTTTTGCGTTTGAAAAAAAGTTAGCAAACAGTCTCGATCTATTAGGGATCAAGACTGTTTACAGAAATTATAAATTCTGATTGATTAGCTTCAAGCTATGGTCTAAACCCCTTTGTTGTGTTGCATTTTGTAAGTAACAAAGCCTTTTACATTAGGGACAGAGCGAAATAGTCATATATATGCTTACAACTCTCTATTGAATTGATACCTACCTCCTTTCTCTAACTCTAATCATATATATATATATATATATATATATACTTTACATTGTTATATTGATTTTCTCTATTTTTGAAGTTCACATATATAGAAAAGAATTAAAAGCTACTAATGATAATGCATTTACCACCCGATTCACAATTTACCTTATGCCCACTAATTAGAGGAGTGGAGAGAGCTATATCGTTGATAGAATTAGCAGTTTGCCTTGTGATCTTTTTGAGAAGATATTAGGATGCTTGCTTTTCAATTATACGAAAATGAAGATATAAGTGGGTAATAATTTTCGAACTAGTGCTTGATGAGAACGTTGGCAAAGGACGACTCCTGAAAACTTGAATGGAATTTTTGAAGCATGTATTGTCATTGCAACTGCATTTGAGAAGATAGGTGTTGTAACCACAACAGATTTCAGTCATAGGGGAATGAAAATGATGGACGAGATGAAGCATCACCGAACGTAGAGTTTATATACCAAGAAGTTGATATTCATTTTTGAAATTTCTAGGTAAACGACTCACCATTGAGATTGTTCGATCCTTTTAGTTTCTGTGTGTGATTTGTTTCATCTCTTTCAGAAAGGAAGCAATTATACCCCTAAACAACAAACCAACGCGTAGCGATTGAAAAGTCTCTTTCGTCTCTCATCCTTGTCTTAATTCTGATAGATCAGCTTCTTCCTTCGTACAAGCTACTATTTGTGAGTAACAAACACTTTTCTATCGCATACCGGGTGAAAAGTCTAATGTAGTACTATCAAGTGGTTTGAAACAGGGGTACGAAGTGGTGAATTTTCCCTAGTTATCTACCTGTTAACCTTTAGAATTGCGTGGATTAGACATATATCTTGAAGATTACAACTAGTAGGTTTCATAAACCCTTTGATATCAGGTGGATGGTGGAATATATCAAGTTCGAGATGTCTAAGTTGTTGGAATGTTAAAAGATAAAAAGGTAAATGATATATATTGCCTTAGAATATATGAAGGGTGAATTCCTAGACATTTTTTTGATACATATCAAGAAGACACGTCAAATTAAGACATCAAAGTGTAAACTTTAGTATTGATCCTTGATGTAGTCATAGGACTTGGTAAATGATTGCCTTGGCTTCTTGATTGTCTTTGAAAGATCTGAAAAATTAACTGTGAAAATCAAGTTTTGCACGTGTTACTCATTTGTACCTCTAGTCTTTTGACAAAATATTGGTCTTCACTGTATTTTTCAAAAGACAAGCTCCCTAGAATTTTATTCAGGACATTACACGATAAATTGCTCATTATAGCATTCTTCATGGTTTAGTACACAAGTTTGTAAACAACTCTAGTAATTCAAATCTGAAATAAAGAAAATATCTAAATTCTCATAATTACACATTTCAACAATGTATGCATAGTCTTTTATAACTACAAATTCACATTTTCGATTGCATAGAAGTTTATCATTTTACCAATATAAAGGGAAAAAATAATTAATGATGAATGAGAGAGTACCTGAAAAATTTGGTTTGGCGTAATAATGGTGAAAAAGTCTATTTTATTCTAGGAGATTCAAAATGTGTGTGCTTATGCTTATATTATATATATATATATATAATATATATATATATATATATATAAAGATTAATAATATATATAGATATATATATATATAGAGCATATATATATAGATATATATATATATAATATATATATAATATATACAATAAGACATTTCCTTCAATATATAGTTTTTTTTGGTGAGGGGGACTAGGAAGTAGGAAACTATTTCCATTTTCAGAAAAAGATCATGTAGATATCGATTCTTTGCAATTGAAAAAACATACATTAGATCATGCTCATTTTTGGAACGTCGGCTATTTCCATTTTTGAAAAAGATTTATAGAAATCTATACTTAAAATATGAGATATCTACTCTTGCATTTTTTTCACCCAAATCCACCCTGATTACTATCCATATAATGGACAGATCGTAAGAAATCATAAATAGGTGCCAAAAATAATTAGGAGTTCAGCCCCTACGACTTTTGTCTAGTGGAAAGTGTGTTGCATGGATTAGACATATATCTTGGGTTTGGTTGCAACCAAGGAAAAACATACTATTTAAGTCGAGAGAAATACGGCCCAAATATATTCTTATCAGCTTAATAGTAGGTTTATACGTTGCCAAACCAAGATGTACCTAAATCACGCAACACACTTACCACTAGACAAAAACCCTAGGGGCGGAACTCCCAAATATTTTGGAGCCTATTTCTGCACACTTCAATTTGTTTATAATCTTATAGTAATCTGGGTGGCTTTTGGTAAAGAAATTGCTAGAGTAGATATCTCATATGCTAAGTATAGATTTCTATAAAATCTTTTTTTAGAAATGCAAATAGTTGTCTGGCGTTCCAAATATTGAAAATAAGGTAATTGCTTTAATGTAGGTTTTGCCAATTGCACGAATAGATTTGTGCAAGATCTTTTTCTTAAACTGGAAATAACTTTCTTGGCTCCCCTCGCCAAAGATGTGTGATGTGTATTTAGGTGAAATATCCTTATATAGGTGTATATACATTATTGAATCTTTTAGATTGTATTCATAAAATCACCATTGTTGTCTCCAATCAACATGTTCTCAGAAGAGAAAAGCCCCCTACTTCACCTCATCAATTTTTCCCTCCGTATTGGCGAAATGCATAAAAGCTCCATGCAATTGAAAAAGTTGAATGAAACTAGCTAGTAGTTATATAAGACTATGTATACATGCTGAATGTATATTATGATAATTTGACTATTTCTTAATAGATTGAAATTATTAGACTAAAAATTGTGTTTTAAATCACGAAGAGTGCACAATTTGGTAGTAATATCCTGGTAAAATTTTGAAGAAGAAGCTTGATTTGAAAGGAGGCAGCGAAGAGCGATATCTTTCAAAAGCTAGAGGAACAAATGGGTGTGCACAACTTGATTTTCTTAGTGAGTTTTTCGCTTCTTTCAACAACAATCAAGTAGTGAAGACAATCATTTACCAAGTCCTGCGAATCCATCAAGGACCCATACTAAAGTTTACCGCTCCAAGACTATTCTTATATCCCCCTAATTTGACGTATTATTTTGATATTTATTACTGGATGTTCTTCTTGTCAAAGAAATATGTCCAGGACTTTGCTCTTCAAATATTATCATCAGACAACAAATATCATTTACCTTCTATTTTTTAATTTCACCAGCTAAGACATTTAAAACTTGATATATGCTTCTTCCGCCCTCAACCTTGATTCAAAGAGTTACCAAAGCCTATTAGTCTTAATCTTCAAAGTGTCATCTACATAACCAAGATTAAGACTATTAGGCTTTGCAAACCCTCTGAAATCAGGTGGAGGGTGGAAGAAGCACATATTAAGTTCATGATGTCTTAGTTGTTGCAATGTAAAAAGATAAGAAGGTAAATGATTTGTTGCCCGAGAATATTTGAATGGTGAATTTCTAGATATTTTTTTTTGACAAAAGGAGCATCTAGCAATAAATATCAGGAAGAAATGTCAAATTAGGACATTGGACTCTAATATTTAGTATTGGTCCTTGATTTAGTCGTAGTACTTAGTGAATGATTCTCTTGGCTTCTTGATTGTTGTTGAAAGATATGAAAAACTAACTACGAAAATCAAGTTCTGCATGTGTTACCCATTTGTACCTCTAGTATTTTGACAAGATCTTGGTCGTCTTCAATATATGTTTCAAAACACAAGCTCCCTAAAATTTTAACCTGAACATTACATGGCAAATTACTAATTCTAGCACTATTCATGGTTTAGTACACAACTTTGTAAATAACTCTAATAATTCAAATCTGAAATAAAGAAAATATCCAAATTCTCATAAGAGTGCTATAATTTGCATAAAAAAGTGGTGGATAAAATTATAAGGAACTTGCCTTTCAAAGATGCAGTAAAGACCAGTATCTTGTCAAATGAATGGAGAAACAAATGGGTAACACAGGCACAACTTGATTTTTTTAGTGATTTTTTCACTTCATTCTACAACAATCAAGTAGCCAAGACACTCATTTATCAAGAATCCATCAAGGACCAATACTAAAGTTTATCACTCCAATATATTTGGCGTGTTATCTTGATATTTATTACTGGATGTTCTTCTTGTTAAAGTAATGTCTAGGACTTCGCTCTTCAAATATTGTCAGACAACAAATATCATTTACCTTCTTATCTTTTTACAATCGACCAACTAAGAAATCTAGAACTTGATATGTACTGGTTCCATGCTCCACCTGATTTCAAAGGGTTAGCTAAGCCTATTAGTCTTAATCTTCAAAGTGTTGATCCAACAATATTTAGGTTCTCACATCCAAATGCCCATTGCTTGAAAGTTTGTGGTTGACTTGGTGCACCGAATTTGATATTCTAGAAATTGATGCCACCAATCTCAAATGTCAAAATTTCTTGGAACATCAAAGTCCATTTGCTTCAAAAATACCCCGATACTTAGAAGCATCATTATGTAGCTCAACTCTAGTCAAGAATTTTGGTGGATCCGTCACCTTTTTGTTCTTATCTTACAAAGTTATTCCATTTACATGCCATCTTTGGAAAAACTGGAACTAGGCGGTTCATCAATAGAGGAAATATACATTTACAGTCTATTAATGAAAGTTGGTACATATCATAAACCATGGGAGGTATACCATAGAATCTACCGACTGCTCTAAAGCATGTCAAATCTCTCTGTATTTTGGATATATCTTTCTGAAATATAATGTTGACAAGGTTTCAAGTACAGGTCACTGGTTACAAGCTACTCTAAATTACAATAACTTACAATTAAATGTGTAAGCACTAAGCATTTTCCTATTTTCTCATTGTACGTATTAATATGGTTTCTTCATCTGAACCCGCCTAACTGTTACCAAATATATTCTAGGGAGTAGTAGGCATTGTTGTGGAACCTGTTTTACAATTATTATGAGCTAAATCAATGTCGTGTGGTGCTGTGAAGTTGCTACGAAGTGTGGAGATGTGTTATTTTATTGGTTTTGAGATGGAAATGGAATTTGTGAAGTCTATATTGGCATGTGAACCTGTACTGGAGGAGATCTTTGATGGATGAGATGAAACAATTCCATCGAGAATCACCCAACATTAGATTCAAATTTGAAGAAATATGTACAGGTCTAATTGCACATATTCATAGATAAACTTGATTTATTCAATTCAATTTCCTTTTGAGATCCCGATATGACCTAAATTAATTCCAACACATTTCTACCTATAGCAATTGAGGTAGATTTGTCTTAAATATCCGCTTTTCCTTCAACATCAATCAATGAAGTTAATTTCTTACATGATCATCAAGTAATTGCAATATATCTGTCAATGCCACTTTTTCAAATAAGAAAGTCCAACTATTTCCTTAGCTTTTGTAAATTATAGTTGTGTAGTTATTGGTAAATATCATAAACCACTTATAGATTGAATTGTACCATCTATATTTTCTTACTTCTAACCAAAAAATAGGAGAGATTTTGGGAAATGAGTGTTGTTGTAAAATGAAAAGAAATCACAATCGAACATGAGAACAATATTGAAAAATGTATCAAACATGATTTAGGGTTATAGAAATAAATCTCTGAGATGTACCTGGACTTTAGGAACGTCGGGAAGCATGATGCTGTTTCAGGTTGATCTCCGGGAAGAACTTCTACTTGCGGATGCCTTCAAAGATTGCATAATGCTTGCTTCAATGTTTTATGTCTTTAGGAAATTATGAACCCCTCTCCCCTATTAATAGTTGTATGAAGTAGGCAGCTCAAGTGTAAGTGAATTTTGTTGCCTCATTTTGATAGTCATTAAGTTTATCACAAATTTATTTAATAAAGTTGCTTGTGATTGGTCAAAACATGTCATTTTGGACAATAAACGACTTTTGATTGATTCTTGCTCTGATTGGGAGTTTCCACGTCATTTAAACAAGACATCATTTTGTTGGTCTTGAATTTGCATAGGATGTCATATTCTTGAATACGTTACATGAGTTTGCGCCTTCAATGAAATTAACCATTGGTTTGAAAAGCTTAATCCATATTTAGTATAAATCAGACTGAACATTTTGATGTGTTTACAACGTTCCCTGAGATCTTGACCAAAAAAAATAACATAAATCTTTAAGAGTTGTCCAAATTTATTCCGTTACATAGGAAGTGGTAATAAATGTCATTGTTTCATAATTTTATGGGAAAATCTCAAATATGATATCACACATGTCTCATTGTTTCATAATTTTATGGGAAAATCTCAAATATGATATCACACTTTGAGAAAGACTAATTTATGTCATTCATTAATAGTTTTAATACACAGTTCACAAGGCTTAATAATCATAGTCCAATAGTCACAATTCAACAATCAACACGTATCAAGTATGTCAATCATAAGAGTTAAACGGATCAATCAGGAAGACCAGAGTGCTCAATCACTACTGATTGCATAGATTTGACAATTTGACATTGTGATTTACATACATGATACATGTTGACTGTTGAATTGTGACTATTGTACTATGATTATTGAGTCTTATAAACTGTGTATTAGAACTATTAACTGATGATATAAATAACTCTTTTTCTCAATGTCTGATAGCATATTTGAGATTTTCCCATAAAATAATGAATCATGACATTTATTACCATTTACTATGTAACGGAACAGATTTAGACAACTCTCAAAGGTTTATGTAATATTATTTTGGTCAGGATCTGAAGAGAACGTTGCAAACACATTAAATTGTTGGTATAATTCATACTAAATTTGGATTAAGTTTCGAACTGATGGTCCATTTCACTGAAGGCGCAAACTCATGTAACGTATTTAAGGATATGACATTTTATTCAAATTCAAGACCAACTAGATGATGACGTGTGTTTAAATGACGTGGAAACTCCAATCAGAACAAGAACCAATCAACAGTTGTTTAGTGTCCTAAATTACATCTCTTGACCAATCACAAGCAACCTTATAAAATAACATTTGTGATAAACTTAATGACTATCAAAATGAGGCAACAAAATTCATTTACACTTGGACTGCCTACTTCATACAACTATAAAAAATAGAGGGCAGGGGTTCACAACTTTCTAAAGCATTCTGCTAAACAGTAAGCCTCGTTTACTGATAAGCCTCTGGATGCAACTCTGTAAAGGGGAAATCCCAACTTGGTAGATAATGGATCTGATCGTTTTTCTGGTAAACATTAACAAAGAACTCCTGAAAACAAGTATATATAAAGTCCTATTGATGCATCAAGGAGTAGTATGCAAATTTAGCCTCTTGTACCCTAGCTCCAACCGTTTGTCTAATATTTGATACCTGGATTGTGTTTTTGTCTAACAAAAATGTCCAGGAATTATCACTTGCATTTCTTACATTCTTTCGCCTTCCTTCTCACCTATTCAAATTTTCAGGATGTAAAGCACCTGGAACTTAATAATTGTAAATTCCACCCTCCTCCCAACTTTAAAGGTTTTCGAAGTTTTGTTACCCTTAACATTCAAATTGTAACTTTCGAGCCCATTACTTGAGCATGTATCGATGGTTTTTCTGCAGTGATTTTGATAGCTTCATTATTGAGGTCCCTAATCTAAAAATCTTTGAATTCAGGGGCAGAGCAAATTCCCTTTGCTTTAGAAGAACCCCTCTGCTTGAGGAAGTTGCATTGGGCATGCCTTTTAACATGTTGGAGGTAATCATCATCATTGAGATATCTGTCTGATGCACTACTAGATTTTCCTCGTAATTTTAGCTAATTTTGTCGCACTTTGTTTTAGTCCTTTACCGTACCAGAGCCTCAGTTAACACTTAACACTAGACAACATCAAAATTTTGAATTTTAAGAATTTGATCTTTGCCAAGGTTGACTGGGTTACATATGTGCTTGACTTGATCAGCCGCTGTCTCATTTTTCATCTTTTGATTGTAATTCATATGTTGATGTATAGCTTCTTCTTATAATTAACCTTCTTTTTCCTTTCTCAAGTCTGATGCTTTAGAAGCGTGTGCGAGTGCATGTACACATCCCTTGCGATAAAAAGAAATGACACAAAGTGCAATGAAGCGGCTCAAAAGCGTGGATATGACCCTCCTCTACTGGGTTGATAAAACTGAAACAGAATTCTTGAAGCATGTATTGGCATATGCAACTGCACTTGAGAAAATATACATTGCGACTTCTGGAGAAATCCGCCATAGGGGAATGAAAATGATGGAGGAGATGAAGCGATTCCCTCGAGCATCACCTAATGTAGAATTTATATTTCATTCATAAGCTTGATCTATTTTTGTAGCAATAACAATATTGTTTATCCGAGATTCCTAGTTTCTTTTTTAATTTCATTGTTTGTTTGATCTCTTCATAATGGAAAATATGAAGTATAATTTTTGGATGGATGTTCCTCATAATTGAGTTTGTCAATGTAATAAAAAGAACCTAGAGATTTTTGTATGTAGTTGAAATTATTGAACTATTAGTCATGTATGTCTGTTCATACATGTTTAAATATGTATTCATGTAGTTTTGAATAATGTCTTTATATCAAAATTCTCGGAAGAATATTGAATACTATGAAAGTTGATAACTACATTTGCTTAGTACTATTGGTTATCTTTCCTAAAACTCTCATCAGTACTCAACCATGGTCCATGAGGAGTACTAGGAGATCTGGTATAGATACAATTAGCAACTTTCCCCTGCAATATTTTGGACGGAATTTAGGGTGCTTGTCTTTGTAAGATGCAGTGAAGACTAGCATTTTATCGAGATATTGGGGTCACATGTCAAGAGCTTGAGTTTGCTTCCCTTTTTACATAGGCATCAATAATATATTGGACTCCTAACTTGGCTTCAATTCCCATCACCACCCTCCCCCCTAACCATCCCCCCCTGTTCCTTCAAATTTTTAACTTTGACGTCCAACTTTCATAATGCATAAACAAGCACTTTAATTATCCAACTTTTAAATAAATAAAGACATGAGTCCTACATGGCACAATACACGTAGGACACCACATAGGACAAAAAATGACATGTAGGACATGTGTGTCTATTTGTTCAACTTTATACCAAGTTAAGCGTCTACTTGTGCACAATCTTACTACTCCATAAACAATCTATGCTGAGGTTTAAACTTAAATGCTCTAACTTGATAAGATTTCCTAATATTGATTGTTGGATACTTTTCTTGTCAAAAAGAAATGTCGAGGAAATTCACTCTCCGTGTAAACTTAGGTAACAAAATATCATTTACCTTATTACCTTTTTAAATTCCAGCTACTTATAAGGAATTTGGAAGTTCAAAATTGCTTAGTCCACCCATATATAGAAATTTGACTTGGAACCTAAGACTTGAGCATCGAGATCCGATCCCTTACCCGAGGTGAGACTAGTTATGCTACCTTGAGACTCGACAACCAAGTCTAGATCTAGTAATCGAGACACGAGAGCAACACCTGAGCGTCAATCCTGACTCAAAATTCGATCCAATCTTTAGTCAAAACCAGATATTCAAGACTCGAGATCTGGCCTGGCGCACAATATGGGCTACAGTTAGATTAATATTGGGCTAAATTGAAGATAACTTTGAAGAACAACTTATAAAAATGACTATAACCCATGTAATGGACAAACAAATAGTTCTTTAATCGAAATCCCTTAAAAATAGATGAAAATATAGATGTATACAAATATAATCTTTATAAAAACAAGGAAAAATATCGATTAAAAGATATATGATGAATTTAAATTACAGAACTTGATGCTAGAATCATTAGAAGGATCTTAAATTGGAAGAAATTTGGGGGGGAGACAAAAAAAAAATTGATATAGGAATATTGATGAAAGATAAAGTATTAATGAAGATAGACATGGGGAACCAAATACCAATCACATAAAAGATTTCTAGACATAATCAATTAGTTGTGTAATAATAACTTTCCTATTTACTATTAATAACTTTTCTGATTATTTGTATATAATTAATTTGCTATTTATTGTGTAGTTATATCTATATAATATATAAAAAAAATAACAAGGCTTAACTCATCGGTAACCTTTTTTTAATGGTGACAATTTAATTCTCATGATTGGTAAATAAAATAGAAATATTATTCTCAAAAAAAATAACCTTTTTCATTACATCAAAATTAATTTTTGTGGCTTTTTTTTAAAAAAACTAGTTCTCGGAAGTCAATCACACGTTTGCCCCTAATTGAATAGAAATTGTAATTTTATATTGCTGCTAAGTTTCCAAATCTAAGTCCTTTCATATGTAAGTTTAAACATACGATACAACTTCGACACAAAATAATATGAAAATCTTATGTTAGATGTTGGATGTTTTGATATATTAAAATACTTCATGAAAAATTAAACATTTTATTTATCAGAGAATTAAATATTTTAATTAATAAAAACATTAAGTTTTATAATCAAAAAAGAAAAATGTCAGAAAAAAAAGATACGTATTAAGAAAAATATTACAAAATGTTTTGGGACGGTTTATACATCAAAATTTAACAAGAAAAATAAGTACAAAAGTCAAAAAAAAAAAGAAGTAAATAAGCGACATGACATCCATTAAATAAAAGGGACATCACTAAAATATATAGACAAACCAAAAATATATATTTTCATACTATTGAATCACATTTTGTTAAAAGTAGACTTACTCAGACAAAACATGATTTACTCTAGACGAAAACATATCATTGTATAAAAACTTAATCATATAAAATAATAAATAAGACAAATAGAAAAGAGACATGAATATGTTCAGAATAAAGATAATAGTTTTCTTGAACTATATATAATATATAGATACATAAATGAATTCTAATAAGATATTATCCAATGTATTATTTAGTCAGTTTTTTTACTAACTGTGATAAATAAATTGCATAAGTGGATAGTACATAAAGTTAGTAAATAACACCATTCATATTCACTAGGTTCATGGAACCTTTTTGAGAAGGCGTACTATTTATTAGGATACTAATATGGTGAACCTTTGGAGTGGATTTCTACTCTATAACTAGGTTGTTCATTCCACTATTGTAAGGTATACATATGAAAAACTTACATATACTTGAATAAGGAGAAAGTCTTCTACTCAGCTACTTCTCTGTCTTATTCCTTATAATCTTTATTTTATAACATATAATTATTTAATTGATGATATTAGGAAAATGTATGACAATTGAGATTTCTTATGAAACAAGCATGGCACGCAAAGAGCGTGCATGGAAATTATAAAAGTAAACCTGATATGGATCAGAAAACATGCCCAACATACATATATATGCTGGAAAACTGTGTGAATCCACATTCATATATAGGGTGCATTACGTCTTGAAAACAACGAAATTTATGTATCTTTAACATAAGGCCAATGATGAGAGGATTTGAGTTCTTTAGGCCAGTTGGTTGTTGTTGATGCTTCAACATTCTAGGGATCTTATCGAGGTACATTTGTTCGTCTGCTAGTACCAACTCGATGGAGCAGGTATTATGGACATGTTGTTATGAATTTATCTTATTATTTTTTAATATTAAGGAGTTATTTAGTATTATGTTGTTTTTAGGTTTAATATTAAGTTTGCCATATTGCCTTTGGTGTCCAGAATGTTGGCACGAAAAATGATTGTTCATGGACCTGGATTATTTAACATTTAAGAATGAATTTGGTGAGAGGGAAAAATGGGTGTTTTATTTGGACACAAATGAAAGCGTAAAGAAAGGTGTGGAGTATTGGTTATCCATAGTGTTCCTCATTTTGAATGGCATATGGCACCTCTGAGAAAATGTGTGTTCAAAATTTCGGAAGAAGCAGGACCATTCTTAGTGATCTATTTTACTCAATGGCTAAGGCCTTACAGAAGATGATTTGAAAAATGATGGTAAATGGATAAAATAGAGGAAAGAGTACAAAAGTATCTTCAAGAACTGGTAGGGTATGAAAGGTGGCCTATTGTCTCATGCACAGTGAACCGTGGGAGAATGGATGACTTCAAATATAGTTGAATGTATAAATGGTGGCTTGTTGACTGCACGACAACTACCTAGTATAGATTTTTTGGAGGAAGTTAGAAATTCTATTTGTTCTTGGAATTGCAAAAAATAGAGAAATTAAATTTTTAACAAAAAGAAACATTGGGTAGAAAATTGTGAAGAAAATTGGTTTTTTAAACGCATTTAAAACGTGCAAAATGAAGGTTACTATTGCCTTTGTATTTTACTATTTTATTGTTAAACAAAATGAAAAAAAAAACTTGTGAACTATCTCATTTTCTAAAAAAAATAGCAGTTGTTGCAGCTTCTGAGTTTATTTTTTCAGTGTATGAAGGGTATTAGGAGACATGTTGACTTGAGGGAAAACTGTTCCATAGGAAGATTTCAACATGACGAGATACATTGTCCACATGACAATAACCGTCTTCTTGAAGAAGAATATTAACAGATGTACCACCTACTGCTCTGATATTTATAAACCAAGATGCCATTAACAATATTTAGGCTATTCCAATAGAACAAATGTCAGACAAACAGAGGATGGAAAAAGACACAGACTCTGTTTTTGGAAGAAGTGGTTCTTGCCCTAGAGATTAAAGATGCTTGGGAGACCAAGGAAAAAAGAAAAAGAAAAATTAATGAAAAGATACAACAAAAACGACTTGTGTGGACGTTGTGGTCAAGATAGGTCAATAATAAAGAAATGTACCTTCTGTCCAAAAGATTCTTGATTATATTGTTTAGTATCTTTGATGTGTAATATGTTCTGGATATTTTTTAATTTGCTAATAATATGGACTTTTTTTTATTTGAGTGATTAACAAAAAATGTGAATGATTTAAGACTACAAAATCTGATTTGATTACTAAATATATCAAATTTTGATGTATTATATTACATGCAAAGACATTACAAATTATATAAATGATATTTTGATTTATTAATCTCAATACATTTAAAAGATACAATATGTGATCCGATACAAAAAAATTTGTTATTCCATCAAAAAACAATTAATTGGTATCAAATATTTATAGTTTATCATATGGACATGTGATATTGAACGATAACTAAATTATATTATGTTCATAATGTTGTATTAATTAAATAAAGCTTATACAAATTGAATTTTTTTAATGTTGGCTAAACCTGTGACATATTATATGTGTTGTGGATCTGATTGTAAATATAGTATCATACATTTTGGTTTGCAAGAAAAAATACGACATTTTGGAGCGAGCTTTTTGTATCAACTAGATAATAATTGTGTAAAAAAAATATCAGATTATACTCTGAAAAATTATTATGTTCATCTTTATTTTGTATCTAATTAACTATATTATAAATTATTAGTATCGTGTAATTAAATAAACTAGTAAGAATCGTGCAAAAATATTATTAGTTATATTATGAACATACTTTATATGGGATCGTAGGTTATTTTGTAGAATAACTTTTACAAAAATTAATTATATGTATGTAATTAACTAATATAATTGAATTCAAAAAAGTTACAAAAAATATAAACTCAACTAAAGGTATATATATAAGTATATTACTCCAAAACTCTTGAACGATATTAAAATATTGTGAAACACAATAATTTGCATTATTTAATAAAGATATAATAATTTATTTTTTGTACTAAACTAAGAATCATATTTGTACAATTCTATTGTTACTTGGTATTGATTTATAATATAGTATCATATCTTGTATTTATCGAAATACTTAATAAATTTTAACTAAATAATTATGTGCCCTTTTGTGTCATAATTGAGTAAGTAACTTAACAGTTATATGATTATTAAAAAATTTAAATTAGTATCATCAGCTGTTTGACAAGATTTATAAATTATAAAACTAGAAATGTTATAATAATTGAACGAAAAAAGAAGTTGAAATACAAACATATTCCGTTCCCAACACAATAAAGTTCAAAAATAATATAACGTAACGAATCAACATCAATCAAATGCATTCTTCTGCCTGTTTAGAAAAAAACCCGCCCTTTAGCTTTGTTGGATCATCACTATCACTAAATACCAACCTTGAGTTTATCATAACATACCTCATAAACACTGTTCAGTTTATTTGTTGCGAAGATCGTCCTCTGAAGGACCAACGGATCGAATTTTGAATTTGTCGCTCAAATATTCTGAAAAGCAGCTAGAACAGTCCATAATCCACTGGAAAAAAATGAAGATACATTAAATTAAAAGGGATTGAATGTAAAGGAAATCTAAAAACTAACCTTTTATCAACCAAAAAAATGATCACAAATACTTACAGGCTATCGTTTGGTGGGTTTGCATAAATCTCTTGCGCATATTAAACTATAAATGAATGTTGAGGACCCAACCGTTCACAGGTTGACTTTGTCTTTGTACGCCTCCCCAATGATAACCAATTAAATTGAATCCGGTTTATCAACAAAATCTGCATCAGTTAGATATTTCTGGAAGCATTACAGACACACCACACCCACTGCACTTAATCTCTCCTCAGAAGGCACACTCTTTCCTGACCCACCAGATGATTCATACACCCAAAAAAAGTATTAACATTTCTTCAAAACAACACAAACCAACCCCAATGAACAATCTTTGCCACAATTAAACAAGAATATAAACCTCATAACTAGATGTCAATGGTAAACGAAGCAGGTATCAAAAATTTCATGAATGATGTTAATGTATAGACCTGCCTGGCGAAATGTGAATCTCTGCATCTAAATTATCCTGCTCAAATTCTAACAAGTATAAACACTTAGTTAATTTGGCAGTGATAATTGCCATCAGGGATATTTAGGTATGGTGCAAAAATTGTTTTGTTTCTTTAAATAAATTCATATCTTTCATACTTAGTAGATGATACACTAAGTGTTCAACAAAAATTCGTGTTGTATGTTGGATCAAACCGTTTAATTGCATTAGTTACATAAATAATACATTTAACACATAATTAACTTTTTTTTTTTTTTTTTAATTAGCGATACTTTTGTTTATTACAATTCTATACAATGCTTTGTTAAATCATGTAAATGTATTAAAAGTGAAT
The DNA here is from genome assembly GCA_027704765.1 of Solanum habrochaites. Lineage (NCBI taxonomy): Eukaryota > Viridiplantae > Streptophyta > Magnoliopsida > Solanales > Solanaceae > Solanum > Solanum habrochaites. The sequence continues at coordinate 55,702,563 of JAKWJA010002496.1, forward strand.
TATGTATGCAATAATATATGAATATTAATTGTTTTTTATATATATACAATGTTTTGTTGGAAAAAAAAATTGTTCAATGTATTATAAGTGTATTAAAATGTGTGATAAAATATATTATTTATCATTAAATTTGTTTATTATATGTGAATAATAAATTGGTTCTTTGTAATATGTATTAAACTTTGTATAGAGATGAATTAAGTGATCAAGTGAAAGTAAAAATATTATGCTAAAATGGTTAAATATTTTTTTTTTTTTTATTATAGTTATTTATGTAAGTTTCCCTAAAACAAAAATTTTTATCAAATTGTTGAACATATATAAAAAGTTTCTAAATTCGTCACTGCATAGAAATAATGTGTCTAGTTTTTTAAATGATACTAAAAAATTGCCCTAATACTGATACTAAATATAAATAAACATGTTAACATGAACTTTACAAATACTTATTTGAAACTAGATTAAATGAAAATTAAAGTAAAGATATTCTTTGATACATTAAATTTCATGTCCAACACATCAAAAGATACTCAAATTCACAATCCAATTAGTAGTATAAACATAATGGCTGCTACTTAATTTGTTAGATATTAAAATAATTCATATAAATATGATACTAATAACAGATGTATGACTGATGATACACATATACTATTATTTTAATACCTTATATTGCATGCAAAATCATGTTGTTATAACAAAAAATCGATGCTAATGAGATATACAAATCGATTACTTATAAACATATGATACGTTAATTAGTAAGTTTAGCCATTCATATATACGGATAAAGTAAAAACTAAAACAAGGAAATCATTCTATCACGAGCACCATAAAAAATGCTCCTTAATAAAAAATAATTGAGTATATAACAAAATATACAAAAATCATGATAAGATTAAAACGATAGTTAATATAATTCATCAGACTAATACGATCAAAATATTCATCAGACTAACTAAAAAAATAAAAATTGTCATATTACAATATAAACGACACTTAACAGTCAGAATCAAACAAACTAAAGAAACACATGAAAATAATGATTGTATGTTGTATATGGAAATAAATTTACATACCGTTGTTAATGTTGGTCGCCAATTAGGACTGGTGTCGCCTTTCTACCCCTCTTCTTTGGGGTTTTTGGGTTCTTTAGAAGTAGATGCATGGTGTGTTTTTTGATGAATTTTTGCTAGGAGCTTGGTTTTGTCTGACAATAGTTGATGCAACCAATTAAAAGAACTCAGATCTAATAGAATTTGATTATGGAAATCAACAATATAATTTTTTGAACAATAAGCACAATAAATACGCAAAAACGAAAAAAATTGAAAAAATAATAATGTGGATGATGATATATCTGATTAAGGATTCAAATTCGAATAAGTATTGATAATAATTCTTAGAATATTTTGAATTTCAAATTTGATTTACAATTATAACTCAAAATTAGGGGGAATTTTTTTTTTTGGAAGGCGAGATTTTGGGGGAATGGAATCATCTTTTGGACGGTAACTATTGATTTTGGAAAGGTAAACTTAACTTTTTAAGTTTCCAACGTGTAAAGTTAATTAGTATCATTGAGGGATAAAAAAAATTAAAATTTAATAAATTAATAAAAAAAATTAATGGAATTAGATAAATTAAAGTAGTGTACTTTAATAATTTTTGCTTTTAAAATTGAGCTATGTTTGATTGGACTAAAAAAAAGCCCAATAAAATTTTTTGGACGGATTGGATAGGTTATTAAGTTTTGAACCAGTTTCTGCTAAAGCATTAAAGCAAGGAGTTAAAACACAAAACATCACCCTAGAGAAAATAGAGGGCAGCTTTCGATCTCTCTCAGCGGACTCTCCTATGGGTAAGCCCACTTGGTGAAAGTTAACTCTTCTGCCGGTGAAATCCCAACATGACATTTAAAGTTCAGAAAGCGGTGGTGGGGTGGTTGGTAGTTGGTAGGGGTGGTTTGGGTAGATAACGGATCTGGCCGTTTTTCTGGTACGATTGCTTATTGATTTTTTTCAACATAATCTAGGTTGAAATTTCTAGCTTATTTGATTTTGATATGCTTTTGTATTTGAAAAAAAAGTAGCAAACAGTCTCGGTCTATTAGGGATCGAGACTGTTTACAGAAATTGTGAATTTTGATTGATTAGCTTCTTCATTTGCGCAAGCTATGGTCTAAACCCCTTTGTTGTGTTGCATTTTGTGAGTAACAAAGCCTTTTACATTAGGGAAAGAGTGAAATAGTCATATGCTTTACAAAGTGGTGAATTTTCCCTTTGTGAAAAAAAGTCAATCTCATGTCTGTATGTTTACAACTCTCTATTGAATTGATATCCTTCTCCTTTCTCTATCTCTAAACCATATATATGTGCTTTAGGATGTTATATTAATTTTCTCTATTTTGGAAGTTCACATATATAGAAAACAATTAAAAGCTACTAATTATAATGGATTTACCACCCGATTCACAATTTACCTTGTGCCCACTAATAAGAGGAGTGGAGAGAGCTCTGTCGTAGATAGGGTTAGCAGTTTGCCTTGTGATCTTCTTGAGAAGATATTAGGATGCTTGATTTTGAATTATCCAAAAATGGAGGTATAAGTGGTTAATACTTTCCGAACTAGTGTTTGATGAGAACGTTCGCAAAGGACGACTCCTGAAAACTTGAATGGAATTTTTGAAGCATGTATTGTCATTGCAACTGCATTTGAGAAAATTGGTGTTGTAACGAGAGCTGGGAATGAAAATGATGGACGAGATGAAGCAATTCCCTCGAGCATCACCCAATGTAGAGTTTATATACCAAGAAGTTGATATTCATTTTTGAAATTTCTAGTAAACGACTCACCATTGGGATTATTCGATCTTTTTAGTTTCTTTGTGTGATTTGTTTCATCTCTTCAGAAAGGAAACAATTATACCCCTAAACAAAAAACCAGCGCGTAACGACTGAAAAGTCGTTTTTGCTTCTGCTTGCATACTCGAATATCTCTCTTTCGTCTCTCATCCCTGTCTCAGTTCTGATAGATCAGTTTCTTCCTTCGTACAAAGCTACTATTTTTGAGTTTAAACAAAACCTTTTCTACGAGACCCGGGTGAACCAAAGTCTAATGTAAGTTCTACAAGTGGTTTGAAACGGGGATACGAAGTGGTGAATTTTCCCTGTTTATCTACCTGTTAACCTTTAGAATTGTGTGGATTAGACATATTTCTTGAGGATTACAACTAGTAGGCTTCATAAACCCTTTGAAATCAGGTGGAGGGAGGAAGCACTACAACAAAAATAACTTTTAGCGGCATTAATTACTGACATTAATAAAGAGGGATAAAATCTTTACCGATATTAGTTAAGTGCCATTAGAACCAATGCCGCTAAAGACTTTAGAAACATATACAAAGGGTGTCAATTGCCACTAAAAATACATATTTAGAGGCAGTTGAGAATTAATTGCCGCTAATGTCATTTTTGTTGTAGTGAAGAAGCACAGTTGCTTGAATGTAAAAAGATAAGAAGGTAAATGATATTTGTTGTCTGAGAATATATGAAGGGTGAATTCCTAGACATTTTTTTTTGAAAATTATCAAAAAGACACGTCAAATTAGGCTCCGGACTGTAAACTTTAGTATTGGTCCTTGATATAGTCGCAGGAATTGGTAAATGATTGTCTTGGTTTCTTGATTGTCGTTGAAAGATCTGAAAAATTAACTGCGAAAATCAAGTTTTGCACGTATTACTCATTTGTACCTCTAGTCTTTTGACAAGATATTGGTCTTCACTATATCTTTCAAAAGACAAGCTCCCTAGAATTTTATCTAGGACATTACACACGACAAATTGCTCATTCTAGCAATCTTCATGGTTTAATACACAAGTTTGTAAACAACTCTAATAATTCAAATCTGAAATAAAGAAAATATCCAAATTCTCATAAGACACATTTAACAATTATAAGGGACATGTCCATCTTTTATAACTACTGTGTTACATTTTCGATTGCATAGAAGTTTATTGATTTTCCAATATAGAAGGAAAAAAATAATTAATGATGCAGGAGAGAATGACTGAAAATGTTGTTAGAGACAAGAATGGTCTGCCAAAACATGATTTAATCTAGGAGATGCAATTAAGGTGTGTGTATATATATATAGATATATATATATATATATTATATATATATATAAAAGGATATTCCATTTCAATACATAGTTTTTTTTTTTGGCGAGGGGACTAGGAAGTAGGAAACTATTTCCATTTCTAGAAAAAAGATCTTGTAAATATCGATTCTTTGCAATTGGTAAAACCTTCATTGGATCAATTAGCTCTTGCTTATTTTAGGAATGTCGGCTATTTCCATTTTTAAAAAAGATTTATAGAAATCTATACTTAAAATATAAGGTATCTACTCTTGCAATTATTTTCACCCAAATCCATCCTGATTACTATCTGTATAAGATCGTAAGAAATCATAAATAGACCCCAAAATTAATTAGGAGTTCCGCCCCTACGACTTTTGTCTAGTGTAAAGTGTGTGCATGGATTAGACATATATCTCGGGTTTCAGTTTGCAACCAATGAAACCTACTATTTAAGTCGAGAAGAATATACGGCCAGATTATATTCTTCTCAGCTTAAATAGTAGGTTTCATCCGTTGCAAACAAAGATGTATGCTTAATCCACGCAACACACTTACGACTAGACAAAATTCCTAGGGGCGGAACTTCCAAGAATTTTGGAGCCTATTTATGCACACTTCAATCTTTTTATAATCTTATAGTAATCTGTGGCTTTTGGTAAAAAAAAAATTCTCGAGTAGATTTATCATATGTTAAGTATAGATTTCTATAAAATCTTTTTGTAGAAATTGAAATAGTTTCCTGACGTTACAAAAGATAGAAAATGAGGCAGTTGCTTTAGTGTAGGTTTTGTCAATTACAAGAATAGATTTCTACATGATCTTTTTCTTGAAATGGAAAAACTTCTTGTCCCCCCTCGCCAAAAAAATGTGATGCGTATATAGGTGAAATATCCTTATATAGGTGTATATACATATACATTATTGAATCTTCTAGATTGAATTCATAATGTCACCATTGTTGTCTCCAATCAACATTTTCCTCATACTCTCTCATTTGTCATTATTTTTCCCTCCAATATTTGCGAAATGATAAACCTCCATGCAATTGAAAAAGTTGAACTAGCTAGTAGTTATATAAGACTATGTATACATTGTTGAAATGTGTATTTATGAGAATTTGAATATTTTCTTTAATCCAGATCTGAATTATTAGACTACAAACTTGTGTATAAACACGAAAAGTGCTACAATTTGCATAGTAATGTCCTGGATAAAATTTTAAGAAGCTTGCCTTTAAAAGATGCTGCGAAGAGCAGTATCTTATCAAAAGACTGGAGGAACAAATGGGTAACACGTGCACAACTTGATTTTCTTAGTGAGCTTTTCACTTCTTTCAACAACAATCAAGTAGTGAAGGCAGTCATTTACGAATCCATCAAGGACACATACTAAAGTTTACCGCTCCAAGACTATTCTTATATCCCCCTAATTTGACGTGTTATCTTGATATTTATTACTGGATGTTTATGTCCAGCACTTTCAAATATTCTCAGGCAACAAATATCATTTACCTTCTTTTTTTTTTAAATTCCACCAACTAAGATATCTAGAACTTGATATGTGCTTCTTCCGCCCTCCACCTAATTTCAAAGAGTTAACAAACCCTGTTAGTCTTAATCTTCAAAGTGTCATTTTTTATCCAACAATATTTAGGTTCTCACATTCAAATGGCCATTGATTGAAAGCTTGAGGTTGACTAGGTGCACCGAATTTGATATTCTTGAAATTGATGCTGCCAATCTCAAATGCTTCGGCTTTTTTGGAACATCAAAGTCCATTTGCTTAAAGAATGCCCCGATACTTAGAAGTGTCATTGTGTGGCTCAACTCAGGTCATGAGTTTTGGTGGATCCGTCACCTTTTTGTTCTAATCTTACAAAGTTATTCCATTTACATGCCATCCCCGGAGGAGTTGGAACTAGGTGGTTCATCAATAGAGGTAATGTACATTTATAGTATATAAAGGAAAGTTGGTACATATCTTATTCAAATGTTTCATCTTTGACCAATTTTTAACTTGCTTCTAGTACTTGGCCATGGGAGGTATACCTGAGAATCTACCGACTGCTCTAAACAATGTCAAATCTCTCTGTATTTTGGATATGTCTTTCAGAAATATAATGTTGACGAGGTTTCAAGTACAGGTTACGTGATTACAAGCTGCGCTAAATTACAAGAAGTTACAATTGAATTTTGTAAGCACTAAGCACTCTCCTATTTTCTCATTGAACGTATTAATATGGTTTCTTCATCTGAACCCGTCTAACTTTTACCAAATATATTCTAGGGAGTTGTAGGGATTACTGTGAAACCTGTTATACAATTATTACAAGCTAAATCATTCTCATGTGGTGCTGTGAAGCTGCTTCAAAATGTGGAGATGCATTATTTTATTGGTTTTGAGATGGAAATTGAATTTGTGAAGTCTATATTGGCATCTGCACCTGTACTGAAGGAGATCTTTGATAGATGAGAAGAAACTATTCCATCGAGAATCACCCTACGTTAGATTCAAATTTGAAGAAATATGTACAGGTTTGGAACTTCATTTGTACTTATTCAGATAAACTTGATTTATTCAATGCAATTTCCTTTTGAGATCCCAATATAACCTATGCTTAGTTAAAACGTGTATATACCTATAGCAATTGATGTAGATTTGTCTTAAATATCCTCTTTCCCTTCAACATCAATCAATGAAGTTAATTTCTATATGATCATCAAGTAATTGCATTAATCTGTCAATGCCACTTTTTTCAAATAAGAAAGTCCTTCAACTATTTCTTTAGCTTTTGTAAACTATACTAGTGTAGTGATTGGTAAATATCATAAACAAATGGCATTTATACTTTGTTCGGTTTCCTAACTCATGGCGTACTAGACTTATCTACAATTTATAGAAGTACGACTTTTATGAAGCTGCTTCAAAAGGCGTGTAGGTTCCTGTTTATGGTGGTTTTGAGATGCAAATATAATTTCTTAAGGTTGTATATGTTGTCACCTGCTACTTGATAAAATGTGTATTTTGAACCATACATTTCCCATTGGTCTCGGTTATGCCGATGATTTATGAGATGAAACAATTTATTTATGCACGCGTGCATCACAGAATGTTAAAATTCAAGTCGGAAGAACTTGGTATGAACATATGATGACTGTGGAATCTTTGTAAAGGTGCTCGTCTTGGTAGTATTATAATATTTTGTTAAAAGGGAGTAGATTTACTTTTTAATAGTAAGCATAGTCCCATGAAGCTCTTTTTCGACATTCAGGTACAATGAATTTCTGTTATGCTTTTGGAATAGGAAATTTAAGTACTTGCATAGAAAATAATTATAACCCTAAGCAACAATCCAGCGCACAACGTCTGAAAGCCGTTGTTGCTTGCTGTTTTGAAAACTCAAAAATCTCTTTTTGGCCTCTTCTCTTTATCTCAATTCTGATAGATTAGCTTCTTCCTTTGTGCAAGGTACTATTTCTGAGTAACACTTTTCTATCGAAGGCCGGGTGAAAAGTCAAATGACTATCAAGCGGTTTGAAACAGGGGAAATATATTACAAAGTGGTGAATTTTCCCTGGTTATCTACCTGTTAACCTTTAGAATGTTATATTCCTTGTGAAAAAAAGCTAATCTCATGATTCTATATTTACCACTATAATTTGTCTAGTGGTAAGTGTGCCACCCCTGTTGTGTGGATTAGACATACATCTTGAAAATTATGACTAATAGGCTCCGCAAATCCTTTGAAATCAGGTGGAGGGTGGAAGAAGCACATATCAAGTTCCAGATGCCTTAGTTGCTACAATGTCAAAATATAAAAGGTAAATGATATTTATTGTCTTAGAATATTTGAAGGGTGAATTCCTAGACATTTTTTTTGACAAGAAGAGCATCTAGTAATAAATATCAGGAAGATATGTCGAATTAGGACATTGGACTGTAAACTTTTGTATTGGTCCTTGATTTAGTCGTAGTACTTTGAAAATGATTGCCTTGGCTTCTTGATTGTCGTTAAAAGATGTGAAAACTAACTACGAAAATCAATTTCTGCATGTGTTACCCATTTGTACCTCTAGTCTTTTGACAAGATGCTGGTCTTCAATGTATCTTTCAAAAAGACAAGCTCCGTAGAATTTTATCCCGGACATTACACGACAAATTGCTAATTGTAGCACTTTTCATTGTTTAATACACAAGTTTGTACGCAACTCTAGTAATTCAAAATCTGATATGAAGACAATATCCAAATTCTCATAAGAGTGCTATAATTTGCATAAAAATGTCTTGGATAAAATTCCAAGGAGCTTGCCTTTAAAAGATGACCAGAGTCAAAGGACCGTATCTGGTCAAAATGAATGGAGCAGAAGAAACCAAATGGTGGTAATGTGCACAAACTTGATTTTTTTGTGAGTTTTTGACAAAATTGTTGAATTGAATGAGAAAGATGGAAAAATTCTATTCCAACTGTACCATAGCGAATATGTACTTATACAACTCATGTAACAACTAACAGAAAATGTAACTAACAGCGAATAACCAATAGCGATTGTTGCCAGCTGGATAACAAATAACTAACTACAACTTAAACTCTGCACAACACTCTTATCCTATCTTCAATACCCCATTCAAGGCTACGGTGATATGAAGAGGTTTTTCATGCAGTTGGATAAAAGATATTCATGTTGCAAAGACCAATGACCTGTAGTTACACATCAGCAAGTTGCTCTGTAGTGGCCAAATTGCTGTGAATGAAGACAATCATCTTAGTATCTTCTCCTAACAAAATACAATCAATGTCAATGTGTTGGTCCTTTCATGAAGACAGGATTTGGAGGGAAACTGCATGGCAGCAGTACTATCACTAAGTATAACAACGGTAAAGCAGATGGTATATCTAATTCACGAAAAAGGACCAATTGATCCCATGTAACTTCAGCAACAGTGGAGGGGCCATGCTTCTATATTCTGTTCTGAGAACTCCTAGAGAAGTGGATTGCCCTTTTTTGACTTCCAAGAAAGTAAAGAGTCCCCAAATTTGACCATATACCCGGGGTAATGGACTTTCTATATCAAGACATGATCCCCAATCAGCATCACAATATGCTTTTTGTTTTAAAAAAGAATCAGAAGAGTGTGCAGCCAACAATCTGCCTGTGAACCTGATTCTTTATGTGTGATGTATCTTAACAACTCTAAACAGAAGCATTCCTCATATGAGCCTCTTTGGTGCATTCATAAACTGACTTCAAGCTTTGAACAGCATAGAAAAGTCAGGTCAGTAATGGTTAAGTAAATCAACCTACCAACAAGTCTTGCTATGACACCAATTTCTGATAGAAGGGATCAGATGAAGAACCTGTATGTTTATCAAAAAAACTATTAGATTATTTGATATCATTTCAGCAGGTGTGGCCATAGGTTTAGACCACCTAAGCCTAAATCAGAAATTATCTCCAATGCCTATTTCCTCTGGTGCATAAGATCCCTTTAGTGTTTCTGGCAAATTCTATTCCTAGAAAAGATCTCAAAGTTCCAAGGTCTTTTATTTTGAAGTTATCCTTCAAAGCCTTTTAGTTTAATAATCAACTTCAAAGCTACTACCAGTTACTAACAAGTACTCAAATAAATCAATACAACACAATTGACTGCATCTGACCTTTTAATAAACAAAGAATAATCTATGACTTTGCTGGAAAACAAGCAGCAGCAATCGAGCCTGAGTTACTTTCACATTCCATTGTCTTGAAGCTTGATTAAAGTCATATAATGACTTAAGAGCTTGCCTACAGGTTGACACCCCATCATATCTATGAGTGTAACCTGGAGGCCAATGCCAATATACACTTCCCTCCACTAAATCACCTTGCAAGAAAAGGGAATGATTATAGACATCCATTCTGTTGAACATCCACCCCTTAGTAGCAGCAAGAGTCAGGACTGTCCTTACAGTAACATTTTTAACAACTGGAAGAAAAATCTCCTGATAATCTAATCCCTCCTGCTGACTATAACATTTGGCCACTAATCTAGCTTGATCTTTCAAACTTCACCAGTTGCTTTTTGTACTGATTTATACACCCACTTGCAGCCTATAGCCTTCTTACCAAGGTAGAGATACTATCTCCCAAGTCTTATTATCTTCCAAAGCTTGTATTTCTTCCTCATGGCTGTCACCCATCTATTTGTCCTTGACAGCTTGATGAAAAAATGAGGTTAATGTTAACTTGAAAGATTAGCAATAAAAACATTGATATGAAGGAGACAAAGCAATTGTAATCAATATTATCTCCAAGAGAGTACAGACAATTAGACTTTGATCTAGACTTAGTTGAAGTCACAAAATCCTTTTGCCACAGTGGAGGTCTGGAAGTTCTAGGTGGACTGTCTTTTTTCCATAGTGGTCCTATAGTTGGTTCCTGAACAACTGAAGATCGATTCATATTTAGCTCTTCAAGAGTATGATCAACAGAGTGTATGTGTACTATCAGTACATAGCATGCAAACCGATCCTCATTCCTGATCATTCCTAAAACTGAGATGAAAATTGAATTTCATCATCAGCTACAATTGTCTGCATATTTGTATTAGTATGAATATGAAAAGGAAATATGGATTCTGGCAAAACAAATCCCTGGCTAATAAACAAAACTTTATTTTCCAAGATCAAAAGTTTGTATCCCTTTTGTGTCAGTGCAATCCATAACCCAACAAATGATCTAATAGCTCTAGTCCAAAATTGTTTGTCATCAACAGTGTTAGTAGCATGACCATTAAACAACCTATATTATCATGTAAGACAGGTCTGGGGATTTGTGAACATCCTCTCAAAAGGTGACTTTTAATTATCCAACACAGTGGATGGAATTCTATTAATAATATGTGCTTTGCCCAGTAAAACACCTTCCCCAAACTGATTGGAAGTGACCTTTAGAAATTCTGATTAGGCTCTAGCTGTTCCATGAGGTCTATGAGTTTCTTTCCACTTATACATTTGTTGAGGTTGTTGTGGACAAAGAAACTAAGATGAATGATACCTTTAGAATGAAACAACTTCACCACTGGAGCATTGAAGAAACTCTCCCCATCTATCTGATCGAACATGATTTGAACTGAAAACACTATACCGAGTTGGAACCATAGCAAGACATTGCTTCCATATAGTAGAAACATTAGATTAAGATGCCAGATATATATCAAGTCCATCTCGAATAGTCATCAACCAAATGTAATGAAAAAACTTCATTTATTGTGAGTTGAAACTTTGTAGGGTCCCAACATCCATATGAACTAAATCAAAAACATATTGAAATTCTCGTGTTACTAATGGAGAATGGTAATCGAAACTGGTCTAGCCAATGAGACAAATATTACAAAATTGCAAATGACACTCCTTTATTAGCAAACATATTATCTATCGGTTTATAACATTCATAGGGATGTGACCTATCTAGTATGCCAAACTTCACCTCATCAGAATCTTGGACAGCTTGTAAGTAAGCAACACTCTTATGATGGTGTTCAGTGTTTATCAGTTGAGGAGACTTCAAACTGTCATAAACACTATCCTCTTTACCAATCTCCTTCACTTTCTCAGTGGAGAAGATCCTGAAGAAGGAAGAAATCAGGATAAAATTAGCACAACATTCAATTGTCTAGTTAGTTTAGCCACTGAATGGAAAGAAGGTTTGAAAGTTAAAATCTGGCACACAAAAAACATTTTGACTATATCACCTATTGTAGTTTAGGAAAAACCTGAAGCGTGCTCGAGATGAATCACCAATTTGGAAGTTGAAAGATCCTGAACTCATCACTATGATTCATAGTCAGAAAATTCTAGTTCCCACCATATGATCAGTTTGCTTCCACTATCAAACAATCCAATCAAAAATAGAGGAAGAAATTAGAATTTCTGCAACAGTTACCTGACACGCATTAGCAGTAAGTTTGTAGATGTTGCATTTCCTTCATGAATCAATGGTTTTTTCAACATCTGAAGAACTTGCTTATACTGATCAGGTGTGTTAAACTGTGGCACTGAACCCGATCCAAAACCGGAACCATATTGGTGTTTGTGACTGATTGTGTTGAAGGAACAAAATAATTGTTATCATTTGAACTCCCAGAAATCCACAAGCTCGTTGCCAACATTGTAGCTAATCTTTTCCCTTTGTAATTATAGGCTAACCTATTAAATTGAAACAAACATCCTTTAAATGCCAGATATGTTATGACAATGAGTACAATTATTTCAGATTGTTGCAATCAGCTCTACGTGACCCTCATTTCAACAATGATCAACAATAACAAATATCCACTCCTTTGTGGTGTTGAGGTTTCATTCCTTGACTGCGATCCCTTGCTCTCATTAATTACAAACCATTACTTACAGAAAACAATTGCTTCCAGATCTACGGAAAATAAGGCCAGTAGAATCTAAGTGTCCCCCAAAGTGTAGTGATCTCCTACATACCCCCTTTGGATTCATCTTGAATATCATCGCATCAACATGATTAAACAGTAGGGGAAACACTCATCATAGAATTGACTCTAGCATGACGATAATGTCATTCAAACCATTAAAAATTGCAAAATCTTTTGTTAAGCATACTATCAATATGCCTTTAGATCTATCCACAATTACAAAGAAGAAGGAAGAGGAACAATTGGAGTCGAATTCATCCATGATCCTTTAAATTTGAGTAATAAAACTGGATACAGGGGAAGTACCTTGAGTAAGTGTGTGACAATCGATTTGTGCAGATGAAAACTTCTGGACATGTTTCACTAAGGCAATATTGATGTATTTGAAGTGTTAACCTAATAGGGAATACATGGGAGTATATATAGGAGGATATAGGCAGGATACGTAATCCTATAGGACTAGGATTAAAGAGTACTAATACTAATAGGAATAGGCATTAGTACAGTAAATACTAATATTATTTTATACTATGTATTTAATTGTATCTTTATGATCCCCCATCAAGCGAGTGAGCGAAAGCGACGGAAGCTTGGAAACGAGATAAGCGTGTTGTCGGTAGGGAGAGGTTTGGTGGCATATCAGCGGGCTGGTCTTCAGTGGGTACATACTGCACAGTCATTGGTTGCGTTCATGAACTTCATCGCGACCAAAAAGAGGACACGTATCAACATGGTGTGTGGACGGAATTCTTGGCCACAAGATGGTTGATTGTTGTCACAATAGAGAGCAGGAAAAAGGTGAGTGGCGCGGAGTCACGAAGCATATATGTGACCCACATGGTCTCAGCAGCAGAAGAGCAAGGGCGCGTGTATCAGCTTACAGTGAGAGCCCGAGAGAATCTTGGTGTTTTTTTGTCCACCAAGCAGAAAGGTGCGGCCCCAAAAAAACGAGAAACCACGATTGTTAGATTTTCTGCATTTTATCATTCGCCCCATTTGAATATGAGAAACCCGAAGAGAGCTCCAAGTCCCCGGGTTTCGAATGAGTAAACACGACCAGTTAAGAGTGCAAAAATATGTACATAAGAATGCGTGTAGACACTGGTAATTAATGTTAACCGTGGTATGAATGCGTGATGCAAACTCGGTTTTGACAGCCCAAACTGTATGTCAGGAGGGGGTAATGGCCAGATTTCGATACTGTAGAGCCCAATGCGGCTGCGAAAGTGGTGATATCGTGTAAAAGGTGGGTGGTCGGATCCTTAGTAGACGAAACTCGAGAGACTGCCATCGGTTGTTGGTTGCTAGTGCATTTGTCCAGTCCAGCTTTCTGAACAGATCTCGAGCATATTTGATGATGAAGGAGAAAGAAGGAAACAAGCCGTGGCCGGTCGAGAAACATCCATCCCAGAAAATAATTGAACGAGCCAAGGTCCTTCATTTTGAAGGGTCGTATGCATAGCTCGAGTGACATCCTGAATGGAGAGATGCTCGTAAAAGTAGAGACTGTTAATAATGATATCATTACATAGACAAGAAGAATACTGTACGTGTGTGATGTCGAGTAAACCGACTCGTGTGTGTACGCAATACGTGGGACAGCCCGAGTCCATGGAGGAAAAGTTTTCAGGACGTGTTGTACCAAGAACGGGGGGGCTTGCTTGAGCCCATACAGAACTTCGGGAGTTCGAAACACTGTTGAGGCGAAAGCGGGGATCAACATAGCCCGGTGTTTGCGTCATGGAGTAGTTTCAATCAAGCATGCATGAAGAAAGACAAGCATGGAAACATCCAATTGATTGATGAGCCAATTGTTGCACACGGCGGGACAGTACCAGGCGAATGGTTTCATGCCCGAAAATTCAATAGTAAATAGGACTGAATGTATCGGAGTAATCAAGCCCATATCCTGATTGTAAACGTTAGCAACCCAAAACGAGAATTGTACCTGGCCAATATGCCATCTGCATTGTGTTTAATTTTGTAAACCCATTTACAGCCCCTGGGTGCCGGCCCTGAGGACTTAGGTACAAAGAACCAGTTTTTGATCAGTCAAAGTCTTAAACTCGTCATCCATGCATGACGCCAATAAGCATTTTTTGAAGCGGCAACAGAGTAGGTGTTGGGGTTCACGATCGGGAAGGGGTGTGTTTTTGTGTAATGTGTTGTATTTGGTAGTATGGTAGCCTGAAAGTTTTGGGTTTTTAAAGATACCGGCTTTGCCACGGGTTTTAACAGGGTATGAGTATTGGGGGGGGCACGGGCGGGTGGGTGATCGGGGGTGGCCGGGAAGGACCCAAAACCGGATCGGGCTGGAGATGTTGTGGGTAGTGGCGGTGGGCGGGTGGTTGTGCGTGTTGGGTGGTGGTTGAGGGTTGTTGTAGTATGGGTGACGGTCGATCGGATTCGAAGGGGTTGATGAGGGGTGGTTGGGGTTAGTGGTGGAGGTGTGGGGGAGGTGGTGCGGGACTGGAGTATGTTGGAAAAGGGGAACGGACGCCAATGAATGATGTATTTGTGGAGGAGGAAATAGACTCGTAGGGAAACTCATTTTCGATAATTTGACATGACGGAGATATGTAGACTTTATGGTTTGTGGGTCAAGACAGAAACGATAACCTTGGACTGGTAGGGATGATGCCCAACAAAAATACAGGACGGGATCGGGGGTGGTATGTAATTTGTGAGTAAATATGAGGGCGTAGCACGGGTAGGCAAGAACCCAACGACGCGGAGGTGGTATAATTGGGAAGTTCTTGGTAAAGGAGTGATTAGGGTGATTTGTTGGCGAGGGTGTGGACTGGGCATTCTGTTACTGAGGTAGTTTGCGGTGGCTAGAGCTTCTACCCACAAAGGAGACAGGGAGATGAGATTGATTGTAGAAGAGTAACCACCGTTTCAGTGAGAGGGCGATGCATCAGCTTCAGCCACCCCATTCTGTCGGGAGTGTATGGACAGGAGGTTTGTGATGTATAATCCCAGGATTGCAGAAACTGCGCCCAAAAAGCTGTTATTTACATATTCCTTTCCATTCACTTGAAAAAGTCTAACAGAGAACTGAATGTGTTTTGACCAATTTGCAAAGGTGACAAAGGTGGTGTATGCCTGGATTTTGTTAGGGGTTTACAACCAAGTGTAATTTTGTAAAATCATCCACAAAAACAAAATAATAGCGAAAAACCAGCAAATGAAGGAAAAAAGGAAAACAGCAAGTGGGACCCCTAGGTCAGAATGAATAAGTTGAAAAATGTGTAGTTGTACGAGGCTCAAGATAAAGTCAAAGGTAAGTTATGAGATTTCGGCAATTAACAGGAGTCACAATTGTTTACATGAATGGAAGGAGAAAAACCTAATTGAGGCATTAAGAAGGTATTATTTGAGAGTAGACGGGTGACCCAGACGAATGTGCCCAACAGACTGTGGCCATCAGCCGAATCAAGAGCCACCGGAGCCACAGGAAAGTTTCAGGAAACTGGGCGTGGGCAGCACGAAATTGTGCCAGGACGAACGTACAGACCATGCTCACAGGGGCCCTGGAAAAAGCACCCTAGTGGTTTAGTGTTGTCTATAGATATGAAAGCTGTAGAGGTGAACAGAGTGAGCACATTAGTCTTTTGTGAATTGGTGAACATGAAAAGAGATGTGTTAATAGAAGGGCGGGGTAAGGTACCAGGTGAAAGGGATAGCGGTGGGGGTTTTAAAGTTAATGGACTCGTGCCAGTGTGAGAAATATTAAGGGAATACAGTTGCCAAACAATAATCCCTTTGGAGCCTGATATGGATTTGGAGCAGTTAAACTTGGACTAGGATTAGAAGTAACGTGCATGTTGGGCCCCAGTATCCAAACAGCCATCCACAGGAAGGCCGGCTTGAGATGCATAATTGGCACGGTTATCACTATTTCGGCTATCCACAATACCGACACCAGCAACGAACAGCGGTTTCTTTGTGTCCTGTTTTATGACAGATTGAACAAGTTGGAAGATCCCGCCTCGTAAGTTCCCTGCCCGACGCTGGAAGATGACGGCCAGCCGATGACGAAGGAGTGCAGGGGCTGTTGTTGTGCCGTGAGCTGACAGTGTACGGTGACGGATGCCCTGCCGACAGCCGCGCCCGACGACCTACGATGGTTTCTGACGTCGTAGCCGCCGCGCCCGCGACCTCCCGATGTTTCTGCCGTAGCCGCCGCGCCCTGCGACCTGCCGCGTTTCGCCGTAGCCGCCGCGGCTCCCCTGCCGGCGCAACCACGCCCCCCGCGGATAGTTCTGGATGCGGTTGAGGGCGGTGGCCGGCTCCAACAGCGGCTTCTCGGGAGAAGAGTCTGCTCTCCGGATCCACGTTGATTTCTTCACTTTTTAGCCACGAGGAGAGAGTAGTCAGGTTAACGGGCGTGGACTGATGCGAACCGCATGTTTAATGGAGGAGCTAAAGAGGATGGAGAAAAACGAACGATGCAATTATGACGGGGGGGGGGGGCGGGGGGGGGTGATCTTTTAGGGAATGATTTCGTTAACGGTGTGACTAGGTCGAGGGTGTATTGTGATGATGGTGGAGACCTAGTTCTAATAAATACTCCGCATAGTTTTCGTGCCTTGGTATTGTGTGGAGGGACGGATCACGCAATTGAAAAATATGAGAGTGGGAAAATCTGATGCATAGCGTGTTGCGAGGGACGTCCACAGGGCTGAAGCAGTTGGTAGGATCGGACGTGTTTCTGAATCAGTGGGAGAGATGACCGCCATCAAAACTGATCGGATTGGCCATCCCGGCTCCAGCGGCCATGGGCCAATTGTTTTTTTTTGGATTTATCCGTGCAACTGATGAATTGCCGGCGGTTGGTTCTGTGCTTCCATCGACGTATTGAGAAGGTAATTGGCCGCAAGGGCTTTGTAAAACGGTGATTTTCCACATGTAGGGTAATCTTAGTCTGATAATTGTCGGGAATCAGGGCATGACGATGCCTGAGAAGGGTTTAACGCCGAAGGAAGTGAATCGAGAGGAAGTGGATCCACCGCGGTTGCATGCCTGCCACCGCCCAAGAGACGAGAGCGGGAACGATCGGTTGCCCCCTAAGAGAGAAAAAACCTAGAGACAAGGAAAGATCAGGTTTTGGGCTCTTGAGTTACCATGAAGGAAATTGATTTTTATTGAAGTGTTAAACCTAATAGGGAATACATCAGAGATATAATAGGAGATATAGGAAGGAGAGTACTCATCTAATAGGACTAGGATTAGTCACACAGTAAATACTAATATTATTTTATATATTTATTATATTTTTCGTTATTATTCACATATCACAACGTTCATTCAAATCACTCCAAACTAGAGCGGCATTAGAACGAAATAAGATTTCCAATCCCAAATCATTGTCACATTACTCATCATATGAATGAAACACCATAGAGTACATCGACCCACTGTTTCTTCTCAGAATCAACTGTATAAGTTCACGTTGATTGATCATCAACAAAATCCAAGTTGGTGTATTCTAGTCAACAGAGGTTAATTCATTGCTGTGCCTCCATAACGTGTTAATTCTCCATACTGTGAGTTGAATTCCAATTGAACAGCTCATGGTACATCAGAAGATGACAGAACAGAGGAGGGCCATGGTCAATTGGTCGACATTTTTGATGTCTCTCAGATTTGCAAATTCAGCATCAATCGAGGTGGTTAAACGCATATCAAGGACATCACCACTCCATGGCTCTGATACCATGACAAACTTGTTGATGATGAGAAAGTGGGAAAAAAAATTCTATTCCCAACTTTACAGAGTAATTTGTATATCCAACTCATTGTAACTAACTAACAGAAAAATGTAACTAACTAGCTAAATAACAAATAGGATGTTGCACAGCTGGATAACAAAAAATAACGAACACAACTTAACTTCTTAAACAACATCTGATCATATTCTCAGAATTTTCACTTGTCGACAACAATCAAGTAGTCAAGACACTCATTTACCAAGAATTCATCAAGGACCAATATGAAAGTTTACCGCTCCAAGAGTATCCTAATATCCTCCTATATGACGTGTTATCTTGATATTTATTACTGGATGTTTTTCTTGTCAAAGAAAAATGTCTAGGACTTTGTCTTCAAATATTCTCGGGCAACATATATCATTTACCTTCTTATATTTTTACATTCCACCAACTAAGACATCTAGAACTTGATATATACTTTTCACATCCACTTGATTAACGGGTTAGCAAAGCCATTAGTCTAATCTCAGGTGTATTTTGATCCAGACTAGATTTAGGTTTCACATCCAAATGCCATGCTTGAACGTTGAGGTTTGCTAGGGGAAACGAATTGGTATTCTTGAAATTGATGTGCCAATCTCAAATGTTGACTTTCTTGGAACATCAAAGTCCATTTGCTTAAAGAATGCCACGATCCTTAGAAGCGTCATGGGGTGGTCAACTCAAGTCACGAGTATTGGAGGATTCCGTCACCTTTTTGTTCCAATCTTACCAAAGTTATTCCATTTACCATGCATTCCCTGGAGGAGTGGCAACTAGGCGGTTATCAGTAGAGATAGGTATATGTACCTTTTTTAGTGTATAAACGGAACTTTGTTACATATAAATAATCAAATGATTCATCTTTTTTTAACCATTTAACTTGCTTCTAGTACTTGGCATGGGCGGAGGTATACCACGAATCTGCCCAACTGCTATATTGCAATGTCAAATCTCTCGGTATCTTGGGATAGTCGTTCAGCAATATAAGTTGACGAGCGTTTCAATTACAGGTTACATGATTACACGCTGCGCTAAATTACAAGAAGTTACAATTGAATGTGAAGCCCACTCTAAGCACTCTCCTATTCTCATTGAAGTATAATCTGGTTTCTTCATCTGAAAACAGTCTAACTTTACCAAATATATTCTAGGGAGTAGTAGGCATTGCTGTGGAACCTGTTATATATACAATTATTATGAGCTTAATCAATCTCGTGTGGTGCTGTAAAGCTGCTTCAAAGTGTGGAGATGCGTTATATTATTGGTTTTGAGATGGAAATGGAATTTGTGAAGTTTATATTGGCATGTGCACCTGTACTGAAGGAGATCTTTGATGGATGAGATGAAACAATTCCATTTAGAATCACGTTAGATTCAAATTTGAAGAAATATGTACAGGTCTGGAACTTGATTTGTGATTATTCATAGATGAACTTGATTTATTCGATTCAATTTCCTTTTGAGATCCTGATATGACCTTGCTCAATTTCAACACATTCTTATAGAGTTTATATAGTAATGATAGTCCTTGAAGCTCTTTTCGACATTCAAGTACAATGATTTTCTGTTATGCTATTGGAATAGGAAATGTGTGCAGTGTACTACTTTAGTACTCATGAAAAACATGGTGAATTGAATCAATAATGTTCAAAATCTATACATAAAGAATGAAAACAGTGTATTTAACCAGGTATGGGAAGAAAAATAAAGGCATGTTGTATGTGCATTTTAAAACAATGTAAAGGTATTGTTCAAAAAAGAAAATTCAAAATTTCTTCAAGGTTACTAAGGTCTGCATAAAAAATATCGTAGCTTTGAGTTGAATAGAACTTTTACAGAAGGCTAGGATTCGAAGCTATGGCACTCTGTATCAAAAATTGAAATTAATACATTAGATCTTATTGAAGATGGTGATTCAACGTAGCTTGTAGGTTCTAAGAATTCAACAATTCAATCAAATTCTTGATCCTATGGAAGAAAAAAAAGGATATTCAATAATTTCTTAGATTTACTGTCAGTATTGAATAGGTCAATCAACTATTTTAGTATTCAAGAACCTTAATTTCCATGAGCCACTTTCAAGAAAAGAATTATACTAAGATTATTTAGTTATTGAATTCCTCTGAAGAAAAATATAAAGATATGCATAGTGTTTTTTTTTTAAAATCTTTCAATTCAAACATATTAGAAATTGTACTTACATTTGTGTGAAACTACGTACTAATTTTTTTAAAAAAAATTGGATTTAGCAGCGGACAAAATTGAACAGCAAAATCCGTTGTAGCTATAAAATATACATATGATTGATCTGCATTATTGATAATCAAATTACATTTTAGGAAAAAAGGTTAATTAGAGTCCAAATTCAGAAAATCAAAATATGGACATTAAATCAGGCTGAGTATATAAATATAAAATCAGGCTTTACCTCCTTTTTCCCAATACTGTCATGATTTTTGCCCTTCCAAATATAAAAACGTCAAAGATTATAATGATAAGAGAATCATTATGAACTTATAGAAATGGACATTACAAATACGTACCAACACATAGATACTCCCATTAAACAAATTTCATCACATAGAAAGTGCTTAATTAATTAAAAATATGAAATTAAATCTAAATTTATCAGTGTTTGGTACAATCAGTAGGCAAGAAAGAGAGTTTATGATTCACAAGATCATATCCAATATGGAAATTCATCTGTGCCAAGTTTCCGTAAATAGCAAGACCATCAACACCCCCATTAACAATTAACAAACAAGTCAAATTTTTATCAACTTCTGCAAATGTACTATAGGTAACAATTCAACATCAGCATCCGTGAAATGGAACACAATCTTAGGAAATTTGGCCAGGCTTTTCGTCTCGTAACATAGGGGAAAGTAATCCGAGGGATCCTTTTTCCTCTTTCCTGTCGAGATATAATATAATAATTAGAATAACTAAAAGTGAATATATACTTGAAATAATAGTCACAAAATTTAATTTTACCTTTTATCTTTTCCACCAAAGTTGATTCCAATTTCTTGTAAAATCCCTCAGGGATAATTGTCAATGTCGTACCAGAATCAATTATAATATTTCCCAAATCTTTATCATCAGCAGCAGCAGAAGAACTCATGAGTTGTGAAGACTTGAAGTACTTCAACTTCTTACCTCAACTCTAACATCTCGGGAGGGATTTAGAAGCTAGAACAACTGCAATAGGGGGGCGGGACTTTTCGACTAATGGAGTTGTAAGAACGTTAGGCCCCGATACAACTGCCTTAGGACCAAAATTAATTTTACTTGTAATATTGGGATCAAAGAAATGGAATGATAAATCCCTGGGCAGGAAACAATAGAGGAATTTCACTTAATTTGTTTGTCAAGTTGTTTAATAAAGGAGACGTTTGTTTTTGAACCACCTTTAACTCCAAACAATTCCAGCAGTAATAAAATTGCTTGAAAGTGCCACCCATATCAGGTACACAAACCAAAAATACTGTGGGAATGGAATGGAAATTTATTTGGACTTTTTATTGGTTTTAGATTTTGTTGATGCAAATGTGAATGTCTCAGAAGCAATATCACCAACACTGTAAGAATTATCACCATAATTCATCTCATATTGACAAACATTTTTTCTAACACAAACTGTTTGTCCCACTGCCTCACATTGTTTACTATGACATCCAATGATTTTATAAGTTGAGCTTTTTCTAGGGTTGAAAAGGGGAAAGATTTGATCAAAACATTCAGTACAAGGCTTGCATTGTATCCATGTTAAGTCACTACCAGTGTCAGCAATTGCAAAGGTTTCCCTAGGGGGTGTACCAATGGAAATTTTCATTAGATATTCCGCGGGTATTGGAACGATGTCTGATTGAATAGCATGATGATTGAAAGGTGTGGTGGGATGGATGGAGGCTTTTGTGAAGAAAGATGCTCGGGAAAAAGATCGGTGGCATGCATCTCGGAGGCGTTGAGAAGGGGTGATGGAAGGGTTGTAGTAGGGAGAATGAGGGGAATCGCGGTGGATAAGATCAAGAGTGAATCCGTTAGTTTTGGCCTTTCTACAAGAAACTAAAGAAAGTTGAGAGAAAGACAAAAAAACTAAAAAGGATAAGACAAAAAATAATTTAGAAATCATTTTCATGGCTATGGATTAAGGTGAAAAGTATATTTCAGAAGAGTGATTTATGAATAGTTGATAATTAGTGTCATTTTATAGGGCAAAAATAAAAGAAAAATGAATGCATTAAAGAAGATTAATGTTAGTATGGAAAAAAAATAATTAATTTTGATGATCAGGAAAAGATATGTAATGTATATATACAAAATAGGAAATGGAATATATAAATTGATTGTTGTTACGTTCATAATGTATATAGACTTAAATCTTAATATATTAGTAATGTACATTGCTATACTTAGATAGCAAATAATAGGAATCCCTCTTAATTTTATTCCTTAATTAGAACCTAATGTTTTGTATTTATCCATTGCTCATCTATCTACTGAAATAAGATAAAAGATCTTTCATTTGATTATATGGTATCAAAGCCTATAAGCTCATGTCAATATGTTTTTACTCTATTTTAGAAATAGGCTCTTATCTTATTTTAGTAGATCCTTATCTGTGTGTCAACGTTGACTCTTCATTTCCTATGAACCTCAGCTCTATTTGTTGTTAAAACACGATTTGGAAACTTTGTTCATCACTTTCAGGTTCGTTTTTCTTCTCTGACGTTGAATCTGGTTTGTGATTTGTGATTCTACGACGTTGTTTTGGATAATTGGTGTTGTGTGGACATAGTTGTTATCAACAACTGATTCCTTGGTTGCTTAAATCACTTTAGACCATGTTCATATGTATTTGTGGGATGATCATGTATTATGTATACATGCTTCTAGGTACTATTTATTGTTGATGAGTTCGTATGTTGTTTAAATATTTGAAAAAATGGATTAACATTGTGGTTTCTTATTACTTCTAATAATAAAACGATTTTTCTTTCGAGAGTAGAGCTAGCAAAATTCTCACAATATCAAAAATTTACTTTAAGGAATCTATTTCGGCTACTAACCTTGTCCTATCTCTTCTTGATTAAATGGGAGATTGATCCAAGTGTCATATATCACATGGATAACTCTATTATATTTTTTTAGCTTGCGATCACAATAGTTGATGGTTTTACGTGTAACATTATAGGATTTAGGACTATCAAACCAACCTCCTCCATTACCTTGTCACTTGTATTAAGTCTACCAAAGGTTTTAGTTTTTAATTTGATGCATGTTATTAAGCTTATCACATATTTGAAATACTATATCTCGTTCTTTACTGATTATTATATGTATCGTTATCTTAAAGAGAATAAGATTATAGGTAAATGACATGAATTTGATAGTCTCTGTATTCTTGATGAATATTTGGGGCCTCCATTTGTTGCTACTCCGATGTCGTGCCTCCATTTGAGACACATTATAAATTGATACATCTTTATTTCTTTGCATATGTTAAAGAAGCTTTGTCCCTAATTTCAAAGTTTCTTCATTGAATTGTTAGTCATGCCAATATATCAAAATATATCGTAGTTCAATAAGTCTAAGGGGTTGATAAATAAGTGGAGTCAGTTTTTGAGTCAGTTACATTTATTCTGATGTTTGGGGATCATCAAATGTAATTTGTATGTAAGTATTTTGTCGGATAATTTCTCTTAAATGACTTGAATTTATCGTCACTCTGAATCTCTACTTAGAAAAATACAAAGGTATGCCTTGTATTAGATGGAGAGTGAAGTGAACCATTGTCTTCAAAGAAGTTCTAAATTTCCAGATTTCATATCTTATATTTGTGAATTTCAAAACATGGAGAGAAATCGGATGAATTAATTGACTTCACAATTATTAAAATATCTAATCTGGTCTTATTGAGCATAAAATAAAACTTGGGGAAAAAAAATTAGAACCGTCAATTTACAACATTAACATATGGACATATAATTATAGTCTAGTGGGTATATATAATACAGTATCACCTATTTGATACATTCTAGTTAACATGGTATTACTTTTGTAGGACTTGCCTTATTGTTCTTAACGTCTCAATCGGAAAATCCTGATCAAATTAAATTACAATAATTTAGAATTATTATGAACTTAAAAGAAAAGGACATTTAAAATAACTAACACATTCATAATCACATTAAACAAAGGACAAATTTCATTACATACAAAGTGGTTAATTAATTAAAAATATGAAATTGTAATCCAAATTTATCAGTGTTTGGTACAATTAGTAGGTAAGAAAGATAGGTTGTGATTTACAAGATCATATCCGATAAGGAAATTCATCTGTTGCAAATTTCCATAAATAGCAAAATCGGAATACCCCTTAACAATTGAAAAACAACTCAAATCATTAACTTTTGCAAATGTATTCATAGGTAGCAACTCGATATCAGCATTATCCTTGAAATGGAACACAATCTTAGGAATTTTATTGGCAATGCTTTTCGCCTCGTAACATAGGGGAAGCGGGCCACCTATTCTCTTACCTGTTGAGACATAATATATGTAATAATTAAATAACTAAAAGTATGATTTATTATATGTTTAAAAATGGTCTCATAATTTAATTAACTTTACCTTTAATCATTTCCACCAAAGTTGATTCCAATTTGTCATAAAATTCACCAGGGATAATTGTCAACGTTGTGCCAGAATCGATTATAATATTTCCCAAGTCTCCATTAGCATTACTAGAAGAATTGGTGTGTAACGACCCTCTTAGTCGTTTTTGAAATGTCAACCATTATTTTTATATTAAACCTTTTAGTAGATTTTATTATTTATATGACTGATAAACTTGAGTGACTTTTTTTAGATTTAATAAAAGATTATTTTGTTGCTAATAATAATGGCAAAAGAAAAAAGAAAAGAAAAAGGAAAAAGGAATAATTTTCAAATAAATAAATAAAATAAATCTAAAGAAAGGGCAAGTGCCCTAACCTTTTTAAAGCTGCGAGTGCTCATACGAAGAAAAAACAAAACACAAACAGAAGAAATACGCCAGGTAAGAAAGAAAAGAAAGGGCTATGGACGGAGAAAAGAAAAAGAACAAGGAGGAGAAACACCGATTAGTTTGATTCGATGATATCAAGGTAATATTCTTATCCTTTCTATTAAATTTTTGGTTGGAACTCAGGAATAGATTTTTTAGGTTAAAAACGTGTATAATTTATACTAATATGTTGAAATGTGACACTTGAGATTATAATGTGTATAAAGTATTATGGTTCAATCATGGGACAATGATTAGTCATACTCATTGGACAATGATTACCCAAGATAGAGTATTAATTAGTGGAACGAAAATATGAAGTTGAATATTGAAAATAAGTGGTTTCAGAACATAGTTTTGTAGTCCGCCATTGATGTGTGGGCCAGTGTTTCGGCTTAAAGTATTTTCATTTGATTATCATATTAGGATTCAAGTTTGATATATTGAGATATGTGTTAAAATAGTGGTGCATTAGGTATATAAAAATCATATAATTAGTTTTCGGAGAATAGATTAACCCTAAACTTGAAATTCAGAAAATATGAGATTTGATCAATTGGTGGAATAAAGATTTAGAAATTTTATTATAAATTTGGATGAGTTTTGGGTGTAATGCGGTAAGCTTGATAGAGATATATAGCAATTATGAATGTTGTTAGTTCGACATCATATCGTGGTAGTTATTTATTTGAATAGATTGTATTGGTTTGGAAAGTCAACCAAAAGAGGAAGGCTCAGGTTTGGAGCATTGTCGGGGACTATGTGAGGCAAGTGGATTTCTAAACTCTTGTAAGTGTATGAAATGCGTGATGATCCTTGTGGTAATATGTTGGGAGTAACGGGATTGGTGATGGGCTGACTTGTCCACCATTGATTAATTTTAAGATGAAAAGAATGGGGATAACAAAAGGCAAGTGATAATTATGTGGGTGTTGTGTGAGACAAATGGTTTGAAGCTTGTTGGAATCAGTGTTGATGTAACTTCATGTTGGTGTGGTGTGAACTGTGCGATGTTATGAACAAATGGGGAATCTCCTCTTATTGTGTGACTTGTCATCTGCATATTCTGAGGATTGGTTGTGACTGTGTTATGTTGCATGAGAAAGACATGGGGTACTAAGAGGATGTACCATTCGGGGACGATATCGCCGCGCCGCGAGGATACTATATTTCGAGGACGTATCGCGCGCGCGATGGTTACTATATCGAGGTCTGTCGTGCGCCGCGGACAGATGCTGACAGATAGTCCCCATGGGTCCAGGACTGAGAGACAGCGGGTGTGTATAATAGGTCAGAATTGCATCAATTTACTTGACATTGCATACACATACTTATCATGGTGATCTTGCATTGTGTTTTGCTGATCTTCGATTGGCCTTTTTTGCTGAATTTGGATGATGAATACTGACTTGTTATGAGGATAGTAAACTGATATAAGGTTATTGTGGAGGATATAGGCTTATTATATGTAATTTGTATAAGTGTTGTTGTAGAGTACGTGCTATGTAAAATATGAACTGTTTAGGTAGAATGAATTTATGCAGGTTGTAGGTGGAGGTCGGTTGGGGAGTAGGGGTTACCCGTATTCATTCCCCTTGCTTGTGTTTAGACGTTTACTTGTGAGTTACCGCTGTGGTGTGGTACTCACCCCTTGCTTCAACAAATTTTTGTAGGTTGAGCCTGGATATTTGTGTAATGTCATCTCTTACATTTCCGAGGCTTCTTGGAGATTTTTTGTCAGGTAGCTGTTTCCATAGCAGCAGACTTTTCTCCTAATTATGATCTTGTTCTATTCTAGCAACAAAGTTCTTATTAGATTGAGTTTTTCTTTTGAATCATTGTAATACTTAGAGGCTGTACACGTGACAACCAGGTTTGGGGTACTTTTAAGGACTATAATTTTTCGCATTTTATTGTAAGTTTAGGAGGACTTGTCTTGGTGGAATAGAGAAGTGCCATCAAGCCCATTTTTGGTGTGACATGGGACTTGGGAGACTTAACTCTAAATTTGGTACCTCAACGCTAACACTTTCAAGATGTAGATAGTAGAATATATGGTTGTTCCTTCGAATTATGGGAGTGGTAAGACCGTTAGGAAAAAAAAAACCCCCGGGATACCCAACTGCCTTAGAACCAAAAGAATTTACTTGTAGTATTGGGAGGATGATAAGATGGTGATATATCATTATTTGGGACTAAACAATAAGAGAATTTCCCTTTAATTTGTTTATCAAGTTGATTAATAAAAGAGATTTTTGAATCTGCTAATCCCACAATCCCAGTAGTACGATTGCTAAAAGTGCCATCATTACTATGTCCACAACCAAAAATAACATGTGGAATTGAAATATTATCAACCTTATTAGAAGTTAAATCAAATGTGAATGTCTCAAAAGCAACATCACCAAAACTATAAGAACCATCACCATAATGCAATTCATATTCACAAACATTCTTTTTGTCACAAGTTTTACCTCTTACTAGCTCACATTCCTTACTATGACAACCAATTATTTTATAGGTTGAGCTTTTTCGAGGATCGAAAAGGGGTAATATTTGTTTATAACAATGAGTACAAGGCTTGCATTGTACCCATGTCAATTCACTCCCAGTGTCAAGACTTGCATAGGTTTTCATTGGGGGCATACCGATGGAAATTTTCATTAAATAATCTCCGGACTCAGGAATGATGTCTGATTGAATTTCATGATTGACGAGTGTGGTGGGATGGATGGAAGATTTCGTGTAGAAAGATACTCGAGAGAAAGATCTTTGGAATGTATCTCGGAGGCGTTGTGAAGGGGTGATGGAAGGGTTATAGTAAGGAGAGAGAGGAGAATCGCGGTGGATAAGATCAAGAGTGAATCCATCTGAGCCATGGTTGGTTTTGGCTTTTCTACATGAAACTAAAGCAAGTTGAGAGAAAGCCAAAAAGGCTAAAACAGATTTAAAAGGAAAAAATACTTTGAATTCATTTTGAAGAAGAGGCAAATTATGAATTAAGAGGGGAGTTGATAATTTAGAGCCATTTTATAGATAGGCAAAGATAGAAAAAAAAAAGGAGTGCATTCATAAGAATATTAATTGGGTAAGGGGGAAAATGCACGTAAGGAATATATATTAAATTTGAATAAGCAAAAAAATACATGTAATATAGAAACTAGCATTAAATATAGAATATGAAATGGAATTCTACAAATTGATGCATAAGATTTTCCTATTAAAAAAAGATAATGTGCAAGGTGACTGATTTTGTTAAGAGACATATATAATCAGTGAAAATCTTATCAATTAAGAAGCCTTTTATTTCATAAATCAAAGGATTTTAGAGTTTACAAGCCATTTACGTTAGTTGGCTTTTGTTTAAGAGAAGATCATATATACTAATTACTACTGTTAATATAATCTTTTTAGTAAAAAGATGCTCTCAAAAGTTTTTTTTTTTTGTTAATACATGAGCATGACTATAGTTTCAGTGTGAAACCAGTAGTCTAGAGAATATTTACAAAATGTTGTCATTCATATCAAGTAATCCAATAATATTACTAGACGAGTAAATTTAAAATCACATGAAAAAAAATTGTTTATCTTTTAAAAATCATTTAAATGAATTAAGAGCACATAGGAAGAAAAAGACCTTTATAGGCGACAATTCAATTGAAATTTGAAAATATGTCTTAGTCATTTTTGGTATTTAGTTTAGGTGCTATGCTTTTTTTAGTAGTCTTTCTGCCCATGTAGAGCTTTTTAATTTCGTGAAAAATATAGAGAACTTCTTTCTATGTACTTTTGTATTTTCGTATGATGGTATAATAATATTGACCTGAGATACATTTAATTGCAAAAGCATGATATGTGAGGTCATATAGCTATTGAAACTTGCTTGGAAGTATGGAATAAATGAAGTGTGAATCCTAATCGTTCGGCATTATTTATTATATTGCGCTTTTCAAAGTTATGGACTAATTTTAAGTAAATTAGATCACATTAATTCAAAATTTAAACAAAAAAAAATTTCGATATTCTAAAACTATATGAAAAGTACTATAAAATTGCAATTTTTTGCATATTAATATGATGAAAAAAATAATCATAAAATGTTAGTCCTAATTTTATTAGTTAACTCTAAAAAGAGAAATCATGACAAACAAAGACGGACAGAAACAGTATGATTGATTAGTTAAGTGCGTTATAGTAATAAACTTAATCATCCTAATTATCTCAATATATAAAGTCAGCTCGATTGTATGAAGATGATAGGATGAGACGCTTGTTCTATAGTCCCTAAATTTAAGTAAAGCACATTGCAAATTATATAAACAAATATAATAGCGAAGAAAGAAGAACTTATGATATTACTCTTAAAACAAAGGCCAAACTAAACGTAAAATGCCGGTAAACTCTAAATACTGCGATTTATGAAATAAAGACTTTCTTACTTGATAGCAGATTTTAGACTTGGTTAATGTCTCTTAACACCAAATCGTTAACATTGGTAAACATATCTTATTTTTATGGAAAATCTTTATGCAATCAATTTATAGAGTTCACACTTGTCAATTATGCAATTCAATCCGACATCGTTCCTGAATAAGGTGATTATTTAATGAAAATTTTCATCGGTATGCCCTCAATGAAAACCTATGCAAGTCTTGACACTAACAGTGAATTGACATGGATACAATGCAAGCCGTGCTTCTATAATTAAAGTATCTTAGTCATTATTACACAAATAAAAATAAAAAAGTTGCAAAAAGTCTTTATATTTTTTCACGAAATAGGACAAAAAAGATTAAAAAAATATAAGAAGTACGAAAATGCAAAAAATGGCTAAAGCATATTTCCAATTAAGGTATTACCTACAAAGATATTTTTTTGCTTTGAATTCTCTAAGATTACATGGATTTTAAAAGAAAAACAATTTTGTTCTATGTGATTTTATATAAGATCTGAGTTCTTGATTGTTTTCAGTTTATAAATAGCTAACTAAATACTGTTAAATATATATAAAAAAAATAGCAAAAAGATGCTCTCATATGTGAGGTTTCTTAAACAACTAAGCATTATATAAAGCCATTCACCAAAATAAATGTTTTTTAAAATTTATTAAAACTATATAAACGTTATCCACAGTAACGTTTTAGGTCTTTTTTTTTATTTATTTTTTAAAAGTGAGGGCGTCAGATTGATATATTGTTACTCACAGTACTGTTGTACCTCCTTTAAACCGTTACTCATAGTAATGTTTAGGAGTAAAAAAACGTTTAACTGAAAATAACGTTTAATTAGAGTAAAATGATATTACAGTTACGTATATCAACCTTTTTTTTTAAAAAAAATATATCCTAAAAAGGTGCCGTGAAATACGTTTATACTAGTTTTGTAAAATTAGAAAAATGTATTACTTGATAAGTATTTTATAGAATGGCTTAGTTTGGTTAAATTTGCCATTATGTTTTGTAACATTACTAAATCTAGTTTTTTCTTATTAATTACATGAGCACGGATTATATTTCATGAGAACACCAATATTAGAGAGAATATTTCTTTGCGTGCTCTACTATTACTAAATAGGACGAGTAAATTTAAACTCACATGAAAAAATGTTGTTTATATCTTAAAATTTATGCAAACGAATTCAGAACAGACCGGAAGAAAAAGACCTTTATAGGCGCTAATTGAAAATATGCTTTAGTCCTTTTTCGTATTTACTTCAGGTCCTATGCTTTTTTTAGTAATCTATTTGTTGAGGTAGATTTTACGTATTGTATTTAAATTGAGAATATTGTTTACGACAAATGATTTAGAAACGATTTCATTTTTAGTTTAAAGTATTTTTTCGACTTTTTAAGGGAAAGTCAGCCACTTAATTTTTAAGAAAAATCAAGAAAACCTTATTTTCAAACCAACTTAAAACAGAAAAATTATTTGAAAAATAATTTTAAGAGGTTCCGGATTTCATATAGGGTCTTAGGAAGGTGTTTAAGGCACCTAAGACACTCCGCTAACTACGGTTTTCCGGCGATTAACTATTTGACTATTTTTGTTTTAACTTTGCAATTTTGAACTCATTGATTTTTATCTAGAGAAAGTTGACAAGTTTTGAAATATGTTGCTTATCTTGCAAATTGCGAATCTGTTTCAGAGTTAAACTTATATAGACTTTATATAGACGAACTTTACTAATTTGTAATTTATTTATTTATTTTTTTATTTTTTTTATATTTTATTTTTTTTTAAATTTAAATTTTTTTTTTCATTAAACTAAACTTACAGCGCAACTTTCAAATTAAATCTCTAACTATTGAAGTTTCACAATTTTAGTTTTGAATTGATAAAGCAAAAGGCGTTCGTAGGGGGCTTGGATTTTTCTAACACTATGAACGACATCAAGTAAGGACACGTAAACAAAGAGTGTAAAGAGAGAGAGAGAGAGAGAGGGAGAGAGATTGGGTCCAACAACGCGGGTTCTGTTAGCCTTGACCGAGTTTGGACCCACCTGTCTTTTTTATTTTAACCCATTCACTGTCCTACTCT
The DNA here is from genome assembly GCA_027704765.1 of Solanum habrochaites. NCBI lineage: Eukaryota > Viridiplantae > Streptophyta > Magnoliopsida > Solanales > Solanaceae > Solanum > Solanum habrochaites. The sequence goes on from JAKWJA010002496.1 coordinate 55,734,472, forward strand.
AAACATATAAAATAATTAACAAGAAAGATAATAAAGGGAAAAGGGCTTATGCCCGAATAATAAAACAAACAACAAAAATTATAGTAAAGGGTCTTCTAATGGCTTCTTCAACTTCTCTCATCCTCAGGCATTTGACCTTCCAAGTTGTGCCTTCTTAAGTTCCTTCACTTGATTCCTCTATGCCGATTAAAAACTGAGGATTCTTTTGAGTCTTTTACGACTCCTCGAAGTGCACAAGGATGAGGGAGTTCGAAATGAACTTCGACGAATTTGCATGCGATATAAATAAAATAAAAGGATAAGTATCCAATTATAGAATATCAAGGACATAATAATGACTCAGTAAGTAACCCACATAAACCACGAGTTCCTTCATCGACCCTAAAAAAAAGACTACGAATAATAAGGCTTGACTAAAAATTCACTATACGAATATCAAAGTGTGCACGTATGCAACGTTAAACCAGGCACGTGGGAAAATGAAATTAAGACGAGAGCAAATTGGGAGAATTTTTAAAATGAGCAGCATAGATTTCATGGAATGTAATCAAAGTGAGCCATTAAAGATTTAGGTTCCGAACAGGACTTCAAAGAACAGCTCGCGGATACATACTAACGTAAATTGAAATCAAGTTTTCACATACTCGCTCCTAAGTAATAAACCAACTAAAAAAAAACATGGAGGATGAACGGAAAGGAAAGTTGACTCCCAGATCATTCTCAATAGACGAAGTACAAATCTCAAAACGGCCATAGAGGAGACATTCAAAAAAATCACCAATCAATGAACGACTTAAAAACAAGCATTAGACAATCATTTTGCTGTAGCTTTTGGTTATACAAAAAAATGAAAGAAGAGATGACCCCCACAAGAAAGAAAGATCTTAGCAAGAGACGACATCACAGGAAGGAAAATAAGAAGAGTCAACCACATGGATATACTTTAACATTACTCTCTTAACAAACATACAAGGAAGACTTGTTGTACCCATGAAAGCATAAGGATCACCTTTAGCCAGCCACCCTCATACACTGCTTAGGGTGTCATTAAGAGAAAACTAGAAGGGATAGCCAGACGTGCACAGAGCAATCGAAGACATGAATCTATACAACCCAATACGACGATATAAAAAAAAGACAATGGCCAGAAACATACAAAGATAGGTCAAGTATTCAACAACGTTCGATCATTTTTTACACATTCGACTCAGCACAGAAGAGGTACCAGCAGCATTCAGAGCACCAAAACGACGAAGAAGCATTTTTTTTTTTTTTTGAAATAGAAGGAACGAGAAGATAGTAAGAGGGCAGTGAAACAGCGTTGAAAACAAGAAAACTAAAAGAATAAAACAGCCATTAATTACAACATCAAACCTCCGAACAAAAACAATATTCATTTCGACAAACAGAAGATTAAACCGAGAAAGTACCTCCTTTGAGAAGCGAAATGGCATGAGTCGGCGCACGAGGACGACTTCAAATACCGGGAACGCTGTTGTTCGAGAGCAACAGACGAGAAAATTCGAGCCCGAAGAATGCAATTCTGTCACTTTCTTTTTCTTTCTCACCCTCGGTACGCTCTTCGATCTTATGACACCAAACCCAGGAAAAAACAAAACAACGATCTCACTTCGTTTATCACGGCCAGAACCAAGAGACGAACGAAAGGCGAACCTCCGAACAAAAATCTCTCTAAGACTCTTTTTCAGAAATCCTGTCGTCAAAGCTAGACCACGACAAACTCTTTTATAAACCCGAAAAACAGACAAAAACAACAACTTTTTTTTTCGACTCTAAAAAATACAAAAATCACCTGAAAAATCCAAACCAAAAATGTTCCACCCCCTTTAATGATCGACGCAGGGGGATTATATAGAAGAAGAGTGACTAAGGTTTCGAATTTCGGGCGAGAGGCGCGATTTAGGCCATTTTTCTTTGGAAATTTGAAAACCCCCATCTTATCCAAAAAAGCCAATTCAAAACGGGAAGAGAGATGGAGGGTCGGGATGATTTTGACGTGACTGTCGACGGGAGACGGTCACCATCTCCAATGTGAGCAACGGACGAGCAAGGATGATTTTGTGTCGGCCTTGCTCATGTATTTTGCTCATTGCAGGGCTGCAGGGACCGTTGGGAGAGAGAGGCGTTGGAGAGGTCGCGATAGAGAGAGACGCGACGCGTTGGGGGTGGGTGGGGGTGATGAGGGGGTGGTGATGGTCGAGTGAGAGAGACGCGGGTGTTCCCTTTTCTGGAGATTTCTGCAGCGTAGCACAGTTCTGGCTTTCTGGTTCCGGCTTCTCTCTCCCCTGGAAATTGCGTGTGATGAAGAGAGGGAGAGGAGAGAGAGGAGGGGATTTTGGGGAGAAGAGGATGAGTTTTCGGGAACTTGGGGTCGCCTGGGTTCTAAATTTTGCTGGGGTTTGGGGGGTTCGGAGGCGGGAGGGTTTCTGTTGGGATTTTGGGCTGTGTGGGGGGGGAGAGGGGAGATCGATGTGGGAAGGCAGTGAAGAGGGGCTGGGTCGGGTTATCGGAGCCGGGTCGGGTAAGGAATTGGGTTGAGGGGGATTTGGGCTTAGGATATTAAAGGGGAATTGGGCGTTTTGGGCCTGGGGATTAATTGGGAACTAATAGGGGAAGATGGGCCGCCTGAATATTGAATGAATGTAAGGCCCAAAATCTGATTTTTTTTGTGTTTAAAAGGGGTAGTGGGTTAGATTTAAAGGAGGGCTAATCCTTAAATTAAAAAAAAAAAATGAACTTGTATTAATTAATCAACGAGCTCCCCTTTTTAGTAAAATAATTATTAAAATCGTGATTCAAAATCATAATTTTAAAACTAAAACACCTGATTATCAAAAATTGAAATATTTTAGGATGATTGTTCGAAATATACACAAGATACAACCAGCTATATACAAATATATGTAAAACATTATATCGTTATATTTCGCAAAAATTAAAAAAATTATAAAAACTATCATTAAGTTATTTGGGGGAAAATTTAGGAAGCTCGAAATTAACTTATACGATGTTGGGTCAAAATTGCGCGGTGTCAAACAAACTGTCCCTCATTTTATGGGTTGATGCAAAGTAACTCGAGAAATGAAATGACCACACCATTTTGAACCAAACCCCCATTCGTTTAAAAGAAGGCTATGACAAAGGTTTAGAATTATGACCGAACCTTGCAAACGGGTTTCCTAATCTCAGGCTATATGTGGGAATTCAGGCCACTTGTAGTTCGATAAGCTCGATTTACCGCACGATTTGAAAGAATACAAAGCCACCTCGACATGAATTAGGAAGGTATGAAATTCGGAGAACAGAATTCGAGAGGGATGTTGGAATACAGCCGAGTTTTCAACATGAATCCGCTACATATCCTTAACCTTCGGAATAAGGCTGATGTGTAGTTCGACCGACGGTGTGGGGCACCGGAAAACTATTATGCTAGTAACCTCGGTTCTGGAACAAGTGGACAAGGGTAACGAGTACGAAAAAAAGTCTTGTAACCTCTTAGCCTATGAACGGGCGCAGCTTCAACAACCATAATTAAGACTTACACAGACATTAATTTCAAAGCTTCCTGGCGCGTGTCACTAGATTGGGAAATTGCTTCCGATAGATCGAAACCTTCGGACGCGGAGACAGAACACTGACAGAACTAAGAAAAAGCCTGCATGCTTCGAGGGGGGTGGTTCGATTTGGTGGAGAGTCGCTCTTCTGCTCGCGTCAAACCTAAGAGTTTGACACTCCTCTTGGGGACTGTTGTCCCAGTTCGCGGCTAAGGGGAAAAGTTCCACGTTGTGCTGCCATCCTTTTGATGTCGTCCGCACCTGTGTTTTTGGGAGAGTCATCCTTTTGGAGGCTCGCGACAAAGGAAAGAGATAAAACTCGCAGCTTAAAGAGTGCAATTAGATGGGAGCAGTGTTTTACCGTGTCGACCATTCATTTCTCCTCACTATTAGACGTCGAACTCGATCGGTGCTGACATCCAGCACATTAAGCTTATGCCTTGCCTTGCAGTAAATCTTAAATGTACTCTTCATTTGATGCTAAAATAAATAAATAAACGCTTTGACCAATATTGATATTTCTTTGTCCGTATCTTCGATGCTCTTCTTTTTGATGTTGTGTTTATCAAAAAATAAAAGAATGCAGTTGAGCTGATGAATAATATTGCTTCGGGGATTGCACGATTCCTTTCTCTTATTCAGTATGTCTCGTGCGGGGGCTATTGAATATCTTCCCGCGATAAAATAAATTACGGCGAGGATGCAATCTTCTCGCAATGCAAATTCAGCGAGGCATGGAGTCTTCTCGACCAATGTGCAAAAGTTGACGAGCATGACGTCTTCTCGTGTGCATTAATTCCAGCGAGGCTATAAAGTCTTTCTCGCGATGATTAAATTGACGAGGCATGAAGTCTTCTCGTGTGCATAAATTCTAAACTCGCAAGCAGATTTCCGCGATGCATGAATTTCCGCAATGCATGATTCTCGCTATGCGTGAATAATGTATATGTTTGTGTTGATGGATAACAAAAACTGGCAGACGACCTCCAGAGGATAATTATCGAGTGATCGATCAGAAAATAATTAATAAAATAACTATCTCTTATGGAGGTAGGTAATGCATAGCTTGACGACAATAATTATCTGCTTTGATAATGTAATGCAAACAACGTCTTTGTAGGAAGTCGTGAAATCTTCGTGAGATTCCTGCTTGATTCACCTTTGAATATGGCCAGAACTTTGGTAAATTTCATATTGTTGGGGAATGGTTTGAAATAAACAACACATGTTACCAGTCTTTGACATGAAGCGATCTAGAATGCTTCATATCTCAGCTAAAGTTACTGATTTTGGGATAATTTCTCCTCTTTGGAGTTCTCTGTAACGAGCTAGGCTAGCTCAAATAACTATTCCAACTGTACGAGGGTGGATGATAGATAATAGTCCAACTGTAACGAGTGGAATGCTCGAATATTCCACTGTAACGAGGGGCTGACTCGATAATATTCCAACTGTAACGAGGTGATGGCTCGATAATATCAACGGTAACGAGGGATGCGCGATAATGTCCAACTGTTGTAACGAGGTGGATGCTCGATAATATTCCAAACTGTAACGAGGTGGACTGGCCTCGATAATATTGCCAACTGCCAAACGAGGTGGCATGCTCGATAATTTCCAAACTGTAAGAGGCTGGATGCCGATAATATTCCAAATGTACACGAGGTGCGATGCTCGATATAGTCCATCTGATTCAAAAAATAGAAACCTGAATGGAAAAAGCATATATATACCGAACCCACTGTGGGGTGGATTGCCCAAAAAACAAAATCATATATAAAGTCTTTGATTGGCCAATCAAAACAATTAATCCACTTATGGGGTGGATACCCCCCAACAAATAAGAATAGGACTCTGCCATATTAAGAACAAAGTACGACCGAACCACTACTACGCGACACAACATTTCAAAAACTAAATTGAAGTTTATGCACGTCGCGACTATGATTCTGTTCTTTAAAGAACGAATTATCGAGGTGAATGACTTAATTATCACAAGAAAAATTGAAGGGGACACTTCTCTTCTCTGACAACTCAGTTAGAATTGAGTTTGTTGCAGTCACTTTAAGCATTTATCGAAACCTGAAACAATTAGATCATTTTGACTGTCAAGGAGATAGTGGTCACCATCATCTTTCATGATGGTGACGGCTCTGGCAAATCTTGCAACACTTTCCAAGTTAGTGTCACTTTGATCACTTCAAAATTTGTCCTGTCGCTTAATATTTACGCTTGTCAATACTAACACCTGAAGAAGCTCGACACCAAACCGTAGTATCGATGAGTGAAGTAAAGAATTAAAAGTAAAATTGAGGAACTAGATTGAGTGCATTTGGCTATCCAGATTAGGATATGATGAGGTCCAAGGTAGTCTTTGATCATGACTCATAACTAGCATCCTACTCGCACCTTGGCTCCTTGCAACTTTCAAAGAAACTATCAATGTTCGGCCTTAATATTCTCTTGCACGATGAAAAGAAACTTGTTTTTAAATACACACGAAGCAATATAAAGAAAATAGAGATAAACTGAGATGGAAGATTTTCTAGGTTTGTTGATGCGTCCACGATGGGTGCAATGACGCTTTTGTATTTGACAGCTTTATATAGCCATTTTTGTGGACTTCAATGTTCTGTGCATCCAAGAAGAAAAATCTTAGTTGAAAAAACTGATTTGTTTGTCTTGTGTCCATTGGCTTCTGATTGCCGTGGGCTTACACGCTCGCCAGTCCTTATATGACCTATTGTGATGGAATTTTTTGGGACTTCCTGAAATTTGTCTCAGGCCTAACAATATATAAGAACTCTCATTAACTTGCTCGGTTAAAATTTGAGGTGCTATTCTGTGAATTTTGAGGGCCCCTCTCAAAATTTGTCCCAGTACTTCAATATAAGAAACAAATGACATTTGTGGAATTTTTGAATCATCTCAAAATTCTGTCCCCAGTTGCAAACTAGGCTGTCGTATTTTGGAGATGCACCCAAAGCTAATCTCCGTAGCACGTTTGTCTTCTGCTTGACTTGTGACGAAGTCAACTTCAAATGAACTTTTTGAGATCCTCTCACACATCTGTCACCAGGTTTCCATATGAAGAGAAATGGAAATCTTACTGGGATATGACCGAGCCGTTGTGGCACCTAGTTATCCCATGGAGCAGGAAAAATAAGGTTCAAAAGTAGTTCCCCTCTCAAGGGTTAATCAAAAATAGAAAGTTATTGATAATGAAACGACGAGGCCGACATAATGCCGCCTACGTATCTCATTCATTGAGAATTCAGGTCGAACGTTAGTTCAACTATAAATGTGCAATACATTTGCAAAAGGAAGGTCAGAAACTTCATATGCAAAATATTGAGCACATGTTGTTGGGCATTCTTTTCTCGACCTTTGATGATGAATATCTTCAAATGAATCAGTTTAAGAAATGTCTGTAGTCACTCTTAAGGCATCCAAATATGTCACCCATCAGGTGGTTTCCTTCAATTTGATCAAGTTGTTGTTGATCAAATTTGTATCTGTGATTAAGAGTTGAACCAATTCTCTGTTCGTGTCCAACGCTCCGAAGATAAAGCACAATTGTGCGAGTAGCTCTGTCTGTAAAATTTCACAAAAGGATTGGATGGCTATTCCTTCTTTAGGATAGACATACCCATTTCTTTCAACCTTTCATAAAAGTTGAGTTTGAGGATTCACTTAATGGTGGTATAAATACTTTAGGAGCCTTTCTGAATTTTGGGCGAGGAAGGAAATTTTCCCGATTGACATATGGTTTTGATATTCTTTGAGAAGTTGACCTCATCATATGATTAGTTGTGAAATACTTACCTCCTCAGCTTTCCTTTTGCTTTATCATATCGTAATTCTGGGCAGATTTTCCCACTAGATCGCAACTGCAGTAAATTTGGTGAGTTTTTCCAGTCTTGAAAACATCTTCCAAAGCTTCTCCCACTTTGACAATCTCAACCCAAAACTTTTGTACCATCTCACAACATTCTTTCATTAGTACTCGGCTCTTGAGTAAAGAGATGAAACATTGCAGTGATCTCAGTTCGGACATTGGAGGTTGACACTCTTGCGGTCTTTTCTCCAGCCGAACATCGTAATCTCGATAATTTATGTAGACTTTGTTTGACTTCTCCAAGTAGTAGCTATTGGGGCAATCTTCTATGTTATGTACAAATTCTTTCTGTGAAAATCCTTTGCGAGTGCACTCCAACACTTTTTCCGTTGTTTCAGCTCCTTGATGTAAGCCACTCAGAGCTTCTCCACTTGACTTCGACCGAAGCGACGCATCAATACTGCTTCATTTGCCGACTCCCACGAGGTTGATCACAATAAACTTTCAGAGTGTGATAAAGGATTTCCTATTCCCGTTAAAAGTGACAAACTCGGCACTTGAAACCTTCTGTGGAAGGTCGAGAGATTCGGATGGATGCATAATCCTATAGGCTCAACCCATCGACCTTAGAAAATGTAGTGCCAAACTCCTTCATGGTTTCCTGATCTCTTCTTTCTATTCAGGTTGACTACCTCTTCTTTTGACCTCCACCCTCTCTGTCCTTATACGTGATCAAAGTCGGAACAGTTGTGGCATAGGTTTCATTGAAGTTGGATTTGGAAAGTAGTTTTTTGAGGTATGGTGGAAAACTGGAGGGGATTCTGGGTATTTGAGCGGCTTGCTGATAAATTTTGGGGAAAAGTTTTGAGGATCGGGTTATTTTGGTTTTGAAGGATGGGGGAGGTTTTTTTTTTTTGAGCATTTGTTCGTATTTGGTTTTGAGGAGCGGAAGGATTTTGAAGGGTAGTATTTGAGGATGATGTGGCTGCCTTGAGACGACGTGGTGGGTTTGACGGGGATTGAGGTAGTTGAAGTCAATGGTTGGAGGATTTTGAGCGGGGTTAGAGAGAAGGTTTTGAACCGGTTAAGAGGCTTGGGAGGGAGAAAAGTGAGTGGAGGTCTTCCAGCTCTTGGAGGGTCGAAGGATGAAATTGGATTAGGCAAATGCATTCTTGCATTTACGCCCCTCATTTCGGACAATCGTTGCATTAATGAAAATCAATTCATTTTACAGCGACGGCGGGGGAAGCCACGACGATATCATTCACGCAATCTCCTCATTGGTTATCCCCCAAGTTGTCCTTTGTTTGCAAATTTTGATGGGGCAAGGAATCTTGGGGGGCCCTAGGACCTTGGCAATACAGATGGATCAACCAACTTATCAAACACAGATCAGTTTTTTTAAATACCTACCCAATGAAAAAAAACTCAAAAGGCAATGTGTTAGTGTTGGAGTGGGAAATAAGACAATATATCACATATAGGTGAAACACATAAGTAGTTGCTTTATCCGGAGGTAAAAAATAGCCTCACCAACATAGAGAATGATAAATAGACAGGAATTGTCTACTTAGACTTTGGCGATTTAGTAACTAAAAAATGCGATTGAGTCGAGACAAAATGACGGTATCTTTCATTACGTACTTTGTAACTCCCCCTCCAATTTCTTTGTAAGAGTTTGAAGAAGCAAAATTATCAAGATTCTTTGGATGTGAAAAGCTGATTTTTTTAATTTTTTTTTGGAAAACTAGACTCGAATTAGATTTGGACGCACTTTTGATAGTGACTTGAATATTATGCTTATGGGTTTCTAAAATAAAAATATTTGAAGAAGAGTGAGCGAGAATATCTCAGAATAAAAACACATATTCACATAAACAGTTATAACAATAAAACAAATATTGCGCGTTCTAAACAGATATGTGGAATCTTTTCTGACAAGGGTGGGCCTAGCGATTTTGATGAGATGTGACGTTTCTTTGAAAGATTTCTCGAAACACACGTATACATCCTTTCAATTGAAAATATAAGTATGAACGTCCGTTTTAGGCCGCTGGGCAGTTTTGGACTCAAGGTGGTCTTTCGAATGGGCCCAACATGCCATGGATTATTGGGTAGTCTTAGCAAATGACGCTATTTCGGGATTTTGTTTCGCGCTATCCAGGTTTACTAGAATGTTTCAAATAGACGGTTACCGAGTCGGACAAACATCGGGGTGGAGCATAGAGAATAACGCGGATGACGAAATTCCGACTCATGTTATTCGCATTCCCAAATGACTTCTTGGGGTAATCTGAGAGAGTCGCGGTAAGCCGCGTAACTTCCGTTTCCTAATGCAACTAATTGCCGTTTGGCGGAGTATGCAGAAAAATGCAATTTTTCGAAAATCAGTAATTAAACATGTAAAACAATTATTGAAGTAGTTCAAATGGTTAGTTTAGGGTTAGATCCCAACTACGTCCCAGCAGAGTGCCATTCTCTGTTTTATCGAAAAATGATTTCAGAAAAGAGTTTCATTTATTTAAAGTATTTTTCGAATTTAGGAGTCGGCACACTTCATTTTAAGGAAAAATCAAGAAAACTTATTTTCCCCCCCCCCCCCCCCCCAAAACAACTTAAACAGAAAAAATGATTTTGAAACTTTTAAGAGGTTCGGGGATTCATATTTATTCGGGTCTTAGGAAGGTGTTTGAAGGCACATAGACAATAGCCTTAACTACGGTTTAGGAGATTTAACCTATGTGGAAGATTCGACCTCCCCCCACCTGTCTCACTAGCTTTCCTCTCACTTTTCTATTCTTACTTTTCCCACCCTCCCACCTATCCCCTTGATTTTTTCGTTTTTACTTTTGCCCAAATTTTTTGGGAACTCATGATTTTTATCTAGAGAAAGTGACAAGTTTTGAAATAGGTTGCTTATCTTGCAACTGCGACATCTGTTTCAGAGTTAAACTTATATAGACTTTATATAGCGAACTTTACTAATTGTAATTTATATTTATTTTTTTATTTTTTTTCTATTTATTTTTTTAAATTTAAATTTTTTTTTTCATAAACTAAACTTAAGCAACTTTCAAATTTAAATCTCTAACTATTGAAGTTTCAATTTTTAGTTTTGAATTTGATAAAGCAAAAGGCGTTCGATGGGGGCTTGGATTTTTCTAACCCTAACTAACGACATTCAAGTAAGACACGTAAACAAAGAGTAAAGAGAGAGAGAGAGAGAGAGGGAGAGAGATTTGGGTCCAAACTCGGGTTCTGTTCGCCTTGACCGAGTTTTGGACCCACCTGTTTTTTTATTTTTAACCCATTCACCTGTCCTAATCTAAACATATAAAATAATTACAAGAAAGATAAAAGGGACAAGGGCTTATGCCCGAAATAAATACAACATAAACAACAAATAATAGTTAAACGGGTCTCTAATGGGCTTTCACTTTCTTCTCATCCTCAGGGGCATTTGGACCTTCCAAGTTGGCCTTCTTCAATTCCGTCCACTTTGAATGCCTCTATGCCGATTAAAAAATGGATACTTTTGAGTCTTTACGACTCCCTCGAAGTGCACAAGGGGATGACGGGAGTTCGAAATGAAACTCGGACGAATTGAAGTGCGAATATAAAATAAAATAAAAGGCTAAGTATCCAATTTTATAGGAATAAGGAATCATAATGGACTCATGTAAGATACCACATAACCCACGAGTTCCTTCATCGCCTAACTCTAAAAAGACTACGATAAATAAGGCTGACTAAACATTAACCTTACGATATCAAAAGTGCACGTATGCAACGTAAACCAGGCACGTGGGAAAATGAAATAAAGAGAGAGCAAACTTGTGAGAATTTAAATGGAGCCATAGATTTCTGGCATGTAATCAAAGTGAGCCATTAAAGATTAGGTTCCGAACAGGACTATCAGAACAGCTCGCGGATCACATACTAACGTAAAATTGGAAATCAAGTTTTCACATACTCCGCTCCTAAGTAATAACCAACTAAAAAAACATGAGTCTGAACGGAAAGGAAAGCTTGCTCACAGGATCATTCTCATAGCGAAAGTTACAAATCTCAACAACGGCAAGAGGAGACAGTTCAAACATCACCAATCAATGACGACTTAAATACAAGCATTAGACAATCATGTTGTGTAGTAGGTATACAACAAAAATGAACGAAGATATGACCCAAAGAAGAAAAGATCTTAGAAAGAACGAGCATCACAGGAAATAAGCAGAGTCAACCAACATGAATATACTTTAACATACTCTCTTTTAACAAACATCCAAGGAAAAAACTGTGTACCCATGGGAAAGCATAAGGATCACCTAGGCCCCGCCACCCTTCATACACGCTTAGGGGTCATTAAGAGAAAAACTAGAAGGATAGCCAGCGTGCAACAAGAGCAATCGAAGACATGAATCTATCAACCCAATCCGGACGATATAAAAAAAGACAATGGCAGAAACATACAAAGATAGGTCAAGTATTCCAACAACGTCTTCGATCATTTTTTACACATTCGACTCAGCACAGAAGAGGTTACCCAGCAGCCATTCAGAGCACCAAAACGACGAAGAAGCATTTTTTTTTTTTTTTGAAATAGAAGGAACGAGAAGATAGTAAGAGGCAGTGAACAGCGTGAAAACAAGAAAACTCAAAGAAACCAGCCATAATACAACATCAAACTCCGAACAACAAATATCATTTCGAAACAGAGATAAAACGAGGGAAACGTACCTCTTTGAGCAGCGACAATGGGGCCGATGAGACGACGCAGGCGAGGGGGAAAAGGGATCAATACCGGAACGCTGTGTTCGAGGCACAGAACGAGAAAATTCGAGCCGAAGCGAATGCAACTTCTTCATTTATTTTTCCTTTTCTCACCATCTGACGCTCTTCGATTTCTTATGACGGGACCAACCTGGAAAAAAAAAAAACAACGATCTACTTCGTTTCTCACGGACAGGAAAAACCAGAGACGACAGAGAGACCTCCCGAAAAAAATCTCTCTAAGGACTCTTTTTCTAGAAATCCTGTCGTCAAAGCTAGGACCACGACAACCTTTTCGAAACCCAGAACAGGACAAAACAACAAACTTTTTTTTTTCGACTAAAAAATTCCAAAACTCCCTGAAAAAATTCTCAAACCAAAATTGTCCAACCCCCTTGACTGAAGACGCAGGGCGGGGAGTATATTTATTTTTATTAGAAGGAAGAGGCGACTAAGTTTCGAATTTTTGGGCGAGAAAGCAGAGGCGCGATATTTCGGCCTATTTTTAATTTGAAAATTTGAAAACCCCAATCTTATCCAAAAAAGCAATTCAAACGGGAAGAGAGATGGGCGGGTTCAGGCTGATGACGTTACTGCGAGGCGACCGTGTCACCATCTCCAAGTGAGCCAAGGACGAGAAGGATGATTTGTGTTCGCCTTGCTCATGTGTGGCTGCATTGCAGGGGCTGCAAGGGATCAGTTGGGAGAGAGAGGGCGTGGGGAGAGCTTTCGCGTGAGAGAGACGCGAACGGGTGGAGGGTGATTGGTCGGTGCGACGGAGAGCGGGTGGTTCCCTTTTCTGGAGATTTCTGCGCCGTAGCTACAGTGCTTGCGCTTTTCTGGGTTCTCGCGGATTCTCCCCTACTGGAATTGCCGTGATGAGAAGAGGAGAGGAGAAGAGAGAGGATGTTGGGGAGAGAGGGATGGTTTTCGGGAACTTGGGGTCGCCTGGGTTCTAAATTTTGCTGGGTTTCGGCGTGGGGGAGGGTTTCTGTTGGGATTTTGGGTCTGTTGTGGGGGCGAGGATCGTAGTGGGGAAGGAAGAAAGAGGGGAGGGGTGGGTTTATCGGAGCCGGGTCGGGTAAGGAATTGGGTTGAGGGGGATTTGGGCTTAGGATATTAAAGGGGAAATTGGGGCGTTTTGGGCCTGGGATTAATGGGAAACTAATAGCGGGAAGATGGGCTCTTTTAAGGCCGCCTGAATATGAAATGAATGTAAGGCCAAAATCTGATTTTTTTTTGTGTTTTAAAAGTGGGTAGTGGAGTTAGATTTAAAGAGGGCTAATCCTTAAATTAAAAAAAAAATGCAACTTGGTAGAATTAATCCAACGAGCTCACCTTTTTAGTAAAATAATTATGAAAATCGTTGATTCAAATCATAAATTTTTAAATAAAACCCCATGATTATCAAAATTTGAAATATTTTTTGGAATGATTTTCGAATAACACAAGATACACAGCTATATACACAACTATGGAAAATTATATCGTTATATTTCGCAAAAAATTATAAACAACTAATTAATTTAATTATTTGGAAAATTAGGAAGCTCGATAATTAAATCTATAACGATGTGGGTCAAAATTGGGGTTGCAACAATATTGACCTGAGATATATTTAATTGCAGAAACATGATATGTGAGGTCATATATCTGGTAAAATTTGCTTGGGATTAAATGAAGTGTGAAACCTAACTTACATCTTAAAAAATAAAGTGATATGAATTGGATCATAATTGAAAATGGTGATTCTAGTACGTTTCAAAAATTAAAAATTCCAATAATTTCTTAGGTTTATCTTAGTATCGACAAAGTGTAATCAACTATCGTATGAATCCTTAATTTCCGTGAACCACTTTCTAGCAAAGAATTAAAACTAAGATTATATACACTCTATTTAACATGGTGTGTATAACTTCTAGGAAATCCCAAATCAAATTAATTAGATTGTAATTATAATGAACTTAAAGAAAAGGACGTTCCAAATACATACTTTAAACAAATTAAAGGCCAAATTTCATCACGTAGCAGTGCTTAATTAATTAAAAATATGATATTATAATCCTAAGTTATCAGTGTTTGGTACAATCAGTAGGCAAAAAAGTGAGCTTGTGATTTACAAGATCATATCCAATAAGAAAATTCATCTGTGCCAAGTTTCCATAAATACCATATTGATCCCCCTTAACAATTGTCAAACAAGTCAACTCTTCATCAACTTTTGAAAATGCATTCATTGGTAACGTCTCGACATCAGCATTCGTGAAATGGAACACAATGTTAGGAAATTCGACAACGCTCTTCGTCTCATAACATATGGGTAGGTCCACACCGGGGGAGGATATTCTCCTCGCTCTGTTGAGACGTAATTTAATTATTTATAGGTTACCTTTAAAAAATAATTACACAATTCAATTTTACCTTTAATCGTTTCCACCAAAATGATTCGAATTGTCGTAAAAAATCTCAGGGAGATATGCAAGTCGTCCAGAATCAATTATAATATTCCCAAATCTCATACAGCAACATCGGAAGAACTCAGAAGTTGTGAGACTTAAAAACTCTTAACTTCTTACCTCCAATGCTAATATTTTCGAGATTTAAAAAAGTAGATATCGTAGCCTTTTAATCAAAAGATTCTTTCTAATTATAGGAGTTGTAAGAACGTTAGTCCCCGATACAATTGCCTTAGGACCAAAATTAATTTTACTAGTGGTATTAGGAGAATGATAAGGTAGTGATAAATCACCATTTGGGACTAAACAATATGAGAATTTCCCTTTAACTTGTTTATTCAAAGTGGCTTAATAATCGAGATATTTGAATATCCTATTCCCACAATCCCAGCAGTATGATTGCCAAAATTGCCACCATTATTATGTCCACAACCAAAAATAACATTTTCAATTGAAATATCATTGACCTTTTTAGAATAAGCTGAATCAAATGTGAATGTGTCAGTAGCAACATCACCAAAACTATAAGAACCATCACCATAATGCACTTCATATTCACAAACATTTTTACTTCCACAAGTTGACTCTCTTACGAACTTACATTCCTTACTTTGACAACCAATTATTTTATACGTTGAGCTTTTCTTAGGATCGAAGATCGGTAATATTTGCTTGTAACAACGATTACATGGCTTGCATTGTATCCATGTCAAGTCACTCCCAGTGTCAAGAATTTTGGCATAGTTTTCCTGGGGGAGTTTACCCAATGGCAATTTTCATTAAAATAATCTGCGTCAATTCCGGAAATGAGTCTGATTGAAATAGCATGATGACGGTTTGGGGGGGTATGGAGGAAGCTTTCGTGTAGAAAGATACTCGAGAGAAAGATCTTTGGAATGCATCTCGGAGGCGTTGTGAAGGGGTGATGGAAGGGTTATAGTAGGGAGAGAGAGGAGAATCGCGCATGATAAGATCAAGAGTGAATCCATCTGAGCCTGGTTGGGGGTTTTGGCTTTTGCTACATGAAACAAAGGCAAGTTGAGAGAAAGCCAAAAAGGCTAAAATTAAAATAGAAAAAGAAAAAAAAACTTAGAATTCATTTCTTGGTGTAGAAGAGTTGAATTAGGCATAGATAAGTTGATATTTTTACCATTTTTATAGTACGCCTAAAGAAGAAGGAAGAAGAGTGATTGCATTAACAAATGTTAATTTTGCGTAAAGGAAAATAATGCACGTAAGGATAGGTATAATATTACGTAATTAAATTTGCTAAGCAAAAAAAAAATGTTAATTATAAATTAGCACTAAATACAGAATATTGAATGGAATTATATAAATTGATTGCATAAATATTTCTAAAAAAAGATAATGTTGTCAAGGTTAAACTGATTTTGTAAGAGACATTTAATGACGTGAAAATCGTATCAATTAGGAAGCTTTTTATGTGTAAAATCGAAGGATTTAGAGTTTCAACTTCAAGGGTACGTTAGTTGGCTTTTGTTCTAAGAGTAGATCATAATTAAATACTGTTAATTATCTTTTTAGAATATAAAGATATCCATAAGTTTTTTGTTGTTGTTATTTTCAGTGTGAAACCAAGATTAGAGAGAATCTTAATTGAGTGATCTGTATATATTGTAATCATTACATTCCAATAGAATAACTAAATAAGATCGAGTAAAGAAAATTATATCTTTTAAAATCCATGTAAATGAATTCAGAGCACATCGGAAGAAAAAACCCTTTATAGGCGATAGTTTGATTGAAATTTTAAATTATGCTTTCGTCATTTTTTCGTATCTACTTTAAGTCCTATGTTTTTTTTAGTAGTTTTTTTTTCTAGACATAATACGTATATTAGATCTTAAATTTGGTTTTAAATTTTAATTTTGATCTCAATTTTCGTAATGCACAAATAGACACTTTAACTATCCAATTTTTAAATAAATAAACACATGAATCCTACATGGCACAATACACGTAGGATACTACGTAAGACAAAAAATGACATGTAGGACATTTGTGTCTATTTGTTCAACTTTATACAAGTTTAAGTATCTATTTATGCACATCCAAAGTTGAAGGACATAAATGTGATTTGAAACCAAGTAGTTTTAAAGAACAAATGCTATATATGCCTTTTGGCCTAGGTAGAAATTTTAATTCTGAAAAATTAGCGAAACCTCTTTTTATGTACTTTTGTATTTCATTTGAGCAAGATTTGACCTGAGGGTACATCATAGCAGAGCACTGATAGCGTGAGGTCATAACAAAATCGAACAAAAAAATCCATACAAATCGTAACTTGAAAAGAAAAATTCAATCAGGGATTGTTGTGACTTAATTCTAGTATTGAAAAATAATCGATTATATGAGTTTGTTTGGTTTTAACTTTAAAATGTAAATCCGATATCAAACCAACTTAACATCACATATAATTTTAAAATTACTTTATACATAAAAATATTTACTTTGATATAATTTATAAATATTCTTTTTGTACATTTTCATAAATTTTATCTTTTAACATATTATTTCAAGTTTGACTTAGAATTTGAAAAAGTCCAATAAAAGTTATATTTCCTCCGTCCCATTTTATATGGCAACATTGACCGGGAAAGAAGTTTTTAAAAAATAAATGAAGACTTGAAAATTTACGAAATTGACTTCAAAGTAGACTTACTTTTCTCATCTACTCAATAAATGGATTGAGTACTATTTTTAACATTAACGCGATCAACAACGGATTTAAAAAGAAATTATATATTTAAATAATTACCATAAAAAAATGTTAACATCTTTTTGGACTGACAAAAGAAAAAGGGGGGGTCTGTCAATAAATGAGACGAAGAAAATATTGTAAATTTCGTGAATTCTAACAATACTCCAAATCCAATCCCAAATTCAATATTAGTGCTAACATACAAAAAATTAACTTCATATAATAAAAAAAATATAAGATTAAATATTTATTCTTTAATTAATCCAACATATTATTAGGTATAGAGTTTTCATTATATATAATGAATAAGTAATTCAAGAAAGAAAGATACAACTAAAAATGGAAAGAAGCCCACAAAAGAAAGTCTTTGTAGAGGTCGGTGTGCTACAATCACGGCTCTTATTTGAAGAAGGGGCAGAATGGTTCATTCAAGGTTAAAGTGCCATGGATTTGTAGTAAGTTTATAATTAATATCCTAATTATTTATTGAAAGGGAAAATTGTATATCAATAGCAAATACTAATCTAATTAAAGGGGAAGATAGCTTAAGGTTTGATTTTATTGGGCTCCATAGCAAAACATTAGCTAAAATTTGGCCAGCGTCCTGTCCCAAAAATCTCGCTCGCCACTCTCCACATTCTCGCTCGCCTCTCACGCTTTAAAACAGAAGTGGTAAATTCTGTTTCTGTTTTGTATAAAGCGACTGAGAAATTGTATATAGACATGTTAAAAATGTATAGCTTCGTGTATACTTAATTAACAAGTTAAACAAACATTTACTTCAAATTCAGAGAAAAGACCACCGAATTATACAATGCGAATTATACAATTTGCGTGGATGACATACGATTTTTATCTAGCTTATCCAACAGAAGCTGTATATATGTGTTTCTTGTTTTTGTATAAAGCGAGAGGGGGAAAAACAGATATCTTCTTGCTATTACAACTTATAATTATGCATTAACATATATTTTAATCGAATTCAACTGTATGCAAAAAATTATTACAATTGACAGCGAAAACATAGGCCAGAGAATTATACAATTATATGTATAGCAAATATTACATGTCTTTATGTTTGCTGGGGGGGGGTGGTATGGAACGAATCTAGCAAGTTTGCTCATTATAGAATACAAATATGAATTTTTTGTTTGTTCTAGTGAAAAGTTGCCTTTATGTCCAGGTATAAACTAATGTTAGAGAAATTGTTTTTTATTTAGAAGTTAATGAACCAATATGAAATTATAATAACAATCGTTTTTTAAAAAATCCATATGAACAAAGAGAAATCCAGGTTCGAAAGAAAACAGATCTTTATATGCACGTATCTTAATTGAAAATATGCTTTAGCCATTTTCGATTAATTGTATATGTCTTATTACTTTTAGTAGTCTTTTTTTTCAGTAGAATTTTTTAATTTTTCCTGAAAAATATAGAGAATTTCTGTTACTTTTTGTTTTTGTTTGTGTAATATTGACTAAGATATATTTAATTGTAGAAGAATGATATGGAATTTCTTGCTGACAATAGAGGGTTTTGGGATTGTCCAAGCAACAAGAAGAGATTTGAGTATGCAAAAATGAGTTTTCAGAGTTGAATCGTCAATCGTTTTTGGAGGCATAGTAGTTGTTTAATGATCGATAATTATGACAGGATGAATGTATTTTTTGTACTTTTAATTAAGGTGTAGTTTGGTTACTGTATAAGAGATATTTTATTTATGTATAAAAAATTGCATAAGTTTTACTATATTCGGTAGATGTTTTGTATAATATATAAAAGTCACATAAGTGGTACTGTGTGTTGCATTTTTGTAATTTACATAAATAATACTAAAAATACTAGAGGAAATCTACCCAATGTATAAAGTATGGTAGGTAGAGGTGACAATAAGTTATGTACGTATTAGTTATACATGTATATTAAACTGATTTAAATTACAATGTACCATTTTAATTTATTTATTGTTTTTAATTGAAAACTGTACTGGTTTTCTATAGATAGTTGGTAGTTGTTATTATTTTTAGATATAGACCATTTTTATTTCTTTGAATTTTTTTAATTGGAAACTTTATGGTTTCCTATCGACATGTGTTATTTTATTTATTATTTATAGGTAAGTCATCTCCAGCCACTCAAAGTATGTCCGCATAATTATTAGGACACATCACACTAACATCCTTGTGCACATTGAACACTTTATTTGTTCAAAAGTCATTCCTAGTAGACACAAAA
The DNA here is from genome assembly GCA_027704765.1 of Solanum habrochaites. Lineage (NCBI taxonomy): Eukaryota > Viridiplantae > Streptophyta > Magnoliopsida > Solanales > Solanaceae > Solanum > Solanum habrochaites. Next base: position 55,754,068 of record JAKWJA010002496.1, read on the forward strand.
ATGCATGACATGAAAAAAACGTGTATTCACTGTCCTTGCGCCGCGGGGGGAAGGGATGAAAAAGAAGGAGGGGGCGGGGGGGGGGGGCGGAAAGGGCGAGCCCGAAGGGACAGGGGGGGAAAAAAAAAGGTCGGAACACAAAAAAGCAAGAAAAAAAACGGGGGGCGGGAGGAGGAGGGCCCGGAGGGAGAGCAAGGCCCAACACACCCCACACCCCCAACCACACCATACCACTGACACCAGTGCGTTTATATTCGTCCCCCATAATTCTAATGATTTCAAAATTCTTAGTATCACTGCTTTCTTCTTCCCTCACCATTCTAATGGTTTCAAAATTCTTGCAATTTTGTTTCATTTATAAATTTTTCGAAGAGATTCTTTTCCCAGCTTTCTCTACATTCTAAAAAACGAGATGAAGTAGTTAAAAAAATTAACTAATTACAAAAAAAAGCTGATGAAAAAAAAAAATTATAGGGTTAAAGATGGAAACGGTGCAGGGAGGGGAGGTAGCCATTAATGGAGTTAGAGGAAATGTTGTTTTGTTCCCGTTGAAGGCAGGGAAGTTTAGGTTTTAATTTTTTTTTCTGTTTTTTTACTTTTTAAAATAATTTTTATTTTTTTTTTATAAATATAATGTTAAAATATTTTTTTGGTTTGGCACTTTTAAAAAATAACACATGTCATTATTTGATGGTCCAAATTGAACATGTCAGCGCGAGTGTATTTCACACCTTCCTCTATTTTGGGGATTCCGAAAAAAATGTTCAATGGTTCAAATTAGAATGGGAAGTGTTCAATAGGTCGTACGTTTTTTTTTTTTTTTTTTTTTCGTTCTAGTTGAGGTGTCTAAATGAAAATCGGGACAACTTGAGTGGCCGCATATGACTTTGGCTAGTTTATCTATAATATCTTTGTATTTATTTTTTATTACTTACGTTTTCATATATTTTATGTAAATATAAATATTTTTTAAACTAGAAATTTATTGTATATTTTAATGGTACTATGGCTAATCAAATATTAACATTATATATTAGTAAATCATATTTCAATTTTATGAGCATATTATTACTTATTTTGTAAATAATATATGTTAAAAATTTCACAAGCTAATATTCAAATAGTTCATAAATCATGTAACTGTAATCTCTAATAACTAAATAATATTTACATAATTAATATCCTGCACAACTAATACTTGCATCCTAAATTCTAATTACTAAACTCCTGAGAACTAAATTCACATATCTAAACTCAGCATAACTAAATTTCGCCATTTACTAACCTCAGCATATCTAAACACTGCATAACTAATATATGCATAACTAAGACTTGTATAAGTGAAAGTGCCATAGCTAATAACTGAATAACTCTAACCAGTAACCAAACAACCCCTGGGATATTAATTTCGAAATTTAGAGGCAAACCCGACAAACTAAGATTAGGTGAATAGAAAGCATACAATAAATTTGAAAAACAGTGAGTATATTTTCAACTCACAAATTTTCTGTTGGGTTTTATTTGCCCTGATTTTCTTATCATAAATAGGTATCCTTTTAGGAAAAAGAAAAAAAACAGCAATATCTCCGATTTGACTAGTCATTCTTCTGTAGGAATGTTGCAAACTCTATAAAATTATAGGTTGTTCCTTAACTGATCAACATACAATGTAATCATAAGACTTGCAAGGCTTTGGTTAGGGGACGAAAGGAATTGGTGGGTTACAAGTGATACGTTATTACTTGTGGGCAACCTCTACATATATTCCGAATGAAAGGGGTTGAGTTTATTTCTCTCTAATTTGTAATGCCAACTACAGAAGCAATCCTAGATTTTCGGATTTTTCCTTAGGTATTTCAAATTAAGTCATTTTCCTATGGATCATTGAACCCAAAATTTGTTCCGTTTAAAACACACACCGTTGTTGATGTGGAACCAGATGGAAACCAGATTGTGTGTGGAGGGGGTATTATTGATAGAGGGATATATATGTTGTCCACAAAACTCATTAGTCCAATGATAGTGAAAATGTCGAGATAAATTGTCTTTACTTTAACGTCATTTGAACAAATTTTAGGAAAACAAATGGACTCAACACGATGTGTTTCATTCATTTAATCAAAATTATTACACTCGAACACAATTGAAGGCTTTACAATAGAAAAGCCGATCAAAATCAACCACAGTGTTTTTTAAAGGAACAAATTATGTGCGGTTCAATGATCAATAGAAAATGACGTAGTTGATAGGTACCTGAGGGAAAAATCCAACAAGTTTAGTTTAGAGATCTGTTTATGTATTTGGCCTTTTTGTAATCTATATGTTTCTAGTGGATTGACTAATTCTCCTTCTGGGACGTAGGTATTGACTCAAACACATAATCTTTTGTATGTCCGTATATTCCGTTCTAAGAGGTTTTGGTTGTGGGGCGAGAGAACTTGTGAACTCTTTGTATTCCGAAATAAATTGATTGAGGTTTTTTTATCTTAATATTTGTACTCTCGTATTTATAGTGGATTGATCATTCTCCTTTGTGGACGTAGATCGATTGACCGAACCACTAAAAATCTTTGTGTCTTTTGATGAATTTCTCGTTTATCTTCTTATTCATGGTATTTCGAGATTTACTTTAATTGCTAGCATCCGCATGAGATCTGCTTATTTTGATCCCATCATTTTCAACTTCAATCAATATTTTATCCAATCATCATTTGATTTCACGAAAGATTTAACTTTAGAATATTAGCATGACACATACGCTACAATAAAAATAACATTTAGTGGTAATAAATATATATATTCTTTATCAACACAAGTTATGTGTCATTGAAGAGTATTAATTGCCGCTAAAGATTAGTGATATATAATATATATTTTAATATTTTAAAGTTCAATCAAAAGAAATTGAGGAATTGATAACTTGAAGTCATCACACTTACAGATGAAGACAGCTGAAATGGCTAAAGTGTGGCTTCTTCTATAAGGGAATACACTATTTATGGGATGTGAAAAGAAAATTTAAATAAGAAATACTTCAATTATTTCGAAATAAAAGCAGACTTGATAGTAATTAATAAGTGAGTTATACATTAAAACAAAAGTAATTTTTTTTGTACTAAAAAGACCCTCCATATACAATTATATAAGATTTAGTTGAGTCTTTTTGTGTTAAGACCCTCAATATAAAATTCTATTAAGATTTAGGTTTAGTCTTTTTGTTGTTATATATTTTTCTCTAATATGGATTCACCACAGATCACATGTTGTCCTATGGCAACCATTGAAGAAAAAAAAGAGTTGAATGAGCAAAGAAAATTCAGTCAGCTACTATGCGAGATTGGGGAATAGATGGAAAATATTTAATGCTGTAAATTCCATTTTTCCAAAGAAAAAACAAGAAACATTGAGGAAGGATGAAAAGAAAGAAATTAAAAAAAGCAAAAAATAGTGAATCTTGTTATACAAATTTATGAAATTGTAGGGCAAATTGTTAGTCCTAAATTATTTTTCGAGTAAGTTTAAAGATGTCTTTGTTTTTCTTATGAATGGATGGATCACCAGCTAGTTTTGTCATTAATTTTGAAATTATATCTGTAACCATTGATATTTGATATGTTTTTTAGAATAAGTTTGATTATTTGTTTGGTATTATTATCATTGTTGATGTTGCGATAAACAATCATTTATGCTCTTTCGTGTTACCTTTGTAATTTGTGAACATTAATCCTGATTTAAATCATACAACTAAATAAATAATCAAATAACTTCGAAGGAACCATAATGTTGCATTCTTTTCTTCACTTCCTTTTAGGTGCTACTTTTTTAATCAAGAGAGGAATATTGAGGCAGCAAAATTAAATTATTTTTTAAACGGATTGATTTATGACATGTTACTTGACTTCGATTTATTTTCCGTATATAATGGGTCAAAATGGGGGTAAATAGAGGTTGTAATTTAATGAGTCAAAATACAGAACGATTCAAAAATAAATTTAGAAATTAAGATGATCTAAATGTGGATAAATTCAAGCTTAAGTACTAATTTAAGAAAGATACGTTAGCTTTAACTTTTTTTCACAATTTTCTTTTTTTTCAAAAAGGGAAAAGAGTCAAAATTACCTCCAACTTAAGTTTATTAGTTGATTATAGTCCTGCCGCTAAAATAAAGTTATTTATATCCTTGTTGTCACTAATTTCACCATTTATATCCCTCAATTGACAGAAAATCCCAGATCGACTCAAATTAACCCGAATTCTAAAAAAAAAACATACCCATTTTACCCGATGCCCCAAACCCTCTATCTTTTAACTCGTATTACCCATTCTCCTTCACCATCAGTTACCGAAGAGGTTCAAATCGAAAGAAACTCAAACTTCTCTCACCATGAGGACGTCATGGTTGGGGCTTTCTTTCACCTAGATAACAGAGACGGCTGTGAAAATGGTGATTCCGTTACGAAATCGAAATTTTTGTTGTTTTTCCTCATGCGTTTCATTGCTGAATCGTTAGAGAAATCGCAATTAGAATCTCTATACGCCTTCTTCTGTATACTCTCATATGCAATGGCGTTGCTACTCAACTGAGTTTTCGAAGAAGAGAACTCAATTTCTTTATAGATTTTTGGGGTTTCTCTGATATTCGCTTTGACGACAATTTCTTTACCATCAGTTGCATCCATAGCTTGAGACCCATCTTGGAAACGCTAGGTATTGGGGTTTCTTTCAATAAATTTTGACGTTCTTCTATTGGGTGTGAAGAAGGGTTAGCACGATGAAGATGATGAACTGGAGACAGAGATTTGAAAGACCTCAACTTTTCCATTAAAACAGGGGAAAAAAGAGAAGGGTCTATACAAAATGGAGTCATAAACAAATGGATATTTTAATACCACAATGACGTGAAATTAACAGAGTGACAGACAGAGATTAATGCAGTTGATTATTTTTGTTTGAATAAAAAAGTAAGCTATCTACTAGAACCAGAGAGAAAGTCTGCAACTTTGAAAATTAAAACAAAATAAAGGGAATGGAGTTTCATGTGGTTCCATGAATGGAGGAATCAGATGGATGAATGAGAAATACAGTTGCTTAGTAAATGGGTAATACCAATTAAAAGGTAGAAGGGTCGGGGCATTGAGTAAAATGGGGAATGAGTCTTTTTTTTTTAAATTTGGATTAATTTGAGTCGATTTCAATTTTTTCGTTAATTGGGGATATAAATAGTGAAATTAGTAACGACGAGAGTATAAATAACTTTATTTTAACGACAGAGGTATAATTAACTAATAAACTAAAATTTGAGGGTAATTTTAACCCTTTTCCCAAAAAAAAAAAAGAAGAAGAAGAGAATTTTATGGCCCACATTAACTCCATCAATTTTGACTTGAAGCAAATTTTGAGCAAATTAAATTATCTGACATATTTATTGATTTCAATCATTTATATTCAAACTTAATCATCAAATATCTCATCTCATTACCCCAATTCCCATGAATCAAACAACCCCTAAGTTTTATAATAATAGCAATTCTCTTCTTATAGGAAAAAATCACGTTCAAATTTAGTAGACACTTTCACAATAGCAATTTAAAAATAATAATTACCCTCATAGCATCGTTGATAATTCAATTAGTAGCTCGATTGTTATATGGAGGAGAGGGCGAGCGAGTTGGGAGAAGAGAGAGGAGAGGCGAGAGGAGAGGGGAAAAAGAGTGGGAGACAAGGGAATGTTATGTATCTTGGTTAGATAATTTGTATATTATACATATGTATTTGTATCTATCTGATAAGAGAGATGTTGAAGAGGGAGGAGCGAGGCGAGCAAAAAGCAAGAGAGGACAGAGAGTGGGAGAGAGGGGAATTGTATAGTATATAATTGCGCTATATAAATATACATTTGTAAATAGGGCAACGCAAGACGGGATGATGAGGAGAGAGGCTGAGCGAAAGAGGGGCAGAGAGTGGGAGAGAGGTGAATTGTCTATTTAGATAGGTTAAATAACCCCGTATATTATACATATTGTTAATTATATATTCTGGCGAATTACATAACAAACATGACTATTATACAAATTCAAAGTTAGTCAACGTAATTTTCTACTTTTGAAAGTTTTGTTTTTTATTAATGTTAATCGCGAGTGAGTGGTAATTTATAGCAAACTATAACTATGATGAGTAATTAAATGTATAAGTTTGCTTGGTTGCGTAATTTTCCTATAGTAATTTAACATATTCATAGTGTACGAGTTGTTAATTCATTATTTTCCTCCTCTTTTCAAAAGTACAAAACATCCGTTTAAATTTTGAATTTCGAATACCATTCCTAGACTTCAGATACATTAGTCCGAGAGGGAATAGGTGTATCATAGAGGAAAAGGACAATCTGAATACATAATAGGGAAGGAATGTATCCAAGAGAGGAAGGTTGAATCAAAGAGGAAGGGAGTATAACAAGAGGAGAGTATTTGCGAGTTATTGTTAAATAAGTATGTATTTTTAGTAATTTTTTCTATTTTATATATATGAATGTGTCTACTAAGGATGGATCCGCAGGGACCTGGGACTGGTTTAATCTCACGAAAGTGGGTGGTTCAGCTGCAATGCTCATGGCATTAGTATCAAAAAAACGTTTTGGGCCATTCCTCTGATTCATTGGCGTTGTTAGACTGGGTTTGATCCACTAGCATGTGGCCAGGCTGAACCTAGTTACAAAAGTAGCCAATATGATTACTTTGCAACATACCACCAAATGTATACTCGCTGAAACTATTGTTTGCAAAATAACAAATAGATTAAATCTTTGCTAAACACAAGTACACACTCATTTGTCTTCGGACTTAGACGTAAAAGGAGTTCAAAATATTAGAGTTTTTGACCAAAATAAGTATTCTATAAATCAATTCACCAAAATAGTATGATTTTTACATTTGTTTACAAAAACTAGTATAAAACGTGATTCACAGTAAAGTTTATACTTTTATTATTTTTAAAAAATTATTTTCTTTTAAAAATTCAATGAGGGAAAAGGGACGGTTTGCTAACGATGTTAATAATAATACGTAACTGGAAAATTACGTTTTAACTCTAAACGTTATGGAAATAACGTTTTAAGAATATATAAATTTAATAATAATTACGTAACTGGACATTACGTTTAATCTATACGTATTTGGGAAACGTTTTAAGCATATATAATTTATGCCTGCACCTAGAACAAAAAACCCCCAATTAGTTATAAAAAATAGGGGAAGAAAACCCTCCCAAGAAAACCCATTCATTCTCCAAACCTCACCTTAAAGTTACAGGGGATGAAGAGAACGAGCTAAAATCCGCTCCAAAGGAACAATGAGTGATGAATGCGTATCTGTTGAAGAGTGCACGAATTTGGAAGACCACCATCTTCTTTGCTTTCCAAGTTGATGCTTAATCTTTACTCAATTTGAATGAAAATCGTTTTTCTCTATACAAGAGTGTGAGAGTGTTGATCGAGTATTTGGAAGGTGAATTTGTATTTGAAACCGTCTGCGATTTGCCTTAAATAAAAAAGGTAAAAAAAAACTTGATAAAGCAAGAGTTGCTTTTTGTGATTCAAGTTAATTTGTCATACATTGATTAAGTTTATCTTATAGTTTCGATGAAATTTGTTAGTTTCCTTTGGTGAATTGAATTTATAGAAACTTATTTTGGTCACAATTCGAGTGTAATGTGTTATGTAGGTTAACCCTGCCACTTACCACTCTTTTGGTTAAGTGAAAGCAGTAAATGTTGTGCTTTTGATTGTCTTGTCATGTAAACATAATTACAACCACTAGATATTTAAACAGCTCTTGAAGTCATTTAAAAAAAGTTTTGAGGGGGGGGGGGAAAAAGCTTTAATTAGTGTACTCTACTTCTGTATAGTATTTAGTTTATGGCCTGGTGCATAATAATGCATACCAATTGGATTCCGGTCACTTGATCCGTCTGTATTAACCGGCACTCACTCAATGCTCACGAGAGATATGGATGGGAATTGAATATGTTACTGAACACAAGAGAAGTGTATGGAAAGTTTTGGGGACCTAGTAAATGAACATCCCATTCGTAAAAGAGTCCTAGATGTGATTAAACATCTGGATGGATTATATGGTGTTTATAGGTCTTCATAGGCCCGTTATTGATCGTGCTTAATCACCCGCATAGTTGAGAGATGGCGGTTATGAGACTTCATACATTCCATTAGGACGGGTGAGAGTACGATCAATTTAAAGGACGTGGAGAATGGTATGGTACCCGTGAAAGTTAAATGCTTGGTAGGTGGTAGTTGGGTAGGAGGCCCACAGAGGTCTGTAGTGGATGGCACAAAATTGGCAAGATTCTTCAGGTTTAGTCCACACCTCAAGACGTTAAAAACATAGTTAGTCTCAAGGTTTCTGCGCTACTGCACTACTTGCAACTTACCAACCCCGATTACTCCGACTTTGGCAACACAGCGATATGGTCAATGACGGAAAGCTGTGTTATATGTTTTGGAGATTGCGGGTTTACTATCTGCAGGACAATCTGGTGGCTCTTTTAAAGCTAGTACTTGCCTAGCTGGAGGATATCACTACAGTAGGGTCTTTTACAGGTGTGTTCGGTAGTGCAACCGTTAGCATATTTTGTTATCGTTTTCTTTGTAAAGCCTCCAAAAGTAGCCAAAAGAGATTGATGATTCCTACATAATTCATGGTACACTCAATAATTACACTTAGTATTATGAAAATCTTATCAGTTTATGAATTATCTATTATGTCCAGATTTGGGCACATGGGAGAGAGTTACCGTCTTAGGCCTCATATTGTAGCAAAAAGAGATAAAAGGAATATTTTCCTGTTGGTTTACCAAGGTTTGTTCACATGGTTCACGATGGTATGCACATTTTTCGTTGGACTTGACACTACAAACACGAGTTAAGAGTTTCCTAGGATGCGCTGGATTCATGACGAAGATCATGTAAGATGTTGTACTATGTTCTCTTAATTTCGTATTATTGTAATTGTGAAAAAAGTTACTTTTTTATAGTTATTTGGGAACCTATTTCTTTGAATAATTGGGAGGGCAAAGTCTTCTCGAAATATTGCAGGTTGGAGAGCATAATCGGAGTGCTTTTTCGATCTTTTATTACAATAGCAAACGCTAGAGGAAGATATATATTCCATCAATTCCAACAGCAATCATAATTTAATCTCATATTTCTATTACATATGAGTTCCATCTACTAAAATAACAGGGCGGCATGTTGAAATCAATCAATGCACGACTTGAAGCCCAAAATAATTAGTAAAAGTTTACCTCAATGAACTAATAGACTCTTCGTGTTTCCACTCCACAATTGTTCCATGGTTAAAGTCGTTGGAAAAGCTGAAAAAAAATTGGGTAGGTACCTAAATGATTTCTTAAAGTCACCATACACCAATTCAAATGCACATGTCTTCTCATTTTCTCTGTGGAAAAGAAAATCAATTAAATTTTAGAAAATTACCGATACATAGAAGCTTGTTTTTAAATCACTAATTTATTTCCATAAGGTTTATTCCTTAAAAAAGTTTAAGGTAACTTTAATCACAAAAAAAATCACTATCTATCTATATATGTAATATTAAATGAGTAAAATTGTGCTACAACTAATTATATTAAAATTCATTAAAACATAAATTTGTTGTTTTACTTGCCCTCATATTTTCTCGAACTATTGTCAACATGTCTTGGGATTACTGAACCTCGCCAAATGATCGTTGGTATGCAGGAACAATTGTTGAAATGGTGGTTGAGCAATCGGACTTTGCATAATGAGGTTGACTAACCGTGAAACAAAGTCATAATTGTGAGACAATAAATCATGTGATAACCATGTTGACCACTAATTTGTATATTCATTTTGATTTGTTGATTTGGTTTTAAATACATTTCCAAAAACATTTATGTCAATTTATCGCAAAGTTTACAGGTAAAAAAGCAAAAAATGGTATCAAAGATTGATCATCATCAATTTTAAACTCCGGAACCTTTGTATTATTACCTTCGAATCGAACAAGGATATTTTTCCGAATACCATTGAATATTTTCACTAGTTGTACCCATTTATCATGCAAATAATTCACCAATTCAACATACTTCATGAAGTATAATGTTAAAATCATTCTGCAACATCAGTTATACTGGCATACGTTCATTTCAGTAATTATTTCGCCACCCCAGAGTACAAGGCAACCACTCATATTATGTTCAAAAGTTGAATTTTCATTCCAAACATACAAATAAGTCATCTTTTACGTAATAAATTAGAAAAAATTTGAAAGATATGGTAAAAATCATAACACAATATGATCATTGACTTGACTTATTTAATTCATACTGTGTAAATATTGTTTCAAATTGGGCTACAAAAACAAAATTTTGAAATGAATATTGTTGGAGTGTTTAGAACATTGGTTTCAACAAGGTTCATTTTATACCATTTGTCGTCAGTAAAAAACAAAATCGAAAAAAAAATTAACTTTCACATAGTGTCGTACATGATAGTCACGATAAATGTAGAATGTGAATCAGCGATAACGTTTTATGATCTGTAAGATATCAATAATGTAGCGGATTTTTTATCTAATCTGATTTGCCCGTGATAATAAACATTTAAAACGTGATTGACAGTTACGTTTATAGAATAAAAGTGGATTCGTCAGTTACGTTTTATAATCTTAAAATACAGGGGGGGGGGGGGGGGGGGAAAAAATTTTCGATTCTTAATGCAGAGAGCTCGTGAATGGATAAAACGTACTAAATATAAAACGTTACTTTGAGTACACATTTGAGCTCTAAAACGTGATCTAGACCTAACGAAGTAAAACGTCTATTGTCAAATAACGTTTTTTCTGTTGCTCAGTGACCTTTTGCTTTGTTTCCATTTAAATTTATTCAAATTAAATAAGCATAAAACGTTAGTGTGACCACGTTACACTAGTTTTGTAAACAAAATTATAAAAAACATACTATTTTAGTGAATTGATTTCATAGAATGATTATTTGGTCCAAAAACTCAAAATATTAAGATAAAAAAACCCGAAGTATATGAAAATGTCAAAGGAATCAAGTATATACATATTTATGAAATTAATTTTAAAATGTAAGTAAAAAAATATAATTTCATTCAAAAGGCTCTCATTTACATTCACTTGACTCGTCTTTGATTACTAATGATAAAACATTATCTTCTACTACTAAGTTAACTTTTTTCTTTATTTAAATTGTTTCGGTTAACACGTAGACATTATATTATCAACTTTTTCTATCAAAATTGTTAATCACTAGTCATGCACCATCCTCGCACCTATCGATCTTCCGTAAAAGTTTCCTATCCATGAACACTTAATCGAACACCGAAAAATATTTCAAAAATAATTCCAAAAGATCTATAAAGAAAATATTGTATTTACAAAAAATTAAAACATTTTTTTTTTCAAAAAAAATGCATCATAAAAAAAACCCAACAATAATAATAGTGTAAGTTTTATGATACAAAATATTTTGTGCATATTTATCTTCCATGTTAATTTAATTGGCCTTAAAGTACGTACGGGCAAAATATCCTACCAACTTTGGTCATATTGTGTGTGCAGACTCTAAGCAAACATACAAAAGTGGTGGACGCATATACCTTACGGACTAGAAATTTTAATATCTTTTTTAATTTGGATGTCATATAGATATTATATACCTATGTTAATGTGACCAATCATTTGTAATTAAAAAGTATAGAATCCAAGATGGATGGTTATAGTGGAGCAGGGAAGAAAGAAATTGTAATTATAAATACGTCACTAACCAACTCAGTCTTTTAACCACTCCTAGATATTTGATGTATTTGGAGGAAAAACATACTTGATGCTCAAATATATCTTCATATGTTTGTCTAAGGACTATTGTGGTTTAAAATCTTTTACGAGTTTTTTAATATTAAACTTGGCACACTGGTTGAAAAATAGAGGGTGGTAGTAAATAAAATTTATTGTCGTCGAAAAATATAATATATATGACGATAATTATATTATTGTCGCAATTTTTTTGTTATTATGAAACTAGACGTGATTGGTATTGTAAAGGAAATTGCACAACTTATTCAGATGTGAGGTATAAGGTATAATAATTTCAGGATAAAATGTAGAATTATGTATCCATTTATACCTTAATGATGGATACATATGTGATAACTTATCCTGATATAACTTATCCAGAAATAGTTAATCCCCTTAATTCTCAACCAGAAAATCCCCGGTTACTACAGAATATACAACCATTTTTTTTAAATTATATGATATAGTGAAATTATTTGTGTTGATAATTTAGATTATATCATGCGGCTATTAATTGAGGAACTGTTTCTAGTAAATATCAAATACATTATTTTCTATTCAAAAATCGTACCTGGGTGGAGATTGAAACGCCCCAAACTAACATTATCAATTTCTAATTTTATGTTTTGTCATTAAAAAAAAAGTGTGTCATATGCATGTATACAAACAACATTATTTTATTATTAAAGACATAACCCGGGATTCCTTGATGAAAAAGGTGCACAAAAAAAAATTGAAAAAAAAAAGGAAAAACAAAAAAAGAAGAAGATATTCCATGGAGTAAGTAAAAAAGATGATGCAATAATTTCCTCAACTTGCCAACTTGAGAATGTGAAATTAAAGCCTTTCAAGATAGTAAAAAGTGTGATTAGTAACTTAAAAAAAATTAGACTATCCGCTATATAACATGTTAGAAATATAATGTGATGTAACTTATTTAGTTATTTATATTATCAAAGTGTATAAATTCTTTAATCGTAAAGATCTTTTGGAAAAACACACTCACTAGGCATGCATAAGCTTATAGAAGTTTTGTCTCTGGACAGACGACATTCTCTAAAAAGTTGTCTTGTGAAATTAGTTTTTCCTAGTAAAATTAGGCCAAAATCAAGAGTATTTTAATTAACAATTTTTCATTAAATGAACAGTTGAAGTAAAAGTCGAAGTTTATGAATTTGAGAGGTGAATATTAATGGTTACGCTATAGTAAAGGTGGATAGCCCTTAAAGCCTAGTCAATTCAGTGGCGTAGCTAAAAATTTCATGAAAGGTGTTTAAGAATGAGGTAAAAAAAATAATTTGACAATAGGGACTAAATTTGAAATCAAAACAGTAAGAATTTAGCTTGAATGTTCATGGGTATTTAAATAGGAAAGGTGACACGAAATGAGAAAAAGAGGAAAGAGAAACATGAAATTCGTTTATGATGAATCACTTTTCTACTTCAGATTTCACCAAACTTTGGGACTTCTTCTTAACAACAATCATGGAAATATAAAGAGTAACTCAATGGAGGTTTTTCTAAAAGAAAATTTATGTAGAGCCTTTTTTATTTAGTAGCGGGTATTATATAGACAAAAAAAAATTAGAATTTCTAATAAAGTTACATTATTTAAATAATTACTTTTAAATTTTATTGAAAAAAATGATTAAAATTTAATGTAACTGAGACTTGAATCTATGCGTGCGTGCATTTTACAATGCGTTGGGTCAAAATATCGCTGGGCTAGGAGACTTTAGTGTGTTTAAGGGTGTCCATAGCATGTTAGTTAATCATATAAGGTGTAATTTTACTTATATAAAAGATGTGATCTTTCGACAAAGGGTTGTCCATTGCGAAATCTTGGGATAGTGTACTACCCCGCCAGCTTATTTAAGAATGAGGTCTCTATATATGATTTGACTATTCTTATCCATTTAAAGTAACTTTTAATGTTGAGTTAGATTCGATATTGAACCTTATAGTGTCTTCCATAAGTTTTATTTATTTATTTATTTTTCATTTAACTTAGTTCCAAGCTTTTACATATATTTCCACAACTTAAAGTACAGAAGTATATCTTCTATTTGATTTAACCAATTAAAGTCAAGTCGGCATAGTTGAAGTGGCATTTATTCCAAATTCTTTATTACAAAAAAAATAACACCTTTTTTGCATGAAGACAAGTACGTTAGTTGACAAATCAAGCAACAAAATTAATCCCACAAAAAAAATATATATTAGAACAAAAATACCCTATTTGGTAGAGTGGTTGGAGCAGTTACAATAAGAATGTCCTTACCTCATTGTGGATAATAATCAATATTTTTTTTAAGAAAAAAAAAATCTCAATTATTTAACCATAATAAATAATTAAATTTACCTTTATCGCTCAAATATCACTTCTTATATTTCCCATCCAAATTCTCCATCTTTTTTCATCAAACCATATCATGACTAAAGACTCAAAATCTTGGAGACCTTTTACAGCTAATTGTTGTTCAGCTGATGATCAAACAATATTTGGTAATTTTAGTAGGTGCAAAACCTCGAAATCCGATTTTTCGAAGAATATAGGTCCATTACTATCGTTTCGTAGGTTATCATTTTCGGATTTGAGCAGATCCTCGTCAACTCGAATTAACGAGGATCTTGCTCAAACATTTGGACCTGACTTGTTTGATTTCCAGGTGACCTCTGCGAATACGCGCGATACACGAAGAATTTTGAGCCTAATTATTTGCTGGAGAGGTGGATTTGGGAAAGTACATTAAGGGTAGTGATTGATGAGAATTTGAGGAGTAGTTTGAAATCTCAAGCTGTTGCTGTTAAGCTTCTTAATATTGAAGGACTTCACGGGTCATAGGAATGCTGGCTAATTATTAATATCTAGTATATTTCTATTTTATAACTTTTAATGATCCCGCGCGCGAGAAAATTTGTTCATAAAAATATTAATTGGTTAATTTAAGTGAGTTATGACTCCCTTTATGTGACTGCCAAGTCAAAGTATTCTAAGAATGGAGTTGATATATATCCATATTGATATATAATTGAGATCAAACTATGTTTAAAAGTTTTTTAAGATATGTTATATATTTTATAAATAAACTAATAATTTGTTGGATAAAAATATAAAAGAACAAAGAGAGAAAAACTAAATTTAGTAAAGTTTAAGAAGATTACCTACATGTAAAAATGGATTCTCAGCGTATTTAATTTTTAATTGTCATTAAAATATATATTTGTAATGTTCATTTACATATATCATTTAATGGTGAACTGATAATTCTGTTAATCTCCATAAAATCTTAGCGCCATTTCACACTTATTAAGTTTGTTCTATTGATGTCAATTGTATTATTTTTTTGGGGATATGAAGAGACAGGATATTAATGTTTATATGCAGGAGTGCTATGAGTGAAGAGAACCAGATCCTCCTTCACAAATAAATCATAAATTCAATCCTAGGACTTACGGCGGCCTTTCCGCGTGGACTTGCCCCCGCACGCAGGTAGGACGGTGGTGCCAATAAGTAAGATAGAACTACAGTGGCCTTGGCCGTTCTCTGTGCCCCACGTTCTTTTAAATCTTTGCCGTTTTTTTTGTTTTTTTCCTTTTTTGTGTGTACACATTTTTCTTCATGAAGGTATTCATAATTATTGGCGTCCCAAAACTTAAAAGGCGAAAATTAACAAGATAGAAATCTTTTGTTTTATTCCAAGGTTTTTTTATGTTAGTCTTTATTTTTTGTCTCGTATTATTTATTCCAAGATGAGTAAAATGATTTATAATAATTAAAAGTGATATAATAAAATTATCACTCTTATTAAGTGAAACATGAACGGAGTGAGTAATATATAATATTTTTCGATTATTTAACAGTTATTTGTGGTTGATATATAGGCGGAAGTAATATTTCTAGGGCAGCTAAGGCACAAAAACTTGGTAAGATTGATTGGTTATTGTTGCGAGGATGAAGAGCGCCTTCTTGTTTATGAATTCATGCCTAAAGGCAGTCTTGAGAATCATCTCTTTAGAAGTAAGTTTCTTTTAATTTAGATTAAAATAACTGAACTACGTGTACGTTCTCGAAAAATATAAATACATGAAAGGTCAAATTTCAAGAAAATTACAAAAATTTCTTAATATAAATAATATTGCATAAAAACTTCAGGGTCAGCGATGTCACCTGCCATGGGGGTACAAGATTGAAGAGAGAAATAGGAGCAGCCAAAGGCCTTGCTTTCTTCATGGAGCTTTGAAAACCTCGGTGGTTTACGTGACTTCAAATACTCAAAAAATATTGCTTGATGATTCTGTACTGCATCTAAATATTATTTTATTTTTATAAAAAAGAAAATCTATTTCAAATATTAGTCAATATGATTAGTGTATTATAATCAATATACACTTTTATTTTCAGGACTTTACTGCAAAATTATCAGATTTTGGGCTTGCACATATGGGCCCAGAAGGATCAAACACTCATGTTACTACTAGAGTAATGGGCACTTATGGATATGCAGCCCCAGAATATGTTAACACAGGTATACTTATTATGTCCTTATTTTGCGTTGGTCTTTTAACTTATACCCCTCATAACGGAAAATAATCGCATGTGCCACAAATTTCGTATCAAAATATCCCTAAGTTGTTTAGAGAAAAATAACAGTTATCGCTATGATGTTTATACCAAATAAAAAAAATTGTCCATATCTAAGTGTTAGAACAAATTAAAGTGAGATTGCATTGGTCCTTCTCTCAACCATAATTAAGTAACTAACATAGTTTATATATTATATTTATTTGTTTGGTGTAAACACGCGAGAGCGAAACAATTTGTATGTCCACTTGTGATGTAGGACATCTTACAACAAGAAGTGACATATATAGCTTTGGAGTAGTTTTACTAGAACTACTAACAGGAAGAAGAGCAATGGACAAAACAAGGCCCAAAAATGAACAAAACTTAGTGGATTGGACCAGGCCTTACTTGTCAAGTAGTAGAAGATTGCGTTGTATAATGGACCCAAGATTTGGTGGACAGTATTCAGTAAAAGGTGCAAAAGAAATGGCCCATTTAGCTTCACTATGCACCAAGTTTGACCCCACAGCTAGGCCCAACATGCAACCATATATTGAAACATTAGAAGCCCTTCACATCACGAGCATGGCTGTGGCTTGTGGACAATGGCCACCTTCACCAAAATCAAGCAATAAGTATGTTGTTTATGCACCAAAAGGAAACAAGGATAGCAAAATTGTGGTGATTAAGAATCCAAGGATGGGTGTCAATAGTAAGAGCAAGTAAATGTATGTATGTATGATGAAAGATTGTGCTTGAAATAATTATATAATATCTATATCTATAATGATTATGTATATATATTCAATATATATCTATCATATTGAATATTGTCATTTAAAGTATGGAGTTAAGGGGAGGTCTAAAGGTTTGTAGATAAATGAAAGTACCACTTAAAAAGGTTTTGTGTACACATGTGATAAAATTTCCTTTTAGCAATGTGAGAGTTTTGGAGGCATTTTGATGCACTCATTTCTATTTTGACAGGATTAATATTAGTTACGACGTTTAACAACATAGGATAATAATTTATCTTGATTCAGTAGTAAAAATATATATTATGTATTCATCGACAGATGGAGATTAAATTAAAATAATAATTTTTTCTTCAAAGAAATATTAAAAGTGACCTCGAAGATTATTTAATTGTGTTTTATACACTAAAGTTTCTTATCTAAATCTTTTTAACATAAGTCTTTCGAGTCGTCTAATATGGAAAACCCTTTCATAGGGAGCGTTTTCTCTAATAGAACCCTATGCAGTGCAGATCCGTAATAGTTAAACTCTAATATAAGTACCAACACCATATAGAAAATCCTTTTTAAAAAAAGTTTTTTTCATGCCTATGTGGACCATTTTGCTTTTAAAGCTCATGTGGACCAAACCAAGATTAAAGGTTCAACAAAGACATGTGTCAACTCCATTATTTCCTCTTCTTTCTCTTTTTACTTTGCGTAAAAAGTTAAAATTTTCAATTTATATTGAATATATTCGTATCATCAAAAAATATTAAGACCAAGTCTAAATTAGACTTTTTGAAAGCTTGCGCTAATTTTTGGCTAATAGATAGCTTAAATTCGACCAATACAAACAAACATTTAAAGGCAGGATAAAGATAATGTAGTATTTGGTTTATTTTGCATAATCATGACGAGTTCGAAGCCTAAAGGGAAAATGTTAATAAAAATTTCAAAAGGTAAATAAAATTTTTTAAAAATCAAAATGAAAAAAATCAGCTCAACTAAGAATAGTAGATTTGTGCAGCCGGAAAAAATAAAACGCTGTTATATAGTAGTGATGTTTGTGTTTAATTGAAGTTTTTTTAAAAAATCACTCGCCAGAGGAGCGATTTTCAAAGTAATTTTTTGAAGTAATTATTTTCAATATGTCGCTGCTGAGGACAACGACTTAAGTTCAAAACTTTTTTAAAATTATTTTTGTTTTTTAAAGAAGCTTTGAATCAATTTTTTTTTTGTAAAAAAAGACCACGAGCAATGTACAGCGTAGCAAACAGACGAGATTTTTAATTAAATTTTTTATTTATTCTTTAAATTAAATTGCTATAAGGGCCATGCAATTGAAATTCCCCCCCCCAACATCTTGTTTAGGGATATCATTTTAAAAAAAATGATTAACCTTTTTTTTAAAAAAAAGAAGCAAAAAATCAATAAAATAAAATAATTAAACTTAAGTCGCTTTTTGCCGCAGTAGCGCATATTAAACAAAATTTGGAAATGCTTCCTTTGGGAACGATTTTGTTTAAATTTTTTTTTAAAAAAAATCAAATTTAAAAATCGACGGTTATTGCAGCGAGCGATTTTACTTGTTCCACGCGGACAAAATCCGACTTCATGAGGATTTTGCCGTTTTGATTTAAAAAGAAATAGTTCATTTACCATTTTACGAATTTTTGTTAACTTTTTCACCTTAGGCTCGCCGAACTTATAATGATTCTCAATATAAAAAAAAACTTCTACAATTTGTTTGGATGGTAAAGTATAAAGTATAGAAACAATAAAAAACACATTCTAAGTGAGAATATGAATTCTGATCCGTTTATTGGCCAAGTATTCTAGTCCCTTAATTCAAGCTAAAATCATGCTAGTTATAAACAAAATGACATTGATTAATGATTCTTTTGATTTCTCCAATATTAATTTCATTCACCCCTATTATAACACCCTTACCCTATTAAATATAATTATCTCTATTATGTTGCTCTACTCAATTACCACATATGTCCAATAAAAGATAAAGCTGTTTTTTTACCCACGTAATTAATATATACACTGAAAAGATTTAAAGCATAACAATAAATGGTGTGTATAAAAGTGGTGATGGCAAAGGCACTCTCGTCTACCGCTGAATTAAAGGTCAAGAAATTAAAAGCCCATAAATTAAACTTAAAAAGACGACAAGTCCAACAAAAAAATTAAATAAGTCGACTAAATAGATAATGTAAATATATTTCCATAAAAGAAGTACATCACAAAAATACTTTCTACAAAATAGACTCTAAATTAAAAACGTCAAAATTCAATGTCCAAATGCGTCTAATTTGCAAGTTTGCTTAAGTTGAATGGTTGACTTTTATACAAAAAGAAAAATAAATAAAAACTTATACATCACTCCCTCTTTATGTTAGATATTTCCACAAAGTAAAGCATTTTATAAATCAATATCCTTTTATTAAATATTAATGCATTTGTGCCTTTAGTAACTAGTAAGTCAAATTAGTTAATTAGGAGCTATATATATGAATTACATTTGTGGAATGATTTCCCACTATTAGTAATGCAAAAAATGATTATTATTTAGTTTTTTAAAAAATTATTCATGAATCATGCTACATATTTTTTTTTATCATTATTTAAAATAAACAAATTGTTTTATCGAAAGTATGCCTACTTTTAAACGAACTATATAATCCCTTTCTATAAGTATAATAAAATAATAAAAATAATAGAAATATAAATTAGTACGATTTGCAGGTTAAGTGTAGATTAATTAACTTAAGTACAAAATGTTTACTAAAAAGAATCTAGCAGCTCACATGTGCCAAGAAAGCAACAGCATCGTTAGTATTGATCATTTCATGAATGTTTAATGCATAAACCAAACATTTATTTAACCATAAGATAAAAAAAAGGAAAGTTATTCTCGTTAATAACTACTTTTAAATAAGACGATCCGATAAATCACATGATATTTGAGCAAATGGAGGGTCGTGAGTTTAGGATGGTAAAATCCAAATTCAATTGCTTACCTTTTGATATTTTTTCACGATTAAATGAAACGTTTTAATATATAACTATTATATTTAAAGACTATTTTGTTTCTTCAATATCACCTCACGTCCTCAATGCGATTCTATTTTTTTTTCATCATGGGGAGCCACATGAAAAGTATTTTTTGAATTATCTAGCGGTGACGGCCACCTTAAATTCATTCATCAGTTCCTAAGCATAATTCTTAAGGCCTCTTTCACATTGAAACTATTTCACATAAACTATATATTATGTCCACTCTTTTAATCCTTCTGCATTATGCGTGCAGGAAATCGCCAAGCAATATAAAACAGCAAGCAAAATGCCAACTCAACAATTCCATGTGCAACCTTGCTCAGGCGTGGCATTTGTAGCCAACTTTCCCCCAGTTCCTTAGCTACCAACTTGGAAAAAGCCCCTTGATGGTATACCAAAAGTTTAAATTAAAGTCATATAAGATTTCTATACACCCCTCTTTGTTTCTTTCCAAACCTTCCAACATAATGGCATTCAAACAAGTCTAAAAACCCTTTCTCTGATTCGCGCCTTCTGTACCGCCTTCTTTTTCATTGTCTCTTTTCCACCCCCAGTCCAATTCTCAACTCCTCCATCCCCCCTAACTAACTCCACCTTTGCAACACAATTCTTCCAAACATACTAGTCATGGTCCCCGGTGATCTACGCGCATGCTGGTTTTCCTGGCACCATTTGACAGTTTAATGATTAGAATTCCTCCATTGAAAATCTAAACATCGCGGGCTTCAAGAAAATGGCCTAGGAGTCGCTACCCCCCCGGAGGCATGGGAAAACGTCATGCCTATACGTTCCCTGCATAGGGCTATGGCAGTCGTGGTCATCAATACCGGTCTTACCTCACCTCCTCTGGAGCACTGGTACTCCACCGCTCCACATAATGATTGATGACTCTTCACAAAGCCCCCCATGATCATTGGAACTGAACGGCGGCTTGGGACAGGACCTGGAAGTTACATAAGTCCTTATGGGAAACCCATCAAGAGGAAAATGAGAGGAGCCTCGATTATGTAATCTCACACAGAACCCGTGATTTTGGCATCCTGCCTCACCATGTAGCTATTGCCTTCCAAATCTTGTCGGCTACATGGCAGGAAGAGCTCTAGAGGGTTCACAATCAGAATATTCCAACACTTTAGCTAGAAAAACCCAAACGAGCCCTATGCCCTCAGACTTCACAAGGTCTACAAGGCTCGTCCGATAAAAGGGCTAATGAATTTAGATTTTTTCATAAGTCTGCCACATAATGGAGCTTATAAGTGATCAGTTTGTGGAGAATCCGATCCTAGACGATCGTCGTACCAAATCCCAAGACCCGAAGAGTCAGTCATTGTCAATGGCTCGTAGATGAACCCAAAGATCCTTTTGTGAAGCTTCAAGATTATGGTATGATTTTGCGGGTCCACAACTAGGTTTCACAAAACTGCAAGCATAGCCATGTATTGTGTATCTTGTAGCTGGAAGATTAGTAAAAGCAAAGGACCAACCCTGTACTTCCCCATGACAGCATTTTCACACTCAAACGAAAAATACCACCTTAATGGTTTTATTTAATAGTCGCTTGGCTGGGACCTTGGTTACAAAAGATACAAAGGATTAGGAACTAACGTTATACGTTCGGTTCAAATGAAGCAACTCCCTGGAATTAAAAGCTTTTATAAATCACTAGACATATATGTGAATCACAACACTTAAACCACCCAAGACTGATCTCACCTTACATGGAAGCTACGAATGATGACGTGGGACACCAATTATGGCTTCAACGGTTTTCCAGTATAAAAGGACACAATTGTCCCCCCCCCCCCATGTGAATGATGAAATGGATTTACCGTTCTTACACCAACTGGCGAGTCCTGGCGTTCGAATTGCACTTGACCAGAGAGTTGAAGATAGGAAGAGGAATTAGCGAGAGAAGACCGGTACCAGGCTGGTAGGGAGTAGGATCTACTAGCTTCACGGCAAGAAAAAAGCTTTCGGTTATGAAAGATTTTCATTTGCGTACAAGAATGAAACATTTTCTTTTTTTTTTGTTTTCCCTCTTTTTTTTTTTTCTTTTCTTTTCTTTTTTTTCCCTTTCCTGTACACCTACGAGTCAATAGACTTAGTATTATCTTTTTGTGGAAACATTTTGATGTTTTGGTAGTACTTTGGGGAGATAGTTCTTGATAGGTATCTATATATATATATGAGAAGTGCCCTCCCGAATGTGTTCAAGTTTTATTGTAATGAGTTATTGAAATCTACAAATTCTATGGATACTTGTGCGGTTCACCTCCATGGTAATTTTTCATTATGAGGATGTCCAGTAACAATAATACGTGCTCTGGTTGGCCTAGGCTTCAAAATCCCCTACTTGCAATAGGCAACAGTCACCATATTACAAAAGATATACACTATTTGACATCCTATAACTGTCATACACTTGTATGTATTAGTGATACAAAAAACATTATATATATATATACCACAAAAATCGATTGCTATCATTTTGACTGGGAGCCCCGATACTTCAATGAAGTTTTTTTTTGTCACAACCACTTTCTTACGGAAACAATC